>VDFB02281492.1:545143719-545494664 GCA_007258455.2 Sequoia sempervirens
GCATCTTGTTGTTTTGCAGGTTTGAAGAAGTTAGACAACCTACTAATAAACATTATTGATTTCAATATTTGTATGCATGATGAAAACAGGGATTTCCTAAGGTTTTACGGAGTCCAACTTTTGGTTGCCATAAACCACTAAACCAAGTATGACTTATGTTGCGATTGCTGAGGGGAACATCCTGTAAACTTTGCCAGATAACAACTGGAGAAGAATTTATAGAGGCTCCGAGAAAGTGTCTAGAATGCACAAGAATGGGAGCACTAACCAGCATCATCTTCACATTATCAATATCAATAGCTTTGAGTTTCTTTGGATCCAACTTGAAAGGTACATGCTTTCATAAAAAAACAATCTAAAGGTTGTGATAATTATGCAAAATTCTTTAATAATCAATATATCCCAGAAATGGGCAAATTTACCACATCTTTCAAGACTGCCAACTCATTGATCACATCAATCTCATCAGAGTCAATTGTTATACCTGTTTTACTGATGCAGGAGCATCCAGGTCCGTGCATGATCCTACACACCCAAAAACATTACCTATTTTAGTTTTCTTGTTTTCTATCTCATTTTGTTGTGTTGCAGGTCTTGTTTGCTGCTCCTGTTTTTGTTTGAGTGTCTGAGGTCTCTTTTTCCTGTGTTTTGCTGGGGTTCACACACTTTCTGGGCCCTCTATTTTGATTGGTTGCCCAGCTGGAACCCACTTTAGGCCTTTTCGTGGATTTACCCTTTATGTGGAGTCATCGTGGTAAGTCATTAACAGCGTACTCTATTTCTGAACTCCTCATTCTGCTGGGACCCACAGAATTCAGAATTCAAGTGCTTCCTTTGTGTGTTCGGTTACTATTGATGGGGTCCATCTAAGGAATATCTTTGGTGGTTGACTTCTTATTTAATTTGAAATCGTGGGGGTTACAACTACATTGCTGTCATCTCTGAGAGCTGTTCCTAATGTGGGCAGCTGGCAGTAATTACAAAAGAATATATTTAAAAGTGTGGCAGTTCAATATTGTCATGCCCCCGTCAAAGAAAGAAAAAAATCACAGCACTTAAACATGGACACAGATTCTAACAAGGGGATCGATTAAGATTATAAGAATAAACAATGGCAGAGATTTTCTTGAATTAAAGATATTTAATTAAAATTAAATTAAAATGGTTTTAGGCCAATGATTAAAGGGAATAGTTGTGACTCTTCCAAAAAGGCAGAAATAATGAAGAGGTGTGACTCCCTCAAACTTGAAGATATAAGAGGGAGAGCATTTCATTTGAGAAGGGGAGAGAGAACATCATTCAATAAATCAATTAAAAATAAATATTATGTGACTCCTAACATGAAAGATTGTGACTCCTAATGTGAAAGGTTGTGACTTCCTCAATAATAAGATATAAAAGGGAAATCATTTCCTTGTGGAGAAATAATCAATTGTGAATAAATCAATCAATCAATTTGGAAATAAATTATTGTTCTCAAAAGGCAACAATGAATGGTGGTCACTCATTTATAATGAAGGGGTGTGACTCATTTGTATTGTGAAGGGTGGTGACTCCTTCAAGAAATGGATATAAAGGGTAAATCAGTTCATTGGCATTCAATCAGCAATCATCACTCATCTAATTTGAACACATCGGAATACTGAGAGGGGGGTGTCTCAAACCCTCTGGAACAAAAAAATACCCCATAAGCAAGTGTAATGTCCCTTTCTTTGTAGCCCATCTGGAGGATCATTTAGCCTTTATTATTCCCGGAGGCTAAAGGAGAAGTAAGGGAATAATAATTAAATTAATTATTTATAAAGTTATCTCAATAAATTAAAAGCAAAAGGATGACTTTATTTTTAATTAATTTAATCAAAGTGACTAAAATAAAAAAATAAATTATAAAGTCACTTTGGGAATAAAATAATATTTTAGAAGCTTCTTGGAGGATATTTCTAGAAGATCAAAAAGTTCTTTATAAGGAGCTGTGAGCTAGCCATTTGAGCATGTCTTGGATTATACTTTTCATACCAATTTGGTGAGAGCTTGAATGTTTGCTTATCTGAGGGTTTGAAGACTATAGGATACCAGTTTCGGTTGTGAAAGACCAACCCTAGCTAGAGGTTTGTGGAGGAAATCACATCAGGTTTCCTACATGAGCGATTTTTGCAAATTTAATGGTCTTTGACCAAATTTGGAGAAGCACAAAGAAGTTTGATTTTGTTGAAGGAAGCATTGGATATTTTGGAGGTTCATTTCAGCATACTTGGCATATCGATTTTATCATTTGGAGCTGATCACTTGGCTGGAAAAATCATGGTTCATCTTGCAACATAGGTGCAGCATTTGGCATCAATATAAGTTCGATTTTTGGAGGATTTCAGTTGGTTCTTGTGTCTTGAGGAAGGACGACATCATGCTGGGAAGAGACGACCTCAAAGCAATCAGTTTAGGCATGGTTATTGTTTGCTAGACGTGGTGGCAAAGAGCACACAGTCGCTGTCATTGTCTTGTCTAGGTGATATCAGGTTGGGTCGATTCTATTGTTTGCATTGTATAGTCTTTCATTCAGCATTATATTATATTCAGGTCTGCAAATTACAGGTCTTTGTATCGCTGTCATAAACAGCAGGTCTTTCATTATCATTGCCAAGTTCTAGTCTTGCATATTCGACTCTGCATTTGCATATCATAGTAATTGCTGTCATTGATATATATAGTAAATTGTCCCATGTTGGAGGTGATCAGCAGTTGAGCTGACCAAGCATTGTAATAGTTTTGAATTTCAAGGTTGCAATTCAATGTATAATGAAGTTGGAGTTCGCATGCCAAATGTTTGTAGAAATGTCTCTTGACTATAATAGCTTATTATAAGTGTCATGTTAGCTGCATTTACATTTCAGTTATTATAAAGTCTTGAAATCAGAAATTATCTTGCATCGCATATTCATTCTCTGGCATACTTAGTCTTTATGCATACTTTATCATTATATGAGAAAAGCCAAAAGAAAGTTCATTTACTAGCTGAAAGGAGATTGCACAACAACTATTTGACAAAATTCCAACCCATTTAAAACTGAAAATTTAGAACAGAATTTGCAAGGGTCTTTACAGTGGTATCAGAGCTAGCTTCCTGCCAGCCTGTGGAGTTAGCAATATGTTATGAATCCAGACGATCAAGCCTATATAACATATAGAAGAGAAAGGACAAGAAGAGGCTTTGATCCTTTTGCTACCGATTCCTCTTCTGAAGAGGAAATCATGGGAGATAGGGCAGACATACCTGAGGGTAGCACTTATCAAATATTTAATGACTTGGCTAGAAGTCCGCAGCAAGTGGTACAGCTTCTAAACCAGCTTGTGGGTGATAGAAATAATGGAAACAATGGTACAAATGGGCATAACAGGGGTAATGAGAATAACAATAACAATTCAGAGGAGAGTAATACTCACATACCAGCCCATAGTCATGCTAGGGCAGCTAGCAAGGTGACTCTGAGGCCTCTCATGCCTCAATTCTTGGGAGGAGAGCCAACTAGGAATCAGGAGCAACAAGCACAAGATGAAGGATTTACAGATTATTTGAGAGAGTATCAGTCATTGGGTGATGAATTTCATGCTGCTATGTCATTACAGGACTTTTGTACTATCAAGTACACAAATAGGCTTAGAAATAATAACAGGGGACAACATAATTAGGATTTGCAGTGCAAGGTTGGTAAACTCTCTATACCTTCCTTCGATGGGTCCACTAAGTGCACAGTCAGAGCTTGGGTGTAGAAGTTGGATACCTACTTCCAGCTTAACCCCATGTTGGAAACAGAGGCAATCAAGGATGCTATGCTAAACTTGGAGGGTGAAGCACATGGACATGCCAACATCACTTCCTACCTGGATTTCACACAGAAGTTGATGGATAGATTTGATTAGAAGGATCCAGAACTACACTTCCGAGAGTTAGCATAGCTTAGACAAAGTGGCTCAGTAGATGCCTACATTTATGCGTTCCAGCAATTGGCAGTTATGGTGACTGACATTTCAAAACACAGATTAGTCATGCTCTTCATCGAAGGTCTTTCTGAACCACTTCGTGCGTGGATTAAGGCTTTCAAGTCTGACTCATTGCAAGATGCAATCATACAGGCTAGAGACATGGAGCATTCCACACCTTAGAATAAGCCTCCTTCCAAACCTTTTGTCCCACAAAAGAACAAGGGCAAGAAGCCTATCCAAAAGGAGGGAACTAAAAGGAGCAAGCAAGAAGAGGAGGACCACAAGGAGTGCAAAAGGAAACAAATATGTTACCATTGCAAGGAGCACTGGAAGCCTAGACATCGTTGCTTGGGTAAGGATAAGGTTCACTTCATTGAAGTTATATCTAAGAGCGAGGATGATGACGAGAATGGACAAGCATAGGATAGTGAGTATAGCAGTTCAAATGAGGAGCAGCCATAGGAGAAGGTAAAGAGTGGCACCATCGCTACTCTATCAGGTACCCCGAGGTTTAACTCCTTCAAGGTCAAGGGAGTTTTGTAGAGTCAGCACATCATAGTGTTGATTGATAGTGGGGCCACCCACAACTTCATTGATGCAGCCTTAGTGGCAAAGCAGAGGATACCAGCACGAGACTTTGAGGGTTTTAATGTCATGGTGGCAGATGGATACAACATGTCATGTACACGGAAGGTTCCTCAATTGCCTATCACATTGGACAATTACACAGTTATAGATGATTTATATGTGGTAGATTTGGGTGATACGAATGCCATCCTTGGTATTCAGTGGTTACATTCATTGGGAAAATATTCACAGAACTTTCTAACCATGGAACTTAAGTTCAAGGCAATGGATGGCAAAAGAGTGGTGCTTAGAGGAATGGCAAATGGGGCACCAAAGATAGTGTTAGCTAAATAGATGGAGAGCATCTTCTGTCACGATGATGTGGCATGGGCAGTAGAATGTTTGATCACTACTAAGGAGACTCCAGATGTGGATCAACGATATCACATTGACATTCAGGAGTTGTTGGGGAAGCATGACAAGGTGTTTGGGGAGATTCCTCTAGGAAGGCCACTAGATAGAGGATTCGAGCATACCATTGAGTTGGAGGAGGGGGCCAAGCCCGTCATCACTACCCCCTACCATCATCCTAAAAAGTTCAAGGATGAAATAGAAAAGGCAATCAAGGAACTACTGGACATGGGGCACATACGTTCAAGTTCTAGTCCTTTTGCTTCTTTCGTGGTCCTAGTGAAGAAGAAAGATGGGTCTATGAGGATGTGCATTGATTACAGGGATCTCAACAAAAAGACCATCAAGAATAAGTACCCGATACCCAAGATCAATGAGTCATTGGATGAGCTACATGGTGCAATATACTTTTCTAAGATAGATCTTCGTTTAGCGTACCATTAGATCAGGGGCCGAGAGCAGGATGTTCATAAGACGGCCTTCAGACGTCACTACGGGCATTATGAGTTCTTGGTCATGCCTTTTGGTTTGACTAACACACCTGCAACATTTCAATCCTGCATGAATCACATTTTCAACAAGCAATTGCATAAGTACCTTTTGGTATTATTTGATGATTTGCTCATTTATTGCAAGACTTGGGATGATCACTTGAAGCAATTAGACGAGTTCTTGACTTTCATGAAGGAGCAGTCTTTATGTGCTAAGGCCTCGAAGTGTGAATTTGGCCTTAAGGAGATACTATACTTGGGACATGTGATCAATGCACAAGGGGTACAAGTTCATCAGGAGAAGATTCAGACAATACTCAATTGGCCAGCACCCAGGACACTTACAGAGCTGTGTGGGTTCTTTGGGTTTTGCAGCTATTACAGGCGCTTTCTCAGAGGGTTTTCTTAGTTGGGAGCACCTTTGACAGACCTTACAAAAAAGGGAGATTCAATTGGTCAGATGAGGCGCAACGAGCTATTGACAAGCTCAAGGAGGTGATGAGTAGTTGCCCAGTTTTGGCACTTCCTGAATTCACCCAGCCATTTGTTGTTGAGTGTGATGCTTCGAGTGAAGGCATAGGAGCGATCTTAATGCAGAACAGACATCCTATCGCTTTTGAGAACCACAAGTTCAGAGGACCTGAGAGACTTTACTCCATCTATGATAAGGAGATACTTGCCATAATACATGCATTGGTGAAGTTCAGGTAGTATTTGGTTGGAGGTAAGTATGTGGTGAGGACCGACCACAATAGTCTTGTTAGCGTTTCAATTCGCACCTTTGGAGTGTGTATTGGAAACGGACAGCTATGCGCAGATAAACTACTTTTCAAATTAGAAGGGCAAGCTCCCTCTTTTGTTGTTTTTCGTAAAAAGTAAAGTAATCTAAATTCCTATCTTTTTACTCAACTAGTAGAGGCACAAGGTTATAAAACCGAATACATTGCAGCTAAGGTTTTCTCTGGTTTTTGCAGACCTTAACTACAACTAGGCTAAAGTTATAACTATCTTATCTCCTCAAGTAAAATCAAAGTAAAAGGAGTTAGGAGCAATTGGGAATGGTTGACGATAAACTCTATCTCAGGATTCCCAAGGAGGTGAAACACTCTATTTGAGGTGTAAGCTGAAATAAAGGTTATTGGAAACAAACATGAAATGGCAAGCTAGTTCTTAGGATTCCCAAGGAGGTGGAACACTCTATCTGAGGTGTAGGCTGAAAAGAAGATTACTAGAAACAACATTAAACGATAATCCTTATCTCTAAATTTGCAAGGAGGTGAAACACTCTATCCGTGGTGTAGATTGAAAGAAAGATTATTGAAACAACAATAGTACATCTGGGACAGAAAATTGCATGATGAAACAAACACACAATAGACGATCAAACCAGCTTTATAACATGACATTAAACAATAAACTGAACAAGGATTTGCAGCCAAAAATAAGCATACAATCTTACTCTTACACAAAGTGAACAAATACAGAATAGCAATATTGCAGGAAAGGTGGCACAGCAATTTATTATCATGAGCAAAAGTTAAAATACAATAAGCAAGGTGCTCTTATTTATAGAATCTCAAAGGAGTAGGGAACCCTAAAATCTCCTTGAGTTAACATCAGTCTTGCCAACATGCAAGAGTTATTACTATTTCTAAACAAAGATAACCTAACAGTTAACTGGAAAGACTACCTCAGTTAACTGGTCTAAAACTAAGACTAATTGAACTCCTTACATACATAGGTATCTCCAAAATAGACATGCACGATTGGTGGGACGAGTTAAGTTGGAAAGAGACATCAAGTTAACTGTTGTGTCTAATGTCTATCTTGAAAATGTGGGACGTCCTGAGTTAGTAGTTCACTAGCTGTGGTTACGAGCAATCAACCCCTCCAAAAAGTTGTTAACTTTCCTCCTCATCCAGATCGTCACATGCCTTAATAGTCAACTCACTACTTGTCAGCTACTTGAGCAATCCTGGAAATATCTATACACTTCAACTGGCAGTTTACTGATTGGTAACTTTGTTGGCTCTATAACTAGAGTGATGATCTTTGTTTCTTGTACAGCCTGATGCTTCTAACGCTTTTCTTGATTCTTCTCAATGGAAGAGTGTTGCATGATGAACCTGCGAAGTTTGACTACGAACACTCTAGTTGTCAAAAATGCACATGAACTCGCTACACACACAGAATTCCAACGGTATTCAACCTTCTAAACTGGCCTTGATAGGCTATCAGCTATACGAGGTATGAAACCATGTGGACTTTGAGTGTCTACGCCTATCAAATTGTCTGAATCAACCCTCCAGATGCCCTTGATGCAAATTGGTGTCAACCATCTTCAAGAAATCATGAAGCAAGACCGATTTTGTCTTGAATTCAACCTGAGAAAATTGCATTCTAAAAAACTCGACTATTGACTATAAACACGGATATGTTCGAGCAACTTTTCCGGAAAGGCTAAAAATAGCTTCTCAAGGGGCAATTTTCTTGGAAAATTCTGAGATGTGGGTTTTGTTTATAAATGTATTTATAAGCTGACCCAGATCATTAGAAATTCGAAAAATTGACCTTTCCTCAGGCATGCAACAACTTTTTAGAAACAGAAGCTACAGGGGCTACAAGGGCAATTTTTCCCAAAAAAATTTGGCAAATGGGTTTTGTAGGCGCCTGCTTGCTCATCAAACCTACTTTCTCCGTTTTTTGAAATGATGACTTTTTTCAAAAACCCTAAAAATAGGGGGTAGTGGGGCAATTTTTGGAAAAATTTTGGCACGTGGGTTTTGTAGAGAATTGTAATGTCCCCATTTTGGCTATACGCTCTTCATTTGGATTTAGCCTATTTCCGGAATCTGTAGGCTAAGCTGAGGCAGAAAATTAGGGTTTCCTCTTTCAGATACTGCTCAGTTGGCGTTCTGTGGTTGTTGTGCAAACTTACTATTTATAGCAGTTCACTATTTTTAGCAAGTCTATCTTTTGGCAGATCTATCTAGCAGCAGTTCAATCCTTTGCAGTTCAATGTTCATTTTGGCTTTCTGTTGTTTTGTTGTGAGCTTACTATTTATAGCAGTTGGCTATTTTTAGTAAGTCTAAATTTGGCAGTAGCATCATCAGCAACTCAACTCCAGTCATCTTGCTATCCATCAGTTTCAGTATTGGCATTGGTTTTGATTATCTCCATGGATTAAGTTTTTTACTTAGTCATTTTTATGTTTCTCAGTTGTACCCCCATGCCTAGGAATGATCACTTCATGTTGTTTTTAAAAGGGGGTCATTAAGGGGTCAATGGCGCATTTAATGAATTATTAAATGCTTTATTGTTGCAAAGTGAAGTTGGACACCTAAAGGGGGATAATTAATGTTTTATTAAAATAAAAGTAAAATGCAAAAAGGTGGCATCCCTTTTGGAAGTTGAAGTGATTCAACTTCTTTGAATTTGAAGAGTCTCTTGTTGCTTCATTTGCCAATTGAAGCTTATATATTGCTGCTGTTTGAAAAGCTGATTATCTTTGGAATTATTGTAAAGTTATGCTGCTGGTTTGAAATCCAGAATCCGGCTAAGGGAAAGCTTAGCAATTTGTCTCCATTCTTCGGGCCTGAAACTATGGTTCCCTAGATGGTGGATTGAGAGTGTGCTTCATTCAGAAGTGCACATTGAGCTTCATTGTTGGAGAATTTGAAGTATTTTTCAGTTTTTGAGCTTGCTGGTTCATTCATGGCTGAAGGTGATTTTCATTAACAGCTTTTTGTTCAATTTTAATATGCTTCTGGGTATTGAAGATATGGATTCCTAGCACATGGGCGCCCCTTCCCATAGAAGATCAGAATTTATTTCAAAGTATTTATTTTTATTCTTGCAAAATCGCCCTTGCTAAGGGCCGTACCATGTTGGAAGCATTGGGAATTGTGCAAGTAAATTAATGGTTGCTTTTTGAAGCTGTTTCATCATCATGACATGGGCGCCTATCCTCCAAAGGTTCATTGCAATTGATTTCACTCAATTTGGAGGTAAATTGATAAAGTTATGTGCATTTCATTGATGTACAGTTTGCTGGTCTGATTTTCTGTATTCTCTATTTCTGATCAGACTTGTTAGTTTTTGATATAATGCTGGTTTGAGCTTCATTTCTATATCATTATTGTATTGTAAGAGTTAGAGGAAGTGTTACTCTAACCATTGATTGATTTGGAAGCATATCTTTCTTATTTGCAGCTGTTTAATTCATTGTAAAGCTGATTAGTAGTACTAACAGCTATTTATTTTATTTGCTGCAATTAGTTTAAATTTCATACTCCCACGATTGAGTGGTTGAGTTTAAATAATCATCTTTCTTAATTGTAAGTTTCCCCCCACTAAATAAGTGGTTGTGTGGACTGTATTCCCCCCACGTTAATAAGTGGAAGTGAGGATTTAAATGGCTGGCTTGCCGCCTTTAATAATGTAATAATCTCACCCACTGAATAAGTGGAGTATCCCCACTGCTTGTGGATGCCTGCATCAGCAGATGAATTGTACTTTCAGCTCTGTTTATGCCTAATGATCCTCTGACCATATGCTATCACCTCGCCCACATTGGGATCTTGGTGAACATTCTTGGTTAGAGTTATCTTCTTTGCTGGTTTACATTTTGGAGCTAACGCTAATCAGTGTTTGGTTGCTGATTTGAATGTTAATTTTGGGAAAAAAATTAATGGGGAATATTTCAAGAATATCTTTTTGAACAAACCCACAACGTCAGACATTCGAAAAAGTGATTTTTCCTATGACATGCAATGACCTCTCAAGATAGAAACTGCAAGGGGCAGCAGGGGCTGTAGAAGCTTTTTTTTTCCCTCTGAAAAATTTCAACGCATGGGTTTTGTTGGCAATTGAGAGCTAAACAACCCCAAATGGCCAGATCTGTGAAAAAATGTCGTTTACTTGGACATGCGAGAGAAAACCTAAGACAAGGATAGAAGAAATGTGAGGGGGAGAAGATAGAAGTTATCAACTGCCTCTTTCAATCCTTGAGAAAAACGTCTCTGTATACACCCAATCTGATGAATTTTTGGCAAGAACGTACTAGAAAGATGAAGCATGAAAAATTATTTCTCTATGCAATCTAAACCTGGAACTACGAAGAACACTAAAAATGACCTCCATTTGACCTTTCAAAATGCATTGGAGAGAAAATAGCTGATTTTAGCTTCAACCTACAAGATATAATGGAGAAATGACGCCTAAGCATGCATAAATATCCATTTTGGAGATGGAAGTGTCAGTTAGGTGCGCCAACCCTAATTGAAGAGTCAATCTCTTTGCATGCCTTGCTAACTGAAAGTTCTCTAAATTTAGGATGCCATATACAAGAGGAAGCATGCAAAAATCGCAACTAAGAGTCAATTGGGCCCACTTTGACTTTTGGGGCCCAAGCTTGAGGGAGTTAGAAAAATTTTCAAGATTTTCAACTTCCATTGTGACGAACTGCCTCTATTTGACCCTGAATTTTGGATGCCCAGTTGATCCTGAAGCTTAGCTGACAGATTTATCGCGATGTTGGACCAAGTCTGAAAAGATGTTCTTGGGAGCAACAAACCTCAAAAACTAGTTCTAATAGCTTGAAATTTTGGGCGACTTTTGCCAAAAGGGTGTTGTTTTCACCAAACAGCCATTTTTCCATGTTTTTCAACTTGCCTTCATATCTGGCGTTTTACACTTGATCTTCATTTGCGAGCACTTGACAGGTCCCGTGAGCTTGCAACTAGATTCATCGCAAAGCTAAAAGGATGCTAAGAAGATGCCTTGGAGAAGACAGCTTCCAAAAACCACATCTGATTGATCAAAATGATGGGTGCCCCTAGCCAGTTGGGACGCTTTAGCCTTGATGTCAATTAATTCATCCTCCATTTTACGTGCTCGAATGATCGACAACTGTTGCCGTTTGGTATGTCTCGTGAACTAGCTGCAGGATCCATCGCAAAGCTGGGCTGAATCAGAGGAGATCATCTGGAGATTGCCAATGCAAAAACTGACATTTGAGAGCTTTTATTCTTGGGCGCCCCTAGGCTATAGGGGTCACTTTTTGTGTAACAAATTGCCATTTTGGATGTTTGTTGACCTTCAGCATCTACTGCCTCTATCATTGTTTGTTGATGTTTGACAAATCGAATGGATTTGCTTGATGATCCATTGGAAAGCTAGCAGAATTCTAGAGAAGATGACTAGTTTTGCAAACGTTAACAACTACATTTGGCCTCTCAAATTCAAGGGAGCCCCTGACTAGCAGGGGCGCTTTTGGCTCCTGAGTTGGCCATTCTTTGATGATTTTCACCTCCTTCAATCTGCATCTCCCAGCACTTGACAAATCTCTTGAGTTGGCTGATAGGTTCACTATGAAGTTCGAAGAATTCTGGACATCATCTTCTACAGGGCATAAACCCTAAAAACTGCATCTGGTATGTTAAAATCTTGGGCACCCTTGGCCAACAAAGGCTCTTTTGTTGCCAGACTTAGCCATTTTTCCAACTTGGTAATTCTTCGTTCAATCAGCAACTGCCAGCTACTGACAATTCCTCTAATTAGGCTGAGATATGCAATGGAAAGCTTGAAGAATTCTGAACAGGACGAATATTTGAGCAAACCCTACCAACTGCATTTGAGGGCTTAAAACCCTAGGCACCCCTGGCCAGCAGGGGCTCTTTTGAGCTTTGAACTCAAAATTGACCATGACTAAATCCTTCTGTTTGACTCCTAATTCCGGTCGTTTGGCGACTCCGATTAATCCGCTGACGAACTCGTTGCAAAGCCTAATCAAGTATGAGAAAAACATCTTAGACGTCATTTGCCCAAAAAGTTGCATTTGGTGCCTCAAAAGTTTGGGCACCCCTGGCCAGTAAGGGCTCTTTTCCCCATTAGTGTTAGTCAAATTTTGACTAACTTTTGTTTCCCTTTGTCTTCCTCTATTTTTCATTTGATTTGTGAATTCGGGCATTAGATAGATCCCTAGGATTGGCTAGCAAGTTCATCGCAAAGCTGGAAGAATTTCGGAGAAGGCTTCTTGGAAGTGACAAACCCTGGAAAGTTGATATGTGCCTTTGAAACCTTGGGCGCCCCTGGCTAGCATGGGCTCTTTTCCCCATCAGTGTTCCAGAGTGAGAAAATTTTCTAACTTTTTCACCTTTCGGAAATCCCCTCCGTCACGAAGCATCATTTCGAGGATCTTTTGCCACAGCATCTTCGCTAAAGTGTTTGAGGCTTAGATTTCAACACCTAGTATCTAGCCATCTACCATTGTTGACCTCGGAGGTCCTAACTTTTCTCCTGAAAAAGTGAAATAGGCCCACCAAAGGTAAACTATTTTTTTCTTGATTCTGACTTGACCAATGTGATCGTGAAGTGAAATAAGCCAATCAAAATTATTTTCAATCAATTCTGGAAAGATCCTATTTTTAGGGTTTTCCCTAAAAATAGGGGCCGAGAAACCTAATTTTCAAAAAAAAATTGAAATTTATCAGTATTTTTGATACAGTAAACCCACAAAAAGCCCATGCTTCGTTTGACCTAAAACTAACTTTTGATGACAATTTTACAAGATTTAGACCATTTTAACCAAGATGCCTTAATGAAGCAAAAAAATTATTTTGGGTACAACAAATCTCAAGTATTTCTTGGAGCAAAAAGACTTGAATGAGAGGCAGCAGAAATGGATCAGTAAAATGCAGGCCTATGATTTTGACATAGAATATGTGAAAGGGAAAAAGAATGTTGTTGCCGATGCCCTTTCCAGGAAACCTGCAGCTTGTTCACTTTCAAAGATTTCAGCTGATTGGAAGTCTCTCTTTCTAGTTTAGTACTCCAAGAATAAGTTTGCATGTGAGGTGATGGATGGCTGAGTACAGGATAAGAGGTACAAGGTTGTGGACAATGTTATCTTCTACAAGGACAGGATCTATTTGGTGCCAGAATCAAAATTGAAGGAGAAGATACTGCAGGCTTCACATGACAGTCCTTTAGCAGGCCATCAAGGCTACTTCAAGACATATAGACAAGTCAAAGAGAGGTTCTCTTGGAAGGGCCTCAAGGAGGATGTTTTGAGACATGTCAGGGAATGTGTGACTTGCCAGCAAAGCAAGTCCGAGCACTCACATCCGGCGGGTCTATTGCAGCCTTTATCCATCCCTGAGCAGAAGTGGGAGAGCATTTCCATGGATTTCATCACAGATCTACCCAAGGTCCATGGAAGGGATTGCATATATGTGATTGTGGATTGGTTGACAAAATATGCTCACTTCTTTGCTATACCTACAAAGTATAGGGCACTGTAGGTGGTAAAGTTGTTTTTTAGAGAGATCTTCAAGTTGCATGGGTTGCTTAGGTAATAGTCAGTGACAAAGACAATAGGTTCCTAAGTGCCTTTGACAGGAGCTATTTAGATTGGCAGGTACTGAGTTGACCCCGAGTACGAGCTATCACCCTTAGACAAACGGTCAGATTGAGATTGTGAACAAATGGATTGAGGGTTACTTGCGTAATTACATCTCAGGACAGCAGAGAGCATGGATTAAATGATTGCACTTGGGTGAATATTGCTATAACACCACTTACCATATGTCGATTGGGATGTTACCTTTCCAAGCACTATATGGGTATGATGCACCATCGTTTATGGACTTGGCTTTTGGAGAGAGTGGAGCTCCTAAGGATTGGATTCAGGAGAGCCAAGACATTTTGAGGGTTCTCAAGGATAACCTGCAGATGACTCAGAATCAGCAAAAGACATATGCAAACAGACATAGGGTTGAGCGTAGCTTTGAGGTTGGGGACTTGGTCTACCATCGCTTGCAGCCCTACAGACAATCTTCCTTGAAGAAAAGCAGGGCAGAGAAGCTCAAGCCTCGGTTTTATGGACTCTACAAGATCATCAAGCATGTTGGGAGAGGTAGCCTATGAGCTGGAACTGCCAGAGAGCAGTAAGATTCAAAATGTATTTCACGTTTCGTGCCTCAAGAAGGCAGTTGGATAGCAGGTTACTTCATCATCAGAGTTGTCATAGTTGGATGAGGAGGGACATTTGGTCCTAATTTCTGAGGAGATAATTGATACCCAGGAGAAGAGATTGAGGAACAGAGTGGTCAAGGAATTCTTGGTGAGATGGAGAAATTTGCCAACAGAGGATGCCACTTGGGAAGAACAGATTCTGCAGCATCCCAGTTTGCAATTGCTCGGGGGCAAGTAATTTCGAGAAGGGAGGACTGTAATGTCCCCTTCTCTGTAGCCACTCTAGAGGATCATTTAGCCTTTATTATTCCCGAAGGCTAAAGGAGAAGTAAGGGAATAATAATTAATAATTTTATAAAGTTATCTCAATAAATTAAAATCAAAAGAATGATTTTATTTTTAATTAATTTAATTAAAGTGACTAAAATAAAATAATAAATTATAAAGACACTTTGGGAATAAAATAATATTTTAGAAGCTTCTTGGAGGATATTTCTAGAAGATCAAAAAGTTCCTTATAAGGAGTTGTGAGCTAGCCATTTGAGTATGTCTTGGATTATACTTTTCATACCAGTTTGGTGAGAGCTTGAATGCTTGCTTGTCTGAGGGTTTGAAGACTCTAGGATCCCAGTTTCGGTTGTGAAAGACCAACCCTAGCTAGAGGTTTGTGGAGGAGATCACATCAGGTCTCCTACATGAGCGATTTTTGCAAATTTAATGGTCTTTGGCCAAATTTGGAGAAGCACAAAGAAGTTCGATTTTGTTGAAGGAAGCATTGATTATTTTGGAGGTTCATTTCAGCATACTTGGCATATCGATTTTATCATTTGCAACTAATCACTTGGCTGGAAAAATCGTGGTTCATCTTGCAAGATAGGCACAGCATTTTGGCATCAATATAAGTTCGATTTTTGGAGGATTTCAGTTGGTTCTTGTGTCTTGATGTTACATCCCACCCTAGTGACTTATAAACACTTTTATTTTTCCTGTTTTAAGAATGATGAATGATGCAAATGTTGTGTTATTTATGCATGAAATGGTGGAAATTTTATGATTGTGCTATGAAAATGCAATGGAAATATGTACCATGCTTATCCTGAATGTTCATACTGTGGTGAACCTAGAAAGAAAGTTTAAATCTTACAGTAATTGAATAGATTGAAATATGTTTTGATCATTATTGAGATGACAGACTAATCCTTCTTCGTTTGTTGGAGTTGGATACAAGATAGCCGTTCCGCAATGCTCGGTAGTAGGGAAGTATCATCTGAGTAGAGAGGTAATGTTGTAAGAACCCTGGAATCGCCATCTGAGTTAGGGTTGGTCTCGGGATCTTGAAAACCCTAGAAGTGAGTATTTGGACCCTGTCGTCGTAGGTCATCGAGTGAACCTTAGAGTGGTTTTGCCATCAGTGGTATTAGGGTTTTGTAAACCGGTTCTTTTGTGTCTTTTGGTCATTGATTTTTACTTAACCTAGGTACTTCGTTTCGTTGTTATTGGTTACCTTATCGTTGTGAGTAACTTCGCCTGATAGCTTATGTATATAATATTATTTATTTTGTTTCTAGTGAACTTAGTAACATTTATATTGATTATTGAAGGGATTTATTAAATAAATAAATGTTATTAATTTATATAAGGGAGAGATATTGTAACCCGTCTATCCTTGAGTTAGAAATTTAAATAATTAAATTAACCATTGTATATTTACTAATCCCGTATTCTCCTGAAGAGTCTTGGCCGTCTAAAATGGCGAAATGTATAACCTCACTGATGTTTGATTTATAATAACTTGCCACAAGGATTGGCGTGGCTTTAATTTTGTAAAGATTTCCCAAGAATGAAGATTTGGAAGTGACGTGGGGAAATATTTGGAATCGCACGGCTGGTAATGCTAAACTTTCGAATCTTGATATAATTTAACACTACCTTTTTGTGCAACCTTCGGGGGAAGTGGCAGAGACATACGCCTTGGATATACATTTTAATCTCATCTTGAAATTCCTAAAATCACGTATATGGAAGGCGTGGAAAAGAAGAGAATTGGGGGAGTAGTTTCGATAACTACCTGGGACAACCACCCGATGGGGGATTTTTGGGGTTATTCTTTTTGGAAAAAAGGGAGAACAGATGGAAGGGGAGACGGAAATTGGTGGAGAAGAGGAAGATACGTGGATAGAAAATAGAAGAGATTATGGGATTTCGGGGAAAGAAATCTATCTCCTGAAAATAGTCAGACCAGAAGGAGTACGTAGGATCTATAAAAGAGCAGAGACGACTTGAGGTGAAGCGGTACCAACTGAAAGGACTGTTAGTCTTGGTTCCTGTAGAGTTTGTTGCTTGACCAGCGCATCATCTTACAGGCACGTAGCTCTCTTATGTTCTTTCCTTGAAAAGAAGACATGACTTATGCGTTTCATGTTAAGGAGTTTATGTGAACTCTCGTTTGAGATTTTGTAATCATAGTATTGAACTAGACTGTGTGCAGTATTCTTTTCTTTCCGTCTGAGTGTTCCTAAAGGGAGAAACCTAAGAGTGTGAATTATGGAATTCTTATTTTATTTACTTTGTCTGTAAGCTTCTGGTGCTTGTGTAAGGGAACCTCATCGAACACATCTCACTTAATGATGTTTCTTGAGTAAAGAGGAAAGTAATTTAAAATAGACGAGGGATATGCCAAGTCTAACGCTCTGTTGTCATGAAAGAGTGACGAGTGAAGAGAAAAAGGCTACATGTTGTTCTCTAATCTGTTAGACGTTTTATGTTAAAAGACTTTTGCTTATTGAGTGACTAAACTTTATGTTACTTGTTGATATACTTTTGTTCTTCAACGCATTAATCTGGAAGTACAAAATGGTGAACTCTTATTGAGTTAGAAGGAAAGATTGTTGTTTCCATAAGCCATTGATTGTTGTGCAGTAGGGTCAGTAATATAGAAACAGAATATCTTAAAAAAAAAACAAAACAGAGATCTGGTAGGTGAAAGTTAATATACGCTGATATTGAACCAGCACCACCGATATGTCACATAACAACTTTAAAGTAGGTGGCCAGTGAATAAAGGGTTCTTAATCTTTTATGAAAAGAAATGAACTTAAACTACAGTAGCATAAACTCGGGAGAGTTAGTTTGGACTCATGTAATGACTATTTTGTTTGAAGCTCTTATGCTTAGCAAAACCGAGACTTTATTGTTACCCTGATATTTACACCTTTTAGTATTAGCCTAATATCTTTTATACTAAAAGTGTAAGGCAGTTGGCCATAAGGGTATGCATTCTTTGTGGTAACCCTAGCCCTAGAATCATTGGACACACGTGGCAGGTAGCCAAGAAGTGTGAGTGAAGGGTAGTTGAGTCATGAGTAGGACAAAAATTAATGCCCTAGGACAGGTGTCCAGACCTGAGTAAGTGACGGAGAAATAATCTCCCAGAAGCCTAGTAAGAAAAGCTTTTCCAAGTCGAGCAGGGTGGGTGAGTAGCACGGTAGTGCCATCTATGGCCATAGTAGGTGCAGGTGCCACTGATTGCACCTAATACTCACATGCAACCTAGATATCTAGCTAACCAGAATTGCCAACTTAGTAGGAAGGATTCCTTAGTAGTCAAGCAGAACTAGTTAGATAGGGTTCCACCACCATAGCTCAGATGGCTATTTGAGGGTTCTTCCAACATCACCTTTCGCAAGAAGGGCAGGGCCCCCTTCCAGTAGGAAGGCGTGCGCGGGGGACTGAACAAGTCCGTGGATGGAGGTAAAACACTTAGGTGATGCTTCCCTCAATTTTTCAGTTGGCAAGCCGAGTCTTGGAAGACGCCAATCAGATGAGGACTTCTTAACCCTTACTCTTGTACTTTTCTTTGTACTTCAATGAAATGAAAATATATCATTCATGTTATGATAGAAGAATGTAATCATGATTACTGTTTTAATGAAAATGCTGTTCTGGTTTCAAAAAAAAAAATTGCTCTTGTTAAGACATTATTTACTTATTTGTTATTCGTACTTGAATCGAATTCTAACACTTGAGGAAGGACGACATCATGCTGGGAAGAAATGATCTCAAAGCAATCAGTTCAAGCATGGTTATTGCTTGCAAGACGTGGTGGCAAAGAGCTCACAGTCATTGTCATTGTGTTGTCTGGGCGATATCAGGTCGGGTCGATTCTATTGTTTGCATTGTATAGTCTTTCATTCAGAGTTATATTATATTCAAGTCTGCAAATTACAAGTCTTTGTATCGCTGTCATAAATAGCAGGTCTTGCATTATCATTGCCAAGTTCTAGTCTTGCATATTCGACTCTGCATTTGCATATCATAGTAATCGCTGTCATTGATATATATTATAAATCGTCCCATGTTGGAGGCAATCAGCAGTTGAGTTGACCAAGCATTGTAATAGTTTTGAATTTCAAGGTTGCAATTCAATGTATAATGAAGTTGGAGTTCGCATGCCAAATGTTTGTAGAAATGTCTCTTGACTGTAATAGCTTATTATAAGTGTCATGTTAGCTGCATTTACATTTTAGTTATTATAAAGTCTTGAAACGAGAAATTATCGTGCATTTCATATTCATTCTCAGTCATTGGTATACTTAGTCTTTATGCATACTTTATCATTATATGAGAAAAAGACAAAAGAAAGTTCATTTACTAGTTGAAAGGAGATTGCACAACAACTGTTTGACAAAATTCCAAACCATTCAAAACTGAAAATTTAGAACAGAATTTGCAAGGGTCTTTACAACAAGAGCATGAAAGAAGAAGACAATGCACAACACAACACAACACCAAATATACGTGGAAAACACCACAGTGGAAAAAGCATAGTGAGAAAAGCTGCTAGGAGCTATTGTCCTAATCCAGCCTCACAAATAAGCAACAGTTTACAACTTTGATTTAGGGCTACAACCCAAGTTACAACTCATTGATTACAAATTTAGGGTCACACGCAAGGTAGCTACAACTCCCTTATCTAAGCACACACTCAAGAATGATTACTAAGTGACGGTCCTTCCGCTATTTGAAACTGACAATTAAGCTCAAACTCTTTTGATGATTGCAAGTCTGCTTTGTCACTTCTTCAAATGTCTTCTCAGTTGCCTACTAGCTCACTACCTTTAGTGAACAAGAAGTAATTGCCTTTGGCTCACTATCTCCAGCAATTAGTTAAGCACACTTCTTCAAATGTCTTTTGTCATAGGGATATAATCAAAATGAAACCAAACAGGATCAACAACTGCTTTTTCTCTTTCAATCACTTACGCAATCATCATCATTTTTCCACATTCTTCAACACCCTAGATCAATTTAGTTTACCATTATTACATTGATTACATTTCACATGTCGGCCTACAACAAAAATATTGCATCTATGAGTCGGCCAGAGATAAAACAAACATGAAACGTGTAGAGGGCAAAACCCAAAAGACTACACACAACACCAAGAAGGGGAAAACACCTTGCAGATCCCAACACACGCTTAACCTTCTCCCAAACTATCTTCACAGATTTGATCTTTTATTGACATCATCCGCACACTCTGCAAATATAAATTAGGTCAGCCATAAACAAAAAAACATAAAATATGTAGCATGTCGGCCTTCACATCCATTGGCGGTACACAAGAATAATAAAACATTAATTGCATCTCTTCCAAATGAGTCGGCATGACCCATACAACATCTTCAATTAATCCTTAAGCTCTGCTCACACTTGAACTTGTGGCGCACACCACCAACATACCTTAGTCAGCCACAATAGAAGCATAAGCCAATGAAACATTCATTTTGGACCACAGCCTGTACCGAAGAAGTCAAAAACAATTTGCAAAACATCAACAAGCATCACATGATATTCAAGAACATTCACTTACCTCCCTTTCACAACTTCATGCAGCAACAAGCTAACGCAAGCCAACAAACATGAAACCAGTCTCTAGACAACACAATCCGATACACTGTCACTTCCAACTTTCTCTGCAGAACGATTATTGACATGAAACTTTGGATATAACACCTTCACATCTCAATGAACTTAACTTTTGAACTACACAACCATATCTACAAGTGCAGAGATATGCAAAGACAATCTTTACACCTCTGAAAATAGGGAAAGCATGAAAATGTGAGCTTACAATCTCAAGCTCAAAAAACTTCTAGTCAAATTGGACAACCAACCTTTTGACGAACTGAAAAAGAGGTGGTTCATTGGAAGACTGATTCCTTCACTATGGAAAAAGATGATATTTGTACCACCCTCCATGTCGATACTTATAATCGAGCGATGGATATAGAGAGTGAGGATAACACATCTTCTTGGGGAAAAAGAAAGATGGAAGAAGAGGAGAGTTCAAACGAAAGTAATGATAACGAGTCAAAGACTGTCCAAGCCCTAAGAAGGGATATGATGAGAATGAAGGAATTGAAAGCGGAAAAAGAAGACACGAAAGAAAATAAGGAATTGTGGTGTACTAAATGTAAGAATGAGCTAAGTTGCCGGTTCGGGTACGGGACCGGGCACGGGTATGGGATATGGGTACGCCGGTACGGCAAATTTTTTTCTTGAAATATGGTACGTTTGGGTACGGTTGTATATATATATATATATATATATAAATTAAAAATATACAAAATTGTAAATACATTTGATAGTATGAAGAGTCTATGATACTTCATCAATCATCATTCATCAATCATAATTAAATCTAAAATCACTGATCAATGCTAGTGATAAACTATAAGCCTATAAACTTATAAAGATAAATCATAAATGCCAATTGATAGTTCAAAATTCCAATACATATGTCATACTCATATATTAATAATAATTATCATATATGTCTCTCTAGTCATGATTCAAATGAAGATCATTACAACTATTCATCGATCATCAAAAGCTTCTAGATCATCATCATTTGGTTCAACATTATTTGAGCCACAAGCAAATGCATTGCCAGTGCCACTTGTAGTAAATGCATCATGTGAAAGAGTCTCAGCATCATCATCATTATCATCATCATCTATAGTGACTCTAGCAAGCTCTATAATAGATGCATCCAAGTTGACACACTCAGGGGTCATCTCCCAATTCTTCATTGAACCATCCTTGTACTCATCTTGCTTATGTGATAGAAGACGCAAGTTGGAATGGACATAAACCAAGTCTTCTGCTTTTTTGCAGCCAACCGGTTACGCTTCACTGAGTGGATATAGGAGTATGTACTCCAATTTCGTTCAACCGAAGAAGAACTTGCAACCTGTTGAAATTGGAGAGAAAACCAAAATAACTTAGGAATAAAAAATGCAAAATAAATTAAAGAATGGTCAGTAGTAGTACTAAACTTAAAGTCTACAATACAAATGTTAAATAAAAAAAATTAAAAAATAAAAATTACTTACTTGTGATAGAATCTTGATTGCAAGAAGTTGGAAGAACATAAAATCTTGCCCATGGAGGTACCACCATGTACGAGCATCTACTGTGTATTGGTCTTGAATAGCACAAAGACTATGATTATGTCCTAAGATGAACAAGCCAATCTCTTTCCTAACATTTTCCACCACTTCTAGATCTACGAAGAGTCTTCTGAATGCTCACTTGTACCCATTAGCAACTTCACTATCTCTATATGGTGGAGTTCTCCCTGGCAAAGCAAGTATCTGTGAACTATAGTATTTGGGAGATAATACATATGCAAGGAGATGCAATGGTGTGTTCATCTTGTCCCAACGGTGGTGAATGATTTTTTCATCTCTATGAAAAAATGTTTCTTGGGGGTCATTCTCTTTTCCTGCTATGATCACCTTTATTTTTTCTATCATGGAGTCAATACCATCATAGATTTCCCCCAAACATGGTCGATCTGTATCAGCAAACCTGATCATACTCATGATAGGCTTGGTGAATCTCAACACATAGGCCACACGATCCCACCAAATGTCATCTAGGATCAATGACTTGACCTTTTGGGCCCTCTCTGAATTTGATGTTTTCCAAATACTCCATTGGTTGCTAATAACCATGGCACCCAATGCCTCTCTCACCTTCACAAGTCATCTCAAAACGATTGTGTGTGATGCAAATCGGGTCTTGGCAACCTAGGGTTAATAATAATAACACATTAAAATATAAATCCATAAAATTAAAAAATAAATTACATAATTGATAAATGATAATTAAATTAAATTTACCTTCAACAATTCCAATCTCGAGAAA
Source organism: Sequoia sempervirens (assembly GCA_007258455.2). Lineage (NCBI taxonomy): Eukaryota > Viridiplantae > Streptophyta > Pinopsida > Cupressales > Cupressaceae > Sequoia > Sequoia sempervirens. The sequence continues at coordinate 545,166,358 of VDFB02281492.1, forward strand.
GTCCTGAAGATGCTTTGTGACATATGGTGGTTTGTCACAAACATTTGGATCTCCTCAACCTCTTGGTATATATCTTTCACCCATTCTATTTGAGTGCCAATTGCTTGCATCACCAAGTTAAGGGAGTGTACAGTGCATGGTGTCCAAAAAATGTGTCCATACCTTTGCTCAACCAAAATACCTGCAGCCCTGCAATTTTTTGCATTGTCTGTAATGACTTGAACAACATTTTCCGGACCCACCATCTCTATGGACTCAATGAGGATTTTTGAAATGAATTTTGCATCCTTGATTTGCCCTCACAATCAACTGCCTTCAAAAACATAGCCCCTTTTGGGGACACTGCAATAACATTTATCAAAGGTCGGTTTTTGCAATCCTTCCATCCATCGGAAACAATAGACATTCCTATTTCAACCCAAGAATCCCTAATTGGTTTGAGTGATGTCTCTACATGATTTTTTTCTTTTACTAATAAGGTGGTGCGCACTTTTTCATACCCAGGAGATTTGAAACCTGAAGGTGCAGTATTGATTGCCTCCACCATTTCACGCCAATATGGTGATCTCACCAAGTTTAAAGGAAGACCATTGGCATAAATGCAACGTGCAATTTTTTCCTCTGCGATGTCTCTTACTTCATTTTGAAATGCCCTATCCAATGGTCCTCTTTTGTGGGAAGAAATGGGGTCTTCTACTTGGACTCCAAGAAAGGATGTTGAGAGGCCACTGCTGAATCTGCAGGCAAAGTCATTGATTTTTTCTTTGCTAAAGGATGGTTTCTTAATTTTGTTCTTTCAGCCATAGCATCAGCTTCTTCTTGTTTAGCAATGTATTTCATAATTTTAACATTTGACAACCCCTTCTTATTTGGCCCTCCACATACTCTAATCCCTTGCCCACCTTGTCCACAAAGGTGAAATCTCACTCGACTATATGAGCTCTTAAATTGGATTTTACACTCATCACAAATCCAAACAAATGCCCCACCTCCTGGAAGCTGTTCAACCATCGTAGTATGATGCCATAAAGGAGATGCTGCATCAATTTAAACTTTTGGTTTTTACCAACAGTAACACCCACTGAACTTGAACTTGTAGCCATTTGAACTTTGATTTTGCTGTTATAAGAAATATAAAGTATTGAACAAATTACAAAATGAACACTAAAACACATTGAAACAAATAGCAAATCTTATTTCTTTTTTTCTAAACAAAATTCTGAAAAAACTTGAAAAAATCTTCAAAAACTTGAAAGAATCCATCATGAACTTGAAAAAATGAGTTAAAATGCATACCTTAAGTAATTAGATCTCTTTTGTGCAAGCTATCCTCACTTTCTTTTGCACTTGATCAATCTCCTTCAAAAACTTAGCAACCTGCAAAATGAGAAAAATGGAGGGCAAAAAGTGTTTGTGAGAGCAATGAAATGACAAATGAGTGATAGAGTCATATTGTAAAGGCGTTTTAGGGTTTTTTTGGCACTTTAAGTGCTTTAAAAATTGATTTTTTTTTTGTTTTCAACGCCCAAAGTCCGTGGGAACATTTGGGCACACGCGGGCACGGCTGGGAGCACCCAGCCACCTGTGGGTTCTTTGTGGGTCCGCCACAGAGAACCCATAGGTGGCTGGGCGCTCCCTAGGCACTCCCAGCCACTCCCCAGGAAGATCCTGTGCCCAAACGCTCCAGGAGTGGGCACGCAGGGCAAAAGGAGAGAACTCGGTAACATAGAGAATGAGGGTCATATTAAAACAAACTACCCTAAGAAATTGATTTGTGACATCTACCATGTTTTGGGACATTCTATTAAGGAGTGCCCATATAACTTAAAAACAAGAAGCACACAAGTGTTTTTTACACAAGGCGAACAATCTACCCCACCGAAAACACCGCCAAAGCAACAGAACAACAACAATAATGCATCACCTGGTAGGTACCATAAAAGGAGAGGGAATAATAATCAGTTTAACAATAATAGTGGAGTGAGAAGCAGAACCCAGTACAATGCCAAAGGACGACCCATGATATAGTGTCATAAATGCAATGAATGGGGACATTTCGCCAATGAATGTCAAAATGATCAGCACAAGGCAGCAATGCTATGCAAGTGGTGTGGACCAAGCAATCATGAAGACAGAGACTGACCAAAAAAAAGGCAGCATTAACATGATAGACATGGAAGGACAAGATGAGGCAGCTTTTGCCATCACCCGAGCACAAACCAAGAAGGCTACATATCCAAACCCTCGCATGAAGAAAGAAAGGCTTTGAGAAGCAAAGATGGAAGTGGAGCAAGCCATGGAAAAGGAACAAAGGAGTTCCAATGAAATAGCAAGTACCTCTACACTGTCGGAATTTGATAAAAATATTGCAAGGCAATTGTTACAAACCACTATACCTATAAGAATGGTAGATCTCTTACAGAGTATGCCACAACTAAGAGAGTGGCAATCACCAATACAGTAGGGGGTGACCAATATCAAAAACAAGAATGTAAAAGTGTGAACATATTAATAGAACCACTGCTACATGAAGAGCAAGTCATCGACTTGATGGTACTGGCAATAAATGTGGGGAAGAAATCAATCGTTATGCATGTGGAGATTTTAGGGAAAACTTTGATTAATGCAATTGTTGATGGAGGATCGGGAGTAAATTTATTGCCAAAAGAAACATGGAAATGCCTAGGGAAACCAACCCTCTAGCCAGCGTCCTTCCAACTAGTAGGAGTAGATCAGCATGGGATCAAACCATTGGGAATATTAATGGTATAGAAGCTAACCGTTGGAACTCAAGAATTCATGTTGAACTTCGTGGTTATTCCCTTAGAGAAAAAATCTTATGATGCACTATTGAGGAGAGAATGGCTGATAGCAACCAAGGTGGATCACATCTGGAAGATGAATACCTTGTCAATAGACAATAAAGGAAGAAAATACATCATCAACTTGAGAAATCAAGTAGTAGGCAAGGAGATTGCTTCCTCTAATTCAAAGTCAGATGGAGAAGAAACATGGGCAGAAGAAGAGAGATTTCATGGAGCTGAATGATGGAGTACTTGACCTCCAACATTGTTCAAAAGACAAAACCAGTTCCTTAAGTGGACTTTTTCACTAGCAACTAGAAGATTATGAAATATTCCAAAATGATTGCAATATGATATAGATCAAAGAAATTGGAGAAGAAGATGAAAATGATTGAACAAGTCGTATGTTTCCTTCTGAGTATGAAGAGTACAAAGAAGGAGTTGCCAAACTAGACAATACAGTGGCCCATAACTTTGAACAAGACAAGATAATAAAGTACAAGGAACTAACAAGAAGATTAAACCTAAGAGAGTAAGGTAGCCTCTAGGTGATCATGGTAGGAGACGACTAGAACCCAAAGCTCAAAGCTGCTACAATCAAAAAATTTATGGAGTACAAATATACTTTTGCATGGACATACAAAGATCTAAAAGGAATACCACCACAATTTTGTGTACATAGAATTCCCTTAATACCAGGAGCACAACCCATATGGAAACAACTAAAAAAAAGAATTTGAACAAACCCGGATCTGTGTAGACTTTAGAAGCCTCAATGCAGCTACTATCAAAGATCCATTTCCAATTCCTTTCACTAATTCAATCCTCGAGGAAGTGGATGGTCATGAAATATACTCCTTTATGGACGGATTCTCCTGGTATAATCAAGTGAGTATAGTGAAGGAAGACAAGTTGAAAACCATATTTGCTGTTGAGGATGAAGTCTATGCATATAATCGGATGTCATTTGGACTATGTAATGCTTTGGCTAACTTCCAAAGAATAGTTCTCCACATCTTTGACAAGATGTCGATGGGGAATTTTAAAGCATTCCTCAAAGATTGGCCAATCTACAGTGACCAGGAAACTCACTTGAAGGCTCTCACTGAGTGTATGGAATGATGTAGATCCACATGATTGACCCTAAATCCAAAGAAATGTCGATTCATGGTACCACAAGGTAAATTACTTAGACACATAGTCTCTAAAGCAGGATTAAAACTGCTAACCCAGATAAAATAAGGGTAATTTTATAGATGGAAGCACCAAAGAATGTCATGGGAGTTAAATCATTCATGGGCCATGTCGGTTATTATCGATGGTTTATAAAGAACATAGCTCAAATATCCTACCCACTGGATATGCTCAAGATGAAGGGCCAAATATTTACATGGACAAAGGATCAAGAAAACGCATTTAACGAACTAAAGGTATGCCTAATCAGTTCTCCCATCCTAGCATACTAGACTAGAGTAAGGAGTTTCACTTTGCGATCAAAGCAACACTAGCACAAATGGGACCACAAGGACTAGATCATCCTATTTTCTTTGTCAATCAACTATTATAAAGGGTGGAACGAAATTATAGTACAACAAAAAGGGAAGCATTAGGAATGGTTTACTTCGTACAAAAGTTTCGACACTATCTCCTAGCAACACCCTTCACATTCTACATGGATCATCAAGCACTAATGTACTTAGTCTGAAATATTCCACTCGAATTTCATATGCAATTTTTTTTCAAATTCACAACTTCATGAACACAGTCATTTTGTCAAATAATTAAAACTTCTATACCTGATTTATTTGCCACATTCAAACATCAGATATCATAATATTTTAATCATAGAACTTCTAACCTCGAGCTGCACCTAGAAAATGCCATACAACAGTAAAGAAGGCAACTTGTGAAATATATGGTGGCTCGCATGCATAGTCAATAAAGTATACTATCTCCTCCACCCTCTCCAAATCTGGCACAACTTGTTTGACCCTGCAGACCCATCTAATGCCTCCACATCACTTGAAATACTTCCCCTAATCACTTAGAAGAAACCCAAGCTAGTTATTATCAACCCAAATGGAAGGTCGTGACAGTGATTGAATTAAAGCCCGAAAGCTTTGTGTCAAAACCTCTTTCCTACTTCTTAAATTTACTCAGAGCTTTACTTAATTTCTTGGTTAATTTCCTGGGCGCCACGATGGTCTCCCTATCATCAGCGCCTATTTCCTAAGTCTCCCAAATTAAATTCAACCAAGAGTCAGCATCTAAATTCCCTTCGCCAGATTTCTCTATGAAAACATTAAATTTTAATTCCCTTAATGTCCTCGACCAAACTTAGACCTCAAATTTTCTTAAGCATCGGTGGCGCTTGAAGAGAGAAATGTGAAGATTTGTGCAAGCTAGAATTTCTCCAAATAATTATCGGCTCCCCCTTACAAAAATACATACGGCTTCTTAAGGAATTAAAAGGCATCTCAGCTACACCACGTCTCTCCTTAAAATCACCCTTACAATAATTGGTAGTAGGCAGAATATCAATCCCAACTAAATCATTCCTAGTGTAGAAGACCACGCATTTTCCTTGATTCAATAGAGTTTAACGGCAATCAATGAAATTTACTAGTAGTCAACTTTTCCAACATGGCAGCACTGGTCTTTATGGACTTCCCAAATGCCATGCAGCTCCTAAAACATTCACCTTTCCTCTAGCCATAGGTACTATTCTCATATACAAGCATATGTTCTCTGATATATGGCGGCTAGTCAAAACTAATCTGCCATAATTAAGTATCTCTCTCTCTCTCTCTCTCTCTATATATATATATACTATCTGCTGCAGTATCAGCAATTTCTTTCAGAATAAACGCCCTAAATGATACGTCTGCAGCTCCAAATAAGCATTCACCGAATTGCTCTTTTCAGTCAAACCTTAATTCTTCTTGTCTATCATTCACCTTACAAAAATTTGTCTTAGAATAACACTTCACAAATTTCTCAATCCACAAACAATATGCATAGCTACGAAACCTGGATGATTCCGCCCTAAAACATTTGGGTTTTTGTCCAAACTTCTGAACCCGAGGGTTTTTGTCCCCAAGCTCCTAAAAACTAAGTTCTCCAAAAAACCAAAACAAACATAAACTGAAAATGAGCTTCCCAAAACCCTTTATTCATCTTTTTGTAACTGCTCCAGGATTCTTGAAAACCCATATTTACCTTTTTTAATTTTCTCCATATTTCACCCAAAAAATGATTTATTAAATTTTAACTTTTTCGACTTAAGTCAATTTTAACAAAATAATTAAAATAATTAATTTAAGTTGCCATTAACTTTATGGCTTTTCAACAACTTAATTAATTATTTAATTATTAAAATATTTCCGCACCAACACTAAAATTGCAGAAAATACCAAAACTTGATACAAAGCGACAATTAAAGGTGCTAAAATACTCTTGAGCTCCTCTAGCAACAGATAACCCCCACTGGCAACACTGACTGTCGCCGAAAAAACCCAAAGTTACAATCAACTCTCACATGATCGAAAATGGGGATATTACATAGTCAATAAACTATTAGAATTATTGTCAATGATGTCAAAGGTGTATGGATGATTGATGGCAAGTATATTAATATTGATGTCAAGAAATATCACATTGAAATTCACTGATCCATGTAGAAGAAATTGCAATGGTCAAAGGCCACTAAATCGCATCATTCCAAGAGCAATTTTTATCCTCACAATGCAGCAATAAAATAAAAATTAAATTCATCCTTATGTTGGTCGACCTCCTCATGTGTGGCGCCCTTCTTGAGTTTTTAAAATAAATAAATAAACTATTTTTTATGCATGGGCCATCCCCCCTTGTAGTGGCACCTCATTTTGAGAAATTAAAATTAAATAAATTTGTATTTTCTAAAGGGGTTGACCCCTTATGGAGTGCCCAAAATTTGCTATGAAAAGGCACTTATAAAACTAAAAGTTGCCGCTCTTTGAAGGTGTGTCTTTTGGATGAATTTGCCCCCTCTCAAGAAGATACAAGAAGAATTTGTGGATTGAAGAGAAGGGTGTGTGGAAGAGAAATTGATGAATCATATATACACTAGCAGATTTGTGAGAAGAGAAAATAATTGAAGATTATTCAAAGGCAGATTTTTGAAGGAGGATTATCAAGAAGAACAATTCTTTGTCTATCAAGAGGTTCATGGTTTTCTCCCGAAAGGATTTCCATGTAAACCTTGTGTTCTTATTTGTTAATATTGTGTATTTAAAGTTAGATTGTAAATTTGAATAAGTAAAAAGATATTATTATACTAATTCACAACCCCCCTCAGTATAAGCTTGTGCTCGTCATAAGCCAATTCTTCAAGGATGGGTAAGTAGATGGTTGCTACTACTGCAAGAATTCACATTCACTATCATAGTACAACCAAGGAAGAGTCATGTCATAGAAGATTAATTGTCAAGAATAAAATCGAGCAAACCATCGAAAGGCGTGAATGAAGATTTATGGATACACACTTGTTACAGATACTTGCACTGCCTCCTTGGTAAGAGCACATTGGAGAGTACCTTTCTACGTCAATGTTCTCGAAGGATATGCCACCAAGAGAAAGGAGAAAACTAGCCCTAAAAAGAAAAACTTCCCAACTCATTAACGAAATCCCATACAAAATGGAATTCAATCACGTTCTTAGACGGTGTGTCATGCGAGAAGAAATAAAAGGAATACTAGAAGCACATGAAGGACTGGTAGGAGGCCACATGGAACCAAATGCTACAGCTAGAAAAGTCCTCCTTGCTAGTCTATGGTGGTTGACATTACATACAGACACACAAGAATAGCTAGTTGGATGTGACACTTGTCAAAGGGTAGGAAAACCATTAAAAAGAGACTATATGTCACTCTCGCCATCACAACCACAAGAACTCTTTGAGGTGGGGACTAGATTTTATTGGACCCCTCAAGGTTAGACAATTGCGCGAGTGTATATATATCGTTGTGGCCACTGAGTACCTAACCAAATGGGCAAAAGCCAGAGCACTACCAAACAATACAACACTCAAATATGCAAGATTCATCTATGAACAAATCCTCACCAAGTATGGTATCCCCATTCAAATCACTAGTGACAGAGTAGGCCACTTTGTGAATAATGTCATTCGACTAATGACAACCAAGTTCCAAATATTTCACACCCTCTCAAGCCCATACTATCCAAGAGCAAATGGTCAGGTAGAACAGACAAACAAAGTACTCGTCTCTATCATCCACAAATCATGTGGTATTGAAGGAACCAACTAGGAGGAAAAAACACCAGCTATGCTATGGGCCTATCGAACAATGTACAAAGTGACCATAGGACATACACCCTTCCAAGTGATGTATGGCCAAGAACCAGTGGTTCCTACAAAGTACATAGTACAAAGTTTGAGGATTGCAATGGAGAACCAACTAGGTGATACCGAAAGTTTAAAATACTTCCAATTAAACAAGCTTGATGAAAGAAGAGTGTTAGCACAATGGGCAACAAAGGCGATGCAAAACGATTAAAGTATTAGCATGACAAGCACCTCCGAAGAATGAATTTTTGATCCAGTAAGTTTTAAAGTACAACAGTCGTAATGAAATAAACCTGGTATGTTTAAGTTAAGGTGGTTAGGATCTTTTTAAAGAAGAGAAGTGTTGGAGAATGGATCCATAAAACTATAAAACTTGGATGGTACCTTGATGAAAGATAGCATCAACGGGTCTAAACTGAAGTCGTGCAGAGAAAGAAAAGAGGCCACCCTTGCAATCAATATGTTAGATTTGACGACTAGTGAGAATGAAGTAGTTACTGAGAATGAATTAGTTAGTGAGATCGAAGTAGTACTAGAGGAAAAGCCTATCATCAAGAAGCTAGTTGGGGTCGCCATAACCCGAACACACCCACATTTGACAAACTGTCTATTTGGCCCTCCAGCCAAATGGATAAGACTGTATGGCAAATGGAGATTACATGCACCATACTCAAGAGAAAGAACAAGATACATCAATTACGAACTAGATATAGAGGAGGCATGCCGAGATCAATACGATGACAAGAATAAGACAAAAGATTGCCACCAACCAGTAGAAGAATATTTAGATCCAAAGGATGAACAAGGCCCAAGTCTAAGATCATTAATGAAGGTTGAATGTTACATGGTAGCAGAGTGATCAAGGTATGATGATGTCATAAGAGAATATGTGGAGAAGCATAATTTAATGACACCGTCGATAACACCATACACAACTGGACTTTAGTGAATGATACACAACCCTATAGCCAGTCCATCCATACAAGGGGATGAAGTCAGGTGGTGCCAGCAAGGAGGAATATTTCGACGCTTGCCAGAACATGAATAAAATTATGGAAACAACTCATACAATTGGCAAGATTTTTGAATTGGAATACATCAAAAGCTGTGCAAATGAATGCTATAAACGACCATACAACTCCTATATGTTAAGGCACAAAATGGAAATAAAATCAAAAGAATTAAAGTCAAAGGGAAAAAAAAAGACATTAGAAAAAATTTTAAAAAGGATTGGAAAAAGTGAAAATGTGATATTAAAAAATTAAATTCAACAAGTGAAAATAATAAAAAAGAGCAGATATAACGTACGCCCAACATTATTTTACATAGTATGGAAAGCATCTTATCACATAGTACAAAGGATCTTGCACATCATACGCCAACTCTCTTACCTAGTACAACTGCATCAAAGTGTATGACAGAAGGACATACGACATCAATCAATGAAGGGTTTGTACATCATAGGCAGAGAGAAGGAATTAACTCTCAAACTATACAATGGTCCTTACATGCTCCCTTCATACGACTTAAGGCAGGTTCCCTTCACTGCGGCCTACAACCTCTAGCATCATCCTACAATGTACAGCTTAAGAGGACATCCAGTAGTTGTATTGTATGGCCCTTCACAGTACAACTTAAGGTGAGACTCTCTATGTGCACCGTATGACTAGCAAAAATCTCTACTTGCACCATACAGCGGTTCCTCTCAGGTGTCTCACATCGTATAGGGCTATCTTAGTTTACTCACATCGCACAGACATTCCAACTTCTTGTTTGCATCATATGGCACTCACCATCAGTTTGCATCATACAGTTGTCTTGATGCATTGTACAGACTCTAAATCTCCACTCCCACATCGTACAACCAGTAAAAACTCAAGGTGTATGACAAGATGGTTTAGTATGTGCATTAGGCAATAATGTACAACAATTTCTTGTGATGGGAGTATGGCAAATTGTAATTGCCTATGTTGTACAACGTGTGAAGGTTGCACGGCAAAGAAAACGGCATGCTTTTCTACAGCCAAGTAGTTATCATAACTATTTTGTGATTAGAAATTGAGCCGAGCAAGTTAAATCCTACATTCAGAAGGTCCAAGGAGCATCTATAGAAGACATGGAAGAAAAATAAGCAAAAAAAGTAATGGATCACTATAGGCCAAAGATTTCAACAAGAAAGAATGGAGCAAAAGGAATAAAGTAGTCATCAAGAACAAAAGAAGAAAATATAGTTGATTCCATCTCCTAGGAAAGTTTGACAAACATTGAATATTGAACATGGTGGCTTACAAATCTAGTTGACCATCAACTAAAGATCGCTCTACAGCATACTCAGGTAGACAAGGCTATTTAAATTCCATTTTTTAGTTATCGTGAATTTGAACCATACTTGAAACTTATGGCCGCCAACTATAATCCACAAGAAAATAAATCAATGATGGAGCATATGAATTGTTTAGTTACCATTTCCTTCTAGCCAATTGACTTACAAAGGGTTTTCGACTAAGTTATCGGTTCTACCCCCCTAGCCCTTGGATCTTGGTTCAATTCAGCTCCAAACATGGTTCTACTCCAATCCAAGCTGGGTCCAAATAGGGTCCGGCCCACAGCTCGTGGGTTCGATCCTGATGGATGCAGGACTTTTGACTATTTTTTACAATTTTTCAATATTTTCTTAACATTTTTTTTTACTTTTGAAGACTAAAATATTCCTCCCAACCCTAATATTTGCCTCCTAACACATCAAATAGGTAAAAGCATACTCATTTAACAATTTGTGAATGAAAAACAAGATTTTTTGCCTCCATTGCTAAACATTTTTTCTTGCTTGCACAAGCTTGAATAGAGTTGAAGGTTGATCATTGATTGTTCGAAGTTGGTTGTTGTGCTATTCCTAAACACTTGCAAGTGTTCATTCGTTGCCAAGAACATTGTAGAGCAAGATTTCTTCAAAAGAGGTATGTTTTTTGAAGTTTTTTGGTTTTTTTTTTACCTTTTTTGTTTTTACAAATGAACTCTTATGTTTTGTTTTTAAGTTTTTGTTTTGTTTTCATTCTTCTAAGTGTCTATAACACGTGTTCAATTTTTTTAATTATTTAGTTTCAATACTTTGAAATTTTGAATAAACGAAATGTGTTGTGCCTTAGGTATTACAATGGCAACCAGTTCTACCTCCTCAGGCTCAAACCAATCTCGTTTCAAAATAGACCCAAACTCTCCTCTTTGAAAATATGTTGAAATAGTTCAACAACTTCCAGGTGGTGGAGCATATGTTTGGATTTGTAGTCATTGCCATGTTAGATATTCGAGCTCATGTAGAAGAGTGAAAGGGCACTTGTGCAAAATCCCTGGGCTAAGCATCAAAGCTTGTCCATGTCCAGATAAACAAGGCATTCCAGATGACATAGTATTGGGATATATTATTGAGCAAGAAAAAGCAAACCAAGCAGCAACCCGTCTTAAAAAAAGTCATCCTTTGTTAAAGAAAGGATCTTGAGTGATGAAGCCCTCTACACCGCCTTCTCAATTTCCACGTATAGATAGCCATCCATTTATGTCCATCTCTCAAGCTCAAGAGCAAACTGTGCCCTCTACAAATAAAAGATCTAAGGGACCGTTGAAAACTTCATTTCAGAATGAGGCAAGAGAGATTGCCAATCAAGACATAGCAAGATGTGTCTATGCCAATGGATTGGCATTCAATGTTGTTTGCTCACCATACTGGCAAAAAATGGTGAAATCTATTAATGAGGCTCCAAAGGGGTATAACGGCCCAGGTTTTGAGAAGGTGTGTTGCACCTTATTAGATAAAGAGGTGAAATATGTAGCGAACTCTTTAAAGCCCATAAGGGATTCGTGGATCGAAACAAGGGTGACCATCATTTCTGATGGATGGAAAGATTAAAAACATTGCCCATTGATCAATGTTATTGCAATGTCCCCTAAAGGGGCAATGTTTTTGAGAGCAATGGATTCTAAAGGACAGGTGAAGGATAGTGCATTTATTGCTAACATCCTTTATCAAGCTATTGATGAAGTGGGCCATCAAAATGTCATGAGAGTTGTAACTGATAATGCAAAAAATTGTAGGGTTGTTGGGTTATTGATTGAGAAGTATTCACACATTTTTTGGACACGTTGTGTTGTCCACTCCCTCAATCTAATGCTACAAAAAATTGGAACCAAAATTGAGTGGATCAAACAGGTGGATGTTAAGGCCAAAGACACCCAAATGTTCATCACCAACCACCATATGACACGAGGCATATTTAGACAATTCTCAAAATTGGAGTTGTTGAAGGTAAGTTAATTCTCAATATTTTTAATTTTCTTTTAATTTTAGATTTTGATTTTGTAAATTTAAATTATATTTTATTTTGATTTTCAAACAAGTTGTTGAGACCCGTTTTGCCTCCAACACAATTGTGTTGAGATGACTTGTGAAGGTTCGTGAGGCACTCTCTAATATGGTCATCAGCCCTAATTGGTCCATATGAAGGCAATCTAGCATTGAAAGGGCAACTAAGGTTAAGCAAATGATCCTAGATGGCAGTTGGTGGGATCATGTTGACTATTTCCTCAGTTTCACTGTGCCCATATTGAGCATGATCCATTACACCAACATGGATAGACCTTGTTTGGGCGAAGTATATGATGGCATCAACTCAATGATTGAGAAGATGAAAACCATCATCACTGCAAAAGGGGAAGATCCTGAAGAAAAGATCTTCAAAGAGCTACATAAAATCATTGTAGAGAGATGGAACAAAATGACCACTCTGTTGCATCTTCTTGCTTTTGCATTGAGTCCCAAATATTATAGACTTATAGTGTTGAGGCACTTTCTATTTCATCAAGAGTTGCTCCATATAGAGATGTTGAAGTGGCTCGAGGGTGCAAGGAAACACTTTGCAGTTTCTTCAATGATTGTGAACAACATGATCGAGTGAGGGTTGAGTTCATGGGTTTTGCATGCTCCAGTGATTGTGGTCTTGATGCTCTTCGAGACAAGTATAGGGTGGATGCTCATAGTTGGTGGTACTTGTTGGGTGAAAATTATGTAATCCCTTTTCAATAGATTACACAACCTTGGTTTCAACCACAGCTATGTGAGATGTAATCTCTCCTCTCAGAAAGGGGAGGCACCCTTCTTACTATTAGTTTTAGGATCAGGTTTAACAGAAAGCAAAAATACAACAACACATGCACAATAGAACACAACATATACCCTGGGAAAACCCTCCTTCTTGAGGGAGAAAAACCTAGCCACAATATATCACTTATATATTGAATAAAAGAGCAGCAAATTGCTTTACAAATAAGCCACACATTAGGCCAAACTGATGCAATGATTATAGCACCTCTCTAGATGCAAATACACAAGTAATAATGAATATCGATCTCCTTGATACAAGAATCGATCTGTTGTATGATACTGCCTCCATTTTTACATACACTCTTCTTTTGGATTTATTTCCTGAAACTGTGAGGGCTGTTTTAAGAGAAAACTAGGGTTTTCAGATACCTGCCTAGCTGGCTTTCCGATGGTTTTGAAGTTAACTACTATTTTGGCATTTGCTATTTTAGTAAGTTTCATTTTAAGTGTACATCATCATCAACTGGTCTTCGCTTGGCATTTGTCAGCTTGTTTTTTGAAACAATTCATTAGCTGCGCTTAAATTGTATTTGGTTATCTCCTTTGACCTAGCTCTCTATTCTAGTCAATTTTCATGTGTCTTGAAGTTGTACCTAGGTTTTGATGACTTCAAGTTGTTTTGAAGAAAGGGACATAAGGGGTCAAGTGAGCATTTAATTATTTAATAAATGCTTTATTGTTGCAATATAAATGGATGCCTAAAGGGGAAGTTGAATGATATTTTAATATTTCAAAGTGAAATGCTTAAAGTGGCTACCCTTTGGAAGTTGAAGTGATCCAACTTCTTGAATTTGAAGAGTTCTTGCTGCTTCATTTGCCAACCTGCTTATATATTGCTGCTGTTTGAAAAGTTGAGCATCCAATATTTTTATGTTAATGATATGCTGTCGAAATGACAACTTGTTTAATACTTCGAGGGATGCTTACCTCCTAGTTCCAATCCAATTTCGTGTTTGAAATACAACACCTAGTTGGTCATTTGCTGCTTCTCAAATCAAACTAGCAGATTGAGCTCAATAGTTGAAGATTTTGATGAAATTTCCAGTTTTGAAGTTGCTGCTACAGTCATAGCTGAAGGTGGTTTTTGCATACAGCTTTTGGTATGAATTTATTTTGGTTATGGGTATTTGATCATTGCATTTCTATGATAATGACGACCATATTTGGAGGTTTTCAGATTTTAATTCCAAGTTTCTGATTTTTCCAAGAGAAATCGCCCCTCTACAGGGCCGTACCATCTCATGAGTGCTTTGGGATTCGTGCAAGAATAATATCTTGAGTTTTGATGCAGTTTTGTAGTTTGAGTTTGGGCGCCATCCTCCTAGAAGGTCTTTGCAAAACATTCCAGCTTATTCAGAGGTATTTAGAAGGAGTTGTGATCATTTTTATGAGTTTGTTGTTTGCTGATAGACATTTCCAGATTGCAGATTTTTATATCAGACTTGTTAGTTTTTGATATAATGCTGGTTTGAGCTTCATTTTTATATCATTATTGTATTGTAAGAGTTAGAGGAAGTGTTACTCTAACCTTTGATGGATTTGGAAGCATATCTTTCTTATTTGCAGCTATTTAATTCATTGTAAAGCTGATTAGTAGTACTAACAGCTATTTATTTTATTTGCTGCAATTAGTTTAAATTTCATACTCCCACGATTGAGTGGTTGAGTTTAAATAATCATCTTTCTTAATTGTAAGTTTCCCCCACTAAATAAGTGGTTGTGTGGACTGTATTCCCCCCACGTTAATAAGTGGAAGCGAGGATTTAAATGGCTGGCTTGCCGCCTTTAATAATGTAATAATCTCACCCACTGAATAAGTGGAGTATCCCCACTGCTTGTGGATGCCTGCATCAGCAGATGAATTGTAATTTCAGTTCAGTTTACTCCTAATGATCCTATGACCATATGCTATCACCTCGCCTACATTGGGATCTTGGTGAACATTCTTGGTTAGAGTTACTTCCATGCTGATTTGTTTTTGGAGCTACCCAATCGATTGGTTGCTGATTTGTGTGTTAAATTTTGGGAAAAATTATGAATATTTCATAAGTGAAGTTGAACTCCTTCCCTAAATTATGTGAACTTGTCTTGAAATTAAATTGGATGCCAAATGAATGTGAGTCGCCCTTCAATATATAGACACCAAGACGCCTTTTCATGAAGAGTCGGCTACTTCCATAAAAGAGACGCCCTTACACAAAATGATGCGACTTCTCATCAAGTCGGCTTTAAGAAATAAATAAATTATCATGTCCGCCTCGAAATTTAATATTGTTTATTTTATATTTGAATTTGAAAGAGAAAAATCTCCCACCACTACAATAACATCAACACTCCCTCTTAGCTAGGGAGATATCTTTCCAAATATCCATGTCATGGAATCTCTCAACATGACACTCACAATGGCTACACCCATTTGTGGAAAGAGTTCATCACGGAGTCTCTCAACGTGATATCGTCATGGAGTCACTCAACATGACGTCCACCATGGCTACTCCTATGAGTGGAAAGGAACATGTGCACAAATGCCCATCATGGAGTCATTCAACGTGATGTTGTCATGGAGTCTCTCAACATGACGTGTCCACCATGGCTACTCCCATGTGGAAAACACAAGTACAAAGGGTTCATCGCGAGTCTCTCAACGGGATGTCATCATGGAGTCTCCCTCATCATGACGCCCACCACATACCCCATGTGGAAAGAACCACATCTCCGTCTCTTTCGTAGAGATGGACAAGGTCTTTGCACCTCATATTTCTTCATCTCGTGAGAAAGAGCATACCACAAGGGCTTTACATTCCATACTTTCTCCACACAGAGAAATATACACTAACAAGGGGCTTTTACCTCATACTCTCCTCACACATAGAAATATACATCAATAAAGGGCTTTCACTTGCTACTCTCCGTCACAAAGAAATATAGAGCAACAGATCTTCATGATGATGTGACTCCCTCTGAAGCTCCAAGTACTTGCATCAACCTCCTGACCTCCTCGTCCAAGGTTGCCTCTGTTGGTTTGTTAGACTCCCTCTGAATGTTAATTCCTCCTCTTTGAAGAAATTGATCACAATGACAATCTGAATAGGTTCTTCCTCTTCGAGAGATGTCTCCAGTTAAGGTTATCTCTTCAACCTATGTGAATTCCTCACAAGATGCATCAAGCTCTTCCTACCTTGAATGCAATCTCTTATGCTTCTCGGTTCGTCCTAAAAGCATTTTAGAGAGTTTAATAATAGTTCATAGAACTAAACTATCCCGAAGAGAAATACCAATGCTAGAATCATACATGATTCACTATTCCAATGTTATTGCATGAATTAATAACTACATAAAAAATTCATTCAAGGTACAAGCATAAAATACTTATCTTTTTATGTTGGTACACCAATGAGCTAGACCCGTAGTTGTGTCTCATCTTCGCCACCTTCACTCGATCTCGGCCTCATGGAAAGTGGGAATATGAATCGACCGTTTAGTAAAGATTGAAGACTCCATTTAAATCTTGAGATCACATTATGAATCAATGCACCTACACTCATAAGATGAAAGAGTTTAAGTAATCAAAAGAGTGAAAATAAATCATCACCACTTCCTTCCACACGGCCAAAGAAAATACGGCATAGGAAAAATGCCACGAAGTGTTAAGCCACCCTTAATCAATGAATCAACGAATACCACAAGAGTCGTCCTCCATACATCACCACTGCAACCACATTGAACATTTATTTGTGCATCGAACAGGCCTGTGGCTTCAATCATTACTTCCTGACTGAATTTCTATTTTACCAAATTTGATCGGATCTTTTCCTTAGACCCGCTCTGATACCATGTTAGTTTTAAGATCAGATTTAACAAAAAGCAAAAATACACACGTGAACAATAGAACACAGTATATACCCTGGGAAAACCCTCCTTCTTGAGGGAGAAAAACCTAGCCACAATATATCACTTATTTATTGAATAAAAGAGCAGCAAATTGCTTTACAATTAGGCCACACACTAGGCCGAACTGATGCAATGATTATAGCACCTCTCTAGATGCAAATACACAAGCAATAATGATAATCGATCTCCTTGATGCAAATATAGATCTGTTGTATGAAGTTGAACTCCTCCCTGAATTATGTGAACTTGTCTTGAAATTAAATTGGATGCCAAATGAATGTGAGTCGCCCTTCAATATATAGACACCAAGATGCCTTTTCATGAAGAGTCAGCTACTTCCATAAAAGAGACGCCCTTACACAAAATGATGCGACTTCTCATCAAGTCGGCTTTAAGAAATAAATAAATTATCATGTCCGCCTTAGCATTTAATATTGTTTATTTTATATTTGAATTCAAAGGAGAAAGAAATCTCCCGCTGCTACAATAACATCAACACTTACTGCTTACTGAAACTAAGTAAAACTAATTAAGTATTCACACAAATGTACACTACAATTACGAGATGGGGGTGTGTTACATTCATACTTCTCTCTTTTTTCAGATTTGTGATATTGTTTGGATAACTATTGGTGGATTATCTACAAGACTTTGTGCTTGTAACTGTTCATGTTGTTCGTGGAATTGTTGTATCTAAAAAGACTTTGTGCTTCTAATACGACAATCGTTACATCTCTCAAGGATCCATTGGTGAAAAGCTATGGAACGACTTTGTGCCTTCGTGAGCTTTTCTTTCTTATTTTATTGTTTATTATTATCATGCTTGTATCTCTAAGCTTTGATTTGACAAGATAGAGATATTGGAATTACTGTTTTGTTTTTAGTTTAAAGTTGTATCGAATCAGAACTACCAACCATGAAGCATTGTAAAACATATTCTCTGAAAAAAGAGAGAAGTATGAATGTAACACACCCCCATCTCGTAATTGTAGTGTACATTTGTGTGAATACTTAATTAGTTTTACTTAGTTTCAATAAGCAGTAAGAAGGGTGCCTCCCCTTTTTGAGATGAGAGATTACATCTCACACAGCTGTGGTTGAAACCAAGGTTGTGTAATCTATTGAAACAGGATTACATAATTTTCACCCAACAGTACTTCCATGGCCAAGAATACACACACCTCTAACCTCTTGCAATAAAAGTTTATCTCAAGTTTTATAGTCAAAATCTTTTATCTTTTAAATTTAAGTTTTATATTTTGTAATTTTAGTTTTAATTTATATTTTATTTAGTTAAATTTTGTAACTCTTAACTATTTAATGTGGTCTTAATAGGTTGCTAGTTCATCTTCTTTTGAGAGGAATTGGAGCACATACTCCTTCATCCACTCAATAAAACGCAATAGGCTACATTCAAAAAAGGCAGAGGACTTGGTGTATGTGCATTCAAACTTGTGCCTCATTACACACAAAGTTCCCACAAAGAAGGAAACACAAGTGGGATATTGAGCTAGAGCGTCTTGACTTGGATGCTTCCACAAGTCATTTAGTTACAGTTGATATTGATGATGACTATGAGCCTGAGGCAGCTACTGAACATGAGAGTGCTAGTGGCAATGCTTGTGTGAGTGCCACTGATGCTATTTGTGGTTCTACTAATTTACCACAACATGTAGCATCTAATACCACTAATGAGGATTGTTTTTATGACCCATATGATTGATCAATGATCAATAATGGATGATTGTAAACACTTGACATTATTATGTTTGAACTTTAATTTATAATTTTATATCATGAAATTTGAGTATCACTAATATTTTAATATTTGACTATGAAAGTGGTGGTGTATTTTTGCTATGTTATTTAACTATTAATATGGTGGTGTATTTTGAACTTAATTACTATTGCAAATATGTATATATTTCTGATTTTTATACTTTTTTGTATTAACGAACCCAACCCCAAAAAAAAATTGCCTGAACCCGCAAACTGAACCCTCGAACCCGAACCCAAACCCAAAATCGAACCGGTAACTTAGGTTTTCAATATACTATGTTTAGGAATAGCTATATCTAAACCTGCTATAAAAATAGCATTGAGACAAAAAGAAGCATTTATTCGCAGGCTATGCAAAACAGACTTGACCCAAAAGGAGAAGGATAGTGTTTGGCACACAAGATATAGAGAGATACGAAAGCGTTTTTTCATTTTGGCAAATGTTGAATGGCACTACATAATTGACTTAATTAAATGTGGGTTGATGGGTGCCAACCAGGCGTCGAATATCACTATCTGGATGGTTGATTGTATGTTTAGCCTCAGTGAGGGAAAAAATTACAATTGAGCAATGTTATTGTCAAAACACATATGGGAGTTCTTATCTTTTGAAAAATTGAAACATAAGGCTTTTTATATGACTCAGCATGCCATAGCATTATTTCTCAATGCCATTCTCACCCAAGTTCCTTTAGTTGAAACAAGCAAGTTCCAGCTCCTCCTGGCCTACCATCTTTAGATGGACCACATTGGGTACACAAACTCAACTAGGTGAAGAACTCAAGCATTCACACAAGAAACAAAAAAATGTGGATGCATTTGCTAAAGAAGATAGTAATGCGAAGGATTATGAGCAAATTAAATTGACTACATCAACTTTGGGCACCACACCAAGAGACATTTGCTCAACCAAAGCTATTTCTCTAGTTGTCAGAGCCACAATAGAGGCTCATTCTCCAATTGCACAAGATATTCCTTTTGCACCACTTCTAGCTCACTTGCCAACTAACTTGTTAGTCAAGGCCTCTGAGTAGATTAACGAATGATTGAAGCTACTAGGGGCTCCTATTAATATCAAGGAGTATCCTCCATTAAGCCCTCCACGAGAAATAGAACAACCTGCAATGGTCCGGCCCACTATCAAAAGTATTGAATCTTGCACCACCCAAGAGACTACACATAGCATTGAACCTATGCAGGAAGGTAATCCTTTCTAAACACAAGAGTAGCCTTTGAAGATACAAAAGCAACCCATAGAGTTACCTGTGGATTCACCTATTCAAGACGAAGATTCCAAGAGTCTTAAGAACATCACTATTCAGATTACGAAGCCAAATCCACAAGACCCCTTGGGTACCATTCAAAGATATGTTCAAGACTTGGAATCGATGGCGGTGGTTATGCAGGAAGTAGATGACATCGTCGAACGATTAGAAAACACTCACTCCCCTCTAGTCCTACAAGAGGCTCATCGTATCCTGAAGTTTATGGAGGAAGGATGTCATGAGGAGTTCACAAGAATCTTCCTCCCCAAAGGTTGGCCTACTAATCAAACTCCTGAGATGAAGACAACATGGCAACTTGACAGAATTATACCTTCATTTGGGGGGGCAGATGGCAAGGTGTTTACAACTCTTTATGGCATGGAGTCCATATTCCAGGAAGTTTTCTATCTACTTTAACAACATTTAATCTCCCACAGCCAGCTCATGGAGCATGTGGATGAATCAGTACGGATTTCATAGCAGTTACATGTTGATGTAGATGAGTTAACCCAAAGATTTCAAGAACAGCTAGCTCAACAATCACACATCACCGACATTGAGAAGACCAAAGTGACCGAGAAATAAAAGGAATTGACTAAGAAGAACCAACAGCTGATGGAGAAGGATAGGAAGCTTGTTGAAAAAGATAAGCAGCTTGCCGAGATACAACTGAAAAATGAGAGGACCAAGCACCAGTTTTTTGAGGCAATCCAGCTAGTGAAAACTACTCGAGAATGAGAACTCTTGGCAGCCCATCATTTGAAGCTTCCCATAAAGGAAGTTTATCGATTGCACCAAAGCATCTCCAAGTATTCCATTTTGTCTTCATCAGTTTATACCCCTTCAGGAACATCTTCTCAACCAACGCCTCAGTAAATGTTTAATTTGTTTTGTTCGGTCTTCCAATTTTGTTCTCCAATCATTTGGAAGATGACTTTCTTTTCGGAGGGGCTGATGTAGTTAACAAAATCATTCTATTAGTTTTAATTGTAGTCGAACTAATTAGTTCTCGATTGTAAGTGGTTGGTAGTTGTCGATGGTTGGTAGTTCTCAGCAACTATTGGCCACTTTATATACTTTTATTGTAAAAGAGAGAGGGGAACCGCATGTATGGAATTTCCTTGAACTAATTCTGTATAAACTCATAAATGAAATATATTGAGAAATTTGTGTGTAATTATTGTTTTGAATTCTTATAGTTTCTGGCATTCAATATACTGTTTACTCTGTGATATTCAATCAAGTAGAATTAGGCAGTAAACAAGGAGTACAATGGTTTTCATTAAATAGTTGTGTAGAGAAGGGGGATTCGCTACTCACGAGTTCTCTTCATTCAGAGAGCCTCACGGGGCGAACTTCCCTAAACTACCTCAATGAACAGCGCGAGAGTTCTAGAATCAAAAAGAGCAGATCACAAACATTTTCTGGACAAACTGACAAGCTCTCAGCCAAAGGACGTCAACGCAGAATAAGGACAATAGCGCGGCGCACTAGCTTCTCAGAGATGCGCTAGTGTCTCGTACAGACCAGAAAGCGAGAATATCACGGAAAATAGAAAAGCAACTTCTTCTACTCTAATTGCTAAGAACTTCAAAAGTATTGGAAAATAACAAAATGTGATAAAGCTAAAATGAAGTGAAATAGAAATTATAAAGAGAATAAGAGATAGAAAGGAAATGCTCACAACCATGCAAGTGATGAAGCCTCCGGCACATGAATGTCTTCAATGCCTGCATGCATAAGATCTGGAGAAAGTGTTGGGGCTATATAGGGGTTTGCCTCAGTCAAACCCCCGTTTTGGTGTTCCCACCTCCACGGACACCCAAAAAGATAGAGTGAAAGAAGTAAGCAGATGCAATGTGATAAAAGCAATCCCCACTCGAGGAGGAAAACCCGTATCACGAAGTAAGGATACAATAGATAGGGGATATGGAATCCCAGAATGCTCACAAGCACAAAGTATGGGAGATAGAGCTACAAGAGCCAAGAGTGGGAGATAGAGCTACAAGAGCCAAGAGTGTTGCAAGGAGAGAAACCAAGAGAGCTTAAAAGTGTTGTAGAAGGAAGGCTATGTGAAGCTGTGCAAACAAAATAACAAGAGAAAGTGCTACAATCAAGGCTGGAAAAAAGCTAGAGGTGAAGCTAGAATGAAGCTAGAAGTGCAAATGAATTGAAAAGATAGCATTTAAGGAGAGAAGAGAAGCAAAAAGAAGCTTCCCGGGTGGTTACAAGGCGTCTCGAGCCGTTACCACTGACAAAAGCTGAGGACAAGTGGCAAACATGCACGGAACTGGTCATTTGAATGTTGAAACGATGCAGGACGCTAGCGTGGCGCACATACGTCCGCGCGGCGCGCTAGTTTCCGGACACATCACACTACAAAACAACACGAACGGGAAAAGCACAAGGTTTGACGCAAAGCTGATGTGCAAAGGTAGTTGTTGAAAAGGGGTGTTGGAGCATTCTGAGAGGGAAAAAGGCTGATGCAAGGGCTTAAATGAGCCTACACAAGTACTAAGGGAGTGGACACTAAAGCAGATGCAAGAATGTATGTGAAATTGCAAGGGGTGCAATTTTACGACATTACAAGTAGATGCCAGAAGAATTTGTTCTATGAAACTTATATAGATTTGAAGATTTACAAAGTTCTTTTAACAACCAAATACAACATGAAGAAGAACAGTCACAATTGCCAATGCTTCTTTAGAATCCATCCTTCCGCCCTCCACCCCACCCCACTTTACAAAGTGAGATCATCCCATATGAGTAGCCCCCCAATTTCAGAGTTACACAAATCTTCAATAGGATGGATTTCAATTTTACTCTACTGAAAATCATTTCCTTTGTTTAAGAATCTCAATTTTTGTTGCTATTGGCTATGCTTAGGCTTGCCACTTTTAGCAATGATTCATTATCTGTACCCTTTGTTCTCTTCCACATCCCCATAAATGCCAAGCCCAGCACTTCCTACAAAATTGAGTAGTGTGTTTTCACAATCAGCAAATATATGAGAAAATGAGTTTTACAGTGCACAGGAGATCGTGTAAATGGCAATCAAAGAAGCATGTTGTCTCAAAGAAAATGCAACAAACCAATAAATGAATTTAATAATTTTATGGATGCGGATTTTGAGTGCACAATGAGGGATTGGTGTGGTCCAAAGCATATGCCCAAAGGGTGAATGGGCAATTACCCTCACAAGCAAATGCATGAATGAACTCCAGCAAACAAAACTAGAGACTGCATAAATGAAATTTGAGTTTGAAAGGTTGAATACCCGATTAACTCTCATCAAAACCCACCCTAAGTCTAAACATTGGTAGAATAGACCCTATTTTACAAAAATATATGCATTGACTACTTAGTGGCTTTTCCGAATGCAAGAATTTGATTAAATCATATCGGAATCCACCATCATGTCCATGTTTTAATCAGCTTACAATTTAGAATATTTTCACTATGAAGACACAATAAAGCAGACCCACAATCAAGTTGGCATCTAACTCTTGCAGTAAATGACAATTGAAATTGAGGCTTGAACAATTCAAACAAAATAAATTGGTTTTAAAGAGATTTTTGCATTTATAAAGTTAACACATTCCAAAATATCAAGTTTCTTATGCAAATTGCATGAGAAACATAACCCTAGGATAAGCCACAATCAAAATGATATCAATAATTGAATTGGTGCTTGTAGCATTAGATTTACTCTTGAGCAGAAATAAGCATCCTGATATTGCTCCCATAAATGCTTCTAAGTTTTTGGAAGGGTCGGATAGGATTTTATCTATTCATGGCATTGTGGTGTTGCCCTTGGTGCCTAGTTCGTCTACGAAGAGCAGCAAATCCTTCTTGGAATTGGCAGCTGGGGGAGCTTCACCAAAGACAAAGAGTATGGAAATTTTGACACTAGTTGAGGAGAGGAAAGGTGGATCTGTTGCAGCTGATCGCTTGGTTAAAAGGACCACAAAAAATATCTATTTTGAAGTAGGGAGTAGAAGTCCAATAGAAAGCCAAGCTTTATGAAGATATAGCACTGGTATGCAGATTTTCTTCATTTTGGCTGAGATTATCAGACCTAGACAAATGGGTATCTAATACTTAGTATTTTCTGTCTACTTCTGTTATGATATTCCCTTGTTCTTGAGGATTTTTTAATTATTGTTTAGATTCGAAAGAGAACTGGGTAAATATCTTAGCAAAGGGGCCTTGGTTTTGGGGACAAGCTGCTGTGTGTATGGAACCCTAGTTCCTGAGATTTAATCCTTTCCCTGAAAATTTTAGGATGATGCCAGTCTGGGTTCAAATGAATAATTTGCTTCTGCATTTTTGAATTCATTCAGCTTTGGAGGCTATCATCAATGACCTAGGCAAGTTTATAGATGTATCTAGAGATTTGCACTTGCATACTTTGTATGACTGTATCTTAGTAGATATGGATCTCTTTGTGGGTTTACTGGAGGAAATATGGGTGCATGTGGGCGAGACTTAATAAAAGCAACTGTTAGACTACGAAAAAGATAGCATTTAGATATTGAAACTGTTATGGAGTTGGGCATCTGTCAGATTTATGCCTGGATGTTAAAGAACATTGTGTAATGTCCCCTTCTAGTTGACATTGACATATCAGCAGGATTAGCCTATTAATGGCTCTCGTAGGCTAATGAGGCATGGTGAGAGAGTCATCTAGCAGTCATTTGGCGATTAATGGGCTTAGTATTTGATTGGAGTAAGGTTTTCCATCATATATCATTATTATTTCTATTTATGGAAACCTTATTTTATAATTTGATGTTGAGATGCACTTTATTAAAAATATTATATTTTTTATATTTTTTATATTTTATAAAGTGCAAATAATTTAAAAATATATTGGAATCTTCTAGAAGTCAAAAAAATAATATTTTTTTGTTGAGGCCGACCTCTAGAGGAAATGCATAAATAGACCTTGAGGTCTCACTATTGAGCATGGAGATTTGATGTTGATGATTGGTGATTTCTTCTTGAGCATTTGTGGAGCCAAGTGGTCTGCAGATAATCAATTTATCTTTGGGAACGAAAACTCCCATTGATTGCATAACTGAGGGAGTGAAATACCTCTTGAAGGGTTGCAGATTTGGAGGTGATACTTCAGTCACTTCATTGGGCAAAATTTGTGGCCTTTGGCCAATTTTATTTAAATCGATTGGAGGAGCTTTGATGACTCTTGAATTAGAGAATTATTCAGATTGGTGTCATTGGCAATCTCAGATTTTTGCTTCAGACTTATATCAGCCATCGACTTCTTCATTGGAGGCATAATAGTCATCGATTATCATCCTAGCATTGTGACGTCTTATTGTGGAGGGCTGATTGAAGTTTCATTATTCTTTGGGACACTGCCATTATTTTACCAGACTTACCAGCATATAGAGGAAGCCACGATTTTATATGATACAGCCTTGTTTAGCCACGAATTGGCCTTCTATCATGAGCGCACCATATTAGGGGCTGTGGAGATTATTTTTGTTGCACATTGGAGGCTCAAAGACTTGGTTATCATTTTATTTCTTCAGACTTGACCAGAACAGGGGCGATCTCTTCAGAAAATTACATTGCTGGTATATGATCTCCATTTCTCGAGACTTTGTGTGCTTCTTCATTGGTGGACAAGGGCAACTTCAAGAACCAGGTTCCCTTGTTTAATTTCATGCACATTATATGTTTTAATGCATACTAGGAGGTACGGCTGTAGGTGATGTTGCATCAGATTTAGTTCATGCATAAGAGCCAAGAGTCTTGGCCTCTCATCTCATTGGCATTGTAAAGATTGCATCTTAATAATACATTGAAGATTGTGAGTCTCTATTTGAGTTATTGTCTATTTGAAAGTTTAAAAGGATGTATGCCAACTGTTTGATATAATGTCTATAGGCTGTAGCTGCACATTTAGGTCATGATACTTCATCTATTGCATTTGAAAATACAAAAAGAAATCTGCATTGCATTTAGGACCTTGTCTAAAAATCATAGGACTCTTTTGCAAGTAGTATATACATTGGATATCATTGGGAAAACATTTATGCACTCAGACCAGCTAGTTACAAGGTTGCACATGAATTGTTTGACAAAATTACAAGCAGCAAATTAGGGCAAATTGTGGTCAGTTTGAGCAAGGCTCATTACACATTGAAAAGTTGGTCTAGCTCCATGGGGGTAGCAAATGTGAAGTTTTAGCACGTTGAAAGTTCTATGCTTGAAATGCCTGTTGATATTGATGGCAGTGATGATGAAAGGGAGTTTGTTTGTCTAAGGAGTTGAAGCTCAGCAATGTTGTTAACCTGGAAGCTGAGAAGCTTCAGAATGGACTGCCCTTGCCAGACTCTTACTTGTCTCCACAGAAATTGGAGTTTTTGCAGGCTCTTGATGTCTCTATGAAGATGGAGATGAATGTTGATTCTGCCATAGTTTGTACACTCAACAAGTCATCAAGTACTCACCAAAAATTCTTGGGCCGCATTTTTCTAGGGTTTACTCATAGAGTTTTCTGTGCGAATTTTTGTAGAGCTGTGGCAAGTTTTTCGGTAACTACTTGCAAGGTACTTGGCAAATATAATCCCCAAACTCATGGCACACACAAAATGTGAAACAAACACATAAAAGATGGAATTTTATGGCTTTATAAACCCTAGCCACTCATGTTGAGCACACATAGCAGCAAAAAGGCATTATAGGGAAAATTGGAAGGATTTTTTAGGGGATTTAAATAACAATTTTCTAGAATTTCAGATTTGCACCAGCTTAGTTCAATTTTTCTTTTCTTTTTTTCAAACATATAAGCTTATCAAATATTTTTAAAATCTAATTTATTAGCATGTTAAATCTTTTGTACTTAGAGCATGTAAAATTTACAAATTTTATTGTATTGAATCAATTTATGTAAACCTTTTTTCCTAATTTACAGTTACACAAGTTTATGTGAATCAAACTTTTCTTTTTTTTAATATAGGGTTTACGTTTTATGGTTAAAACTATCAGAAATTTTGGGCAGAATAATAGAAGCATGCAAATATTTTAAACAAATAATATTGTCATTCATATTTTCCACTCAAATACATCACACTTATATAGGAGTTTAATCTCCTACATTATAGGAAACTCCCAAAACAACTTTCACAAATATATTGAGTTGTTTTAACAACTCAACACATTTGTACCACTAATACAATAACCTATATAACAAACTATAACAAACATAATTATCCCATGATGCAATATTCCTAACAAAAACATGTTATTTTTGTCAAATTCATTAACTCAATTACTATTAGATTACCATATTATGTTTTCATTTTTCAAATGCATTTAAATTTAAACTTTTTTAAAAAAAATGTGTTAAGATTGTTGTATTTTTTTAAATATTATTTTTTTGTTTTTATTAATGTTACAAGTTAGTATACAAATGCATTCAGCTTTGGATCAAGTTTAGACTCACCAAGTGGCAGCCATCCTATCAGAACTAAACCCCTTGGAAACCATGACCCCACTTGAAAACATGCCATAATGGGACTAGTTGTGGGGACGATGATTTATACCTAGTGCACAAAGAAGCATAATGGGGGCATCAATTGCCTCAAACACCATCTTGTAGGCATTTCTAATCGTGACGTCAAGCCATGTCCAACTGCCCCAGAAGAGGTGAAACGAGAGATGATAGTGCTTCTCACATTGCTGAATGAGAAGAAATTGGGGAGAGGGTGGGAGAGGGCATGAGTAGTCATTGCTCCTAATTGCTAGCAGAAACCAAAGTAGATATAACAAGTATTTTGAGCTCTACTAATGGTCCAAATATACATGGCACACTCACTTCATCCAACCCAAGTAGAACCTAGTCACAGGGTTCTTTTGTGCCTGGAAACATACTTGGAGCGAAACCTTCACTGCAAGGTATAGGGTGGAACAAGGAGGGCACACAACGAAGCAAATAAGGCATGCACAAAATTTTGGCATTACAACAACCTTTCCTTCAACATAGCAAAGAGACCAAATTAAGATTATTCAGTGACAACATTGACAATCGTAGGGAAAGTGCACAAAGTACCCTCTCCAAGAGAGTTAAGTGACAAGTTTCAAGATACTACTACAGATGTAAAACAATTGTGGAAGGTAGAATTTTGGATGCACAATTTTTTCACATGGGTGCTTAGATGGAAGAAACCGCATCCTCATTAATTTTTTAGTGGTTTTAAATGGTGAGTTGATTTTCTTGAAGTTAGTTGATGCCTCCAATAAAATAAAGAATACATAAACTTTGGACTTAATGTTGGAGGAGGTTGTTTTAGAGGTTGACATACAAAATGTTGTGCAAGATGTTGTGCAAGTTGTCAATAATAATGTAGTGGCATAATGACAGCTAGAAAATTCGCTTCAAGAGAGACATTTGACACTCCTTTGGACCCCTTGTGTATCCCATTGCCTTGACCTTCTTTTGCAGGATATAGACAAAATTTATGGGGTGAAACCAATTAAAGAAGATGCAAAGAACATAACAAAATATAAGCCTTGGATTCTCAACTTAATGAGATATCAACCAAAGGGGAAAGAGCTTATGTGAACAAGTGTCACAAGGTTTGCAACTAATTTTCTAACATTGCAAATCATTTCTAGTTCATTGAGATTCTTGATGTAGATGTTTGAGAATCAAGAATGTCAAGAATCAACAAATTCAAAAAACACCAAGGGAGAGAGGACCACAAAAACAATTTTTGACGATGTCTTTGCCAACAAAGCTAAAGAAATTGTCAAGGTAACTTCAAACTTCAATTTAAATTTCAAATTGAGTCCTTTATTATTAAACTTTAAAAGTGTTCAATTTCATTGTAACTTATGATTTTGTAACTTTAATTTGTTTGTAATTTGAGTCAATGACGATTTTGTGCTTGGTGGATGGGGGAAAAACCCAATGGTATACATTTGTGAGGCCATGGATAGGGCCAAAGAGGCCATCCAAGACTATTACAAAGGGATGCAAGTAGATTAGCCTCCATTTGGGAGATGATTGATTGAAGGTGGAACAATCAACTCTACCAACCCATTCATGCAGTAAGATACTACCTCAATTCAAAGTTTGTCCTCTCTAATAGCTTCATGGATGCTAATGGAGAGGTTATGTAAGGCCCCTCAACATGCATTGAAAAGATGACATTTGAGATTGAGGTGAGAGACCTCATCATTTCAAAGCTATAAAATTATAGGCAAGCTAGGGTGAGGCTCTTCTCTTTACCACTAGCTATTCAAGGAAGATACACCCAAACACCGAGTAAGAAAAATTGAAATCTTATATCTTACAAGTTACAAATTACAATTATTAATAAAGTATCGCTTGTTAACAAACTCTTGACTATCTTATTTGCAATTTCTTGATGACAAGATTAGGTGGAAATAACCCAAATCTCCAAAATCTATCCCTCCAAATTTTATCTCAACCTTATAGCGCTTCTAGTTGTGAGCGCAATTGGAATTTGTCTGACGCCATTTAAATGAAGATATGTAATAACTTTACTTAACATGGCATTAATGACCTAGTTTTTGTGCAATACAACCTTCGGCTTTGCAAAAGAAAGGTTAAGGACAAATCAAAGCAGCTTATCAATTTGGATGAGAATGATCCCTATAATGATTGGACCACACAAGATGAGGATCCCTCCTTACTTACAAAGGATGAGATTGCTTGTTTCGAGAGGCATGCTATAGAGAATGTGGTTGTTGCAAAAGCAAGAGAGATTGAATTGTCATTGGATAACACTAATGTGGCAAAGGATGAGTTATTGCCATCTAGTGGCAGGGTAGAGCCACAAGTGCAACCTTCTAGGTCAAGTGAGGAGCCATAGCCTAGTGGGAGGACTAGAACTTCTACCCCCAATTTTTCACTAGAATAGGGAAGAGGAAATTGAGAAATCTTGCACTTTTTAAGTTTCCTAATATGTAATTTATGGTGATTTTCAAAGAAAGTCATCATAAATTCATAATAGCTATCAGCTAGATATTGCATCTGCATGATGATGTGATTTTGTACTCTATTTGTATTCAAATCTAATAGAAAACACTTCCACATGGTTTGAGAGACTCATTTGATATATATGGTAACTAAATTTTGCAAAAAAATGTCTTTTTAAAGAAATTTAAGTTATCTTTTACCTTGCCAAGTTTTTCCCAAGTTGAAAAATTTTGGTCTATCAAGTCTGAGTTTTTGAACTATGGATTCTACTCATGTTGTTGAGTACTTCCTTTTGGATGAAGATCCAAAGGATTTAGGTGTGGCAGCTATCTCAAGCAACATTGGATGTGGTTGAAAAGCTCAGATATCAATTCAATTTCCCCTCACAAAAGCATTACAGAGAAAGACAAGATGTTGTTGGATTCCCCTTACAAATACATTACAGAGAATGATGAACTGCAGCTACCAATTTTAACTTTTAAAGAAGGATCCAACTTTAGGGAATATGGTAACAAAGAGCTTTGTAGGGTACTAAGGTGGTTTACCCCCAAGAGGATCAAGATGATAATGATGCTAGGTTAGATGGCTGGAATTTAGTGTCACATAGAAAAGCTAAATTTAAAAAGAATGTAAGACCTTATGGTCATGAAAGATGTTACAATTAGCTTAGGGATTAGAAGTGGAGTTGAAGGGTTAGCTTGTTGTCCCTTTGCTGTCTTTGTGTTGTTTATTGTATATCTCTTGCTGTTGGGTTTTAAACTTGGTATTATTGGGCCTTGTCATTGTTTATTTGCTGTTTGATGGGCTCCAATGATGTATATGTGGATGTCTTTGTTCAGTTCAAGGGTTGGGACCCTTTCAAAATCCTACCTTTACCCTTAATCAAAAAAATATTTGCAAACAATATGACAATAACAACATTCCAATATTTCTATTCAATAGTATATAAAACAAGGAAATAGACGACAATATATAGACTATGGATATGCACAAGTTAGGGTGACAAGTGTTCCAAAATAGAGAAGTGAACTAGAGGATTGAATAACTATAGAAGCAAAGGTATCGAGTGAATTGAACTTAATGAGGGAGATATGACACCTAACAGCCATTAATCAAGGAGACGAATGAGGTATAGGTGGTAAAGAATCCCATCAATCAAGGGAGTTGACAAGAATTGACATGTGCAATTATTTCCTAATTTACCCAAGTAAATAATATTAATTACCTAACTAAACTTAATATAAGGTATAATATAATATTACACAAAAGCCCCCCTTAAGAGCAATTGAAGTAATTAAGAAATGAGTCCCAACAAGACAAGCCATATTAGATACTCATGAAAAATCTAAAAGAACCCCAAAATACAAAGGCAATGTACCCCTATAAGAAAAGAAGAGGATGATGAATAAATGAATACGAAAATTGCTCGTGTACCTCAATGCCGATGCTAAACCATGACTGAAACCAATCAATGGGATAAATGTAATGTCCCTATTTAAATTTTCCCTAGAAAAAGAAATGAAATGCACAAATTCACTTTATGTTTGAGTAATTCAGTTTGATATAGATTGCTTTAAAAGATTGTTGTTGCCTTTAATTAATTAACTATATAGATTTATTCCAATTTAACTCTAGGGATTAGTGCATTGATTCTATTAGAACAACATATAAAATAAATGCATTAATTGGTTTACCATTACCACACATTCATGATACAAATTACATGAACTCATACTCATCATAGTTATCGTAACTTATCACGCTTGACCGGAATAGACCATCACCTTTACCTCTCTTCTAGACCCCATTGGAGGAGGGACGCCTTACAGTGCCGAGGGCGCGTGACCAAGCTCCAAGTGGACTCCCTCAGGATTCATTACCATCTTGGGATATCCAACATGGGCTCGAACTTACCAGCCTTTCCCTCCCACAACCATCCTCTCCTCGGTGAGCGTCAACGAGAGAGTTTGTTGGCTCTAAATCTATCCTCCAGCAAGTCGTAATAATTTATGAAGAAAGCAATAATCGTTGTAAGCAACAATATTGCTTATCAATATTCATTATTCACAATACTTAGCAATAACACACTATCGTAGTATTTGTTCTTACTACAGACATGACTAATTTATCTATTTGTAAGTGATTTATGCTACATTTTAAAGTGATTCGATTGCATCCAGATATAAGTGTTCTATAAGCATGATACGCATTAATATGAGACCAAATCTACAGTGATGAAGCATCGGTTTTGAGCAATCATACTTACCTTTGGTTGTCACACTATATTGGATCTTCTCTGGACATAGTTTCCTGTAGCCCGACCCGTCTTCTCTCTCCACGCGATGATGATGTATCTATGAATTTCAATATATATATCTAACTATACACTTATCAATTGTTAATTCCATCTCCCAATATACTTATCCATCCTAATATGTTCAATTATGGATTCAGGTAGATGGATCCGCATTAACTATGAGACTAATAACATGATATGCATATCATAGGATCTGACTAACTATAAACAACAATAATTATCCCATATTAACATTTGCATTACTATCTCTATCAATATTAAATATATTTATCAAATACCCATTGTTAATATCTATCTTTAATTAACATAATCTTGAAATCATAATCTAGTTACCTTAAGTCATGAATTTATCATTATTACCTAATTGAACATATTACATATATGTGTATAATCATTATCAATTAGTTCTAGGCTTACAATACTCGCCCTAACCCAGCATACATATTATTTATATTCATATACTTATTACTTATGCACTTATATACTGCCTATATCTGTATTCTTATTTACATGATATCTATGTTAATGATAGTTACAGCTTTAGGCAATCCTTCCAGCTCAGTCCAATTGGAGGCAACATAAATTAAATGATAGCCTTTCGGCTATTTAATTTCTATTCAATTTTGTATTGTCTTACATTTAATGAGGAGGCGCGAATGTCATGAGGCCGACCTCATTCCTTATCTATTATTATATTATCTCTTGACAACATTAATTCTGGGCCGACCTTCATTGGAAATTATAATTTATCTTGGCCGACTTGTTATTTGTTCAATCTCTTCTTGAGGCCGACTTTGTTCTTGAAGAGATGCAACCTCTCATAAGCCATGTATTTATAGAAGACCACTTCACTCCTTGTTCGATCATCAAGTTCACTTCATGCAAGTGCGAATTCCTTAACAGCAGAGTGCGAATTAGTTTCAAGTGTGAATTATCATCTAGTGCGAATTTCTATCAAGTGCGAACTTCTGTCAAATGCGAATACTGTCAAGAGCGAATTCTTCAAGGGCAGATTGCGAACTCTCCTAGAGCAGAATTTGAATCTCAAGAAGTGACAGTTGTGCTATCTGTTCTTCCGTCTTGTTCAGGTGCCGAATACTGGCTTTGTGTTATCTGATCTTGCATTTCATACAGGTGCTGAATATTGACCTTGTGTTCGGCCTCATTGTAAAGTGAATTGTTGTCATTGTTTATATATATAAGAGAGATCTTTGTTGCTGGGTTTTTCTCCCTCAAGAGGAGGGTTTTCCCAGGGTATCTGCTGTGTTATTTTTGTCTGTTTTTTGAATTAATTTTCTGTGCAAATAATCTGGTCATTAAAATCTACAATCTACACTTGTTTACTATTTACATACCATCGATATTATTTATATTTATTTCTTACCTATCATTTTACCTACTGCTGCTGCAGACTTCATTTCTCCTTGATGGTCTTGCCTTGATAATCTTTTCCCTTTGTCTGATCTTAATATATATATATATATATATTTTTAATTACTTATTGCTGCAAACCAAAATCCTTTACCTGTTATCATCTTGCAGGCTCAGTCCGTTCCTTTTAATTCTTCCCAGCAATGATGCTATATTTCTTCTCTTTGTCAGCCACCGATGATCCATATGCTGACTGAAAATATGTATAATCTTATATCTATGGCTTGGCTTCTACATTTATAAAGTACCTCCCTTTTCTTCATCGCTGCACTCCTCTCTTTTATATTCCCTAGAGAGGTGTCTTCTATAAGAGGGAACAACTTTATGAAAAGAGATCTGTACCTTTTCATAAAGTGATAATTTGATTACGTAATTGCTGCTTTACTTTAACAATCGCTGCAGGGGATTATATTTTGTTTTATATTTTATATTATATGTTTCTTAATATATTTGTTATAATTATTATTTTATGTATACTTTACTATTGGTAATTTATGATAATGGTATTTAATATATTTGTTATAATTATTATTTTATGTATACTTTACTATTGGTATATTATGATAATGGTATTTAGTTTGTTAGTATTTATATTTTGATATTTACATTATTATATTTGATATTTTAACATTAAGGTATAATAATAATAAAAACAATTTGCTAATATCTTATTATTATTTTATTCTAATGTATTACAATCTTTGATATATAATGATTATAATATTTAGTATTGGTAATTACAATATCATCTTTAATATTATTATAATTATAAGATTATCATTGATAATTATTTAAATAGTTAGTGTCTTAAATGTGTATTTTGTTTATCTTGCTTCGTTGTTTTATATCTCGATGCTTCAATTTCGGGGGACATGACAATAAAGTACCATAAGAGATTCACTAACATTGACTATACTAAATGGCTCTCAATTTGAGATGTGAACCAATGTGAATCAAATGCAAGATTTGAGAATATTTACCATAGATGAAAAGCTTTAAATTTGTGATGTGAATCAGGATGTGTGGAATCATAAGTATGGTGTACCAGAGAGAGAACAAGAGCTAATGTAATTCAATGTGAGCTTTCATCAATATATAGAGGTAGAATCATAATGCATATCATGTGACTACACTGCTCATCCCACAATAGGTCCTACTGTGTAGAACCACTACAATCTCATGGATTAAGTCACTCAATAGTGGAACTCTATTTCAGTTCCTTATTACAAAGATAAGTATGTGTGATGGATCTTTATAAGTTGAGTGTGCTTTCCTTAACACCCTCCCCCATAAAATTGCTCAATTTAAACACCCTTAGCAAGTTACAATGTTTGACACTTTATCAACTAGTGCAATTACAAAGTTGTCACTAATGTATGGAAGTTTTACAATATTCAATGTGGACCAGAAAGATGAAAGTACAATCAAAGTACATACAAACAAATAGTCACCACCGTTATGTAGTGTTAGGAAAATATCCACTTTCAAAGCAAAACAAGACTCAATTCTAAGTCCGTTTGTGAAATTTATGAGGACTAAAAGTTCAAAATACTATGATTATCTGATTAAGTAGCAAAATCTAAGAAAACTGATTTTCTAAAAAATCCAAGTCATGACCAGAAACCAATCACATCATTGCAAAGGGCTCAAAAAATTGACCCATTTCAAAAAAATTATGCACCAAAAATTAACTCTATATAGCTAAGATATTGCCTCTTGAAGTTTCCCTTCAAATCTAGAAACTCAGCTAAAGAGGGGGTCCCTATTTGTGTAACAACCACCCCTGTTTTTTTTTTTTTTTTATTGTTTGCTGAATGTTGTGTTTGCAGATGTGTTCTTGTTGTTCTTGTTCACATGTTTTCATCATAGCATGGCATACATATGAAACATTGCATAGAAGGGAAATAACCATGAAATAACATTTTTTCCACATAGAATTATAACATATCATAAAGGCAAATGGAGACCAATGATTTCTGACTCAGAAAAGTGTAATTCAGACCTCATAACAGTGAATTACAGACCTTATAACAGTCATACAATAGCAGCAAACACTTGCAACTTGCACCAAATGATGGATACAATAGTTGCCAAATCACCACAGCGAACTCACACCCTAGAACAACTGCACGGACTCCGAAAAGAGCAGATTACAGGTCTATACATCAACAGAACCGGCTGAGCAATGATCGCAAATTGGCACAGCTCCCTAGGAGGGGCAATTTGCGCCTAATAAATCAACCCTTCACCAAAAACTGCAAATGAGCACTTGAAATGGGGCACCCAGTTATGAGGAGTCCTTAGGAAAAATACTCAAAATGAAGTTTTGAACAACAACTGAGCTACGAGCGAAACACCACTTCCAGCCACTGTAAACTGTGAATTTCCAGAATTTTGGAAATGTGTATCAGACCTCTGAAACAAGCATTTTATCACCTCCAAGCACCACCAAAATGAAGCAAAACCCCAAGCACACACGAAACATCAATCCCACATCAAAATACTAAGAAGATCTTCATTGTTCAACCTCCAAAATGACAAATCAGAACTCTGAATACCCAATGTGATCCCTACACTAGAACCACCCTTTCCTGACTAGGGTGGATCTCTCACCACTGAAACCAGCTACAATTAGTGAAGGTTTTCATCCTAAACATGCAGAAATATTCTAGCAACACCCTGTTATGTTGCCAAAAGATAGATAATCAAATGAGAGCCAAAGAGACGCTTTTATAAAGGAAAGGAAATTAGGGCAAACAATTTTGAAAACTTTCCCTCCAAGACTCCCATGCCCCTCTCCATGAGCTTTTGATTTTATTTTAAAATCTTTATGTCTCCCCAAGATTGGCATCCACTTTTGGAGGCTTATAATTTGGCTTTTTAAACAATTTTATTGTCACCATTTCCTAGGCGTGAGAAAAGGTCCTTTTTGATGAACAAATGACCCTTCACTTAAGTTATAAAGTAACTTTATAACATAACTGACGGAAAATACAAAAATTAATTTGATTAACCTTAAAACTCACCAATGCCCAAACAGGAAATATCACACTACTAGAGTAACAAAGGCCAAGACCAGCTGCCAACAATACACTTACTAAAAATAGCAACTGCCAAAAATAGTACATGTTCCCAAACACCAAACTGGTACAATCTGAGATGCACTGAGACTTAAAATAAATAGTAAGTACTGAAAATCCACTACTATAAATAGTAACCTCTATCAGAAAGCACCGAAAACCACCACAAAGCCCAACACTGGCTCTAAGTCCCCTAACCAACTCCACTAAGCCTACGGGAACCCTGGAATAGGCTAATGGAACTCTGAATGCTATAATATCTACTCACTCTCCCAAGTAGCATTCTCCACTGGCAAATTCTTCCACTTCACAAGAAGGAGATGACTGAATCTCCTTTAGCCATTTTTATATGATGGAGTTGTTGTCTCAAGGCAAGGGCTCTGAAGGTATTGTTGATCTCATACAATCCTTGTAGAGCCTCAAACATATCTTTGGTTGTCTTCATCTTGGAGATAATCGGCACTAGATGATCCTTCATGGAGTCTATCAAGATCTTCCTAGTCTTCGTGCCATTCTTCTTCCATTGAATTTTCTCAGCATCATCGGATGACTCGGGCACATCATTTTCCACGAAATCTAGAAGATCATTTTCTTCTAAGGCAATAAGAACTCTGAATTTCCAAGAGGTGAAATTTGATGCACCATCAAGCCTATCTTCAACCTTGACTCCGATCACCATCTTCGATACTTTGATAGATTGTCCTAGATAAAGAGTTGACTTGGCTGCTTAAACAAATCTGATCTGATCTTGCTTAAACCCGCCCTAATACCATGTTAATTTTAGACCAGAAATGTAAATAAGAAGAAACACAAAACAATGAAGAACATAACACAGCAAAATACCCTAGGAAAACCCTCCTCGAGGGAGAAAAACCCAACAAAATATATCTCTTATATATTACAAGAATAAGAGCAGAAATCTGCTTACAACTCAGGCCTAACACAAGGCCAAATTGTATACAATAATTAATAGCACCTCTCCTTGATGCAAAGATACAATCGAATATATTTTCTCCTTGAAGTCGATCTGCTGCTACCAAAATTATGATTTGTTGCTAAGGTGCAAACTTCTTCTTCTTGAGAGTGCTAATTAAATTGAGAAATGAATTGATGATATGAATGAATGCTTGTATATATACAAAGCAAAGCAACTTTTCATCTAGGTCGGCCTCCAATAAAAAAAATATAAAATATCATTTATGAATCGAGGCCGACTTGCCTTGAGAATCATTTATTATTTTAAATTGAAAGAAAAAATATCTCCCGCCACTATAAACATCAACACTTATGTTAGTTTTAGATCAGAAATGCAACACACCAAACAATAGAACATTGTTTGAAAGAGAGGAGATGAATAGAAATCCCCCTGAGTAATCTCTAAATTCCTTTTGAGATGACACATCATCAACATCTGCAGTAGAAGCGTGCTGCTTTGGTTTTAATATGCAATCTCGAGCATAGTGACCATACTTATCACACTTGAAACATTGAATGTGAGTGAGATCCTTCTTCTTCTTCGGTTCTGGAATAGAATCTGATATTTTGTCTCCATTCCTCTTGAAATTGCCTCTTTTCCCTTCCTTTCCTTCTGGAAGCTTGAGCAGCAAGAACATGATTTTCTTCATTGTGAGAGCTTCGCCCATTTCCTCTTGCTGCCAATCTGGATTCCTCTTGAATGCAATCAACTTGAAGACAATCAAACTTGGGCAACTTAGATCTCCCACTAATACTTTGGATAAAGGGCTCCCAAGATTGAGGAAGACCATTCAGTGCCAACATAACCAGGTCTCTATCTTCAACTATATCTCCAATGGCGCATAGTTGATCTCTAAACTCAGCAATCTTCATGAAGAAGGAGATGACTGAATCTCCTTTAGCCATTCTTATATGATGGAGCTGTTGTCTCAAGGCAAGGGCTCTGCTAGTATTGTTGATCTCATACAATCCTTGTAGAGCCTCGAGCATATCTTTGGTTGTCTTCATCTTGGAGATAATTGGCACTAGATGATCCTTCACAAAGTCTATCAAGATCTTCCTAGCCTTCGTGCCATTCTTCTTCCATTGAATTTTCTCAACATCATCGGATGGCTCAAGCACATCATTTTCCATGAAATCTAGAAGATCATTTTCTTCTAAGGCAATAAGAACTCTGAATTTCCAAGAGGTGAAATTTGATGCACCATCAAGCCTATCTTCGACCTTGACTCCGTTCACCATCTTCGATACTTAGATAGACTGCCCTAGATAAGGAGATGACTTGGCTACTTAAACAAATCTGATCCGATCTTGCTTAAACCCGCTCTGATACCATGTTAGTTTTAGAACAGAAATATAAATAAGCAGAAACACAAAACAATGAACAACAGAACACAGCAAAATACCCTGGGAAAACCCTCCTCGAGGGAAAAAAAACCTAGCAAAATATATCTCTTATATATTTCAAGAATGAGAGCAAAAATCTGCTTACAACTCAAGCCTAACACAAGGCCGAATTTGATACAATAATTAATAGCACCTCTCCTTGATGCAAAGATACAACCGAATATATTTTCTCCTTGAAGTCGATCTGCTGCTACCAAAATTATGATCTACTGCTAAGGTGTGAACTTCTTCTTCTTGAGAGTGTGAATTGAATTGAGAAATGAATTGATGATATGAATTGATGATATGAATGAATGAACTTCACCTTGTATATATACAAAGCAAGGCGACTTTTCATCTAGGTCGGCCTCCAATAAAAAAAAAGATAAAATATCATTTATGAATCTAGGCCGACTTGCCTTGAGAATCATTTATTATTTTAAATTGAGAGAAAAATATCTCCCGCCGCTATAAACATCAACAATATGGTGTAGTGATAATAGGCTTAGCCCCCTCCTCCAACTCAATTACATGCTCAATGCCTCTATCAAGAGGCCTGCCTGGAGATATGCTACCAAAGACCTTGCTTCGCTTGGATAGCAAAGCCCAAATGTCTGGTGGATAAGAGCACTTCTCCTCTTCTGTAATTGTGGGCATAACTATGCACTCTACTGCCCACTCCACCTGATCATGCCTGAAAAACCTCTCCATACGCTTGAAAGAAACTACCTCAGGTCCTCCATTTGATATTCCCCTCAAGACCACATTCCTGCCATCTGATTTGAACTTCAACTCCATAGTCTGAAAATTGAGGGTGATCTCACCAAGGGAACATAACCACTAAATACCCATCACTGCATTTGTATCCCCAATGTTAACCACATAGAAGTCATCCTTGACTTCATAATTACCCAGCTGAAGGCTGAGCTGAGGAATCATCCTAGTCCAAGTAATGGTAAAACCATCTACAACCATCACTCTAAAACCATCAACCCCCTGTGTCTGAAGACCCCTACGTGCTACAAGTCCCTCATCAATAAAGTTATGTGTAGCCCCTGAGTCAATCAAAGCAACGTTGCCCATTAAAAACCCCTCTAATGCGCAAGGACTCATTCTTTTGGAAGCTATAAATTTGGGCAACCTTCCCCTCTTTTGTCTCTTCAGTTTTGGACTCTTGGGAAGACTCTTCTTCCTCTTTCTCCTCTGAATCAGATTGCTGGTCTGATATTTCCAATGAAGACTCCTCTGTTAAATAGTATTCAATCCTATTTACTTTCCGCTTAGTTGCACATTTGTGTCCTGGGTTCCATGGCTCTTTGCACGAGAAGCATAAATTCTTCCTCCTCAAGTCATTAAGAGTGTCACCATCAAGCCTTGTGACTGATTTCTTTTGTTGATTGGTATCTTTTATGAATAGTCTTTTATCTTTCTTGTGCAAAAATGGTTTGGACTGAAATTTAGATTTAGGAGCAGCCCACTCCATACTCCTTGCCTTTTTCATGGCTTCCTGCAAGGTTGGAGGGTCAAACACCTTAATCCACCTCTTAAGTGGCTCCATAAGTCCCTCACTAAACAACACCACCAATCTCCTCTCTGTATCCATGTGACCATCACCGAGAGCCTCTAAAACACTGCTATGTAAGCCTCCACTGTGCCATAGTGCTTCAGCTAGGCCAACTCTTTGAAATGTAGCTCAAGATCTTTTTTGTCAAACCTTTTGATGAGCTTAGTGGTAAACTCATCATATGAAGTGATAGACCTATACAAGACCATGGTACCACCACTCATGTGCTACTCCATCAAGATGTAAAGTGGCAAAGTAAATTGCCTCCTACTCTATCATAGGTCTAAAGGCTAGGTAGTTGTCCAACTTCCATGCCCTAGTTGTGCACTTGTCACTACCATCATAAAGGGCAAGTGTTACCTTGCCTATGGCCTATTGTAGGTCTCTGTAAACTGTTGGTTCTCTATGATCAGCTCTACCACCATCCTTCTTCCTCTTCTAGTCCATGAACTCATTGAAAGATAAATGTTCGTTCAAAGCCTCTAGAAGAGTGTCATATTCAGCATATGCATTCCTTACCTCATCCACCAAAGGTAAGGGAGTGTCATGACCATTCTATGGCGTCTCCTTTGGAATGGAGGACTGGAAAGGTCTGGAAAAAGCATTAGACCTTGTTGTAGTATGCTTTCCTCCATTACCCCCTTGTTGATAAGTGGAACTGTTGTCCCCATTATGTGTTGGGTTGCCTTGTGCGTTGTTATGAGAATTATTTACCACTATGTTTTGCCCAATCTTCCCCAACAATTGAGACATCATATCTATCATTGTGTCGAACTTCTTCTCCATTCTTGCACCGGGGCTAACTAAACCAGCTCTACCTTTACCTCTTTCAGCCATGTTCCTTGGAGAATGTTCCCCTTCACCCGGTGGGTTCTAATGCATCTCAATACCCTATGAAGAATCGCATGTGCCTTGAGAACTCCTGAGATTGTTTGACCTTCCGGAATCGGTGTGGACTGCCAATGTCCTTTTCTCAATTCCCTCCAAATATATCTCTGTTCCCTCTCACTCATAGAAAGTATGAAGCTGGTAGCATAAGATTTTCACAAGCTGGCAGGAAAGGTTGGCTTTGATACCACTGTAACAACCACCCCTAATTTTTTTTTTTGATTGTTTGTTGAATGTTATGTGTTTGCAGATGTCTTCTTGTTCACATGTTTTCATCATAGCATGGCATACACATGAAACATTGCATAGAAGGGAAATAACATAGTTCCACGGGGACGCGTCCCCCCCGAAAAATGGGCCGTCTCGGAGACGGGGACGTTTCCGAGACGCGGAGACGTCAGGGAAACGTCCCCCCGCCGTCCCCCCGCCGCCTCCCCGTCCCTCCGCCGTCTCCTGAACGTTTCCCTGAAAAGGAGACTTCGTGGCGTCTCGGAGTCTTCTGGGCATCTCCACTCGGAGTCTTCTGGGCGTCTCCAAGACTCCAAGTTTCCCACGTCCCCTATAAAATAATGATTTTTTAAAGAAAATTAAAAATTTACATAGTTTAAGTTATAACTTATAAATGAATATATTTTTTACACGAGCTGAGCAATTTTCATTTTCATTTTTCACTGTGGCGACTGGCAACCGGCGGGAGACTGAGAATAGGAGCCAAAACTGATTCCACTGCAAGTCTGCAAGTCTTAACCTTCAAGCGAATTTTTGCTAACCAGGTAGGTTTCAGATTTCCGTTTTTTGTAGCATTTTTATTTTATAAACCCCAAGCATTTGAAATTTCAAATAATGGACGCCTCAAAGAGGCCACGACACTGTTGAACGGGCGCCTCAAAGAGGTGCCCGTTCCACAGTGCCGTGGAACTGTGGAACGGACGCCTCAAAGAGGTGCCCGTGCATGGACTGCGACCAGTCCATGCGCGGGCACCTCTTTGAGGCGCCCGTTCCAAAAAATAAAAAATAAAATTAATTTTTTTTCAAAGTTTCATATGAATTTCAATTTTTAATTTTTAATTTTTAATTTTTATTTATTATTAATTTATTATGCCTCTGCAAAATGTGGAAGCACAGGCAAGGCATGTGGACTGTTTGACAGAAATTAGAATGAAAATTAAAATGTGGAAGCACGGCAAGGCAACATGCCTTGCCCGTGCTTCCACATTTTTTCATTCTATCAAATCCACATGCCTTGTCACAAGCAATATGTGGATTGTTGGAAATTAGAATGAAAAAATTAAAATGTGGAAGCACAGGCAAGGCATGTGAACTGTTCGACAGTTCACATGCCTTGCCTGTGCTTCCACATTTTTTCATTCTATCAAACAGTCCACATGCCTTGCCTGTGCTTCCACATTGAGGCATAATAAATTAATAATAAATAAAAATTAAAAATTAAAAAAAATTGAACAATCAAACAGTTCAAACTTCACATGCCTTGCCTGTGCTTCCACATTTTCATTTTCATTTCAGACTTCACTCAAACAGTTCAATTTTGTGACTGTCAAACAATTCACATGCCTTGCCAGTTGCCTGTGCTTCCACATTTTCTGTTTTACACTTTTACTCTTCATGCATTCAATTGCCACTTGCCAGCATTCTGTCAAACTGAAATAGTTCACATGCCTTGCCTCTGCTTCCACATTTTGATTTTCCTGTTTGTATATCTTGCAAGCAGCAATATTGCAATTCATGAGACCACATTTCTTTCTAAGTTTTACTGTTTTAGTCTTTTAGACTTTTAGTATATACTTTATAGGTTTGATTTTTAATTTTTTTTTGTTTACATCATAGGTCTGATTATTTTTTATTTTTTAACATTGTTTTTGCAGCATAATCATCATAATGAGTTCACACAACATAAGTGATGATGAACCAGACATTCAAAGTGCAAATGATTCATCAGATGATCATGATCCTGACTTTCAAATAGGAGGGGAGGCTGAGGGTGAAGTTGAACCACAAGAACAACATGGCTCAGCCTCAAATACTCAAACTACCACAAGTTCCATTGGTAGTAAAGCTAATAGCTGCCCTTCAGAACTCCTTCAAGAATGGGCCAAGGGCCCCTTTGATCCAAAAAAACCTTTAAAACAATTTGCATCCAAGATAGCAGCAAAGCCTGGGGCAACTGGGGGCACTAGATTATGGAAGTGTCACATGTGTGAGCTTACATGGTTTGGCAGCATTACAAGAACTAATGCACATTTTCTTCTTGTTCGAGGCAAAGGTGTAGATGTATGCAAAGCTGTGGCAAATAATTTGAAGTATAGGGCTGAAATTTTAAAATTATGGGGTTGTAATGAGGATGAAGTGCCTACATCTGCTACATTGCAACATAAGAGTTACATGGGTGATCATATTTCAGCAGTGTCTACTTCTACTTTGCAGAGTCAAAGGCCACCAAATCCGTTCAGTTCAAGTTTAGCAGAGCCTAGGGGGAAACGTAAGATGGCATCTTCACAACCTATAGCAAGTTTATTCAATGTGTAGGCAAAGGATGAGGCAGATGATGCCATTGGCAAATTCTTCTTTGCCAATGGCATTCCATTCCACGTGGCTCGCTCTCCTTATTATAAGGAAGCTGTGTCAAAAATAATAAGGGCAGGACAATCATATGTGCCACCAGGGGAGAATAAATTGAGGACAACAATCTTGGATCAAAACTATTCCAAGATTAATATTTTGATGGAGAAGATGAAGAGAACCTGGGTCACAAGTGGATGCAGCATAGTCATGGATGGGTGGACGGACATTAGGCATCGTCCACTCATCAATATCATCGTCACATCTGTAGCGGGCCCTTATTTCCTTAGGGCTATTGATTGTTCAGGGCATAGCAAGGATGCCCATTATCAGTTTCAGATCCTCAAGGATGCTGTAGAGGAGGTTGGGCCACAAAATGTGGTGCA
Source organism: Sequoia sempervirens (assembly GCA_007258455.2). Lineage (NCBI taxonomy): Eukaryota > Viridiplantae > Streptophyta > Pinopsida > Cupressales > Cupressaceae > Sequoia > Sequoia sempervirens. The sequence goes on from VDFB02281492.1 coordinate 545,211,177, forward strand.
GGTAGTGACAGATGCGGCCCATGTGTGCAGAGCTGCAGGGAGGTTGATTGAGGCAACCTATAGACATATTTTCTGGACTCCTTGTTGTGTGCATGCTATGAATAATGCACTTAAGGACATGGGTAAAATCAGCTGGATCAAATCTATTGTCAGTGATGCTAGAGATGTGCAGATGTTTATCTGCAACCATCATCATTCACATGCACTTTTCAGGTCCTTCTCCAAGAAGGAATTCCTGAAGCCTGTAGAGACTCGATATGCATCATACTTTATTCTCTTGGAGAGGATGCTTGAGTTGCAAGAGCCATTGCAAGTAATGGTAATGACAGCAGAATGGAACAGATGGCCTGAGTCGAAGACACAGCAGGGATTGAGGGTTAAGGAGGTGGTGAAGAATGATGTTTTTTGGGCTGATGCCAAATATATTGTCTCCATCATTGAGCCTGTCTTCAAAGTTATTAGATTTGGGGATTCTAATGCACCTTCCCTTGGAGAGGTATACGAGTGCATTGATTCCATGCTTGATCAAATGAAGGCTAAAGTGCGAGAGAAGGACCCCACAATGCAATTTTACACCGAGCATATTTATCCAATCATTCAGCATAGATGGGAGAAACTCAACACTCCCTTACACATGGCTGCCTACGCATTGAACCCAAAGTGGTATGTGCCACGTCCCGGTAGAGTGACACCTATTGAGGATGTTGAGGTGAAGGAAGGGTTCATGAAGGCCATTGACAAAATTTATGATCCTATAGAGGCCAGCTTGCTTCGTACTGAGTGGACAAAATTTGCTACTCTTTGGGGATATTCAGAGGCAGCCAAAGTAGATTTGGAGACTATGTCACAGGAGGACCCCAAGTTGTGGTGGACTATGCATGGGCCTAGATCTTTGATTACTACTCTAGCCATTCGTTTGCTGTCCCAGGTTTCTAGTTCTTCTGCTTCTGAGAGGAACTGGTCCACTTATAACTTCATCCACTCTGTTAAGAGGAACAGGCTCACTTCTAGGAGGGCAGAGAAGCTTGTGGCTGTCCATAGTGCCTTACGTCTCATTGATCGCAGCACAACTACATACAAGGAGAGTCCAGCAGACAGATGGGATGTAGAGCCAGAAGAGCCAGCACAGATAGATGAGGATGCTACACAGACAGGGCTGGTTGGTATTGGTTTAGATGAGCTTGAGCATTTGGGGTCCTCGTCCGATGGTTCCGATGATGAGGAGATTGGCATGGAGCTTGGAGTTGGAGATGATTAGATCATTAGAGGCATCATGCCATTAGCTATTTAGTATTTACTATTTAGTAATTTTAGTCTATTTTGTTTTTGAAGTTTGAAGTTTGAACACTGTTGTGTTGATAACTTGATACTTGATTGTAATTATGAATCATGACTATGAAATTTTGAAATTCAAATTATGAAACAACTAGTTCTCATTCCAATCACAATGTCTATTAAGTTACAACTTACAAGTTACAAGTATATTTTCATTTTAATTTTCATTGTTTCAATGTTCACTAGTTCAATGAAATCATTGCAATGTGTTTAAACTCTAAAATTTACTTATTCCTTAGGCTTTTACAGTTATACACCTTTTTATAACTAATTTTTCAAGTACTATATGTATTTCAGCGCACCGCCCCCCCGCCGCCGTCCCCCCGCCGTCCCCTCCCTGTCCCCAAATTTAGGTCCCCCGCCCCCGCGCCCCCGAGACCCGTCGCCTGCCGTCCCCCCATCCCCGTCCCCGAGACTTGGTGGAACTATGGGAAATAACCATGAAATAACATAGTTTTCACATAGAATTATAACACAACATAAAGGCAAATGAAGACTGGTGATTTCAGACTCAAAGAAGAGTATTTCAAACCTGATAATAGTGAATTACAGACCTGATAACAATCGTACAATAGCAACAAACGCTTGCAACTTGCACCAAACGATAGATACAATAGTTGCCAAATCACCACAGCAAACTCACACCCTAGAACAGCTGCATGGACTCCAAAAAGAGCAGATTACAGGTCTATACATCAGCAGACCCAATTGAGCAATGATCCCAAATTGGCACGGCTCCCTAAGAGGGGCGATTTGCACCTAAAAAATCAACCCTTCACCAAAAACTGCAAATGAGCACTTGAAATGGGGCGCCTAGCTGTGAGTAGTCCTTAGGAAAAATACCCATAACGAAGTTTCGAACACCAACTGAGCTACAAGAAAAACACCACTTCCAACCAATGTAAACTGTGAATTTCCAGAATTCTGGAAATGTGTATCAGCCCTCTGAAACACACATTTTATCACCTCCAAACACCACCAAAATGAAGCAAAACCCCAAGCACACACGAACCATCAGTCCCACATCAAAATACTAAGAAGATCTTCATTGTTCAACCTCCAAAATGACAAAATCAGAACTATGTGAATACCCAATGTAATCCCTAAAATAGAATCACCCTTTCTTGACTAGGGTGGATCTCTCACCACTGAAACCAGCTATAGACAGTGAGGGTTTTCGTCCTCAACTTGCAAAAATAGAACCCTGGAAGCATTCCAGCAGCATCGTGCTATGTTGCCAAAAGTTAGATAATCAAATGAGAGCCAATGAGATGCTTTTAGAGAGGATGAAAGGAAATTAGGGCAACCAATTTTGAAAACTTTTCCCTCCAAGATTCCCACACCCCCCTTCATGAGCTTTTGATTTTATTTTAAAATCCTTGTCTCCCCAAGATTGGCGTCCACTTTTGGAGGCTTATAATTTGGCTTTTTAAAACAACTTTATTGTCACCTTTTCCTAGGCATGAGACAAGGTCCTTTTTGATGAACACATGACCCTTCATTTTTTTATAAAGTGACTTTATAACATAACTTAAGTGACAGAAAATACAAATATTACTTTGATTAACCTTAGAACTCACCAACGCCCAAACAAGAAATATTGCACTACTAGAATAACAGATGTTGGGACCAGCTGCCAAAGATACACTTACTAAAAATAGCAACTACTAAAATAGTAAGTGTTCCCAAACACCAAACTAGCACAATCTGAGATGCACTAAGACTTACTATAAATAGTGAGTACTGAAAATGGCCACTGCTATAAATAGTAACCTCTGCCAGAAGGCACCAAAAACCACCACAAAGCCCAACACAAGCTCTAAGTCCCCTAACCAACACTTAGCCTACGAGAACCCTGGAATAGGCTAGTGGAACTCTCTAACTGATCAAGAACAAGAAGGGGACATTACAATTTGAGTGGCACTCCAATGGCTAGCAAGCAATGGATGTGTGTCACCACCAACGAAGGTGGCAATAGGAAATAGAACTAAGCAACGTTGCCAAAGGCAATGGCGTTTTGGCAACACACAAGCTAAGAGGAGTGATGGTCAAGCTTTGTAGTGGTGGTGCATTAGTGGCAAGTTGACGACACGACTACAAAGTTAGAACTAAGCACCTAGGTTTGAATAGACCACAAGGGCTATGTAGGGGTTTTGGGGCCACATCCCTACTCACAAAAAGGTCATGGCAATGTACGAGGTACCCCAACCTTGCCTACAATGATTTAAGCACTTTAAAAAAAATTATATTGTCTTTTTCTCACTTAATTTTTTATTTTTTCTAAATTTCAAATCAAAATAATTTAAATAAAACACTTGTGTTGTTGTTGTCGCTACCTGCACCCAGGCTTCAACCTACATGCCTAGGCTTAAAAAAAGTTGCCTCTACTACAACTTCTCCAATTTTGGAGAATGGATAATTGATCTATGGGTTTTTTCAACTACTCTAGACACGATGGCACTATCTATTTGGATCCAAACTAACACAAAAAACATGCAACCTACAAAATCTTCAAACAAATCATACAAACGATTTTTTCATTATTTGACTTCATGGTGTTTGATTTGGACAAAATTAAAGCCTAAACTTGCTAATTTGACCCTTCTGAATGCAATGAAACAACCAATTTCTTTCCCAGAAGCCTCCTATAATAGGTGATGGGGAACCACTCAAAATTGCATGACTATAAATCCTAGGTACTAAAAACTAAAACGTTATCCTAATTGATATCAATTGAAACCTATACTTCCCTACTCTAACACCAAGTTAGAATAAATAAAGATTATGCAATAAATCTCCCTAAGATCAAAACATCAATATGACACTAATACAATATGAAAATAACAACATTCCAATATATGTATTGAATATCATATAAAGGAAGGAAAGAAACTACAATATATAGAATCTAGACATGCACAAGTCAAGGTAACAAGTGTCCGAAAGGAGAGTAGTGAACTAGAGGACTTTCTCAACTATAGGAGTAGAGGTGTCAAGTGAACGCATCTTGATGAGGCAGATGTAGCACCTAACTACCATCAATCAAGAAGATGAATGAGGTAGAGGTGACAAAGTACCCCATCAATCAAATGAGTTGACATGTGCTATTCCTAATTTAACCATGTAAATAATATTAATTACCTTACTAAACTTACTATAAGGTTGAAAAAATTATTACACCAACATGTAGTTGATCTATTTCTAACATTATTGAAACTAAGATGTAAAATTTTAGAGCTACAATATAGGAAAAAATTAAATATTTCTAGCTTTCTTCAGAAAAGTCAACATAAACGTTTTAAGTTATGATACGCATCATATCACTAAGTTAGTTACAAATTTCCTTGTCGCTAAAGTTTTAGAAATGCAATGACAATGATAGTATTATTAGCATATGCTTTTCAGTTTGAACTCAAATTAATTCATATGCTATTGGCATGACATATGAGGACCATAATAACTCACAGTTCCCACAAATAATTTGATGCTTCATGATTTCCTCCTACAAATATGGTTGGAACTGGTGCTACTTCTTGTCCTGAATAATACTTCCAAAAAGTATTCATAGTCCGATATTTGACAGGGCAAGCCATTGAATCCAAATCATTTTCATTTCTTACAGCCTGTAGGAGGGAAAAAATAAGTAAGAAAAACATTTAAAAGACTCAATTAACCTGGAAACCACGGCAATAAAGAAATTTGGAATTATTGATATTTCTGCACATTCACCATCATTCACTTCATTTGTACCCTCAGATCACATATCCCAATTTTATAAAATTATATGGTTTATTGTGAACCAATTAAGCTGTAATGTAACCTGAAAGTCACCACAACAGATAAGAAGATCAATCTTTATATTTTCCGATTCTTCCAAGTGCTGCAATGTGGCATATATGTTGTCAAGATCCCCATGGGCACATCCTTCAACTGCAATCTGCAAAAGAGAATCAAAAATATTAATAAAAGGCAAACAAAATTTCCAAATAGATGCTTGATGAAAGTCAATTGAACACCAGGTGAAGAATACTACTTTTTCATTGCAAATACAGTATAGTTAATAGATACAAATTTTCTACAGTATGGCTAAAATAGCTACAGAGCATCTCATATTAAAAACTATGGTGCTTGATTCATTATCCTCATTATCCATATCCATAAAACTTTCAGCTAAGGTCAAGGAAGATCTTAATGATAGGATAGTGAACTAATCTGCAGGAGTATCGTGGTTTGTTTCAGATTTATGTCCCACAACATTAAATGCCCCTCTTGATACCCAATTGTTCAATGAATAAACCTATTCTATTCATATTCAAATTCTCTCTATTGCTGAAGAACTGACTGGTAAACTATTGGAGGCGCCTTTGCTTGCCATTGTCTGCAACTCAGCAATATAAGAGCCATAATGGCTCCCCATGAGATTCATCCCATTGGGCACTTACAGTGAAGTACTTGTACATCCCAAAATGCACAAGTACCATTTGTAAACATGTCAAATTGATCACAGATTTCCACAGCCTGGCTCTAATAAGGATAATTTTGCAAATTTGATTTTATATCCCTTGGTCACCTTATCTTTGTTTGCACTAGCCTCTTCCCACATAGTGGCTCAATAAGCTTCGTCATAATGTTTGGGGTAATCTGCAACTGGAGAGCATATCATGTCCCCGAATTGGAGGTATGGTGATTTAATTAAATTATTTAATTAAGTTGTCTAAATTATTGATAATTTATGAGGATAGCTTAATTGATGATTTAATTAAATCAAGAGATGTTATTAAATTAATTATTTATTAAGTTATTCCCATAAAATAAAATATCAAAAGGGATGACTTATTATTTAATTAATTTAATAATAAAAAGTGACTTAAGTGACTTAATAATAAAATAATAAAATAATAAAGTCACTTAAGGAATATTTCTGTAATCTTCTAGAAGTCTCTTGGTGATGATGTTGAAAAAGTATAAAAAGAGGCTTGGGCTATGCATTTGGACATCTTGAGTTGAATACACCTTTCTACTACACTGCTGAAGCTAAATGCTTAGCTTATTGATTTCCAGTCTTCGTTTGTGAAAGACCAAACCTAGCTGGTTAAGTGCCAATTTCGGTTGTGCAACACCAACCCTAGTTGGATAGTGGAGGAAGATACTTCAATCTTTCTCATTGGACTTATTGCAATCATTGGAGGTTATTTTTGGAGAGATTTATGAGATATTTTGAGGTCTGTAATTTTGTTTCAATCTGCAGATAAGCCATGAGAGAAATCACATTTTCATTCATTGCTCTTCAATAAGGAGATATAATTTTGTGGGCACTTGTGTTAATGTATACATGCAGCATCGTAGCAACTTCCAGCGATATCATTCTTTGAAGAAATTAGATAATAGCTAAAAGCTATCTAATTTATAAGATCTCAAAAGGCACGATTTAAAAGTCATTTAGATTTGCTAATGAAGATAAACATTAAATAATGTTTCATCATTATTTGTTAAATATGATTTATTCATCAAGAGGCGCGATTTATTTAATAGCCGACTTTATTTAAATGGCGCGATTTTTAAAGGAGACGTCTTTACTTTGAGGCCGACCAGCTTGGGAAGAATCACGTCTTTTCATTTGAGAGATGTATTTATTCTTGTTGCCTTTGTTCACTTTGATAATCGATTTCAAGCAAGTTCGTATATTCATTCAAGTGCGAATTCTTCTTAGGCAGTGCGAATTTATCTAAGACAGTGCAGATTCTTTTAAGAACAGTGCGAATTCATTAGAGACAGAATTGTATACTGTCAAGTGCAGATTGTTATCTATTTCTATATATTGTATAGGTGCTGCAGGATTGGCCTTGGTATTGACCTCATTGTAAAGAGAATTGTTGCCTCTATTTATATATATAAGTGAGATCTATTGTTGCTGGGTTTTTTCTCCCTCAAGAGGAGGGTTTTCTCAGGGTATATGCTGTGTTATTGTGTCTGATTTTGAATTAATTTTTTGTGCACTTATCTGATCACTAAACTTAACAACTTGAGGGATTGCTTCCTTTAGTGTTGGCAATCATTTTCATAACAAATTTGAGGAGTTTAGAGGCTGTATTTATTTTTCTAAAATATTGTCAGGCAAGCAGGGGTGACCCTCTTATGAAGGGGCAATTTTGGTTTAGAAAGGCTGTAAAAATTCCAATAAAATTCTCCAAGGGTCGTGTGGGGTCAAAGAGTATTGGTGCAGCATTCTTTAAGGCATTGACATCTTCAATAAAGGGAATTGAATCATTTTATAGTAGCTGCTACAGAATTTCTAGGTTCCACATTTTGTTGCATTGCATTTACAGTCATCTAGTCATATAGAGTTCATATCAAATGTAACCAGCATATCATAAATGTAATTTCAGTCATCTAGAAAGCAATAAATTTGCTTATGCAATGTAAAATCAGTCATAGCAATTAAGCATTGAGTTTCAGTCATTAGCATATAGTATTAGTGAGTTAAAGTCCATTGTATAAGGTCTGATTGCAACTCTTGAACAGCTTGTAATTCCTTTCATATCTTCTCAATACCAAGTTGGAGTGATAAGGAGTTTACTTGCCAACTATTTGTCAAAATGTCTCTCATATATAGTTGCATTGTATTAAACTAGTTTGCATGCCAAATGTTTGTAGAAATATTCCTTGGCTGTAAGTTTACTTTTTATAACAGATTTTCATGTTTATGCATTCAAAAGGTACAAAAACACATTGCACATCATCTTAGGACATTGCTAGATGCTTGGAAACATTTGGGAATCAATTGTATTGCATTTGTATTCATCAAAAGCATTTCAAATACAATCTGAAACTTATTATCAGCAAGTTGGAAGTTGCAAGCAAAGTGTTTGTCAAAATTCCAAGGGCAGAAAATTAGTGTTTTTGGATCAGATTTGGCAAGGCACTTTACAGTGGTATCAGAGCTTGGATCTTGCCAGCCTGTTGGGGAACATCAGTGTGAGTCATGGGTTCCATGGATGAGATAATATCAGCTTATGAACAGTACCTTACACTTTCTCAAGAGCTTAGAAATGAAATTCCCTTCTTCAAGTCAAAGGACGCTTGGATGGAACTATTGATTCAACAACAAATTTCTACCAAGAAAAGTTTGGAGTCATGGAAGACCACACTAAGAAAAAGGAAGGAGCAGCTTGAAGTATCTATGGGAGAGGTATCTAAAAGTCTCCATGATAAATTTTCAGCAGTTAGTGACCAGCATACTGCTGATCCTAAAGAGAACATTACACTCCATGATGACTTCAAGAGTAAAGAAGAGCAAGAGAAGAAAGAAGACACCTTGGAGCAGCTACATGAAGATAAGTTTTCTTGTGATGTTTCATTGAGTGAAGAATCAGATTGTGGTTTGATAAATGAAGATCCATTGAAGATTCAAAATGTAGAGGTGTTTGAGATAGTTGATCCCTTACTTAGTGGAGCAGCCACTAGTGATTCAACTATATACAATGAAGGTGACACTCTACAATGGCATGATGTCATCACGGATTGGTTTGAGGACAGCCACATGGAGCATCATCATCTTTATGAAAAGGAAGTTGGTGATCATGAACAAGCCAATGATGTGATATCATCTTTTGATGGCAGCCCTACACCCATTGGTGGACATGAAGATATCAAGCATAAGAGGGCTGATTTTGTGTACTTTGGCATTAAAGAGATCAAAAGATCTGAAAGGATGAATGAAGAGTGGATGAGAGAGGCCAAGAAGGCTAGATTAGTGGCTGCAAATGCAAGGAAACATCTTCAAGATGTGAAAGAAAAAGTCAATCTTTCCAACATGGCAAGAAAAAAAGGAATTGATAGCATTAGCGGACTCCTTACTCAAAGGAAGGATCCACTTTGTGATGAGGTTGATAAGCTTGGTCAATCAAAAGACTTGGTACAATTTGAGGTTTCTTCATGTATTGGGGAGGTTGATCACTCTCTTGAGGAGGTTGATGATGTTAGTGATGACACTCTTAGTGGATCAGCCACTCAAGAGTTGTTCTTGGAAGGTAATTAAGGCATCTACAACTCATCTTTGGATTGGTTACCTATTTCATATGATAGGACAGCTATCTACTTGTTGGTTGGTGATTTTATTTTCTCAGAGTCTTCATTGATTGATGGTTATCCTACTTGGAGTTCCATTGCACATCCATATTTGGCATTGTTTACATCAACTATTGAGTGGATTCAGCAAGTTGTGCTAGTATTGCAGGAGCTACTTGGTGGTGAAAGGGGCATTACACAGATCTTCACTTGGGATCCAGGTGGCTAGTGGACAGGCATTGTTGATTCTCCAATTCGGGCATCAAATGTTGTGGCAGTTGAGATGGATTGACAGTTGTGAATTGCTTGAGGACAAGCAATCTTGGGAAGGGAGGACTGTCATGTCCCCGAATTGGAGGTATGGTGATTTAATTAAATTATTTAATTAAGTTGTCTAAATTATTGATAATTTATGAGGATAGTTTAATTGATGATTTAATTAAATCAAGAGATGTTATTAAATTAATTATTTATTAAGTTATTCCCATAAAATAAAATATCAAAAGGGATGACTTATTATTTAATTAATTTAATAATAAAAAGTGACTTAAGTGACTTAATAATAAAATAATAAAATAATAAAGTCACTTAAGGAATATTTCTGGAATCTTCTAGAAGTCTCTTGGTGATGAGGTTGAAAAAGTATAAAAAGAGGCTTGGGCTATGCATTTGGACATCTTGAGTTGAATACACCTTTCTACTACACTGCTGAAGCTAAATGCTTAGCTTATTGATTTCCAGTCTTCGTTTGTGAAAGACCAAACCTAGCTGGTTAAGTGCCAATTTCGGTTGTGCAACACCAACCCTAGTTGGATAGTGGAGGAAGATACTTCAATCTTTCTCATTGGACTTATTGCAATCATTGGAGGTTATTTTTGGAGAGATTTATGAGATATTTTGAGGTCTGTAATTTTGTTTCAGTCTGCAGATTAGCCATGAGAGAAAACACATTTTCATTCATTGCTCTTCAATAAGGAGATATAATTTTGTGGGCACTTGACAGATTGCTTCCTTTGGTGTTGGCAATCATTTTCATAACAAATTTGAGGAGTTTAGAGGCTGTATTTATTTTTCTAAAATATTGCCAGGCAAGCAGGGGCAACCCTCTTATGAAGGGGCGATTTTGGTTTAGAAAGGCTGTAAAAATTCCAATAAAATTCTCCAAGGGTCGTGTGGGGTCAAAGAGTATTGGTGCAGCATTCTTTAAGGCATTGACATCTTCAATAAAGGGAATCGAATCATTTTATAGTAGCTGCTACAGAATTTCCAGGTTCCACATTTTGTTGCATTGCATTTATAGTCATCTAGTCATATAGAGTTCATATCAAATGTAACCAGCATATCATAAATGTAATTTCAGTCATCTAGAAAGCAATAAATTTGCTTATGCAATGTAAATTCAGTCATAGCAATTAAGCATTGAGTTTCAGTCATTAGCATATAGTATTAGTGAGTTAAAGTCCATTGTATAAGGTCTGATTGCAACTCTTGAACAACTTGTAATTCCTTTCATATCTTCTCAATACCAAGTTGGAGTGATAAGGAGTTTACTTGCCAACTATTTGTCAAAATATCTCTCATATATAGTTGCATTGTATTAAACTAGTTTGCATGCCAAATGTTTGTAGAAATATTCCTTGGCTGTAGGTTTACTTTTTATATCAGATTTTCATGTTTATGCATTCGAAAGGTACAAAAACACATTGCACATCATCTTAGGACATTGCTAGATGCTTGGAAACATTTGGGAATCAATTGTATTGCATTTGTATTCATCAAAAGCATTTCAAATACAATCTGAAACTTATTATCAGTAAGTTGGAAGTTGCAAGCAAAGTGTTTGTCAAAATTCCAAAGGCAGAAAATTAGTGTTTTTGGATTAGATTTGGCAAAGCACTTTACAAAGCAATGATTTGTCATCATCTCATCCCTATCAATCCTAGGGTGGTCATATCCTTGGCAATCTGCATCATGGTGCACTCAGGTCTCAACAAGTGGTAGCAGCATATCTATCTCTTGTAGGAATTGCAAATCTCCAGTATGATTCTCTTCTGGTACCTTCAAGGATGCTTTCTCATTAGTAGATTTTATCTTTCTTAATAAGACATGAGATCCAAGATTGGAGTATCCCTCTTGTTAAAAGTTTCCATTAGGTCTTGGCTTTCAAGGGTGAGACTTGAAGATTGGGCTGTGTTTGTGGATACAAGAAGTGGCTTATGCCACTCAAACTTCCCTTCATCCAAGGCGCCATCACTATTAGCTTCTGATGTACATTCTAGATCATGGTTTACAAACATGGCAAGTTCTCACAAGACTTGCAAGAACTTGCAGATTTTTTTGGTTGGTAACTTGCCAAGGACTTTATTTGGCTTGAAATAACAAAAACAGTACTTTTCCCCTATTTTATGAAGTTTTCAGCTATTTTTAGTCTTCTAATTCAATTTTGGTTAAGTTAGTTTTATTTATATGTTTTTTTTCCCAAGTCAACACCAATTTTGATTCATGCTACAGTGATCAAAATAGACTTATATGTTCTATAAATTCATTATTATTGTGTTTAATGCATTATTTAAGTGTATTTGTGTATTGATGTAATTTTTCAGTTTGTTGAGATTTTGCCATGTTCAAATCCAAGTTTTCAAACTATATTTTAGATGAATGTGGTGTCATGTTCAAAGGGGCTCACCTCCCCTTTAGGATATATTCATTGCAGTTTGTTTTTGTTCACTAATTGCACCACATATTTCTTAGATATGCATTGTATATTTTGCATGTTTTACAACCCTTACAGAGATACACCCAAGAACAATTAATGGGGTTTTTATAGGTGGTTTTTTTGCCTATGGTTTAATCATTAATGTAATGACCACCCCTGATGTTTTTCATTTGATTTGCTGAGTGTAATGTGAAGTGTGGGTTTGTTTTGCATTCAAGTGTTTGCAACATAACATGGCATTCATTCATAACATAGCAATGAAGGAAATTAACCATGAAAATGCATTATCTTCATATTGCATCATTACAACATATATTGATGATAACATCCAATGAAACCAGACTTATTAAAATAATTTGCAGACCTGATAACAGTCCCAAATGAAGCTCTTTCAGACATAAAATGAGCAGCAATACATTCAAATGATGCACCCAAACCAAGCTGCGATGTAGGCCAACCAACCAAAGCTCTCAATCTTCAATGGACAGCTGCATGAACGCTATAGAAGGCAAATTTGTAGGTCTATACAAACAGCAGACCTGATTATGCACAACTCCCAAGTGGCACAGTTCCCTGGGAGGGGCGATTTGCTCCCTAAAATAAGAACTCCGCCAAAACTTGCAAATGAATACTTGAAATGTGGCACCCAGCTGTGAGGATTCCTTTGCAACAATACCCAGAACGAATCCTCAATCACCACAGAGCTATGAACAATTTTGCACTTCCAGCCACTGTGAAAAGTGAGTTCCCAGAATTCTGGAAATGTATATCAGACCTCTGTTAAAGTGTCTTTAACACCTCTAATCATCATGTATATCAGACCTCTGTTAAAGTGTCTTTAACACCTCTAATCATCACCCAAATGAAGCAAATCAATAAGCACATCAAAATATTTGAACCCACATCAAAACACTAACAAAATCTTCATACAAGAAACCCTAGAACGATAAATCTTTTGAAAACAATGGTGATTCCTAAGGTAGATCACTCCAACCAGCTAAGGTGGGTCTTTCACCACTGAAACCAGCAACTGAACGAGAGGGTTTTTGTCCTCAACCAGCAATGTGTAATTTCTGGAAACAATCTAGTAGAGTCTCCTTAAGTTGTCAAATCCTACATACCCAAATGAGAGCTCAAACTCATATTTATAAAGTGAGGGAAGAATTAGGGCAACTTGCATTCGAATTTGAATATATTTTCCCTCTCATTTCACTTTATGAAATGATATCAAATTACCCCAACAAGGGCGTCCAACTTTTTGCCTCCAAAATTCCACTTTTGAATTTTTATTTAAAATTAACTTTAAGGCCAAACTAGGCATCCCACCTTATGAGGCATAATATTAACCTTAAAAAATGGTAAATAAACTTCTTTTCTAGGCGTCCACTTGAAATATATTGTCCCCTCTTTTAAAACAATGTTAATCAACTAGGCCAAGGGGGTCCTTTTTTATAACCCATGATTATATCCTCACTTTATTTAAAAAGCAACTTTAATATTTAAGTGACGAATTAACCAATAACAATTCTGACCATGGAGAGAACTCACCCCCTGGCAAGAATGGAAACCCTACACTGTTGTTGAATAGGAGTCGAGACCAATTACCAAATATAGCACTTACTTTAAATAATAAGTGAGCCAAACTCCAAACTAGCCCAAAAGAAGCTCAACTAGAACTTACTAAAAATAGTAAGTTCGCTGAAGATAGTAAATTTATAAAAATAGTAACTTACTAAAAAAAGTCATCACCACTCATTAATACCTAGAAAAACCCAGAAAACTCATCTCCAACTGCAAAGCAAGAGAATTCGAAAAAATGGGGACATTACATTTAATACCCATTGTGTTGTAATACTACTTAGTAGTTTTCTACACCAATGTGCCTATAAATACTTGCACATAGATTAGGATTAAGCACAAGTGTGAAATATCTTATTGTATTGTGAATGATTAAGTTAATACAATGAGTGTTGTTTTTGTTAGGTTTTTTTCTGGAAAGGGTTTCCTAAGGTAAAATATCTTATACTACGGGTGTGCTATCATTTCTTTCAATTGCATTTAAGATCGTGTTAGCTTTGGTTGTCCTAGCATCTTCAATTGGTATCAAAACTGAGGTTTAGCTAATCTTTTAAGAGCACAAGTATATTGGCTCTATGATAAACCTTTTTCTTGAAAGGGAGCTTTGTGTGGGTGGATCTCATGTGTGAAGGAAAATAGCAAGCACTTCAAGGATGGAGTTCAATCTAGCTATGCCTTTCAAACTCAATAATGTTGAATGTCTCAACAGAAGCCAGCATAAGGAGTTGTGGATTAAGATAGGATCTTTGTATTAGACAAAGTCCCTAGTAAACAAAAAAAACTATTCTAAATAAGTTGTATTCTATTAAGATGAATGATGGCGATTCTATGCAAAGTATCTAAACACTTTCAACATTATTTTAAGTCAATTAATCTTAGATGATGTTAAAATAAACGAAAAAGATAAATGTATTACTTTGTAATGTTATTTGCCAAATTCATGGAATAATCTTGTTATAGCCATCAATAGTACATCACCTAAAAGAGCTTGAGGAGGTTGTTGCATCTTTGTTATCAAAAGAAATGAGGCAAATCTATGAAGAGTCTAACAAAGGATACCTTGTTTGTGGGAAGCTATTCCCAAGGGAGAAACATAAACAAATCAAGGGATATTAAAGTCTAGAGGTAAATCCAAATCTCAAAGAAGACCAATATTGGAATCACGATAAAAATGGGCATTTTTAGAAATGAGGAAGATTTAAATAAATTGACAAACATAAGGTACCAAACAATGCCCCTACCACAAGAAAAAAACCTCCACTAAAGAAGGGGATGTATACCTAACATCTTCAACTACACACCCATGTCATGATGAATGGTTGATTGATTTGAGTGTGTAATGCCCAAAGTTTTACACCAAAATACAGTTAAGGACAACACACAAATTTCAAATTTCGATCACAAACATTTGCATAATTGCGAAAGGCTGCTCCCTATACATGCACTTCATGAAGGCATAACAACATCTAATCAATAAAATTAACTTGGTCAGTTAAACTACTGTTGTGACAATCATGGTCAGGTTCAAGTGGAGACATGGAATCCACACCACCAAGATAGACATAATTAGTTCTACTCACTAATTAATAATCTGAAACATAATTCTAAATCACATGTCATGCAATAAAATATATATATATATAGCAATCACAAGGTAAAAATAAGAGAACAAGATCTAGGGGCCAGACCTAGCCCTCTGGGGCTCATCTCTGATGGCCTTGCCTACATATTGCGCAGAGGCTTCATAGTTTGAGAACTTGAGTTCACCCAGCTCATATTTGATTGACCAGCAATCACACATTTCAACCAAGTTTAAATCACCACTAACTCACAACGGTAGTAAATACCAAGAATAATCAACAACGGTTAATCTATAAGGGCTCCTTTTTCTATAAGGAGTAATGGTTAACAATCCTGATCACAATGCTCCTCAAGGGACACTTGACAAAGTAGATAACCAAGAATGATCTAGGATGAAGGTAACCATATCATATCTTGAAAAGATGATTATAATTGAAGTTGTGGTTTTAATCCCAACCATACAAAGGTCACCATAGAGCATTATAAAGATTATGGGGTGAGGGTTAATAAGACAATTCACATACTGAATCTTTCTAGGCAATTCAACCACCATACACTTGATTGACTAACACAAGGGGTATAACCCTTAGGTTCAAAGATGACTCTACCTCAGTCACCCTCATAACCCAATAACATTGACATATGCTAAACACATTTCTCTACTCCAACTCATCCTATACCTCTATTCTTTTATTTGTAAACTAAATGAGTGGGTACACAACCCTTTCTAGGGTCCTTTCCCCCTAGACAGTTTCACAGTCAGCTGCCACCCACTTAGGTGAAGCCGGGGATCAAAAATCTCATTAAGGATATCATAACAGCATAAGGGTATAAAATTGATCCTTGATAATTTGACAAAACTCAATCATGCATAATCCGAGTTAAATCAGTGTATTAACATAAGAATGTATTATAGGGATCTTGGCAATATTATCTTATATTTCCCTTATCGGACTTTTGTTGATCAATAAGTGGTGGAAAGATATTTGGGGGCATCTTGCAAAATTATTCCCTTGCTAAATCCGAATATACTAAGTATTAGGGTTAGGAAAATTTAATACTAGATTTATAATTTCATGCTGCTTACTTTTTAAGGATCTTGGTCCGTCCTAAGAATCCTTTCAAGATATGCACTCATTTTATAAAGACCGTTTATTCATAAACAATGCCCATCACGCATACACGAAAATTTAATGTCTGGACTTATTATCTGTTTGTCTGGACTTATTATCTGTTTCTCTTCATGGCAGCAGTCTTAGTTAAGTGAAATGTTTAATGACCATCTCTTACCGCAAGATTAGTAACAACAATAATATAGCTCAAAAGAATCAAACTTGCTCTCCAACCAACCATATTGGCATCATGAAGCCTCATGAGCTCTAGCCAAACCCCTGAGCAAGAAATCTTTTAGCCCCATGATGATGAAATGGGATCTTCCATTCAGATAATATAAAATGGTATTTCAAGACAAGATTTATCTAAGTAACTATCAAACAATGCCATGAGTACGATACTCAAATTTTGTTGAACATAGCATTCCAACACCCATTATTCTTACCAGTTATAGTGTATCAAAACTTATATAGAAATTATTGTTACTGGTGTTTGAACACCAAGAAGGACGTAGAAACCCAAGCCCTATTCATTTAAGGATAACATTAAATCGCTATACAATGGCTTATGAACAAGGATTTCACTTGAGACCAATGGAATCGTCGATGGAAGCCAAAATTCTAAACACAGTCCCCAAACACTCATGGGTACGATTTGTGTATAAACAGAAACTCCCAGATAATACCCCACTAAAACAATACACGGAAAACATAGCCAATGCCCCCAATACACATGATAGGGTCCAACATGAGAATGCATCTATACGTACGAAATACCAGGTGGGGACTTGAACCTTTGCTTCTGCTCCACAAATCCTTTGTCCACCATGAAACCCCATAAAGGACTTCAGTCATACAATGAATCTGAAATGGCAGTGTGATTTTGTGCCTTCAAATCTCCACCACTTGGAGGAGTGCCCTCCTACCCCCTGCCTTCTCTATTTCCTTTAACCTCATTCTCTCCCCTTCCCCCGAAGTTCCCGTCCTCCTTCCTGTCCAGTCAAAAAGAACTCCATTCCTCTTTTCTTCGTCAACAAGCTACCTCCACTCGAGTTGTGCACCACCGACCAAATTCATTGCACCTACCATTTCCAATGTATCACAATCTAGGGTTTGTTTTGCATTAAATGCTATCCCCCCGTTTGCCCAATCTCTTTTAGCTTACATAGCCGACCTTTGCATTCATGGTGGCGTTTGTTCCTTCATTCCTTTGCAAGAATGTCGCCTCCATCTAACATATCGTTTTTCATGCCTTAACTCCATTTGCCTAGCCATTGACACGATCTAGCCTTTGAATGCAGGCCATCAATCTTGAAATTTGTGCCATGATCAAGCGCATCTCCATTACCTACCTTGCTTTAAAACACCACCGTTTGATTTGACCTAATTTAATTTCGGTCGTAGATCTCTATTGATTCACAACAATGATGTGAATCAAGTGAAGCAATCAATTCTTGCCACGTATCACTATCTTGCATACCCACATTCGTCAACCCAAGTCAATGCAAGCACTCACGAAATGGCAGGATTACTCCTTCATTTTGCCAACATTATGTTTCTCAATCTTCGGGGTTCGGGTGTTGGGTATCCACCTTACCTCATGCTTGAAGTGTATTGAAGAACGTTAGATCGAACACCTAAGTCTGAAGCTTTTTACCCTATCGGGGTTCGGCCATCGGCCTTACCCACTACCTTCTACCTCACGATTGACATGCTATGAAGGCCTCAAGAACCAAGACCGAACCACGATGTCCATCATGGAGTGGCGTACTTAGAAAGAAATCTAATACCTGCTCACCCTACTGGTACTTTCCCCACTCCTCATGGTTGCTTGTTGAGAATTACAAACACTAAGTATATCCAGATTCATAGAGATTATGCAATAATAAATATATCATTAGACACAATAATCATGATAGAGCATACCACAATACTTGCTAAAATAGAAGACTGCTATATTCTAAGATGCAGATATATTAACCAATGCTGACTTCTGCCCTTGTCTGCTGAGTGCAGATAATTATGTTCGATCTGCTCCAATTGTCTTGCTATTCAATCTGTTTTAATATACAGAAGATATAGCTTAAACAAATAGATTAATTCAAATGAATAATTACTAATAAGGATTAATAATTTGCTGCAAGCATCCTTATTGCATGATCGTATAATATATATATATATAGAATTAATTTCAATACTTCATATGAACATGTGTGTGTGTGTGTGTATTTATTTATAATTATATTTAAACTTACTGCTCAAATATATTCTGGGCAAAAATACTTGATCCAATAAATCTCTTATAATTTATTCCTTCTTTCCCATCTGCTGCTTTTCCAGATTTCTAATTGATTCCTATTTTTCTTCTTTCCCATTCACTGCTCATGCATCTGCTTTTATATCTGATTATATTATATTGTTCCCGTTTTCCATTCATTTTTCCTCTGTGCAGATATTTATTACTGATTGATTCCTTGATGCCTTTTATCCTCCTATTCTCTTGCTTATATACTTGATCGTACCTCTTTATGAATAGAGGTGATCCTTATGGAATGTGGTGTCTATTCAAAGGTCATCTCTTTTTTATAAACTTAATTGCTGCTCACAGATATAATAATTACTGCCTTTTTCATATATTTAATTGCTGCCTTTAGGAGTCATTCCCTTTTAACTGCTGCTTTAATAAATATAATTGTTGTCTCTGTTAATCATATTTGCTGCCTTTAATTATTTCTTTATCACTGACTTTGATGATATAAATCGCTGCTACTACCATCATTAGATCAATGTATCCTTAGAAGACTACTATATATGCCTTGACTTGGGCGATAAAGGAGGTCAGACATAAATATATATTAATTTAAATTTAATTTCTATTTCAAGGTGGTGTCAAAACAATAAAAGTCGGACAGCATATAGCAAAGATGTATAGAGATTTGAGCGCTGGTATATTTATTCAGCAGGGGCAAAAATAGGACATCACAAAGAATAAGAAGTATTTTATTTTTAAAGGTTGTCACAAGAAAGTTTTCCAAACAAGGCAGCTTATAGAATGACTCCCATAGAGGATGAGGAGATAAAGAAGCAGGTGCAAGAGTTGTTACAAAGACTTGATCAGAAAAATCTGAGTCTCTACGCAGATCCAACAATCTTAACACAAAGAAAGTTGGAGAGTGGAGAATGTGCACAAATGTTGGAATTTAGTACTTGACATATAAATAAAATAGTTAAATAAATAAATTAACATGCTAGTGTTAATTTAATAAACAAATTTAGTTTTGGTAGTATATTTCTGTAAATAGTTTTTTACGGAAATAATGGCCTTATAAAGGCAATATTATGTAATAAATTTTGTAGTGTAGTGTGAATGACTAAATCTTGATTCGAGAGCAATCTCATTTTTCTCTCATTTCAATAACAAATTCCAAATCCATAAACAGTGAAAAATTTTGATGCCATGTATGGATGACTTAATGGAAAATGACTATTTGAGTGGAAGATAATATTTCACAAAGATAGGCTTGATGAAGAGTGGTTATAATCAAATCAGAATTAGAAAAGAAGATGAATGTAAGACTGTTTTCAAGTCAAAAGAAAGTTTTGTATGAATGGCTTATGTTGCAAGTATGAGCTAGTTTGGTGGTGTTGTCATTGATGTCAACACAGTTCAGTATGTTGTAGATTGTACATGTATGGTTGAGACACTGTTGAGATGTTATAAGTACGTGGAGCTATCTTTATGGTGTTTTAGATGAGTTGTGTTGATGAGTTGTGTTGATGAGTTTCCAAGTGCTTTTGAGAAAATCAATAAAGAGGTGAAAGCAGAATAATAGAAGTATTCAGAATGTGCTCCACATTTCTCCTATGTTGATCCTATGCCTGTGCGGTTGTGAAGTTTTTAATTACGGTGATTTGATGGTGATATATGCTGAGTTTCAGCTTCTAGTGAGATGGTACGTGAAAGTTGTGTCCACCGGTATGTGTGTTCTACCGGCAGAGTCAGTGTTTTGTGGACTGGGAGAAATATGTTTGCTCTGCAGTCCTCCACTGTTTTGTTTCAAATCTTGCAAATCTAGGATATGTCTTGTGAAGGTCTTTTCTATGCTCTGGCGAAGAGGTTTGGAGTTTGGTAATCAGGAAATCATATTTCAATATCTTTGTGTGTGCCTGCACAATCTAGATAGACTGGTGAAAGAAATTCAGTAATTGAAGCCTGTTGCTTTTGCTGCGGATGTATCTAGAAGGTTCTGAGATGTATTCTCGTGCATAATGAAGCATGTTGTAGCGTTCGCATGTCATCTTCTTGTTGGGAAGCGTGTGCATTAATGTTTATCTATGTTTTCATTAGGTTTGGCCAACCTGGTGTTTACACTTCATTCAAAGAATAAAAATTTAATTGAGGAAGCGTGTAGAAGATTCAAGAAAATAATTTTATTGTCCACTCTTATTCCTTTCCACTGCAGGAATTTTGAGTTGCCGACCTTGGTAAGTGTCTCTAAGGTTCACAATAGTATAAAAGCAAGTTGAATTGTGAAGAGTTGATGAGAGTGTGATGCAAAGTGACGAAAATGTGCCACAAATCATAAAAGCAGAAGCAGAAGTGTGTGTGAGTGAGTTGTGATAGCAGTTTTTCAGTGTGCTGAAGGCAATGAACTGAAAGTTTTTGTAATCCTGCGAATGTGCTTTAATTGCAGTGGTGGATCTTTTGTTCTCTTTTGTATCTATATGCAGTGAGCCTCTCTGTTGGACAGTGAGTCATTTGTAAGCAGTGAGCCTCTATATTGGACAGTGAGTCATTTGTAGGCAGTAAGCCTTTGTACTTGGACAATGAGTCCTCTTTTGGGCAGTGAGCCTTTATATTCAGTTTATAATCTTTATATTGTGAGTTAACCCTCACCGTGGTTTTTCCCTTATTAGGTTTTCCACGTAAAAATCTGGTGTTCATTGTGTTGATTTACTTTTTGTTATTTGTCTCTCATGCTCATATTTAATAACAGAATAGTGTGGTTGAAGATTTGATAAGTGATAAAGTTTTAAGTTTGAATTTGTGTGACAACTGATTCACCCTCCCCCCTCCCCTCCTCTTAGTTGTCCTGTGCATGTTTAACAGTTTAGTCATGCATTTGTTGACAAACATGCCAAGTAAATTCAAGAGGTTGATAAATAAAGGGCTAAAGTTGTATTTGGGTAAGTTTGTAATTGTTTATTTAGATGATATTATAATATTCAGTAGAACAAAAGAACACTTGATGCACCTAAGACAAGTCTTGCAAACCCTAAAAGATGAGATGTTGATAAACTTGAAAAAGTGTAGTTTCATGAAAGAAGAATTGGTATACATGGGATTTGTAATCTCAAAAAATTGACTAAGGTTGAATGTAATGAATCGGACCAAAATTTTTTTTTATTTTCACAAAGCAATTACAATTAACACACACCCGTTAAGGTTAGCTCTAAACCAAAACGATGCGGAAGGTAACTCTAACCAGAATGTACACCAAGATCCCGATGTGGGCAAGGTGTGAGCATTGGTCAGAGGATCTAATGCAAATGCAAACTGAAGGGAACTCTAACCAAGAATGCCCCTGTGCAGACGAGCATATGGTCAGAGGATCAATGCATGATGAACAGAAGTAACCCTAACCAAGAATGGCGCCGAGTGATGGCGAGCATATGGTCAGAGGGTCCCTAAACTACTTAACTGAAAATAAATAGGCGGCAAGCCAGCCTCTTCCACTTATTCAGTGGGAAATACAATAGATTAAATGAGAAATAAGAGAAGAATGGCTGATAATACTACTAACAGCTTACAATATGTCAGAATGCTCATTTAAATCTAGAGTTTTCAAGTTCTTCACTGCTGCAACTGTATAGTATGTCTTCCCAATACCAAATGTAACTTCCAATGCTCATTCCCCACCAAAGGGACAACTTTCTTAATTCTGATATATCAGACCTGCAACATAAAATGAAGAAATCTGCAACATAATACTCACTTAAATGCTCATATCTCACTCAAATCTCACTCTAATGACATGAAACGAATTGCAGATTGCTCTAAGGATGAAGGCGCCCAAAATGAATACCTAAAACCTCACCAAACAGCTTCCATTTAATTTGCACAAATCCCAAAGCATTTTCCAAATGGTACGGCCCTCTTGTAGGGGCGATTTAGCTAGGAAAAATCAGAAACTTCATTAAAAATTCCACAAACTTGCAAGTAGGGTCGCCCCAAGTAGGAAAGATGATATGACTAACACCCAGAACAATATCTTTTTTTATTTTTGATATATGAATGAAAACTACCTACAGCCATGCAACATCAGCAACTCTGAAATATGACAAAATGCTTGAATAATAGCTACCAAATGCAATGAAACTCAACTACAATGCTAAACAACCCAACTACAATCTAATTCTCAACTTGTTGCTATCTTTCAAGCAAGAAGATGAGCCCAATGCTAGGAGGTATGCTTTCCTCGAAGCTTGCCTGAATACATTCCAGCAGCATAACAGTATAGTAGACAAAGGATCCCAAATGAAGAGCTGAGGCTTGAATATAAAGACATGAAGAGAGCCTTCTAGAAGCTTCAAGAAGGGCGCCCAAAACCCTAATTTTGAATTCAACATTTCCCTCCAAAAGATGGCGTCCTTTTTCCCTTAATGAAATATTTCACTTTTTTATAAAAGTCAATCTCCTCAAGTAGGCATCCATTTCACTTAGCCCAATATTTGACTTAAAAATATAATTTATCTTTTCAATGAAGAGCTTGTTGATGCATTAGCAGCGTCGGTAGCTCCTTCTAGCTTAGTATTTTTATTGAAGACATAAATTAAAGATAGCCGTAGGCTATTTAATTTATGCTCATTATCATTATGCTCATGGCCGACATAAAAGTTAATTAGAATACATTTAAATCAAAGCCGTCTATCATTAAGAACATTAATGTTTATCTCAAGATGGCCGACCTCTTGTGAAGAGGAGTGAAATCTTTATGAAGGCCGACATACATGATGGGATGCGTCTCTTTCACTGGCATATATATTCAACATAATTCATTCATGCTAAGCATCGAAGGGCAGTCTGATCATTCACACAAGTTGTTCTAAAGCCGAATTCAACTGTTGATCTAAAGTGCGAATCCAGTAAATTCATCAAAGCGAATATTACCATCACTTCAGAACGAATCCAGTGGTCTGACCTTTGTGGAAATCATTAAAGACACAGATCATATATATTTCTGAGTGCGTACACTGCTGAGTCCAGGGCGAATCCATTCAAGGGTGATCAGCGAACTTACTGATTTGAGTCATACTGAAGCTTAAGTCAAATCTCTGGCTGTCTTCCACTGCGAGCTGAAATTGAGGTTCATCAGGTTGGCAAAGCTGTTAAGTGAGTATTTACTCAAAAATTTATCATTGAACTCATCTAATCAGTGACATCGTCAAGTGCTAGACTGTTAGAGAGATAAGCGAACTTTGTCATCTCTGTTTGCTGCCTTTACCAGGTGTGATCTGAAGGCTTCTATTTGTCTTTGTTAAATTTTCTTTGATACTGTATATTGGTCTGGTGTTAAGACCTCATTGTATCTTGTAAAGACTGCCACTGTTGCATTATAAGTAAGAGAGATCTTTGTTGCTGGGTTTTTTCTCCCTCAAGAGGAGGGTTTTCCTAGGGTATATGCTGTGTTATCTTGTCTGATTTATGTTTTAATTCTCTCCGTATTTAATCTGTTCACACAAATTAACAGAGCTTACCCATCAAGTCCCCTTTTTAAGAACAACATGAAGTTATAATGCTAGGCAAAGGGGTATTATAATATTAAAATATAATATTATAATGTGAAAATACTTATCTCTCCAAGGAAAATGCACCCAAAGGCCAAAAATTGAAGTGCCAGCTGAACCAACTGAAGAAAAAGACCAACTGAACTGAGCCCAACCTGTCCACTGCCAAAAATAGAATTTACTAAAAATAGTAAATTCATGAAGTTGCTCAGAACGCCAAACTGACCATACCACCGCGAAACTCTCTGAAAACCCAGAAAGAATCCGCAATCCGATTTCCAAACTTCAAGCAACAACCTCCTCAAAATTAGGAAACCCTAATTTCACCATCTGAGTAGCCTACGGGTCTCCGGAATAGGCCAACGGTCAACAGAAATGATCACATTTGAGAAGGGGACATTACATTGAATTAGAAAAAGGTGAAAGCAGTTTTGAAGTGGCCAACACAAAAGAAAAGCTTGTTTAAGGCAAGAAGTTTCTTGGGTTTGCTAGTGTCTACCAAAAGTCTATCATAAACTTCAATCATATATGTGCACCTATCACCAAGACAATGAAGGATAATAAAAGGAGTTTTAAGTGGACAAATTCAATGGAGAAAAGCTTTGAACTGTTGAAGAAGAAAATGACAATACAACCAATGTTGGCACTACTAAACTTTGTAAAATCATTCCAAGTAGATTGTGATGTTAGTGAGACAGCTATAGGAGTTGTGTTGAGTCAACGGAGAAGACCCATAGCATACTTCAACAAAAAACTAAATGATGCAAAGAGAAAGTATCCAATTTATGATCAAGAGTTCTATGCAATTGTGCGAGCACTAAAAATAATGGAGACATTATTTACTTCCAAAGGGGTTTGTACCATACGCAAATCATTAACAACCAAGATGAGTTAAACCAAAGGCATGTGAAGCGGGTGGAATTTCTGTAGAATTATTCTTTTGTTCTAAAACATAGGAGTGGAAAGACAAATGGAGTTGTAGATGCCTTAGCAAGAAGAAATATTTTTGTTCAAAGAAAAGAGGATAGAAATAGTTAGTTTTGTTTCCATGAAGGAATTATAACATGAGGATGTGGATTTCAGAGATGCATGAATCCAACAGGCATGGACAGGGTCACAGGACTCTCTAGCTTGACTACTTTCTATAGGACGGTTTGATATTTTGTAAAATGGTTTGTTGTTCAAGGGAAATTAATTGTGCATACCTCAAGGATCGAGGAGGGAGAACTTGATCAAAGAAAAATGAAGTGGAGGATCATTAAGCCATTTTGGCGCAGACAGGACTCTCCACAGCTGAAGGATAGATACTTTAAGCCAGGGATGACAATGGATGTCAAAAGGTTTGTACAAGACTGTAGAATTTATGTATGTAAAAGGGAGAATTCAAAAGTCAAAACACAGCATTGTGTCAACCATTGCCAATGTCAAAGAAACCACGGGATGATATTCGCATAGATTTTGTGCTTTAGTTGCCAAGAACACAAAAGGAAAGTGATTAAATATTTGTTGTCAGTAGGTTTTCAAAGATGGCCCATTTCATCACTGATTTATTCACAATAGAAGACCAATGATGCTACACATATAGCTGATTTATTCTTCAAAGAGACTGTGAGGTTGCATGGGTTGCCTCAAAGCATTTTATTAAATAGGGATATAAAATTTGTCGATCATTTTTTAAGGATGTTGTAGAAGAAATTAGTTACTCAGTCAATACTTAGCTCAGCCTACCATCCACAAATAGATGGCCAAACTGTCATGCCCCTGCTAAGAACACTGCCTTACAGATCAGATCGCAGCATTAAATAGTGAAACCTAAGCATTGAAATAAAATAATAACAAGGCCGACCTAGGTTAGAATAATTTAATTATCAGTAAATAGACACAACAGGGCCAACCTTGGTGCAAAAGAAATTAAAATAACAGCAATTTATTCAAGGGCCCACAAAAATAAAAAGAGTTTTAATTATTAGCATTTTATTTAAAGGGGAGCCAACCAGCATGAAAGTAAATTAATAATTAAGGGCAGCACCTGATTATGAAGGGATGTACCCCTTGCCAAGGTTGTGATGTTAATGAAAAGGAGTGACTCCCTCCACTAAGGGAGATATAAAAAGAGAGAAATCTCAAATGAGGTAGGCATCGAAGGAATCAAGTCTGATTTGGAATAGAATCCAGAAAAAAACACAGCAATCTATAATATTAAGGAAAGTGATTGGTATGCAATATTATTGTATTTATTTATTTATCTCAACATAAATCTATTAGGAAGCTTTAAGTTTACTTATTTGATTAAATGGCCAATCAATCAAGAAATATAGGATTAGTAATTACTTACTTGATTTCCATCAGCAATCATATTTGGAATCAATGTGAAATGTTTGATAGGAAGATGCAGCAGTACCGGTTCCCTCATCAAGTATGCCAACCCCAAGATGGATGGACTAGAGGTCCTGCCATACTTGTGGGCCAAGGGGCCAAATAACTTGGAGGCTCATTCCGTGCCCTTGGGCTTGGTTGACGGAGGACAGTCTCCCAGCATCCTATCAAGCTTTTCCATTGGATTCCTAATGTGTTTGGCTATTGGAAATAAGCTATGAAATGGATACAAATGAATTTAGGATATTTTGATTTCAATAGAGATTATTTGTATATGATCATAGATCCTTAATATGAATGCTTTGATATTAATTAATTAAGATTTTCTCTAAGTTGTATTGCAATTATGTAATTTATAGATTCTATTGGCAAATGAATTGCATTTGTTGGAATTGTTATTTTTGGGCAAAATCAGGTATATCCCCAAAAGGGGACATTACACAAACAGGGGTAGTTAATAGAAAGCCTTGGAAATCTACCCAAATTTTTAGTTGGAGAGAATCCCAAACGGTGGGATATGATTTTAGCACAAGCAGAGTTTGCTCATAGCAACTTAGTAAGTAAGAGTACCACAAAGATCCCATTCCAAATAGTGCATGGATACAATCCAAGAGGTATCATAACAGTTGAGAGACATCAAAGGAATGACTAAAAAGAGTGCAGAGAAGGATTTTGTTGAGTATATGCATGAAGTCTATGTGCAAAGGAAAGAGCAGCTAAGGCAGTATACTGCACATTTCAAGGAGCATGCAAATTATAGGAGAAGAGAAACTAAGTTTCACAAAAGAGATTTAGTTCTCGCACATTTGAGGAAGGAGAGGTTTCCAAAAGAATGTATAACAAGCTTGAGTGGAAAAATATTGAGTCGCAGAAAGATGTGAGGAAGTTCTCAAGTAATGTATATGAGATAAGCGTTGCCTAAGATATGGACATTTCCCAAATATTATATGTGACAGACCTATATTCATTTCATGGTGTGCAGAACAGGGAGGATGAAGAACACTCAGATTTCTATTTTGCTGATGGGAAACATCAATTGCCTGAAAAGGACGAAGAAATAAATGAGCATCTGGGCTCAAGAGTAGCTATAAGAACCAAAGAAAAGGATTACAGAGAGTAGCTAGTCAAGAGGAGAAATAGATCCATAAAGATTCAACGTGGTTCAATTCTGCTGAGGTTGGTCATTAAGGCTATACCTTGCAAGATTTTAGCCTCCAGTGAGCAGGGGCTCAGATTTTCAATTACCCAGACTATCTGATACAAACCCATCCTGGGTATTGAGCATAGAGCAATCAACATCCACAAAACATTTTCATTTTCTTCCTTATTTTTGAAAGCATTCACATAAAAGGACAAGAGAATGTGAAGGGGTGGAGAATTCAGAAGGTCAAAGTTACTGTTGTAAGATAAATTGAAAGCTCAAAGAGAGAAAAGAGAAAACCTCAGTTCAGATTTTTTTCGAGACCACATGAATGATGTAAGTCTTTGAAAGACTATCCCAAATTTTCAAATCTGTCGTGTTGCTTATGGTTTCCTCATCTGGCTCCCTATCCTTGATTGTATTAAATATCTTTAGACTAGTAGAAAACATTTTACTTCTCAAAACAATTCTCTATTATAAGGTGATAAAAACATATTTACAAAAAAAAATTGCATTGTTGCATCCCAATTGAAATATGATGATTTCATAT
This sequence comes from Sequoia sempervirens, assembly GCA_007258455.2. NCBI lineage: Eukaryota > Viridiplantae > Streptophyta > Pinopsida > Cupressales > Cupressaceae > Sequoia > Sequoia sempervirens. The sequence continues at coordinate 545,239,421 of VDFB02281492.1, forward strand.
GAAATACATCACGGACTAGGAATCATTAAAATATCACTGATTCTCTAAATAGAACAAGCTGTGATCACTCTTTTATAAAAGTAACTAGTAAATAATAAATAAGAGTTCATGGAATATTACCTTCATGGGAAAACTATGACAAATCAATATAAGCAATATCCACAAATTTGCAACTCGGCAACCTGCCAAACAAGCATAGGACCATGTCCAAGATTAACTTTGACATAATGAACACCAGGATATATGGAACCAATATCTTAAATGAAGCAAAATTATAACTTTTCAGAAGGACAACATTTTAAAAACTAACCAAGACAGAATTAATTCCTTACATTTTCAAAGTTCTATACCAAGTATGAAAGTAAATTTTTTGTCTAAGATTGCAAAATAGGGGAGCTTTAGTTTCTTATCTAACATTTATTTTTCAATTGAAGAATAATAAATACCCAATAATTATCTTATTTCATTCATGGAATGAGGGAAAAACCCAGTAATATGGTGAATATACATGGTTGTTTCATTCGAGAAAACCCCTCTATAGGAGATTATATAATGAAATTTCCATTGAAGGTAAAAAGCAGAATCTCTAAATGAAAATGACCACTGAAAACACCACTTTTCTGATAATGAATCTAGATAAAAAATTATTGGGCAATTTTTACCCTCTAAACCATAAGGCATTCCCATCACTAGAAACTCCATCCTAGGATGGGGAAAACCTGTGGAACAGGGGAGCCACAACTTAGGGGTACCTCTCATAATATAGATACCTGGGATTTCAGGAATAGCAATAATATCAAAATAAACCATAAAACAGTAACAATAACATCAATATTTTATTTCCCATTCAATAAGCTGCCCATCATGGTACTGGTTATGGTTATTGGCTTATAGCATTGGTTGCTGTCCTCTGCATTGTGAAAGCATGATACCACAAGTACTTGCAAATTTACAACAAAAATGATTTACCCGCCCCTGAATTCACCTACAACTCAGGCTGAGTCAGGTGCAAATAGTCATTGAATTTGACTACAAGTACTTGTAGAAAACCAGTAAGAAATTATCACCAACTTGACACACATTGCAAACACATTCAGCCCAATGTTGAAAACCCTAATATGAATTTTGAAACCCTTCAACAGCACTCAGATGTGATAACACATGCTTTAAACACTAAAAAAAATGTGTGATTTGTCTGTTTAACATGCATGATTTGTCCATTGAGTTGGAACTGTTTTGTTGAGCACAAGTTGCAAGGTCTAACAAACACAATTTGGGCTTAAACAAACATGATTCACTAACATCCTTACCTTGGTAAGGGGCACATCCCTTCAAACCCAAGCGCTGCCTTAAACCTTTTTAATTCTTAATTATATGCTTTTGTGGAATCGCCGCCCATGATATTCTTTTGTCTAGTATTAATCAACCTTTTGCTAATTTAATTCCCTAGCGGCAATCTCTTAGATTTTATAATTGCTGAGATTTCTTTGACTTTCGTGGGTGGGGGCATGACATGGTGGTGGCTCATTGGGTAAGCATATTAAGTGTCGTAAACATAATTTTGTTTCTCAAGGTGGTTTTGGACTTACATAATCTTCCTCGGCCCCCTTTTAGACTTTGTTACAATTATCTACTCTTTGCATAATCTATGTAGCAGGGTTTGGGCTTGGCGGTTCCTCAGTCTCTGGCCAGTTTTAGTTGTTTAGGTTGCTTTCAAGCCTCATGGAATAGGTTTTTCATACAATACATATGCAATTTATTTCAATTAATATATATGGTTATTATGGTTTTTGGGTGTTTTGGTTTAACAACTCATTGAACCTCTACATTACTAAATGTGGGGCACTATGCCTGCAATATCGAGAGAGATTTTTCCCCTTTTTTTGGATTGGTTCTTAGATCCTAAACCAAGTTTATAATCCAAGAAAAAACATACCAATAGAAATGCTGCAAACTCTTTTGCCACGATTGCTAAAAGCAATAAAAAATGATGAAAAATGTGAACTTTTTCAAGCAAAGCATTATTATTCAAATGCAACTAAATTTTTTTGATGAAATTGTGAGATTTTGCCAAGTTATCCACAATTCATGGGTGAGTTTTTCATAAAAACTCAAGGCCAAGTTATTCTACAAGTAAATCATAAGCCATTTCGACTCGTGAATTTCATGAGCTATTTGTGTGTTTTTCATGAAATAGCTCATGAGTTTCATGAGTTATTTGTGAATTTCATCTATGCTTCACAATGTTCACATCACTAGCCAATCTTGAATTAGGTGACAGGGAAAGCCATCCTAGCATTTAGGATTTGGACTTTACCGCACTCCTTAATGGAGCCATGTCAATGCCAGCATGAGCTAGATAATTTGTATGATAATTATCTTTGTGATAGGAATGTCAATAGGTTATTTATTCAAAACCTAAAGCTCAACTACAAGCTTCATAAAGGACGCCTTCAAATTTCGATTTAGCCTCTTATTCTTGAACATCAATCCAATTATGATGATAAAGTCCCCTTCTAGGATTATCTATTGTCATCTTCATCACTTCAATAAAAGCAATTATTTTCGCCTCATTGTTTGTTGCATTTGGAATAAAGAACTTCCCTCTCTAAAGATGCAATGTGATCCCTCATCAAACATTCTTCTCCAACTATTTCAAGATTTCCCCAAGATTCCCTATCAAAGTTTATTTTGACCATTCGCTTGGGTGATGTCCCCCCATTTGGCCTCTTTTTTTCCTTTTTTGTTGATTATCCCTTTATTGAGACAACTCACCTTTTTTCTTTTTTATTAAATTTGAGGCACAATTGCCCAGTTGATTTTTATTTTGTGTTGGTGAACTCAAGCCTTAATTGTTTGCACCCAATTCAAAGAATAATTGAATTTGAACCTCAACCACCTCACAAGGTTTCTACCACAAATCACCACGCCCAATGTGTGCTACTACAATGATCACAACCCAAATGAATACAACCTTGCCAAACACAAGGAATTATCCAACCATATACAAGAGAAAGGAATCTACTACTAGATAAAACCTTTTCTTGCCTATGAATGGAAAAATCCCAATTTCTTGTCACATTTGCATACACAACAAGAGCGTCTGTTCTACCTAAATGGTTGTTGGGTCAAAGTAGTAAAAGCAAGTCAGATTCCAAAGTGGAGACTTGATATCAAACCATGGAAGAAATGAAAAAGTGACAAAACTAGGCAAAATATTACATCAAATATGTTGGATGACAAGGCCAGTACAAGTCCTAGGTGACTTAGGCATCAAAACCCAAGTTTGCCCAAAAAAGAATATACCAAATGAAAAATATATATGAAATAGATAATGGAAAGCTACTCCAATACACAAAAAGCATGCAACAAACTAGCAATAGGTCAATAGACAAATAGTAACAATATAAACAACTTAGAAAAACCTCTGAAGAACTATAAATATAATTGCAACAAATATATCTCCAAATAGTAATGTCAAAACTTAATATAACTCCTTTGAACAGAATGCAATCTCTAACTAGCCCCCAATAAATAGAATACAACATTTGCAAAATACAATGATATGATAATGAATAAAATATATGGGAAAATAAAAAACCTAAAAGAAAATTTCAAATGGTGAAATTAAAATATATAGACCTACACAAACAAGAAAAACGCAAATTTTCTAATAAACTTCTTCACAATCAGAAGGAAAATGAAAATTCTAAATCTAAACTTTGATATTTTTCAAAAGTAATTTAACAATACATCAAAGGAAAGAAGGTCTTCCTTGGAAGGGTGATGATATCAAATCACTCTTAAAATTCAAAAGGAGTAGTTAGTATTTCTTGCAAGTTATTACAGTGAAGGTGTTTCCTCTAGGAGAGTGAGCAACCTAACTTATTAGATCAGTTGAATGATTGCAACAACGGGGGCTTCAATTTAGGGGTTTCTATAGTGCTTTAATCAGAGTTTTCTATTTAGTTTTACTAGTTTACAATAAGGAAGAGGGTTTCTTTACCTAAGACGTCTTCTTCAGCTATTTTGCAACTTTCAACGTTTGCTCTTCAGCATCTTTCTTGGGCCATAACATTTGCCTTGGAAAACGTGTCTTCTGGAGGCTAGGCGTGTGAAGTAACTTGCAAGAATGCCTTCTTTCTGGCTTCTAATAGTGTTTCATTATTGGCGTCTACCCTTCTCAATTGTTTGTATCCAGTCTCTGTTGGGGAGAAGACAGTTCTGTAGCCCAGGCGTTCCATTTTTGGCTGGCAAGCTTGGAGATTTTCTTAATTAAATAATCTAGAGCATTTCGGGTATGTCTCACATATGCAATCTCTTTGTTATGGTTATTTAATACCTTCTGCACTTTCATTTTTGTCAATTTTAGCTCAGATCTGAGTTTTATAAGCATTTATATGTTGCACGCCCCTTCTCTTCTGTCTAGAAAACTTCTCTAAAATACTAAAAAACACAAAAAGATAAGCAAAATACTACAGGGGTTTAGTTGGAGCCAGCTGGGCTCATCACAGAGATCCTCTAGAGCATGCGCTGGTTGCGAGGAGTTCATCTATCAACACTCTTTGGCATCAACGGTATGGGCATCTCAATATTGCCTACCTCTCTTAGCAGCAAACACATGGTGTTTGCAGAGCTTGCCAAGCAAGGAAGCAACATCGTACTCCATTTTCAGATGAAAAGTCTTGGAGAGCATCCAAGATTCTACAACTGGTTCATGCAGATGTTTGTGGACCAATGAATATTGCATCAGTCACTAGTGCCAAGTATTTCCTCTTGTTTGTTAATGATTCTAGTAGGAAAATGTGGGTGTATTTTCTCAAGGCAAAGTCACAAGTGTTTAATGAATTTCAGAAGTTTAAGGCATTAGTTGAAAAAGAGTCCAGATGTCAAATCATAACTCTTAGGTCAGATAATGGGGGTGAGTTTTGTTCCAACCGATTCACCGACTTTTGCGCTAAACACAGTATTAAGCATTGGCTTACCACACCCTATACCCCTCAGTAGAATGGTGTTGTCAAGCGGACAAATCGTATCATCACAAAAATGGCCTGCTATATGTTGGAGAACAGGAATGTTCCCAAGAAGTTTTGGGTTGAGGCAGTGTATACTGCAATATACCTGCTTAACCGGTCTCCCACACAAGCCGTCAAGAAGATGGCCCCAAAGAAGCATGGTCTGGGAGGAAACCAACAATCACTCATCTCAGAGTGTTTGGTTTGATTGCGTATGTTTAGAATCTAGATGCCAAGAGGACCAAGCTGGAATCCAAGAGCCAAAAGTTGATGCTAATAGGATACAATGACAATCATAAGGCCTATCGGCTAATTGATGTGGCCACTGATCGTTTGACATTCAGTAGGGATGTTATGTTTGATGAGGAAGGTGGGCCCTTTTTGCTCTCTTCTCCCATCAAGAGTCTTGACAATCAACCTATGAAGACCAAGGATTTGGGAGCTAAGCTTTCAATAGCTCTACCTATAGGGAGGGACTTTGGTAATTCTGACATTGTGGAATCTCCTAGGCAAGATTTTGTACCAACAGATTTTCCTCAGGATAACTTGGATCAGCATCCAGATGGTATTATTCCAAGCAGCCCAAGTCATGATGATGCTCATCCTAATTTGGAAGAAGATTCATCTCCTCCTCGCCCTAAGTGGTGGGCGAAGCTCATTGGTGATGTTCACGATGATGGGCTGATTGAGGGAAGATCGTCTAGAGGAAAGAGCAAAAAGAACACAGTAAACTTTGCTCTTATGGCCAACATTCAAAGTGTTTATGAGCCCCAATAGTATTCAGAGGCCAAGGGTAAACTTGAATGGCAAAAGGCTATGGATTTTGAGCATCATAGTCTTTTGAAGAACAACACGTGGAGGGTATACAAGTGAAATACAAGGCTGATGGAACGGTGGATAAATACAAGGCTCAGTTGGTGGCTAAGGGGTTCTCGCAAAGAGAAGGTATTGACTATGAGGAAACTTTTGCTCCTATAGCAAAGATGAGCATCATCCGACTTGTCCTAGCTATGGCAGCACCGTTTGGCTGGAAGGTCCACCGGATGGACGTGAAGGGTGCCTTCCTCAATATAAATTTAGAGGAAGAGGTATACATGACACAACCTCCTAGTTTTAAAGTTGCAAGAAAAGAGCATAAGGTATGCAAATTGTTGAAGGCTCTTTATGGCCTAAAGCAAGCACCCAGGGCATGGTACCTAAAGTTTGACAAGTATTTGGTTGCACAAGGGTTTCAGAGGAGTCCCTCAGATGCAAATTTGTACGTCAAGAACACTAGCAATGATATCATCCTTCTTGTCATCTATGTGGATGATATCATCATTACTGGTAGTGGGTTACATTTGATTGAACGGATCAAGTCGAATTTGTGTCAGGCATTTGAGATAACGGGCTTGGGTCTCCTACACTATTGTCTGGGTGTAGAAGTTTGGCAGACAAGTGGCAGTATCTTCATTTCTCGGTCAAAGTATGCCAAGAGTTTGCTGGAGAAATTCAAGATGGAAGATTGCAAAATCTCATCCACTCCTATGGAGAAGGGGTTGAAACTTTCACAATCAGACTCACTAGTGGTGAATGAGTCTGCATTCAAGCAACTAGTGGGAAGCCTCATCTATCTTACTACCACTAGGCCTGATCTCAGTTTTGTTGTGAGCTACATTTCTCGTTTCATGACTGTCTCTAAGGCGGAGCACTAGGTTGCAACGAAGCAAGTGTTGAGATATGTGAAAGGGACACCTGACTTTGGCATTCTATACAGCAAATGCAAAGATCCTAGGCTGGTTGGTTTTACAGATTCAGATTAGGAAAGTTTGGTTGATGATAGGAAGTCCACTTCTGGGTAAGTTTTCAGTCTTGGTACGGGTGTAGCCACATGGACAAGCAAGAAGCAGCAAGCTTCGAAGGATGCTTGCTAACATGTAAATGTCTCAAGTAGGGCCTTCACCCTTGTTCTGTGACAATCAAGGGGTGCTAAAGCTTGCCAAGAATCCAGTCTTCCACAAGCGAACCAAGCATGTTGAGCTTCATTGTCATTTCATCCACCAGCTTGTTGAAGATGGATCTGTGATGTTGCAATATGTTCCAACTGAGGATCAGACTGCAGACACTCTCACCAAGTCTCTCAATCCGGATAAATTTGTAGAATTTTGGGATAAGCTTGGTGTAATTAATAGGATGACCATTAAGGGAGGGTATTAAAGTATTATTGTAATATTTAATGGTCATCTTAGCTTTTAGTTAGTTGGTAGTTTACTTTTAGTTAACTTAGTTTGCTTTAGTTAGCCTTTAGTAACTTTGCATTATTTGCTTTAGTTTTCTTTAGTTAACGATTGTTTCTTTTTAGAAACATCGTCTTGTAATTCTTTATATAAGGAGTTTTCTTTTCCTTTGTAAATAACGAATATCGAATATCAATTATCATTTCAAAAATAAACCCTATACAAGAACACATTATTTTTCTTATGCATGCTCACAGTTATTGACTTTCAAGGATAAGGTGAACCTCTAAACTAAGTTACAAATGTATCAAGCACGAGACTTGAAAAAATATAGAATAAAGTAATTAAATTTTACAAAAATATTCTATCCAACCTATATATCAAAGATCTATTGAAAAAAGTGAGTTAAGCCTTGTGGTCCCATGGAGAGTACACACAGCAATTTTTTGTGTGCGTCTATAACTACTATTGTATTTTGCAAATAGAATAAATAAATTAACTTATCTAAAGTTTATGCAAACTCTAAGTACCCCACCACTAGCTGGGGTTAATATTACTCTTCCTAAGCAATAACTACTCCACAATTTACTTTTTAAATTCTATTATTTTGAAACAAAACAGGTTGCATATTAACGTATTTTAGATATCTACATTAATTATATACTATTTAACTTCTTTCCACAAAGTAAGCTCATTAAATAATGAGCAGTTTGTATCATAACTTTTTTATGCAAACAATTTATTTGTGCAAAGTAAGGAGAACATAAAGACTAATGAGGAGCAACTATGGGCCCTTCTTTACTAAATTATATGTCATTTTAAATTATTTTTATTAAATAGTAAAATATTTATTGTTGTAAATAAGGCGATTTTATTTTCCACTCTTATTAAGTGGGCAGTTTGTCATATAGGGCATAAATCTGGTTTTGCAATTGAGAAGGCATCAAGGTCAATTCAAATCTTTGCGTCATTTACAGGTAGTTTGTAACCCCCAACACAATTTTTTTTTAAATTGTTTTGAATATTCAGTGTTATTGTGGCAATATTGGGGTGCAAGCCCAAGCGATTTGAGAGTTTTTTCGTGTAATCTTAATTTTATTTCATGTATTCTCTAGAATGAAGTAAGATCACAAAAGCGTTTTGTAGAGAGTAATCACAGTAGGCTTTGAGCCTTGCACTGAAGCAACTGCTATTGCTACATGATTGATGACCATGGACTTTGTGGAGTAATTTGAGATTTGTTAAGAGAGAGACGAGATCTTGGAGAGCTATAATGTTTGACATAGTTTGAACTGGAGGGTTACGAGATTTTGTTATATATATGGACAAAATTGGTAAAATCATTATATTGTAAAAACACTACCTACTTGATCATTGTATTGTGTTTTATCATAGTTTTTAAAATAGGAGCCATCTCTCAACCCACACCCTTTAGCTTACACTCTGTGATGGCTTCCAAAGGTTGGCGAATAGAACAACCTCTTGCCCACCACCCAGGCTCTATAGTTTGCAAGCTACGATAGTTACCAATGGTATTTCTCAGCCATAGAAAACAAAAGTTCTACTCAATGTATTATATTGCCTTCATGAGTTCTCCAAGTAAAATGAGTTAATGGTTCTCATTAGACTTGGCAAATGTCCACACCTCGAGGACAATTGGGTAAGCAAACCAAACTAGAACGGAAGCACTTGTTAAGAGTATGGTTCTTTTCCAAGTTTTTGTGATGAAAAAAAATGCTTTGAAATTTGAGGACAGTCCATCATGTCTAAAGAAATATAGAAGTCGATAAGCTAATTTACCTAATGCTTGCAAGGTTACTCCTCCAAAGTGTTTTTCTAAAATGCAAATAGAGTTTTTGGTGCCTATTTGGAGAGAATGGAGATGGACTAATTGGAATTTTTTTTTCTTTAATGCAACTAATGTTCTATATGACAAGTATGGACACAAGTTTCATATTTTCTATCAACTAACTAATGATTGGGGGCATAAGACCTGACAATTAACGGTTGCATAGGTGTCAATGTATAGACGACTAAAAAGTAAAAATGCTTTAAGCAGAAAGTATTGAGTTGATTACTTCTCCATTAGAGCTCATTAGTCAAGATAAGGCTAAAGAAGCTAAGGCCCGTAGACATTACCTGTGTTAAATGACATCAAGAAGAAACAATGGTGTGCACCTTTCAAACAATGAAAAGCAACTAAAACCTTTTAGGGGTGCATAAAAAGCAGATAATAGGAGACTCCTTGTGTGCCTTCAATGGAAAACAACACTAAGAGAGGAAATCTGGATGATTGGAGGCCAGAAAAGACAAATGCCAAACTGTGCAATTCTTTTGCATACAAACGACTTGAATCAAATTTTTAGAGAGAGAATTCTTCTTTGCAGTTACAGAAACCTCATACTTTAAGGATAGACCTTCCAAAGACAATCATGCCTAGAATTGCTTCTAAAAGGATGTTGAATCATCTCTCAAATGTGGCACTCCTGTTTTTGTTGAAGTAACATACACACATGACTTCAGAAAAAAATGTAATAATAGCAAAAGCATATTGATATCTAATTGTACTGCTGAATCGTAACCAAGTAACCAACCATGTGAGAGGATGTATCCATCTGGAAAACCAAGTTGTTTGTCACTTATTCAACACAATCAATTAAAATTTTAGTTGTTTTGTGTCAGATCAATCCCTTGCCTTGAGACATTTGGTCTCTAAAGTACAAGAGCCAGATTAATAGCACAAAACTGTGAAGAAATATGTTGTAAAATTTTTGAAGAAGAATGCGATAAGTTTAACATATGAAGATTGTCTGATCTCTATTATTCACTTTATGTGAAAATAGCTCTGGCAACCATTGCATTTACAGCATCTGCAGTAGCTGGTATCCATTCAATATTAACTTAATAATTCTGTCAGGAGACAAAATAACCTCAAGAACGAGGAAAATAAAATAAATAAAAGTTCAGAACCACCAGATAAACATAAAATATATTTCACAGTTCAAAATATCTCTTCATGAAGAAACAAATAGGGGTCTAAGACTAGGTATTACAATAATATCATATATGAAAACAGCCATAGATAAAACAACAGAACCAATGCCATATATTTAACAGATAACAACAGAATTGCTTTCGAATGAAATAAAACAAAACCAAAATGATTCGGTTGCGTACAGATCCCCCAAAAAAATCACTGAAACCATGGCAAGTGACTTACCTCAAGGTTCTGTAAAAATTCTGTTGTGCTGTCAACGATGCCGATGAGAAAATATGGGCAGAGTTTGCAGGAAAAATATTACGAAAACCAACCAAAGCAGAAATTTTTTTTAAATGAGACGAACCAAGACCACTCTCCCTACAGCTGCTGCTTCAATTCATTCACAGTAAGCGAAAAGTATAACTAAAAATATCGGGGTTTTAGAGATACAAGAATCTTGAGGTCGAGACAAGATTTTTGCAGCTTTTTAAACGAAATATTCGTTGCGAGTTAAAATTTGTTTCCAGGCGGGGGCGAGGAACGTTTCAACTGCCTGAAAGTTGTTTTTCCCTGCGTGAGACTACTTTCGGGGTGAAAGCTGCTACAAAAAATCGGCTACCTATCGGCTACTATTATAAAAAAAAATAATAATTTAAAAAAACATATATAATATAATTTATATTTATTATATATTATATTTTTTATATAATATTATATTATAAAATTGTAATATTTTTTTTATATGAAAATAATATTATATTATAAAATTGTAATATTTTTTTTATATGAAAAAAATATATTATAAATTATTTTGAAAGGTTAATGTTGAAGCTAATAAATATGAGACGGTGGCAATTAGCATGTCACATGGGTACTTCATCACAAATTCGGCAAATGTATGGGATTTGTTGGAATTGAAAGGCATGGTATTCTCACCTGCTCAATCCTAAAAGTTACAATTATGAACATTTAAGGCATTGGAGTCAGCTCGGTTGAGGCCTAAGGTAGGTGGTACATAAGGGACTTCGCATTGATTATTAGAGTCATGTTAAGTAAAACTTATTACTTGTGTTTTTGTTAGCCATTTTCTTTGGTAGACAAAGATGAATTCTACAATATGCAAAAGAGCAAAGAGGAAGCAATGTGTGTTTAGAACTCAAATTACAAACTTTAGGTTGAAGAGGACCTTGAAAACATGATCGACAATTCGCCTAAACACTTTTTGCATGGTGTTGGGTGAGGTTGTTTTGTTGATCTCTCACAGGTACAGAGTAAATTTTGACATTTCCTCAATATTACTCGTTTTGTTAGATTTGGGTGAGGCCAAGGAAGACATAAAGGATGTGGTGGAGTCATTAATTTTCCCACACTAGAGTGGAGACCTTAATGAGGTTTTAGATGCTCTCATTCTTGGGTTGGGTTTCATGATTGACTCCAGTACCTAGCATGTGACTCATCAACCATATAATGGCTTGTGGGCACCCTTTGTGATCCCTCTAATTGGCCATGATGAGAACAAATGCAAGAAAAATTCTAGGTGGGGTGTTAAGTTCCTCAAGGTTGTTTATGGTTTGTCTGGAGCTTCAAAGATGGACTAGTCTTTTGCCTTTATCTCTAACAGTTTGGGATCCAACAAAGATGAGGAGGTTGTGGTCATGCCTGCAAACATGGAGCAGTTTGAAATTTGATAATAGTAAATCCATGTTTTGTTTTAGTTAGTATGTTGTACAAATAGTAATGTATAAAATACTACCATATTGTGTGTTACTTGAATACATCTAACCCTAGGGTGTTTTGCTACAAGCCTTCCTATGGAGGAGCCATATTTTTTTTAATCTTCTTTAGGGAACAGCCCCCTAGGCCATATTTCACTTACTAAAAAATATATATTATAAATATAAATTTAATATAAAAATAATAATATATATTTTTAATATAATTCTATTTAAATTGACTTATAAGAAATTTTAAAAAGAGAAAGAGGAATGGATATATATAAGCAAAGAGACATAGAGAAAGATAGATAAACAATAGAAGATAAGAGAATAATTTTAATGTTCAGGAGACCAAAGATAGCTTATGGGACAATAGACCTTGTTACTTTTTCTTTGTTAAGTGTTCATATCCTACCGTTCAATTTGATAATGAAATCTTATGTTCTCTCAACCATCTACTTACTAAATAAATCCTGAAAGGAAGAAGTTAAATTATTTATGTACTTTACCTAGATGTCTTTATAAGATTTACAATCCAAAAAAAAGTATTTTATGTTTCAATTATCTCATCTATGCAAAAGACACATACCCTCTCTTCTCATATCTTGATTGACCTTTTACATACACTACAAGTTAGTCCTCAACTAATACAATGAGGATCTTTGATATACAAGGGGGGGAGGGGGGTGGAGAGAGAGAGAGAGAGAGAGAGAGAGAGAGAATGAGAATGGTAGAAATATATAGAGATAGAATGCACATGGGAGGAAAAAAAAAGAAAAAGGAAGATAGATGAAGACAAAGGGAGAAAGAGGTATAGATAGGAGGATATTTTAAGGAAAATAAAGATAGAGGAGACATAGGTATAGAGAGATGTAGAGAGATAGAGGGAGAGAGGGAGGAGAGATAGAGATACAAAGAGGAGATTGATATAGAGAGAGGAATAGAGAAAGAGGATAGAGAGGGGAAGAAGTTAGAGAGTGTGGGAAAGGGACATAAATAAGAGACATAAAGGGAAAGAGAGAAAGAGAAAAGAGATAAAGAGATGGAGGAAGATAGAAAATTTGAGATAGATAAGAAGAGAGACAAAAAAGAGGGGGAGGGAGGAATAAAGGTACAAAATAGAGTGTGTGTGTGAGAGAGAGAGAGAGGGAAATAGAGATATATATAAGGGAGCGACTCATAAGAGAGACAGAGAGGGCAAGGGAGAGATAGAGAAACATATAAAGATATATATAGAAGGAGAGACATTGAGACATTGAGAGAGAGCAAGACATAGAGGGTGAGAGAGATAGATGGAGTAAAACAGTGAGAGATGGGTAGATATATAGAGGTACAAAGAGATATATACAAATAGTGAGAGACACAAAGATAAATTATGCTTGCATCTTGGCCCCTTATGTATTTTGGCATTGTTTTTCTCATCACATGTAACTAATTTAAGATGATTCCTAATGGGTCTCCCTTGGTCTAAGTTTGCATAAGTTTTCTCCCTCTTCATCCCCCATGTGCCTACCATGTGTTAGAAGTTGCAAAGGTTTCCAAAGTTCTAAGTGTGGAGGTTTTATGTTCAAATTTCTAAGGATTGTGCTTATGTCAATTTTTTAGATTTTCCCTTCCTAGTAGACCTTTCCTCCAACCTTCACTCTTTCCCAAGTCTACATGGTTCCTTTGTCCCTATCAAGATATTAGACTTTCCCATCCTTGCATACCTTTTAACATTCCTCGCCTTTGTTAATCTTTCCTATTGGACCTTCAAATTTTTCCTTCTTTACATCCCTTCCCTCCAATCTTTGTTCTTTCCCTTGCCTTGGCTAGAGAGACTCTATTTGACTGATGTGCTTTCCCTTTGAACCCTAGCTCCCCAATCCTTTACACTGAGTTACCTTTTAGAGCTAGAGTTTTGACCATCCATTTACCTAGGTATAGTTTCCTTGGTATGCCCAATCCCTAACTTTTGGCATTTCCTTATATATCCTTAATCTAAGTGAACGATATGGGAATACCGCTAATGTAGTAGAAGGTAGGAAGCTTCATTGAACCCTGATCCTTGACACTTTTCACTATGTTATCTCATCAAAATCATGAGTTCAAACTTATCCTTATTTGTATGCCTTAAGGGATGAATTTATTGGTACACCTTTAATCTCAAAGTCCTTGTAATTTCTTTTACATATCCTCTCAAAGTTAGAGATGTGGAGATACCTTATCTATTTTCTTTAAGCCCTTTACATATCCTCTCAAAGTCAGATATGTGGAGATATCTTATCTATTTTCTTTAAGCATGAAGCATGCCTTACTCTCAATCCCTAACTCCCCAATAGTGGTATGGGTCATGAGGTATCCCCAAACCCTAATCCTCAAAACTTTGAAACTCTTATACATTGCACTGTTCACTCCTAGTTGATCTCTACAACATTAAAAATCCCACATTTTGTATTTTTCACTACCACCTACCTCTCTACATGATCTTGATCACCATTATTGGTGTGAATTGACCCTACAAATATGCAATTACATTTTTTCTACCTAAAAATAAATGTCCATCTCAAAGTGTGGATTCACATATACTTCCAATGATTAAAAAAGAAAGTGATGTCATACTACCATTAATGTTATGGTTACATTTTTTATGCAGATGGTTGAGATGCAAGCTCCAAGTTACCATTTTAATATATTTTGTGGGATCTAAGCTCACCTTTTGTGCCTCATAATTGACCAAGTGAATTCCTCCTTAATTCTTGAAGCAATAGGGATGTCAATAGAGTGTCATATATGCTAATTCATTTTCCAAAAAGATGATCAGTCATTTTTCCTTTCAACACAACTACAAGCCAAATGAACTTCTATAATCTCAACTCTTTCAAATCAATCACTGTTAGAAAATAAAATGTTTGTAAATCTCAAGGCGGTTAATATTTTAAATGATCCCTGCAACTTCAAATGTGTCCATGGTTTCATTTATGTAATTTTTGGGAAGTTCTAGCTTAGGCTTTCCTCTTGCCAATTTATTGTTATGAATATAATAATTATTTGATGAATATAACAACATTCTAATGCATTACAAAATTTTGTAATCATCATTTCTTTATTGTATTTTAATTTTATAGTTCGGGATAGATAACTAAGAATTTTCAATTGGTCTTTATTATTACTTGAGGTGTATATTTATGCATAGCTCACATTCCTTTATGATTTTGATTTTTTATGCACATGGTATTCTTGGACTCTATAACCTAATTAATGGGAACTTCTCTTATGAATAATGATCGACCGTGCACTTAAACTAAAAACAACATTCACTAGTAGAAGAGTAGGAAGTAGATTTTATTCACTTCATGATTCAACATTATAACCAAGAAAAACTTCTTTAGTGATCCATATAAATTATCATCCTAGAGAGTCATTTTGTGCATACCCACATCCCATTTTCAAGTAGTGATGTTCTTATTACTTAATAGAGAACATAGCAATATGTTATTCCTTTCTTGGTGATAACTTTTGGGGTCATGCATACATTGGGTAATATTGCATAATTTATCCATTTGTCTATTTTTAGATGAGTTTAATCCTATTTAGAATACCTATAGGGAAGACCCTTGTATCTATTAGAGCTCAAATTCAAAAAAAATCTTGCTTGCCTTAGTAAATTGGTCCAACATTGTGTTACCTAATCATAAGTTGGAGGATTGTTGCTCTAAATTTGACACCTTTGGTGGTCAAATAATAGCTTGGATTGAGATATTTGGGACTTATAAATTTGGTCACCAATATGACATAGAGGGGAGGGAGAAAGAGTTAGAAAGAGGAATAAAGAAGTGGGGAAAGAAAAGGGTGAGAAATAGAGGGGGGGAGAGGTAACAAACAAAGCTAGGGAAAATAGATAAAGAGAGAAAGATGTATATAGAGTGTGAATGTGGTAAAGGAAGAGAGAATAATAGAGAGGAATATTTATAGAGGGGAAGAGAGATAGACAAAAAAAGAGACATGAAGATAAGAGATATAGAGGTAGATGCAAATAGAGAGAGAGAGGGGAATATGGATATATATAAGGGAGAAAGAGGAAGGCATAGAATAAGGAAAGCAAGATAAAGGGAGAAAGAAGAAGTTGTTTTTCTTTTATCTTCCTCTTTCTCCATCCCTCCTTTAACTATTTTATTTGTCTCTCTACCTTTATATCTCTTATATCTCTCTTTTTTGCTATATGTATAAAGAGAGATAAAGATGAAGATGGAATGGAGAATAGAGAAATATAAATGGATAGAGAGATAAGGAGAGGGGAAAATAGAGATATGAAGATAAATAGACATGGAAAGAATCAAAGAGAAATAGAGAGTGAGATTGACAGGGGGAGAGAGATAGAGACATAGATAGAGTGGGGGAGGGAGGGATGGAGAGATAGAGAGAGATAGGTTGAGAGACAGGGATGGAGAAAGAGAATAGTAAGATAGAGAGGAGATAAAGAGAAATAGAATGGGAGAAAGAGAGAGAAATGATAAATAAAGATATAGAAAATAGAGAATGATGCAAGATATATATAGAGAGAAAGGGGGGAGATAAAGAGATAGAGAGAAATAGAGAGATATCAGAGATAAAGAGGTATATAGAGAGAGTGGTAGAGAGACAGATAAATTGAAATAAAGGGAAATTGATAGAGAGGAATATAGAAATATAAATAGATCAAGAGAGAGAGATGAGAGATATATAGGGAAAGAGATAAAGAAAGGAGAGAGAAATAGAGAAATAGGGATATTTAATAGGAGAAACAAAGAGAGGGAGAAAAAGAGGGAGATATATTTTTAGAGAGAGATAGAATTGATAAAGAGAGATAAGGAAAATAGAGAGGTGGAGAGAAGGAGAGAAGGAGAAAGGGAGAAAGGGAGAAATTCATATATGTATATATATATAGAGAGAGAGAGAGAGAAAAAGAGAAGATAAATAGAGATAGAAGGGAGACAAAGCGATAAAGAGAGAGATGGAGATATAAATAGAGATAAAGAGGGAGAGATGTATAAGACAAAGCAATCTAACTTTTAAAATCGATAGTTGATAGTGCATGATAAGTAATGAAATATGATATATTTGACTTGACTTGTACACATGGGTTTTTGAGATAGAGATAATAGATATAGAGGGAAATGGTGATAGAGAGATAGAGAAAATAAAGTAAGAGATGGAGGAAGAGAGAAAATTCGAGAGGAAGAGAGAAAAATTGAGAGAGAAGAGAGAGGGATAGACAAGAGAGAGAGAGAGAGAGAGAGAGAGAGAGAGAGAATATATACGAAGACAGAGATAGGTGGATATATGTATAATAAAGAGAGAGAAAATAGATAATAAGAAATATATATAGGAAGAGAGAAGAATAAAGAGGGATATTGATAAAGAGAGGAAGAGAGGTGGAGATAAGAGATGTAGAGTTAGAGAGAGTGGAGGAGGAGAAAGAGAGAAATAAGAAGATAAATAAAGACACAAATAGTAAGATGCATTTGCATTTAGAGAAAGGATATATTTAGAGAGAGATATTTATGGAGTGAGAAAAGGAGATATAAAGAGAGGTAGAGATAAATAAGGAGAGAGAAATAGATAGGGGAAAAGAAGATATATATAGAGAGAAATAGGTAGAGAGATGAAGGTAAAGAGAGAGGGAGAGAAAGGAAGGGATATATAAAGAGACGAAGATTAAAAGAGATATAAAAAGAAAGAGAAATAGAGAAAAGAGATTAAGTTGTGATTAGTCATATATTGTCAAAAATATAAAGATGGCACATGTCTATAGAGAGCCACACTCAATTCAACATATAATTTGCTTATGGAATTGATAATTTACCTTTAATACGACTCTAATATACCCATTGCATCCAAGGAGGTAGAGAAAATATGTATAGATAAATAGATAAGTAGGTAGAGAGAGATGGAGAAAAGAGAGGAAGAGAGAGGGGGAGATTGATGTATAGGTAAAGCAAAGAGAGAGATAGAGAGGCAAATAGAGAGAATAAAGAGATAAAAAGAGAATAAGAGAGATAGAGAGGAAGACAAAGAAATACACAGAGAGGTAGAGAGAGGAGAAAAAGAGATATAGTGAGAGGTGGAGAGGCCGAGAGAGGGAGAGAGAGATAGATAGTGTGTGATATTGATAGAGAGAAAGGAATAGAGAAACACAGAGATGACATTTAAGAGAAAGAGATAAGAGATATAAAAGGAAAGAGAGAAAAATATATTAACGTTTGATTAGTCATTTTGTGCAAATCAAAATATGGCACGTGCCTATGAAGAGTTATGATTAAACTAGCACATCAATTGCTTAAGGACTTGAAAATTCACCTTTAAGACCTCTTTGGCATACAAATAAATTTATCAACACTCATTTTTACATGTTTTATTAATATCACAACTAACATTTTGTGTTGTTGATTATATTCATGCGGCTAGTAGAAAGAATTGATCTTGAGCAAAAAAACAATTGTCCATGCACTCCAAGATCTTTAGAATGAATGTAAACCTTACACATCTAGTTATTTGAATTGTTTACTCTAAATAATAATATATTATAAAATACTTTGTAAATACGGAATATAAAAAATGAGATCTACAAAAATAATTAAGAGATTTATGGTTAATTTCCCCATTCATGGGAGTGATAGGGCTCATCCCCTTAAAAATCCAAGAAAATAAATCAAATGGAAGGTATCTCCAATGGGATGGAGCAAGCTAAACTTTGATGAGGCTTTTAGGGGATATCATGACATTTATG
Organism: Sequoia sempervirens; assembly: GCA_007258455.2. Taxonomy (NCBI): domain Eukaryota; kingdom Viridiplantae; phylum Streptophyta; class Pinopsida; order Cupressales; family Cupressaceae; genus Sequoia; species Sequoia sempervirens. Next base: position 545,258,095 of record VDFB02281492.1, read on the forward strand.
GGGTTGGTTGTATTATGGGAGACTATGAAGGGTATTTGATTGGTGTCGCTTTGAAGGGTCTATGGCAGGGAACAAATAATGAAATTGAACCCATTCCACTCATTTTAGGCCTAAAAACTTGTTCACACCTAAGCATAAAGGTGTAGATAGAAGGCGACCCTCATATTCTCATAAATGTAATAAGGAGGCTTAGAATTGGAAAATCAATAGAGTTCTAAGTAAAAATTGGGCGTTGCTAAAAAAACTAGAGCCTTTTACAATTAAAAAAATTAATAGAGAAACATCTTGTCCAACTTTAGTATTGATCATGACATGTGGCTTTATCTAGAGATAAATAAAGGCTTTGTATGTGGCGAGCCCCCCTTATTTCACGATGTTCTTGTTGTCACATGAAATTGCACCCTATTGAACATGAAGTTCAACATTCCAATGACACAATGGAAACAAACTCAAGGTGTGGTACCTTTTTGTGTATGAGTTTGAATCTCCAGAGAAGGTTGGATTCCTTTTTCGATCCAAGTGCAATTTGCTGGTCCAACCCAACACATGAAAACCTACCACTATCCTACTCTAACAACTCATAGGGGAAAAGGGTTAAAAGGAATGTGTGAAGTGGAAATGAAGGTGATACACTAAGATGGAAAGTCATTTCTTCTTGACCAAGGTTGGTTAGTACATTTTTGAAGAGGGACCAGGGGACTCACACAACTCTTTGTTTGGTCGATTCCTAGAGGCATACAAGAAGGTTAGGGTTTGTCGAGTTGCTAAAAGGAAAGGAAGGTTTCTCAAAATAGAAACTGTAAAAAAATTAACTCAAATATGTATGCATGAAAAGGAAAACAAACACTTAGATATGAAGGCAATCAACTTACATAAACATAAAAAGGCTGAGAAGAGGCAATCTTGCCTCAATTTCACATAGAGGCAAAATTCAATCTTGACAATTGTAGAGATGCAAAAATGCATAAGTATGCCAAAGGAAAACCCCAGAGGAGCCAGAGGAAGAACCTTTGAAATGAATACATTTATTGCCTTTATAGATCAAGCATAACTTGGAAACAAAAACCAAACCCTAATCCTAACCAAGGTTAACAATCAAGGTTGTGTGTGAAAGAATGGAGTCATCTTGTGAAAATTGCGATTAGGGCATGGATCCATTAGGAAAGTTAACCAAACACTAATAAATGAGCATGGGAACCCATAAAATCCACTTAAAATTTTTAGGGAAGCAATAAATATCATCCTTGAAGCCCAAAAACTAGTTTGAGCATTAATTGTGTCACCCAAAAACCACATCAAATCCACTGAAAGTTCAAGGTGTCAAGATTGAAATAAAACCTTTGCTATGCATTAAATGGTCTAGAGCCACGAAAAGGAGCACCTTCATCGAGGATCAGGCTTTAGGCCTACTTCATACTTTACATGTGTGATTGTAGATGGGATTTTGGAGCTTGAAGATCCTTTGAAGTCAAAGTTGCAAGATTGAAAAAATTTGTCAAGAAGTTGTCATCTCCATAGAAAGTCACCTACAAGCCATAATTCAAAGTTTCAAACTCAAAGTTTGGATATGATAGAAGCAATAGAAGATCACTAGAGGATACCAGAGTTTCAAACAAACCCTAATACTGGGACTAAATCACCACCTTGGGTGTATGAATCCCAGTATACCACTTTTTAGTAATTTTTTTGTAGATCTTGGTTTAGCAGTTGCAAATTACAGATTCAGCCCAAAACCCTAAACTGGGACTAAATCAACTAGCCTGGTGTATGAGTTCCAATGTGCATCAAAAGTTATAATTTTGGGATTTCAGACCTTGTTTCAAGCATCTCCAGTTTTCTAGGTGCCCCTTTGTTCATACTCAGTTTATTATTATGATTTTAAGTTTCATTTCCTAGGTTACATAGTTAGATTTGCATATCATTTACATTTCCTTCTTTCCAAGCCTTTGCTTAGTGGTGAACCCCCTTTCTTTAATCACACCCAAGGAAACCATCCTAACCCTAGTCCATTCCTCAATCAATTCAATTGGTTGAGGGATCTTCGCTTCCTTTAATGAACTAGAGATAAATAGGCCCTTACCCATAGTTCCATCTCCAAAAAGGTGGAACTCCCCCTATTTCATTCAGTTCATTTTGGTGAACCTAGCCTTTAGACACCTTATTTCTATTTGGAGTGCATTTTAGTCCTAGATCTAGCTTACATTAACTTTGCATTAGATCTTGCATTAGTTAATTTGCATTTAGGTCTTCTAAATATTGCATTAGTGAATGTGCATATAGGTTGCATTTTTGCATCTTGCATCATTGAATTTCATTTGAAATCTATAATTACAAATAGTATAGACAAAATACAAACTAGGAACCTTAACATTCGCTCAAAATTTGCTTAATTTAGTATAAAAACCCTAATCTATGAATCATATGCCCCTCTGGGTGATTTAGTATCGATACTAGTTGTTTTGCCTAATTTCTAGGAATTCTGTGTGGTGTGTTTTTTAGCATTTGAACCCTTCAAAAACCCTAATTGGGATTGATATGCCCCTCTGGGCGATTTAGTCCTATGTTAGACCTAAAACTACATTTTACAGCATTAAAAACTTTGTTTTTGTTCTTTTGTTTGTTGTTGTTAGATCTTTGTTTCATATTATTGAGTTTTTGTTTCATTCATTTCATTAGATCTAGCTTCATTCGGTTCATTTCGTGCATTGCTTAATTTTAAAATTGTATTTACAACATTTCATTTTTAGATTGTTGCATAGTGTAATCAACAAATTACCTTGTGTAGAATCTAAAAATTACATTTCATTCTAAGTCATTGTGTTGCATTTCATCATGGATATGTGCTTTGGTAAGCTATGGATGTCCTTGAAATCATTGGTGGATGTGTCAAGCTGTGCTTGTAGAAATGACCCTAATGCATGTCCACCTTGTGATGTTGACATCATTAGAGAAGATGATGACAACATGAACAACTTCATAAAAGATTTCCTTAACAACCTTGAGACTAATGCATCCTTTTATCATTCTATGAAACAACCAACGCAACTTGAGATGTTTGGTCTTTTACATCCTAAAATTGAGACACAAACTGAGCCTAAGCTCCCTACAATAGGAGAACCTAGCACCTCTAATCAAGCGAACATTCAACAATCCTATGTTAACAAAGTGACCAACACTCCCATCAACCTAGAAGAGACATATGGAAAAGGATTCACGATCTTAAGCAGACAAGGATGTGATACAACAAGCGAACATGAAATTCATCAAATATTAGAACAAATACCAACTAAAGATACCAAAGGGATAGGATATCAAGATCCTCCTCCCAACATAAGTTTCCTCCTTCCTAAAGAACAGCCAATGCCTCGTAACAATGATAAGGATGATAGCACCATCTCAAGTCCTCAAAATCTAACTCAAGAAATTGGTAAATCTAGCAAGCAACGAAGGCCTTACAAACTAAAGAAACTAAAATTCCCTTGTTTTCCATTTGCAACTGAAAGAACCTTACACATACTTCTCAGTCAAGGACTTATCACATTACCACCATAGGCAGTGCGTAGGTGCACTACCTCTCTTGAAAGACAATCTTCCACAATCAGATTGCAGAACACTATCCCAAGGTCTCTAATGTCAGGTCTTGATAGTGCTTGGAATATCTCAGTTGTTTGATGTGATTTGCTAGAATCACAAGGCAGTCTTACGGATGAGTTACAAAGCATGGGAAATTGGGTTTGCAAATGCAGTTTCAAGATGCTGGAAGTGAATGAACAGTGGTTGTCCACTCAAAACAACAAGCTAAAACTCATCAAGTTCATATGATAGCTTCATGGTGATGCTTTGGATCCTACTCTAACCAAGGATTAAAATAAATCGCAAAATGAGAAGGATTAATAAAGTTGTTCTAATCCTAAGCTACGAATGAACAGTAACAATGGTGGCTGCTACAGTAGACAGGCTTCCTAAACTGAGTTTTGCTTGACCAAGAGAAACCTATAGCTGCACAAAACCAGTGCAATCTTCTAAGGTCTGCTAATTTTCAAATTACACATACACATCATGAACATGCAATTGAACTAGGTTGCAACAATGACAGAAAGAAGCTCAAGCTAACTTTGCACAACAACTTGTCATCACCAAGTGCTAAAAGTATGGGCTGGAAGCTCATCAAATACTATAATAGCAACACCATCATGACAACCATTCAAGAAACTAATACTAAAACTAACATAGAAGGTAGAACCATGCATGCAAGATGAGAAAAATCAAAAAGAACATCCATAAAATCATGCAATTTTGTCTTCTATTGCTGCAAATGCTTTTTACAACAGCTCTCCAACCCTTACAAATGAGGGGCAAACCCCTATTTATAGTTTTCCAAAGCCCAAATGAATGGCTAGGATCAATTTGCAACAAATGGCCCAGATTTGTTTACAATAGGGTTTCACCTACCCACAATATTCAACAATTAAAAATACATTCCCTGTCTTTTCTCTGTTTTTTCATCTAGTGCCAGTCATTGTAGCAATTTCGTCATTTAGCTAATTGCCCTTTTACTGTAGCTGAAACTGCCTGAAACTACCTTCTTACTTGATGAGTTTGCAGTGTTCTTTCATTGGATCAAATGGGCCCATTGACGACTGGCATCAATGGATTGGTTGCCCCTGATTCGGGCGGATAACTCATCATCATTTAGTGAAAAGTATGACAACTCCCTCATGCCTTCTTCAAGGCCACCCGCTTGCATTTTTGTCATTGACTTCCTTGGCACATGCCTTCTTCTAATGCTGACCCTGTTGGTGGGTGTTACGGGGGAGAGGCGAACATGAAATGAATGGTGGCAGGAGCTATGTGCATTCCTTGTTTAGCTTTCTCAATGGGTCTCCTCGACGGACCCGCGGTAGGCTTCTTGAATTCTGCATACATGAAGTGTCGTAAGTGCTTTCATACATAGATCAAGGAAAACATTAGTCAAATATTGCAAAATCCTTGTTAGATCCATCCATGCATCATCAAAAGATCATATTATTCATATTTGGAGCTCATTTAGATCATAAACATTAATGCAGGCCCAAGGGGGCGGGCAGTGAACGAGGGATAGCTAACAGAAGGGGAAGTTTTGGGACCTCACAAAAAATAGAAAAACTAAGATTTTTCAATTATAGCGCATGGGGAAAGGGGAAGGAAGAGTGCCTAGAAAAACTTCCTTAAGATTGGACTCATTTGAAAAAAACTGGAAGCTCAAAACGGCCATGGAGGCTAGGTCGCCAAGGCTCCACGGATGTTCAAAACGGCCACGGAGGGGCCAGGTCGCCAGGGCTCCATGGATGTTCAAAATGGCCACAAAGGGACGGAGTCCCAGAAACGGCCACGAAGGGGCCGACCTCCAGAGGTCGAGTCGCCGGGGCTCCACGGATGTTCAAAACGGCCACGAAGGGACGGAGTCCCAGAAACGGCCACAGAGGGGCCGGGCTCCGGAGGCCGGGTCGCCAGGGGCCGACGGATGTTCAAAACGACCATGGAGGGATGGAGTCCTGGAAACGGCCACGGAGGGGTTGGGTCCCAGAGGACGGGGCTCCACAAATGTTTCAAAACAACCAAAGAGGGATGAAGTTCCAGAGGGAAGTTCTGAAACCACTGAAACTCAACAAAATGTTGACGAAACTTTGGTAGTTCACTTAGACACCACAAACACATCCCAAATCCACCAAAAATTTATCCCCAAAGCAAAAAATGTGGAAACCCGACCGACGGGGGTCCACAGATGTTTCAAAAATAGTCAAAGAGGGAGGGAGTTCCGGAGGGAAAGTTCTGAAACCACCAAAACTTAACGGAACGTTGAAAAAACTTTGGCAGTTCACATAGGCATCATAAACACATCCCAAATCCACCAAAAAGTTATCCCCAAAGTCAAAAATGTGGAAATCGGACCGATGGGGGTCCACAGATGTTTCAAAAACAACCAAAGAGGGAGGGAGTTCTGGAGGGAAAGTTCTGAAACCACTGAAACTTAACAGAACGTTGATGAAACTTTGGCAATTCACTTAGGCACCACAAACACATCCCAAATCCACCAAAAAGTTGTCCCCAAAATAAAAAAATGTGGGAAAAAATGAATCGAGCGATCATGGACCAAGTTAGCAGGAACAAGACAAAAGGTAGAAAAAGGACAGGCAACTTTGTTTCTCCCTGGACTTGAATACCCCAAGTAGGTGAATTTGGTAAGGGGAGTTTGATCATTTGAAGGCACCTGACCAATTTGGGTTTGGAAAATGGGGCATGCAAAACAAGACAGGAGCAAAGCAGCCTGTCGGGAGCAAAAAAAAAAGGGGGTCCCTACCTATGGCGGGGCGTGTGTGCAAAACATGCACAACAAATGGCGACTCGCTGGGGAAATGCTCCAGAGTATTTCTATGACAAATTGGAATCACGAACCCAGAATCTCTAGTTTCGACCTTCACGCTAGGGCAAAAAACTAGACGCCCAACCAAAGGATCAAAACCACTAGCCAACCCAACATTTAGTATGCTGAAAATCCAAGTGTGTGCAGTTACGTTAATTCCCATCCTTCCATTGCTACAGGAACCCAAGCTCCATCAAGTAAAGCTACGTAGTTTATTCTAACTCCAAAAGTATACAGGATATTGCCTCGTTGCCAGTTAGGTGTCCATAGCCCCGACGAGGTTGTCAATGTGATTCTCCTGAACATTGCTCTACTGTCGGCCGGGAGTCCATAGCCCCGGTAGAGTTGCTCAGATACCCCTGAAAAGTTGAATTTTCTTTTCTTCCAATTTTCAATGTTTTCTTTATTTCTTTCTTTTCTCTTTTCAGCTCTTTTATTTCAACCCGCAAGCATTGAAGCTCATGCTTAGGGCTGAGAATCACAGTGGTGCTAGAGCATAATTTTAGATTTTTCACTTAACTAGACTTCACAAAAGGCCCTACAGTGACCATCAGATTCTTAAGATGTGTAAGAGCTGTAAGATTTCAAAATACGTCGGAGTCAGACTAAACCAACAACTTATCCTCTTTGAATCAAACACCCAGATCACTCGACACTAACAGAAGATCTTCACCATCCACTCTGAAGACTTGATTAGAGTTTGACAAAGAAATATGTAGAACAACCCCAGGCGATAAGTATGGTTGTTGTGCGCACATATGTGCCTAGCTAAAATTAGAGGGACCCCAAGCAAAGTAGCAACAAAGCGAAAGCAAACAACCTACAAAGTGAGCAACCTACATCAAACCAACTAACCTAAGGAAAGCAGGAAAACGAAGTATTTATAGGAAACCTATACTACTCAAAACAGGCTATGTACAAAGATATTTATAAAGCACTATGTTCAGGCAGGGCAAGCCAACATTAACGTTCATTAGATTTTGCAGTGCATGCACAAGCAAATGGGTGATCGTTATCGTTCTTAACCATGCAAACTTATCTTTATATTCAGAAAAAAGGAAGTTCAACATTGCAGCACCCAAGTTCAATCACATCATCATGAAAAATCAGTAATTGAGGAGGCTCGTTGAACCCATGGTTAATCCATAAACATGTTTTTTTTCCCTCGTTCCCATAATCAAAATAATAATTGCAGTTATGAGAAATAATAGGGGCAAGGAAGGATAGAACCTAGACGTCATCACATGCAGGTGGTAGCGTTAGATAGTCCAAGGCAAGCACTGCATTGTCGATAGGTGCATTACCAGCCTCGGGCGGGCACGGTGGAGGGTGCAACACTTCAGACATTAAGTTTGCATAAGACTAGGAGAACAAGGAAACAAACACCCCTTCTAATCTTCATGTGGAATCCATAACCTCCACTAGTTGTTCCTCGAGGAAGTACACTTCATCTGCCTAGGTTTTCGTTGCCCAAACCTCTTCTTGATTGCTGTCTTCAAGGGGCAGCATGTTGTCCCATCTCCTTTCCCATGTGTCAGCCTTATTTTCGTGATGTTCAGTGTCATGGGACGATGACATACACAAATCTATCCTATTGCAACCATCTGAATATGAGGGAGGATCAGCAACGATCAAGGCAAAAGAACCACCAATTAAATCGTGTAATTGACCGAGCATGTCATGTTTGTTGGCAGCCATTGAAACACCTCCGCCTTTGTCTTCTTCTCTTTGTTGTTCATGCATTTCCTCTTGGCGTTTAGTCATTTCTTCTTGGTCACCATCGCTATAGATGGAGAATCGTTATAGATGGAGAAGGAACCCCTCTCCCAATCCGGAGACTAGTGCATCATTGTTCGAGGGCTCAAGGAGTATGTATTCATCGCTACCATCTTCTGGGATGTGCTCTTCCTCGACATGAGCATACCTTCGTAGTGTAAGGAAAACTAGATGTGGAAAACAATTTTCCTAACATCAATACCTCAGGAAAATTTGTAGAAGTACTTTTAAATTTTCAATTACAATCAAATTGAGATGCACTATGAGACAGATTACAGAAATAGAGTATTTAGACAAACATACATGAACACCAGATATACGTGGGAAAACCCTTATGGGAGAAAAACCCACCACACCAAGAGAAATCACTTTGTATTACAGTAATCAAAAAATTACATACAATTTCAGACTTATCTTTCTGGTGTCATTATACAGCAGCATTCATCATGTACATTCTTCGAACATCAAACTTCAGGTTACAACCTTTACAGATTTTTAAACCTTCACTAATACAGTTTGAATTTCACACTTCACTGTAGATCGGACTACTATCCAACAACAAAACATTTGCAATTTCCAACTATATCCATGGTGTTCCCTGACTGTCGAACTGCCTCTCAGAACCGTCGCAACGAACAGGCTCCCAACGGTTTCAATTCAGCTCTTCTAATTCGTCCACGTGATGCCACATCAGAAGTCATACTCGGTCAACAGAATTCGTATTGCATTGGCATCTCGATGAGACACTAACAGTGTCTCACCGATGCCACATTGAACTCGTACCGATGTCACCAAGTGTCTCTATAGTCGCTTCGACTTATCGCTTTCGCTAGAAGGTCATAGCAAAACACTAAAGTTACACCGAAGTCCCCAAGCCTACCGAGCACCAAGTAGAAGTCGGCAAGACTTACTCCTATCACCAAGAGTTCATATCGATCTTCATATGCTACTCTGAAATGTTCACCTGTCGCCAAAACATTTGTCCATCGCCGAGAGAACTTACCGATTTATATATGTTTCACCGAAGACTGACTGTCGCCAAGAGTTACCCCGATAGCCATCGGCTATCAGCAAGACAATTGCTTATCGCTCAGACCTCATAACGAAGTCTAAGAGTTATATCGATAACTCCCAAGTAGTCCCTGTCAGCATAGCTTTCTTCTATCGCTAATACCTTTCTCTGAGTTCATTAAGATATACCGAAGATTCCAACTTAAGTCTTAGTCGCTAAGAAATTTCCACTTCGGTAGGACATCTTACCGAAGTCTCTTCCTTTGGCTAAGTCTCTCCGATAAAACACGGTCGGCATGACATTTGATTTCGCGGTGACTTCTCACCGAGTCATAACAAGTTACCCCGAGGACATCAATTCATATGATGTCGGCAAGAGAACAACACTTCACTGAGACATCTTAGCGAGAACCATAAGCTTCACTGAAGATCACAGTCGCTAAGAGTTACGCCGATAAACGAATGAATGGCCTTTCGGCCAAGGCTCTGCCAAGCGCTATGAGGTCACAACAAACACACCTTGCTATAGCGATAGACTCCACAGTAAACCTTTCGGCAAGACTTCTTCAGGGTCACAGTGACCTGTTCAGAATTGGATAAAATAAACTACTAGTCGACCAGACAATCAGAATGTCACACCGACATTGCTCTAAAGGAGGTTTCAATCTGTAATGTTTGAGGCACTTTTTCCAACACGTAGTGCAGCTCCCAATGGAAAGAATTCATCAATTGATGGCACCTAATCAAGGGAACCAAAATCTACTGCACAATTTCCCTCCAAAGACTCACCAAAAAGCCCATCGTCCATGGCACACAACTGCTCTTCAAGAGGAAGAACTTCTTGGTGACTAGTGGACAACATTCCCGCTTGATCTACTTCATCACTCAAAAGTCTGAGAATGTATTGTTGTCCTTCTTCTATTGCTGCCCCAAAATCCTCTTGAGGCCTACCTTTAGCTGAGTCATCACTCAGTTCAGGCTCTTGGTCTTCACGTTCCATCCTTGAAGCAACTGCAGGAAGTGGTATGCTTGGCTGCCTCACTTGTCCTTTAACTTGCTTAATGGCTTCTTTACATAGCTCGCATGCAAACTCAGAGTGTGATGAATCATGAAGTATGCACTAATTTGGTAGCAACAACACCTCCAAATCCACTTGAAATCTTAATTCAGACCAATCCTTTGCTAATCTGGAGACGAGTTGGTCATATCTTTTTGCTACTGGGTCCTCATCATCACTTGAAAAAGAAGTTTGATGGTAGACAACCGTGGCGAGTGGTTGTTCCCACTCCTCCGAACTTGCATTTTCAAATTCTCGATCGCTGTCGTTGACGAAGGAGAAGTCTTCCAATCTGATTTCACTTATACTCTCATCATCATTTTCTATTGCTCCAAGGTTGTCAACCTTTTCTTCTTCCTGTTCTTCAGCATCTGAGTTGGTTGTCCCAGCATGCACGGTTGCAAACTTCATTGGTTCATCGTCACCTACCAATTGCTCTTCTTCTAGAGTGGAGGACTGCCTTTGATTGGTGGAGAGAAGACCTTCTAAATTAGTTTCAATCAGATTTTCACCAAGGCACCTTGTTGTCCTAGTGAAATCTGCTTCTTCCTCCTGGTTTTCAACTTTGATGTCTGTTGCTCCAACATCAACTTGTATCAAATTTCTTGGTTCATCCTTACTTTTCTGTCCTTCGGATGTTGACAACTCTTCTGCCTCATTGGATAACTTCTCTTCATTGGGAGTTGGCTGCTCCAACTTGTCCGAACAACCCTTGGCTTGAATGATGATGTTTGTGCATGACAAACAAGTGAATTCAGAGTGGGGTGCATTGTGGAATCCGCACCAACTTTCCATTAGTACTTCCTCCAATCTTGGTCCATCCTTGTTGCTCAAATGTTCTTGGATCAGCTCCTTGAATGCCTTGGCTGCCATGGTTGTCAATTCTTCCTCCGGGTTTGCAAGGGCTAAACGCTGGTAGATTTCCCAAAAGGGAATTTCTCCCTGCAAGACCCTTTCGATTCTACTCAAGAAGGTCAAACATCCCAATTCGTTGTGCCTGCGAGTGCAATGGATCCAACATCTATCCACCAATGCGAATTGCTGCAATGGCTTCTTCAGTCTCTTGTTCAAAGCTGCATGCAGCTAAGTGATGTTGATTTGTGCATGCGGCTCCATTTTGACTCAGCTTCTACTTGCCTTCAGAATGTTTTGATTTTTAGCATTAAAAGAGATCTCCCTATCTCAGATTTCTTCTTTGAAAGTGCTCTTTTTGATTTCCAACTTTTAGCTTTGTAGCCTCAACATGTCATGCCCTCCTTCTAGCGCCAGTTCTGTTGATATTTTTTTTATGCACTTCTCAACATAGGCAGTACGTAGGTGCACTACCTCTTTTGAAAGACAATATTCCACAATTAGATTGCAGAACACTATCCCAAGGTCTCTAATGTCAAGTCTTGACAGTGCTTGGAATATCTCAATTGTTTGATGTGATTTGCTAGAATCACAAGGCGGTCTTACAGATGAATTACAAAGCATGGGAAATTGGGTTTGCAACTACAGTTTCAAGATGCTGTAAGTGAATGAACAGTGGCTATCCACTCAAAACAACAAGCTAAAACTCATCAAGTTCATTTGATTTAGCTTCATGGTGATGCTTTGGATCCTACTCTAACTAAGGATTAAAATAAATAGCAAAATGAGAAGGGTTAATAAAGCTTTTCTAATCCTAAGCTACGAATGAATAGTAACAATGGTGGCTGCTACAGTAGACAGGCTTCCTAAATTGAGTTTTGCTTGACCAAGAGAAACCTATAGCTACACAAAACTAGTGCAATCTTCTAAGGTCTGCTGATTTTCAAATTACACATACACATCATGAACATGTAATTGAACTAGGTTGCAGCAATGACAGAAAGAAGCCCAGGCTAACTTTGCACAACAACTTGTCATCAACAAGTGCTAAAAGTATGGGTTGGAAGATCATCAAATACTATAACAACAACACCATCATGATAGCCATTCAAGAAATTAATACTAAAACTAACATAGAAGGTAGAACCATGCATGCAAGATGAGCAAAATCAAAGAGAACATCCATAAAATCATGCAATTCTGTCTTCTATTGCTGCAAATGCTTTTTACAACAGCTCTCCAACCCTTACAAATGAGGGGCAAGCCCCTATTTATAGTTTTCCAAAGCCCAAATGAATGGCTAAGATCAATTTGCAACGAATGACCCATATTTGTTTACAATAGGGTTTCACATACCCCACAATATTCAACAATTAAAAATACATTCCCTGTCTTTTCTCTATTTTGTCATTTAGTGCCAGTCACTGTAGCAATTTCTTCATTTAGTTGATTGCCCTTTTACTATAGCTGAAACTACCTAAAAATTTCCTTCTTACTTGATGAGTTTGCAGTGTTCTTTCATTGGATCAAATGGGCCCATTGATGACTGGCATCAATGGATTGGTTGCCCCTGATTCGGGTGGACAACTCATCATCATTTAGTGAAAAGTAGGACAACTCCCTCATGCCTTCTTCAAGGCCACCCCCTTGCGTTTTTGTCATTGACTTCCTTGGCACATGCCTTCTTTTAACGCTAACCCTGTTGGTGGGTGCTAGGGGGAGAGGCGAACATGAAATGAATGGTGACAAGAGCTATGTGCATTCCTTGTTCAGCTTTCTCAATGGGTCTCCTTGATGGACCCGCGGTAAGCTTCTTGAATTTTGCATACATGAAGTGTCGTAAGTTCTTTCATACACAAATCAAGGAAAATGTTAGTCAAATATTGTAAAATCCTTGTTAGATCCATCCATGCATCATCAAAAGATCATAGTATTCATATTTGGAGCTCATCTGGATCATAAACATTAATGCGGGCCTAAGGGGGTGGGCAACGAACGAGGGACAACAAACTGGAGGGGAAGTTCTGGGACCTCACAAAACATAGCAAAACTAATATTTTTCAATTATAGTGCATGGGGAAAGGGGAAGGAAGAGTGCCCAAAAAAACATCCTTAAGATTGTACTCATTTGACAAAAACTGGAAGCTCAAAATGGCCACGGAGGGATGGAGTCCCGGAAACGGCCACGGAGGGACGGAGTCTCGGAAACGGCCACAGAGGGGCCGGGTCGTCGGGGCTCCACAAATGTTCAAAACGTCCACGGAGGGACGGAGTCCCAGAAATGGCCACGGAGGGGTCAGGCTCCGGAGGCCGGGTCGTTGGGGCTCCACGGATGTTCAAAATGACCACGGAGGGACGAAGTCCTGGAAACAACTACAAAGGGGTCGGGCTCCCGAGGCCACATCGCCGAGGGCCAACGGATGTTCAAGATGGCCACGGAGGGACAGAGTCCCGAAAATGGCCACGAAGGGGCCGAGTCCCGGAGGCCAGGGCTCCACGGATGTTCCAAAACAGCCAAAGAGGGACGAAGTTCCAGAGGGAAAGTTATGAAACCACCGAAACTTAATGGAACGTTGACGAAACTTTGGCAGTTCACTTAGGCACAACAAACACATCCCAAATCCACCAAAAAGTTATCCCCAAAGTAAAAATGTGGAAACTGGACTGGCGGGGGTCCACAGATGTTTCAAAAACAGCCAAAGAGGGAGGGAGTTTCGGAGGGAAAGTTCTGAAACCACCGAAACTTAACGGAACGTTGACAAAACTTTGGCAATTCACTTAGGCACCACAAACACATCCCAAATCCACCAAAAAGTTATCCCCAAAGTAAAAAATGCGGAAATCGGACTGGCGGGGGTCCACGGATGTTTCAAAAACAACCAAAGAGGGAGGGAGTTCCGGAGGGAAAGTTCTGAAACCACCGAAACTTAACGAAACGTTGATGAAACTTTGACAGTTCACTTAGGCACCACAAACACATCCCAAATCCACCAAAAAGTTGTCCTCAAAGTAAAAAATGTGGGAAAAAGCGAATCGAGTGATCAGGGACCAAGTTAGCAGGAACAAGACAAAAGGCAGAAAAGGGACGGGGGACTTTGTTTCTCCCCAGACTTGAATACCCCAAGTAGGTGAATTTGGTAAGGGGAGTTTGATCGTTTGAAGGCACCTGACCAATTTGGGCTTGGAAAATGGGGCACGCAAAACAAGACAAGAGTAAAGCAGCCTGTCAGGAGCAAAAAAAAAAGGGGGTCCCCTGCCTACGGCGGGGCATGTGTGCAAAACATGCACAACACCACCCATATGAGAGAACCAAAAAACCAAATCCTAAGAATACAAACACATCACATTATCGATACCATAGAGTTCTTGGACATATTATTGATGAGTGTCGTGCTTTAAAATAAATATTTAAAAAGTTTGATATCATAGAAATAATCCCTGGAAACATGTCCTTTCACTCCTTGCCATGTAATAGTTGTAGGAATATAATATGCTCACTATTAGATGCTTTACATTCATTGAAAATAATTTCAAAATGCAAGGAGCTCTTTCTCATCACTTACCTCGGCTCCTTCTTGTCTTGCACTCAGCGAGGGCAAGAATTAGATAGCCTTATCCTAGTTCAACACTTGTTGTTGTCCCTTTGGCTAGTTGTTTGCCTTCTGTATATGATGAACAATATTGGGATGTGGACGACCTACTCATAGGTTGACTCGCATGTGCCTTACTAGTCTTGTCTTTATTTTCTTTTTCATGTTTCTTTTATGTGATTGCATGTGCATAATGTGAGTCCCCATACTATTATATTTGATGTACTTCTCTCTTTGTGTCATTCCTCTATTTGTATCTACATTCTTCTCTAGTTCGTAAATCTTTATCTTCTTTTTTTCTTGTGTTTTCCTTTTGGGGATGATGCAAGGCGTCGAGACATTTAGGTATCCTCCATGTTGACCCAAAAGGTTTTTTTTTTCTTTTTTTTTTCTTTTTCGTTCTCTTTGTGTCATTCTTCTTGTTCCATGGGTATTTGGGGAATGATGATGGTTTCGCACTCTATGACAACATTGCAGTAAAGATATACTGACTCCAAATCTATGGATCCCATATGTGATTTTGGGATTTCATTTTGGGGGCAACCCCTTTTCATGACGTAGCTTCATTTAGAAACATATGACTTGGCATAGGGATTTCTAAATAAGCTCTCATGTCTTCATTATTGTTAGCATTTATCATTTGCTACTTTAAAGTAATTTCTCACAGCATGGTGTTTAGCAATTTCTTTAAAGTGGGGGCATACATTGGCATTATTCTTTTGCATCTCATGTTTCATTGTGTAGTCTTATTACTTCTTGTGATGCATCTTTCACTTTGTGGTGACATTGGGTGTGATGTTCTTTAAGAGCGTGATCTCTCTTAGCATATTATATTCCTCTCAGTGGCTTGATGTGACACATTGCATCCCCTAAGTTGTGAATATTCTATTCTTCGATTGGTCCTCTCTTGGAGATATTAGGCACAATGTTCCCTAAATTAAGACCTTACATGAACTAAGAAAAATTTCTTTAAACATACCTTACACTACTTTGGCATTTACAATATCCATTATATGGCCACTTTGCATAACACACTTTTCTTGCTTGTGGTGTCATCTTATTTGTTCATGAGTGTCAAGCATATGAAGTTTTTCTTGCCTTGTGAATCTTGTTCATGTTGTGTGGCACCTCATCAAAGTTATCAAGAGGTATAGCTTTGGTATGGTTAGCATATGGGAGCCGAACTTAGGCGTGACTTTCCCATAGCCATTGGCTTGTTTGTGTGAGTGCACACCAGTCGCATGCGTATGTGTCTCACCTCTTTGGGGGCTCACTTAGTGGATGACTTGAGGTTCCACTAGCCCTTGTGAGCGTGCATTGGTTTGCATAGTGGACATCGTTTTCCACTTGTAAACATTTTTTGGACAAACAACTTAGATCTGATCCACATCGCATTGGACAAATAGTACAGGCTTGATCCACCCCTTTTTTCTTTCTTCTTTATGTCTTTGGCAGTGTATGCTTGTATCTTATTATTTCTCCTTATATTATTCACATGTGCATTGTTTTGTGCCTATGTTGGTTTTCCATAGGATCTTGGTCCTAGGGGCTTGTGCAACCCTCTTGATCGTTGTTATCCTATCTCACTGGCATTGGTACACTTGGACCCCTCTTGATGCAAGTTTTTCTACTTTAGTGTGAGCTTGAAGTTCCTCCTCTCACTAAAGTGGGGGCTAAATATAGTGTAGAAAAATGTATCCCTTTACATTTTCATACTTGTTTGGGCCCTCCCTGCTAAAAAATTGGTCTTCTTTATGCCTTATTTGGCCCTATTTTGCATCCACAAGCCTTATTTAATGCATTTATTTGAGGATAATCTCGACATTAACTAATGAACAATCATAATTAATGATCTTGGGTTGTGTGTTCCACATTTAGTGATCTAGGACTCATACGCTAGTTTGGGCGTATGGGTCCCACTTAAGTTTCAAGGCTTGATTCTGAATTTTGCATAGAGCTCAACATTTCTTGAAATTTGTGTGCCAAGCTTAGGTTATTGGGACTGATATGCCCCAACTGGAATATGATTCCCGCTTTAGCTTGGACCTATTTTGAATTCAATTCTTGGCGAGATTTTATTCTCCTAAATCTTATGTTGGCTTGTAGTGTTGTAATTTTTGGAAATTTGGCATAAACAAGTATAAATTCAAGGTTAATTCACATATTTTTTTCGTAGCAACTTTTTATGGGAAAGTATCCTAGCAAGTTTATGAGATGAAGAGAATTCAAGAGCATCTAAGGGATAATTACAAAGTGTTTTGGAGCTACATTTAAGATTCAAGCATCATGTAAAAGTCATCATGCATCATGTTTGTTTTTGAGCTAACATTTGTGATGTAGGTTCTTATGATTCAAGCAATCATTCAAGTCAAGATTCATAACATACAATCAAGAGTAAAGATCTACATTCATGCTAGCCATTTCATACAAGATTGTAGCATTTGTTACAAGTGTTTGGTGAGTTGCAACATTGCATATTGTTCATTCATCATTCCTTCATTTTATTTCATTTCATTTCAATGTTTGATTACCAAAACGGGGTTTGATCAAGGCAAACCCCTATCCACTAACAAAACAACATTTTTCTCTCTTCTACATGTGTGATTGCAGATCTAGGTGTTTGGAGCTTGAAGATCCTTTGAAGACAAAGTTGCAAGATTGAAGAAAGTTGTCAAAGTTGTCAAGAAGTTGTCATCTTCACGAAAAGTCACCTATAGGCTAGAATTTAGAGTTTCAGAGTCATAGATCGGATAGGAGAGAAGCTACAGAAGATCACTAGAGGATACGAGAGTTTTGGGAAAACCCTAATACTAGGACTAAATCACCACCTTTGGTGTATGAGTCCCAATATACCACTTTTCAGTAATTTTCTGTAGATCATGGCTTAGCATTTGTAGATTCCAGATTCAGCTCAGAACCCTAAATTGGGACTAAATTGCCCAGCCTAGCATATGAGTCCCAATGTGCATAAAAAGTCATAATTTTGAGATTTCAGACCTTGGTTCAAGCATCTCCAATTTTTTGGGTGCCCCTCTGTTCATTCTCAGTTTATTATTATGATTTTAAGTTTCATTTCTTAGGTTACATAGATTTTCATATCATTTACATTTCCTTCTTTCTAATCCTTTTCTTAGTGGTGAACCCCCTTTCTTTAATCACACCCAAGGAAACCGTGCTAACCCTAGGCCATTCCTCAATCAAGTCAATTGGTTGAGGTATTTTGGTTTCCTTTAATGAACTAGAGAGAAATAGGCCCTTACCCCTAGTTCCATCTCCCAAAAGGTGGAACTTCCCCTATTTCCTTTCGTTCAGCCATAATTATTGACCTCCTCATTGCATGAACTAAAACAAGAAGAGAAAATTTATAGCTCACATGGTGACAAAATATGCCAAACCTTTTTTTTATCTACACAAGGAATCTCTTCTTCATGTACCTTAAATGAAAAACTTTGAACCTCAAGCATACTATCAGATTGAGCAACGCGAGTATCACTCTCTAAGTAGATGTGTGGTTGTTCAATGGCAGATTTCTCTGCGTGTTAGTCCCATGTGAAGCATTCTAACTTAGTCACATTATCTCTAATGTAAAATGTCACATTTTCATCTTGAATAAAGACCTCATATTCAACATTGCTACATTCAAGGACAACAAAAAACCAACATACATCATAATTACATGCATTAATGCACACTTCATCAACACATACCTCAGATTTGTGAGACACTTTTGGTGAAGAACCGAATCCTTCAAGTTGCCTCTCTATTTTAATTTCCTCTTGGCAACTAGCTGCAACAAAATTAGACTCTTGGCATGTAATGGCTTCCACATCCTTCGTTGTTTCTTCACTCTTAGGTTGCTACCCACAAAGCTCCTCTTCTGGGGGTGATGATTTGATCTTTAAACCTAAACAAAAGGTTTCTATAACATCCTAAAAGATGTCCTCCACCTCAAAAATGCATACCTCAACAAATTGGGGATCTTCATCCACAATAGCAGGAGATAAACATGTCAATTGATGCTGCTCCAAAATCATGGAGTTGTCTTCATCCATCAAGTTGGAACCAAGTTGGTTAGAGGCTTCTACTGATGTAGGAATTGGTGAGTTTTCCTCCTTGTCTTCAATAAAACAAGGAAATACATCAAATGAGAGGATTAATTCCTTTATTGCATCAATTTACTTTACCTCTTTAATGTCTTGTTGTTGCAACTAGTCATCTTCAACTATTTCTTGTAACAGATAAAGACACTCATTGTCTAGAGCACAAGAAGCATCTTCAATAACAACCTCTTCACCCCTATCTTGGAATATCCCTCTCTTTTGTTCCTCTGACCAACTTGGATCCCATACCATAGGCCCACCTTTAAAGAGTGAAATAGCAATAGGGGATCAAAACGGTCAAAAGGGAATTGAAACTCTTGTTGGGATTCTAGAAGGGGCTGCTCAATAGGAGCAAAAGGTTGAGCCTCCTCAAGGATTGGTTCTTGTGAAGAATGGAGGCTCTCAAAACTTGGGATCTCCAATATAGGAGATCTACTTGATGGCACGGGAGTTCAATAGGAGTTTCAAGAGGCTGATTAGGATTCTTGAAACTAAATTTTTTGTGCTTGCAAACCTCCTACACAATAGGTTGTTCTAGAACAATTAGAGGGATAATAAAAGTTTCAAGAGGTTTACTAAGATTCTTGAAACTTACATGTTTATGCTTTCTTACCTCCTCTTTAGTAGGTTGTTCTGGAATTGGTGGAGGTGATTGTTTGAAACTAGGCACACAAGGGGTTGCTTGAGTCTTGGGAAATTGTGCTAGAGCAAGGGCAAGTTTTAGTTTCCCTTACCTAGCAGCAACATTTTTTGCATTATACTCCTCTTGTTGCTTTCTTTGTGCCTCCAAATGTCACTCATGCCTCAATTGAGCTTCTATATTTTGTTGATGTGAATAGTGAGCTTGATGGACAAGCTCATCCTACGGTGGGAAATAACCTTGCTTCCCTTGATAGGCTTGATTATCCCACTCCTCCTATTGTATGTCAAAATATTTTTGCTCCTTAATCTCAACAATCTTCCTACGGAGATCCCTCAACATGGACATAGGTTCACTCACATTTTGGGGTTGAAAGGAAGAAAAAGGAGCCTCTGAGGATTGTTGATAGGAATGTGTAAGCATCCAAGAAGACTGAGCAGGGTGGGGTGGATGGTAAGCATTTTGAGAAGATTGAGAACCACAACAATAGGGTTCTATGAAATGAATGGGGAGGCATAACCATCCTGATATGGCTGATTGGGAGGTGTAAAGTTGGAATTTTTGTAGTATGGGGGAGTATACATATAGTTTCCATTAAAATTTGATATTTTTGTGCATAGGAAACGCTTTGAAAATTATAAAATAAGAGAAGAGGATTGTCTAACCAAACATTTTTGGGTACATACCAGCAGAGTCACCTAAAAATGGATATTGTAGGGTCGCTAGGTGCTTGTAGGACTGCCTCCTAAGGCTGAAATGTTGAAGAAGGCACCACTTCCTCAACAAAATGAAATAGAACCAGTACTGCTTGAACCAATAGATATGAATGGAGTCACCATGTTGTTTGAAGATATGACTCAAAAGGCAAGGTGCATCAAAGAAAACACCAAATTTCTCAACAAAGAGAAAATAGTCCCACTAGGCATGCCAAAAACTATTGTCACATGAAATTGCACCCTATTGAACACGAAGTTCAACATTCCAATGACATAATGGAAAAAACCTCAATGTGTGGGACTTTTGCATGTATGAGGCTAAATCTTCAAAGAAGGTTGACTTCCTCTTTTGATCCAAGTGCAATGTGTCAAGGTCCAACCCAACACATAAAAACCTACCATTATCCTACTCTAATAGCTCATAGGGGAAAAGGGTTAGAAGGAATGTGTGAAGGTGAAATGAAGGCGATACACCAAGATGGAAAGTCATTTCTTCTTGACCAAGGTTGCTCAATACATAGTTGAAGAGGGACTAGGGGACTCACATAGCTCTATGTTTGGTTGATTCCTAGAGGCATACAAGAAGGTTAGGGTTTGATGAGTTGTTGGAAGGAAAGGAAGGTTCCTCAAAATAGGAACTATAAATAATTTAAATCAAACATGTACGCATGAAAAGATAAACAAACACTTAGATATGAATGCGATGAACTTACACAAACATAAAAAAAGATGAGAAGATGCAATCTTGCTCGATTTCATTAATGTAGAGGCAAAAGCCAATCTTTACAATTGCAGAGATGCAAAAAATCATGTTTGCCAAAGAAAAACCCTAGAGGATCCAAAGGAAGAACCCTTGAAATGAAAACATTTCTTACCTTTATAGATTAGGTATAAATTGGAAACACAAATCAAACCCTAACCCTAACCAGGGTTAACAATGGACATTGTGCGTGAAAGAATGGAGTCATACTGTGAAAATCATGATTAAGGAATGGATCTATCAGGAAAGTCAACCAAACAACAATAAATGATTATGGGTGCCCATAAAATCCATTTGTAGAAGTTAGGGAAGCAATAAATGTCATCCTTGAAGCCCAAAAGTTAAAACATATAGCTCAGAAAGTGGTTCGAGCATTAATGGCGTCACCTATAAAACACATCAAATCCATTGAAAGGTTAAGGCATCGGGCCCAAAAGAAAACCTTTTCTATGCATTAAATGGTCTGGATCCACGAAAAGGAGCACCTTCGTTAGGGATCGGGCTTCAATCATGCTTCATACTTTATGAACATCATTGGCATCGAACTGTCGAGGATCAGGATTCAAGCGTACTACTTACCACATGGTAGAAGAGAAACTTAACACACGGTAGAAGAGAAAGAAGGAATAGATAAAAAAAGGAGAACCACAAAGTCCAAAAAGGTTTCCCTTATCGAGCGTCAAAGATTGGGGAGAAGGTTTACACCTTTTCGTAGATTCGAAAAAGATTAAAGGAGGAGGTTGATGCTTGATACCCGAAAGGTCTAGCTTTAACTGAAACATTTGAAGGAGATGTAGGAGATTGAGGATAAGGCTTATGCCTTATCGCAAAGATCAAAAGAAGAAAGCGGAAGATCGATGTCCGATGTCTGAAAGGATCCATCAGAGGTTAGAGGGACGGGCTACATTTTACCAGGAAGAAAGGTAAAAGGTAAAGGAGAAGCCCAACTCTTGAAACTTGAAAACTCAACACTTAGTTAAATTTTTGAAGGTAGGACTCGGCGAAAGGAAAGATGGAAGGAGAAGGCTTGATCACTAAAGGCCAAAAGAGGTTTTGGGGATTGGGGGAAGCTCTATCCTTTACCAAAAAAAGTAAGAGGGAAGAGGGAAGGCGAATTCCTGAAGTCCAAAAATCCATCGAGGGTCAGGAGGAAGGAATACTTCTTGAGATGTAGAGGTTGAAATAGATAAGAGGGAAGCCTAACCCCCGAAGTTCAACAAGTCAAGACTTATAAAAATCTTGAAAAGCATCCTAGAACTTCGGTGATCGGGGGTAAGGATTGAGGTGTACCAAAGTGAAGCGGTGAGGGTTAAAGGGTAAGGCTAAAGGCCAAAACCCAAAACACTTAAAAGGAAAGGAAAAACAAAAGGGTGAAAGAGAGAAGGAGCATGAGCAATGAAGAATGTATGTTGGAAGAGAGGTAAGTGAAAACCCAAAAGCTCGTAAACTTCAGGACTTAGCTAATTTTAGGATCCTTCAAGGAGAATTCATGCAAGATAGCCCATGTAGGATCTCTCATATTAGTTATCAATGATGGGTCATCAAAGGGTGGCATGAAATGTCAACAGTTCCAGTACCACCAAGTTAGTAAATAATTCTCTCTAATGGCACATAATGACTATATTGCAAGTGAAGTTATTATTGTAGTCCTTTCAAGAACATAAAGCTAATAATGATAAATCACGGTTTGGAATGTAATGTCATTTTTAAAGGGCTCACTCTTTATAATATATATTTATTTATGTCAAATTTCTTCCCTTTATGAGAGGAAGCAACCTAACATTTAGAATCTATTAGTAGTATTTTACAGGAAGGATGCAAGACAATGGAATTGATTGTAACCAAACATATGTTATATCCCCAAAATATTTTCCATCATTGGGAATGCTCAGGGAATTTTTTTAGGGTATTGGTGTTGTGGATGAATTTGATCACCTTTAGTGAACACACTAGCCAATATAGATTTGTAGTCAAGAAAGAGGCAAAATAATCATGCAAAAAAATATTCATACATATTTATTACTCAATTATATTTACTTAATATATAAAATATGTTATATAATTATTTATTATTATATGCTTTATTTTATACAATATGAATTAGTAAAGATATTCTAATATTATATTACATTATGAAATAAATATATAATTAAATAATAATTATTGTTTTTTATTATAAATCTGGTTTAAGATCTAGGAACTAATCCAAAAAAGGGGGGAAATTTCCAAATATCAGAAGCACATATCTCAAGGTCCAATAATGTAGAGGTTCAAAGAGGTGTCAAAGTAAAATAACTAAAAATAATAATCATCATATATATTAACTAACACAAAACTACATATGTATCATACAAAATCATATTCCATAAAGCTCAAAAACAACCTAAACAACCAAAATAATATAAATATTGAGAATCCACCAAGTCCAAACCCTACTACATAGATTATGTAAAGAGTACACAATTGTAATAGTCTAAAAGAGGAGTGAGGAAAATTACATTAACCCTTAAGTACCTTGAGAAATAAAATTGCATTTATCACACCTTATATGCTTACCTGATGGAGCCACCACCACATCGTCCTCTAAATCTTCACTATCACAACAATCTAAAAATGACAAGATAGCCTTTACCAAAAGTGTCACCTTCAATCATTTCACAAAATCCTCTACCACTTGCTACAAGCATTGCTACTAGTTCCTATAATCATGTAAATACTATAGAATGTAACTAAAATAGACCTCCACTTAGTGAACAACTTCTATTATATCATTATGACGTATATAAGAGTTAGCTACATTTTATAGTAGAGAAGCAGAAGACAAAGATTGGGCAGCATCGAAGATAGTCCATCTCTAGGTCTCATGTACCCTACATTGAGTATAATATTTGTCATGGTAGAGTGAATCCCCTTGGTCAAAAGTCATCCACATCCCTTTCCAGTTCCCATTTCTTAATAATCCAATGCCAGATATTTGGTTCCTTGATTTCCTTGTTGACAAATGCCATAAATTCCACAACCATTTCTTCTCTAGAAACCATGCATTTATGTTGCTTCAAAGGATTCACTTTATTTTTATCCTTTCCTTTACACTTCCTACTCTTTTTGCTAGCCCCACCTCGTGACCCCTCTATTGAAGTCATACAAAAAACACAAACCACTAGAGAGAAATGAGAAACACCAATATCCCCATCAATAGCCTTGCTACAACCATAAAAATCATTGAATAAAGAAATACAAGAATGTAAATTCAAATTCCACACACATGCCAATAGCATGGTTAATTTAACACCTCTCTCCACCATACAAGACCATTGTCAAGGGTAATAATAAATATTAGAAAATTATGTCTTTAGACTATATATATATATATATATATATATAACTATATTATTATGTACAAAATTTTATATAATTCAAATTACCAAATTTATTTTTAATATAATATTATACTATGAAATTGTATATTTATATTAAATCTATTATATATTTATTATTTTACTATTTGCTATTTAATTATAACTATAATTTATGTATAAAATCTATATTTAAGTTCTTATTACAAGATATTCATTCTATATATAATGGATTGTTAAATATAATTATAAATAATATATACTTAATATAAAAACATATATTTTAACATAGAATACTATTAAATTAACCTATAAGAAATTTAGGAGCAACTTAACTAACCTTTGAGAGAGATGAAATGAGAAAGAAAGATAAGAGCGAGAGAGATGGATAGACATGGAGAGAGGAGGGAGAGAGAAAGATATAGAGATACAAAGAGGGAGATCGATAGAGAGATATATAGAGAGATACAGATAAGGGATGTAAAAACAAAGAGAGATAGAGAAAATAGAGATTAACTTTTGATCAACTAGTGTTTGCCCACAATCCAAAGATGAGAGATAAATATTGTGAGAGAGGCAAAAAATATAGAGGGTAAATAGAAAATGAGACAAATATACATAAATAGACAGATAGAGGAGTGCCAAGACTCTCTCTCTTAAATATTACATTTGTATAACTAATATTCAAAATAATTATGGAAAATATATTTATATATTAATTAAATTATAAAATAATAATAATAAATTTTAAATTACTTGTCATGGAGAAATAACAACTACTTCTCAAAGTGAACATAACATGGGAGAGAGATGATCATGGAGAAATAACGACTACTTCTCATAGCAAAAAAATGACTACTTTTCAGAAAAAAGACAGGATTTGGGGTTCCTATGACTGCAACAGGTAGATTCCTCATGCTTGTCGACCCAGGATCCCTTCCCCTCGTGACCCACGTGACTACAATAGAGAAATCCCTCTTGCTTGTGGACCCTTTAGCTATACAATCTAGAATCATGCAAGGAATGGGACTAAAGGAATCAGGCACAAATTTACAAAGCCAAATTGGGTTCTATTCTACTCTTACAAATGCCTGGATAGAAGCAAACAAGAAGTTTTGGATATATGTGAAGATGAAAGATCTCATCATTCACAAAGGGAAAATCTACAACGAAGGTAATATGAAGCTAATCCAAGGTTTGTGAATCGACTCTACAAAGAAAGTGAAGCAAATTTCAGATAAAAAAACATAAAGGAGTCGTTGTTTAGGGTTTCAACAAAATCAGATGAATCTTTTCAAAGCAAAATTTTTGCCAAAGGTAAGTAGGTGGATAGCAAAAGCAAAGAGATTCAAGGAAAAAATGGTGTTGAAAAGAGCAAAAATAGTCAAAAGGAGAAGGAGGAGCATGGAAAAGGTCAAAAGGGTCATGGAAAGGGCTCAACCCTTTTACATCAACAGAGGAAGAAGAAAAATTCTGCAAAAAGAAAAGCAAAAAGGGTAGCTCAACGCAAGAAGAAGGAAAAAATGCAATGGAGGCAAAAGGCTGCACCAAATGTAGACTCTAAAGAAATGGAACTAGTTCAAGAGCAAAGGCTAGGGAGTGAGAAAATGTTGCTTTCCAATCAAAAGACAACTGTGAAGATCACCTTGCCAGAAAATTTGTTGCAACCTCAAATTCAAGATCTATATAACAAAGCTTTAATTTGTAAGTTTTGGAACCTCGTGCTTGAATTAGATGCTTTACATGATTTGCTATTTTATGAATGGGTAGGGATTTCAAAGGTTTTCTATCTTGATAAAGAAAAGGGTGTCTTTATTTTGCTTTTTCATGAGAAATTCAATAGATATTCTATTTACAAAGTTAATTCCTAGGCAATTGAGGGATTTGGTCTTTATATGCAACCTTGGTCTCCAAAATTTAAGCCAAATAATCTACCCATTAGGTTTAGACTTGTCTAGATATAATTGTAGGCTTTAGCACTAGAATATAGAAAAATGCAACTAATAGAAACAATAGCAAATCAAATAGGGATTTTTCTTAAACATGACAAGTATTTTTTTCATAATCCATCAAAGCCAGTAAGGGTATGTATAATGTTAGATGCCACAAAGCCAGTGCCTGCTCAAATACAAATAACGTCAAACTATGGCATGTGGACACAACATATTACAGTAGAAACACTTGAAAACACTTGCACAAAGTTTCATTCTTTGGAATAGTGCAGTAGTATTTGTATAGTAAGGGATGAATGTAACATGCTAGAGAAGTAGGAAAGGGTATGTTAGGAAAATACATTGTCTAAGATAGTCTCTTAGACAACTAAGGAGCAACAATAAAATTTACATACTGGAGCAGTGAGACAAGAACAATCAAAGGTATACATAGAAGGCAAGGTCACTAAGGAACTGGAAATGATAGTTTCTGGTGTAAACATGATTCTTCATGCTTCCAGCTTGCCCTAACACAAAAGCAGTTTACTCTTTTGAAAAAGAGCATGGGACTTATTATACATTTGTATAATATGACTCTTCCACAAACTTTGCAACAACATATGAATGATATTATCAAAAAATTGATGTTTGGGGAAGGAATCCAACCTACTAACAAAACTTCATTCATTGTTGAATAAGGGGAAACCCAAAATGAAGTATCAAAGTGTTTCGTTCCTACAAATTCTAATTAGGAGCTGGAAACACTAGCTCAAAAGATAATTTATTCAATTGGTTCAGACCTATTTGATGACTTAGTAGATGTAATATCAAAGGAGGACAAAGTTGTGTAGTTAGGTGCAAGGTCAAGATCAAAATTTACTGGGCTGAATGCTTTGCAAATTGGAGATAAGTTGGTTGATTTGGAGCATGAATCCATTTTTATGTTAGGAAAGGTTGACAATGTTACAACCTTGGGGAGAAGAGGGAGAAATTCCAAGGTGGTAGAATTGAAGGAAGAATCATCGATACTGGATTAGGGTCCTACAGTTGGCACCATGGCGGCATGGGTAAACAGTGAGGATGATCAACTGGCAAAGTTTGATTATTCTCAAACCTTGTCTGTCTAAAAATATACGACAAGCCAACAAGTGTAAAAGAAATCCCCAGGTAAGAGAGGCGAAAATTCCAATGCAGAGAAATTGAAGGAAGAGATAGCAATAGGGATTCAAAAAAATATTGATGGAAATATTGTTATGTCTGTGATCAAGTGCCCGAGGAGAGCCTATTGATCTCCTTGAGTGCAATGAAGATAATTTCATGGAATGTCAGGGGCATTAATGCTTGTGAAAAATGAGCTCAAATCAAGCATTAGTTAGATGCTTGTGGAGCAAACATAATTTTGCTTCATGAAACAAAAACTCAAAAAATACTTATGAAGCAACAATTCAAAAATGGAAAAAGTGAAATTCAACATGTGATCAGTGCAATTTACCCATCCTAAGTGATGCAAAACAAAATGAAAAATAAGGAAAACAACACTAAAACACCTCAAGATAGGGCTACGTTAACTCAAACAAAATAAAGACAAAGTAAAGCAGATTGATACCTTGTGTGAGTTTCTCCTTGGTTGGCCCTTTGATGATTGATGTTTTGTATGCTCCTTGATGGAAAAATGTAATGCAAATGGATGCAAAATGCTTTAAACGAGATGAGGAATGCAATGAGCTATGTGGGTGGTTGGATGGATGAATGCAAGTGCAAGAGATGAAAGCTTCAAAACATGACACAATGGAGGTTTGGGAGTGCAAGCATGCAAGTGTGAGAGCTAGAGATTGAATGTGATGAATTGCAAAATGTGTGAATGCCTAATGAATGAAAATGAAATAAAATATTTTATTTTAAGGGAGATTTCTCTAGAGAATTGAACGGTTGAAATTTTACCAATATGGGCAAGATGAAGGGCTGTGGTGAGTTGAGGACTCACAAACCCTCACATCTTTCCATGTGGAGGATGAAGTGTCACAGGAACAAATGAGTTGGAAAAGGGACATGTGAGGTGGAGGTACTTGCAAGTACCTTGGGATGAGGAGAAGATTTCCTCAAAAAGGAACTTCTTGTCCCCATGTGGGAAGGATGTTGACATGTGAGGAATTTTAGAATTCCTCACACATCATCATGGCGAAGAGAGAAGTTATTGGAGGAATAAATGTGAATTTTAAATTCACATGATTGGAAGGGGAAAAGTGGTTGGGAGAATAAATGTGAATTTTAAATTCACATGAGAAGCACCTTGTGGATAAGACAAGGTTCTTATGGAGGAAGTTGAGAATTACTTTGTGGATGAGACAAGGTTTTTATAATGGAAGGTTCTTGACCCCATGTGACTGATGTGACAAGTGAGGAGTTCTAGAACTCCTAACAACTTGCATGGGGAAGAGGAGAGTCTTGGAGGGATAAATGTGAATTTTAAATTCACATGGGGAAGAGGGTCTAGGCTAAATGTGAAAATTGTGAAGGTTGACTAAAAATGTATGCTAAATGTAGCAAGGGGATTAGATTAAGGTTGTGCAAATAGGTGATTAGGAAGATTAATGGAAGATTAGAAGCAAGTTGGAAGATGCGGAGGATGTGACATTAATCCTGATTAAAGGTGTGCACATCATAATCATGGATTAATTAGATTAACCCATATTAGAAGAAGGTTATGGAGGATGTGACAAGGAGAGATAAAAAGAGGAATTTAAAATTGATTTAAATTCTAAAAGGCTAAATGACCAAATTAAATAAATTGATGTATTTATTTAATTCAGAGAAAGGATGAAAGGTAAAGTATTTAATTGTAAAATTAAATACTGTAGGAACCTTAGGGAAAGGGGAAATATTAATTAAATAAGTAACTTAATTAATATTGATGAAATAAATGGATGAAGGAGATGGGTTTGACCATATCGGAGTGGTCAAATTTTGATGTCTACATTTTTTCCCTCTTCAAAATATTCTTAGAATAACAGTGTTTTGAAGAAAATAAAATGCAAATGACTCTATAGAGGAAGTGACCAGAAAATGATGCCCCACTATGGGAGAATTTGTGTGAGCTACTTGAATGGAGGGAAATGAAAGGTGATGCCCCAATCTCGCAAGGAAATGACCATAATAGAGGAATGGAGGAAAATGGTAGGGTATGCCCCCTCGAGAGGGCAGTTGGAGGGAAAAAAGGGGCCCCGAGCGACTTCGTGATATGAGGAAACAAAAGACACGGTTGGATAGAGCTGGAAAAACCATGAAGATTGACTTTTGAATGAAGTCAAACAGACACATGGGTTGCAATTGGCAGCCTCAGGAAGTTAGAGGATTAGTTGAATTAAAAAAAGGTTTAAATAAAGGGGAAAAATACCCTTCACTTTAAAAAGGTTAAAAATGGAGGGAAAAATTTATATAAGGTAATTTTAGGAATTACCACTCCTCATTTGCACAGCTGACAGTTGAGTGAGAGAGAGTGGAGAGGGGAGGAAGGAGACGGGGAGACGAGGATGCCAGACAATTATGATTCTGACATCATCCACCGAGGGGATGAGGTACAATGGTTTTACCACAAGCGTGCGGTTCCGCGCCAGGTTAGGTTCAAAACCATCTTTGTGATTTTAAGCATTTTATGATGTATTTTTTGGTTTTAATGCTTTTTCAAAACATGGGTTTTAGGATCAGGGTAGTTTAGGAAAATGGATTGGGGGCAAAATTTCGATTTCGCCGAGTGGGTAGGCAGAATCGTCTATTAGAGGGGAGGGAAAGGGAGATGAATTTTCCCAATTAGAGGGTAAATACACTGAGAAAACAAAAAGAGAGGCCCGAAAAGGGCCAAGGAAGAATAAGGGAGGGCAGATTTGCCCTGGGAGCAGGCAAATCCGCTCGAAAGATCAGACCGGGGGAAGGGGAAACCACGCCCATTAGAGGGGTGACCCCGCCCATAAGGGGGCGACCACACCTGGGCACGACTGCCCATCCAGGGGTGGGTTTTCCTGCCCTTTGGGCGGGCTTGCCCTGGGTCGAGGGGGTCCACCCCTGTCAAGGGCGGGTCCGCCCACGAGCCGAGTGGGTTTTCTCGTAAACTGGGGTGGGTTCGCCCAAGGGGCGGATGGGAGAGAGAATAAAAGGAAACAAGATCGGGAAAGACAGGTAAAATTTTGGGCTAGAAAGGGGGAGGGTAAAAAGGTAGTGAAAAGAGAGCCTAGGGCTAGGGAAATAGACAAGAGGGAGGAGATGAAGAAAAAGATAGGATGAATGACATGTGGTACATGGTGCAAATGCAAAGCTTTGATAGTTTGCAGACACGCGAGAGGCGGTCAGAGGTGCTAGAGGCAACGATAGCAACTATGAATGAAGTAGACCTGAGGCTCTGTCATGGGCAGGACTGCTGCATTTATTAGGATACCCTATGATTAAAGTGCATTGGGTGATGTTAACAACCCTGATTGAGTGCTGGAGTTTAGAGACCTCGACCTTTCATCTCCCGACAGGGGAGATGATGGTGACGTTGGAGGACGTGTGGCAGATACTGAGGTTGCCTATAGCAGGCCACCTGGTAAGTGTGATGACAACAAAGGGGGTGATGCTAGATCATATCGTGTGGGTGTTGTTTGGGCGAGATGACCTACCTGTGCAGAGAGGGAGGTTGGAGGTGGACCGATGCCTGACATTGGTGGTGCTAGTAATGCCATTATATCTATGCAGGCTGATTAGTGGATTACTGCTACCAGATCAGAGTGGGCGCTTCTACAACCTAAGCTACATGGAGGTGATATGACACATCATCGAGGGGAGAGAGGGATAGTTCGCATGGGGTACATGCGTATTGGTGCAGCTCTACAGAGACATGCACGTTATATGCTATGGAGAGACGCTCAGTGTGACATAGGTGACACTACTACATGTATGGGCCTGGGAGCACATCAGTGTCGCCAGGCCAGGAGTGGTGAGAGTAGGAGTGGAGGATGATACAACACTAGTAGCTTGGTGGTACGGGTTGGAGTATGGATGGGTGTGGCACTATAAGGGCTACAAGGATCTAGACAGATGGAGGAGGACATTGGATGACCTTCAGGAGGAGGATATAGTGTGAAGGTTGTATATGACATGACAATTTTCAGGATGGAGGAGAGATGAGGCAAGGTAGAGAGGCTACTTCTATACCAAATGCTACATAGTCAGGGGGAGCCACAGACAGTGGAGGCATATAGGGCAGACAAAGTGACTAAACAGTTTAGGATTATATAGGACATTCCGCACAAACTAGAGAGGTTTCGACGGATTACCCGAGAGCGACCATGGGGAGATCCAATTTCACTGAGGTTTGCAAGAGAGCACTGGGAGACATTGTAGCTAATACCCTACCCGAGTAGGACCGGGGGGGAAGTAGAGGCAGGAGTGACAGTTTGATACACCGCGTGGCATACCCATCACCAACCTCCAAAAATTACTCCAGAGGAGCCAATTGTGGGGGCATTGGGGTTTGGGCCAGAGGATGAGCTTCAATTGGCAGGCTAGAGGAGAGGGAGGAGGGGAAAACAGAGGAGAGGACAAGAGGCAGTTGGAGTAGCAGGGCAGTAGGGGAATGTGGGGGCTGCAAGACAACAGGATAGAGGACAGGCCGAGGTTGGGACCGTAGGGCAGCAGGAGAGGATGGGGAGGAGGAGACAATAGAGGAGAGCCAAAGTGAGGAGGTAGAGGAAGAGATGAGGTAGGGATGGGGGAGAGGGATGGGAGAGGGAAGGAGGTAGCTGGAGTAGCAGGGTAGTAGGAGAGAGGACAGATGGTTGGGGCCGCAGAGTAGCAGGAGAGGGTGAGGAGGAGGAGACCACAAAGGAGAGACCGGGTGGAGATTGAGGCAGAGGGTGGGGGAGATGAGGTATATGTGGAGATGATGGATGAGAGAGATGAGGTAGAGGCAGAGGTGATGGATATGGATGTTCATGATATTCCCCCATTGGCTATGGTGCCACCTATAGCAGAGGATCCGACTATACTGTTGAGAGGGGACATGGCGAGATTACAGATCACCGAGTATAGATTGACAGATGCAAAGGTTGTGAGATGTAGAGTAGAGGCATAGGTGAGCATGTTGCGAGCAGAGGTGGCTAGGGCATGGGTAGAGGGTGAGAGATATTTTAGGTCTATAGTCGATGCAACGTCGCAGTATGAGGAGGAGCTACGGGTAGAGAGGGATGGTCTGCGAGTTGAGGTGAGACAGCTAGAAGTAGAGGTGACTCAGTTGGAGGGAGAGGTATCTAGAGAGCATGAGGAGGTGGTGGTGGCAAGATGGGAGTGAGACAGGCTAGAGGTAGTGGTGACCATACTGTAGGCGAGAGCACAACGAGAGCCTGGAGGATCGATAGAGCAGGTATCTGCAGGGACCATGGTAGAGGCAGAGAAGGACTTGGATGATTTGAGGATACAAGTGGAGGGGCTACTTAGAGAGAGGACTGAGTTGAGATGGGAGCGAGATGAACTCCATGATAGGGTCGAGGTAGCAGATCAAAGAGTGGGGGACATGGGGCTGATGCAGGAGAGGGGGGATGCTATGAGAGTCTAGGTACAGACCTTATAGGTAGAGGGATGCAGTACAGATACAGGTTTAGACCCTACAGGGTGAGAGGGACGCAACACAGATATAGATGCAGACCCTGTAGAGTGATAGGATGCATCATAGAGATAGGTGTAGACCTTGCAGAGCGAGAGGGATGTGGCAGTGGCTCAGGCATATATTGCAGAGAGAGAGAGAGGGATGCAACATAGGCTCAGGTATAGGCAACACAGAGTGAGGGTGGCGAGGCAGGGGCAGATGTGTAGAGATTGTAGGAACATATATGGGCTATGAAGATTGAGAAGGACAAGGCCATCAAGTAGGGGTCACAAATGGGGGCAAAGATAGATCAACTGAGGTTGGCACAGGATGCATGGGTGTAGGAGCGGTGGGGATCGAGACAGATATAAACATGAGTGGAATGTAGCCAGGTATCAGGCTGTGGAGAGAGATGAGTATATGAGGGAGGTGACCTATTGGATGTGTGCTTATTAGTAGGCAGTTCCAGATCCAGCACAACAGACAACTCACTATGTCTGACAAGTGCCTTAGATGCCTGCACCATCCCAGTCACTAGGGACACATACCTAAGGGTACAATGACTATCAGGTGACTCCTCCGTGTAGAGGGCTGGTGCCCAACTCTCCACAAAGGTCAGATGTGGGAAACTCATAGTAGAGATGACAAAGGACAAGTGATATGATTCCAGTTTTTGATAGGTGCATGATGGATGTACAGTATAGAGCAACAGAGATTAGAGTTGATCTAGAGCCTTGTATTTGTATTTTATTTGATGATATATGCGATGGATGTGTATTTTGGTTATATGATGGACATTCATATTTTGATATTTATATATGATATGTGACAACCTTCATTGACACTATGTGATGTATATATGATGGATGATGTGATTATGCATATGTGTATGTTGATGATTTTACTATGGATGATCATGATGATGTGATATATGTATGTACTTATGATGATGTATGTTGATGCTTACATGGATGAGATGTATCATATATATGATGACTAACATGTATGATGCAGGATGTAATGATTGATTTATGACTTTTATGTGCTATGGATATGGATCTGACAATGTGTGATGCAGGTGGCGATGTATGCAATGCGCTAATGATATGGCCTAATATGGAAATGATTAATTAATGCAATGGATCTAAGAGGTTTAGAATAAGCAAATATGATTAATCTAACAACATGGGATGGTAATGCATATGAGATGAAATATAATGAACCTAGAATACGACATGAGATGCAATTAAATTTCTTACAAACACTAATGGATAAATGAAATGCAATGTGGATGGTAGATGGACCCTATTTGCGATCATGCTTGCTTTAGCTTATACAAAATAAAGGTGTGTGATAGGTGAGTGGGATGGCCTAACATGAAATGCAATGAAACATGAACATACGTGCTAATAAGGACTTTCATAGTAACAAGGGTAGATGGTAGGTGTATTGTTGGTTTTAATGGCAAGTACTTTCCCTATAATAATTAGAAAATTACGAGAAGATGGGTGTGAAATTGCACCTGTCAAGAACTATATGTATCCCAAGAAGAATGGGAGATGGAAGGTGAATGTTTTCACAACCAAAATCATAGGTCATAGGTCAAGTATGAATGCAATGCAACAAAGTTGATCATGAAATGCAATCCTAGTGTAATTTTCCATTTTCAGAGCACTGATTTTTGCTATAGCATAAGACACTAGGTACTATGGTATGTGAACTAGGGAAAATTAACATCTAATGCATAAAACAAACACAACAGACAAGAAGGTTATCCCTTCACCCCAAAGTCACGAAGACCTTGGTCGGGCCAGGCATTGGAATAACCACAAGCACAAAAGGATGCCCCAGCGTAATACAAGACCTCAAGGATCTTGGTGGGTACCACGTGGGACAACCAGGAAGACAACAACAAAGCGAAAAAGGTCAAGATATGCCCCTGCATTAACCTATCAAAACACACCATAATATGATGAATTATTGCGGCCTTAACAAGTTGTGAGAGGGGGATCAAATGATAAATAAAAGCCAAAAGCATCAAAATATCGCAATCAATTTCAAAACGTCCTTTTCCATAGGATCAAGAGGATGGATGGGGTTGATGAGGTTTGTTAGAAAGGATGCATCCTGTTGATACCAAAGATGGACACTAAACTAAAAGATCAATAAATGATGTAGGAAATTCCAAAACCAATTGAATCTCATGATACAAGAGGATCTTATTTGTGAAGCACCAGCTAGATAAGGACATACTTGATGACACGACACAAGAAACGAGACACAATACTAACACAACCTAACGACCTAGGGGCTCGGGGGCCGATCAAAGATTAGCCTTGCCTATGTGAAAGCACAGAGCCCTCATAGTTCAAGAAAATACTATGGATAAAAGTGGAAAGATGACAAATGGAGATGAGCGCTAGAAGATGATGTCAAAGAAAAGCAAAGCAAAGCCCCGAGGGTGGATCAAAAGATCAACCTTTCCTACGTGAAAGCGTAGGGGCAATGTAGTTCGAAAAGGAAAAAGACAAACCAGGGATAAGAGCACAAAGGGGACAATGGATACCACAATGCATGACCAAAATAGGATGGACAAAGTTCCCTAAAGGTAGATCAAATGATTAGCCTTGCCTATGTGAAAGCGCAGGGGCAATGTAGTTCGAAAAAGACCAAAGAGACTGATGCGACATGATGGGATCTAAATGAAGACCAACATGATGGAGGATCCTAGATGGACATGAAGGACTGACTAGATGACGAGACCAATGACACAAGCTCATATTAGGAGAAAAGCTTAGGATGATGGATAGCAGATGAAGATCGTCCAATGCTCAACCAAAATATACCAAGCGACTAGATGATGCATGCGGATGGGAGGATAGGATTGATGGGAATATGAGATTGGGATGGATGGAAGCATAGAGTAATTAGGACGCAAGGTAGATAATGATTAAGCCCTTTACAAATGGTGCCTGTGACCAGGTTTTCACCAAACGTACTTATCCAAGGCACCACCAAGGGTGGTTTTCACCATAGGATGAATTATTTCTCTTTACTATTTTTGGATTTTATTTGATTTTTCAATTTTTTTGTATTTTTGATAATTGTTTACTTTTTTTTTTGTATTTTTTAAACTTTGCAGGAGAGGATACCCCAACTGATTTAAGTGTAGAACCTTTTTAGGTGCATGATGTTAATGGGCTCCTCTAAGGGATCTCCTTCAGGTGTAGCCAGTTTGTAGGCCCCTGATCCATATTTTGCGGTGATGACATAAGGACCTAGCCAATTTGCTTCAAATTTTCCCTTCTTTTCTCGGTCTTGTTGAGTGCACTCATTCTCCTTGAGGACTAAATCACCAATGTTGAACTAGAGAGGATGAACCTTCTTGTTGTAGCTTCTTTTTAGATGATTTTGATAGGCTTGAAGGTGGTCATATGCTTTGATCCGGATTTCATCGAGGAGTTCTAGCTGGCTGAGTCTGGAAACTCAAGCATCTTCATCGTTGATAAGATTCTTCAGGGATATTGTTAGTGATGGGATTTCTACCTCAATTGACAAGATAGCTTCAGCACCGTAGATGAGAGAATATAGAGTGGCGCTAGTAGGGGTGAAGATAGAAGTGTGATATGCCCAAATAGCGGGATGGATGTGAAGGTGCCAATCTCGACTAGTATTATTGACCACCTTTTTAAGGATTCTGATGAGGGTTTTGTTGGTGGCTTCGGCTTGACCATTACTCTGGGGGTAATAAGGCATAGACCAATGATGTTGGATATGGAAGGTGTTACAAAGGTGTTTCATAGCTTGGTTCTTGAAAGGCTTTCCATTGTTAGAAATGATATTGGATGGTATTCCATATCTGCAGAGAATATTGAAGAGGATAAACTTGGAAATCTGAGTACCTGTGATTTGTGAGAGTGGCATTGCTTCCACCCACTTGGTGAAGTAATTAGTTGTGGTGATGATGAAGGTATGGCCATTAGAGGATGGGGGATAGATCTTGTCGATTAGGTCAAAATCACATTGAGAGAAGGGCCATGGTGCTACAAGAGGCTGCAGATCCTGTGTGGAGCATGTATTAGATCGGTGTGTTGTTGACAGGGTAAGCACTTCTTGACGAACTCATAAGAATCATGTTCTAATGTAGGCCAGTAATATCATGTTCAAAGAATTATGTTAGCTAGGGCCATGCCATTTGAGTGGGCCCCACATACACCACTATGTACCTCTGTTAATGCAGTATGGGCTTCAATCTCGTTCAGACATTGAAGGAGGGTTCCATCATACCCACATCGATAAAGTGTATCACCTAAAATGGTGTAATGGGATGTTCGGTGGATGAAAGAATTATGCTGGTTTTGTGTGAGATCGAGAGGTAGGAGATTGTCACGAAGGTAGGTGTAGATATCATGGTACCAAGGGGATGTGGGACCTACAATGTCACACACCATCTCACTTTCTGGGATATCATATGCTTGGATTAAGAGTTGTTCAACGAGGAACTCACACTTTTTTTTGTCTTTGGGCATGTCAATTAAGGAACCAATAGTAGCCATATAATCTGTTGCTTTGTTCTGGACTCTTGGAGTCCGATCAAACTAGATGGAAGTGAAATACTTCTTGAAGTCGTTTACCATGCATTTATAGGGTAGTAGCTTATCATCTTTTCTGAGAAACTCGTCGTTGACCTGTTTGATGATTAATTGAGAATCACCAAAGACTCTTAAGTGGGTGATATGCCATTGGATTGCAATTTTGAGGCCAATAAGAAGAGATTCATATTCAGCTATATTATTTGTACATAGAAAAGCCAGTTGGAATGACTTTGGTATATAATCCCCTTGAGGGTGACAAGCAAGATTTCCTGCCCCCGATCCATTGTGTGTGTATGACCCATCAAAATATAGTGTCCATGTGGCCACTTCTGTTACTGTGAAGACTCCTTCATCAAGGAATTTTTTTTCTAGGGGGTAGGCATCTACTAGGGGAGCATCTGCTAGCTAATCAACTATCACTTGTCCTTTAATAAATTTCTGATCCACATATTCTATATCAAATTTGCTCAGAAGCATGACCCACTTAGCCATGTGACTAGTTAGAATTGTTCTGGATAATAGGTATTTGAGTGGATCGACCTTGGAGATGAGCTTTACTAGATGATTAAGCATGTAATGTCAGAGTTTTTGTGAATTGAAAACCACAGCTAGACAAGCTTTTTCCATTGGGGAATAATTAAGCTCATAACCAACTAGGGTCCGGTTGATGTAATAGATTGCTCTTTCCTTTGATGACTCATCGTGTTGTGCCAGTAATGCCCCCGGTGCCATTGAAGTAGCCGAAATGTACAACAAGAGTGGCTTACCAAGAATTGGTGGCATAAGGATTGGTGGGTGAACCAAATATTCTTTGATTTTTTCAAAGTCGAGTTGACACTGTTGGTTCCACTTAAAAGTAGTATCCTTCTTTAGGAGATGAGTGAACGGCTGACACTTGTTGCTAATTGAGCTATGAACCATCAGATGGATTGTAGTTTACCTTGAAGGATTCTTAGCTATTTTAGGTTGCGTGGTGGAGGAATATCTATAATTTCTTTGACTTTCACTATATCTACTTCTATACCTCTTCGAGAGACAATGAAACACAATAGTTTTCCTGATATAACCCCAAAAACACATTTCTTAGGATTTAGCCTCAGCTTATATTGCTCTAGATGCTCAAAGATCTTGAGTACCACAGGATGTTCTTCCCTTGTTCTTGATTTCCCTAATAGATCATCAACATAATCTTCCATTATTATATGAATGAGATCATGGAAGATAACTGTCATAGCTTGCTGGTAGGTTGCCCCTGCGTTTTTAAGGTCGAAGGGCATAACATTATAACATAAGGTGCCCCATGGTGTGGTGAAAGCTATTTTATGTTGGTCTTTAGGTGAAATTATGAT
This sequence comes from Sequoia sempervirens, assembly GCA_007258455.2. Lineage (NCBI taxonomy): Eukaryota > Viridiplantae > Streptophyta > Pinopsida > Cupressales > Cupressaceae > Sequoia > Sequoia sempervirens. The sequence continues at coordinate 545,296,847 of VDFB02281492.1, forward strand.
ATGATTGTATCTAGAGAAGCCATCCATGAGGGAAAGCATCTCATGTCCCGCAGTGAGGTCAACCAACATGTCTATGTTTGGCAAAGGAAAATCATCTTTGGGACAAGCCTTGTTGAGATCACAGAAGTCTATACACACTCTGATAGCACCATTTGGTTTGGCTACGGGCATGACATTGGAGATCCATTCTGAATAATCAATGGGTCTTATGAATTCAACATCCAATAGCTTCTCCAATTCTTTCTTAACTAGTAGATCCACCTGGGGGTACATTTTCCCCAACTTTTGCTTGACAGGTTTGGCATCAAGACGTATGTCCAGATGATGTACTAATAAGGCAGGATGAAGGCCTGGCATGTTTGAATACGTCCATGCAAATTTGATGATGCCTTCTTTGAGAAGCTTGGTGATGGTAGAATGTTCTTCCTCTAACAATGCTTTGGCTACATAAGTGATTTGGGATCCACTTTAGTTCCCAAATTTATCTCTTGAGTTTCCTCTATCAAGATAGACGATCATTCAGAGAGCTGAGTTCCTAAAAGGGGAAGATGAACATCCCCATCTTCTAGCACCTCATCGAGCTTTTTGCTATCAGATACACCCTTTGTTTTTACTTTTTCTAGGTCAAGAAATGCCTCGGGGAGGTTTTCACTAGGTGACCTTTTTTTATTTTGCTTCTTTCTACTTTTGTGGTTAGGGTGTTCATCTTCCCCCAATCCAATAAGATGTATGTACTGAAGGTATCAATAGGTGTGCTACCATGTAGGTCCCAATCTATGAGTTCAGGATGTTTAAGGGATAGGCTAATGGTGCAGATGTATAAGCAGTCGACCATGGAAGAGAGGTCAGTGTGATCTACATCATCGTATGCGTGTATGATGGATTTCTCCTCTGGTATGTCTTCAAGGAGACTGTTGCTCTCACTAACGTTGTTAGAGGTACTAGATGATGCTATAGGTCCCTTTTGTTTTGTGTCATGACCCAAGCTGAGTATCTTGGTCTTATTGTAGCTTCAATATGATGTTTCCTTCCTTGCTCTTCGATGCTAAGGCCTCCCCCCTTATAATTGTACTTTTCCATGAACTTAGAGGGCCAAGGATAGTTCTCCTGGAAATATTCTTTCAAAGGAGGGGAGGGATCAAGTTCCTCACGGTAGACCCATTGGCTTATGTCATCTTCTGGCGCATCTTTTCTTAACCCAAGAGAGTGGTAAGTACTAGTTCCAACGTTCTTGGAGCTCAAAGTGATAGTCTTGTCTTCTGGTTTTGGTGTAGACTGCAAAGGTTGGCCATATGTGTGCGATGAGGGTGGCATAGTTGCCACGTTCAAGGATGTGCGCATCTCATATTCATCACATCCCTTGTCAATGATCTAGACTTTAGTGACAGTGGAATCAGATGTGGATGATGGAGTGGTGGCTAATGCGGTGGTCAATGATTGGGATGATGACATCTGCGGCAGTCACATTTCCACTCTAGGACTATAGTGGGAATGAGGAAAAGAAGCTTCTAATGTGCGACAATATTCAAATGGTCAGGGATCTATGTGTATGGTAACTTCTACCTCATTGAATGAGAATTTTAGACATTGATGGTATGTGGATGGAACAACTTGCATGGCGTGAATCCATGGATGACCGAGGAGGAGGTTATAGGGAAATTATAGATCAGGGACATGACATGTAGTATATTGCACAACTGGACCAACCTAAATTGGAAGACATTGTACCTTCAGAATCACGCTCTACATTATCATACGCCTTGATTGTGATGACTTGATTATTTAAATCAGCATGGGTGTATTCAACCTATTTTATGAATTTCAATGTACAAAGGTTTAGGGAAAAACCATTATCTACCAAGACCCTTTTTACTTTGTGACGGTTTACCAGGACCTCTAGATGAAGGTGATGATTATGATTGGAGTTGATGCAGGGCATGTCGTTTTGGCTAAAACCCAGTTGATAGATGGCAAAGAGGTGCCCTACCAATACTTGAAATTGTGTAGGGTCTATGTCATTAGGAACTTGGGTGTCCCGTAAGGCCTTATTTAGGATTTCCCAGTGTGCAGGAGAAGACTTAAGCAAGTCCAAAATGGATTTCTATGTTGAATTCTTTCCTAGATGGTCAAGAATGTTGTATTGAGAACTCACAAGTTGGAGTTGGGTGGATGCAGAGGCTCTAAGGACTGCGATGCAGGTTCGACGGGTGGTGACAACACATTATGGATCCTTTCCCTTTACGTGTATCATAGATACACATGGTTCCACTTGTTCAATATGCATGACGATACCTTGGTAATTGAATGGCACATTTTTATAACTGATGTTGTTGGTGCTATTATTCTGATCATTACTATTGCTAGGCCCTAGATTTGAATTTGACGTACTAGGCCCTTGGTTATGTTTAGGGAAGGAATTCTGATATATCTGCAATTGAGCATTGGACGAGGGTGTCGTGTTGGCATCCACATGTATGTCACCTCGATCTATAAGATCCTAGATGTACATTTTCAGACCTTGACACTTGTTCAATGTATGCCCTTTAATCTTGTGGAACTCATAATATTCATTTTCCTTGAACCAATTTGGTTTGGGCTTGGATTCGTTGAGTGGCTTGGTCACAAGATATGTGATCGGGTAATTAGCTTGTAGAAGCCTATTAAACACGACACTTAGGGGTTCTCCTAATTGAGTGAATTGACACTTGTTACCCCTTGATTGTTTTTATTGGATTGTTGGGATGGACGAGGTGCCCCTTGAGGCACTGATATGGCATTAGGAATTGACTACTGTGGAGGAGGATATTGTTGCTTCTAGGAGGCATTGGCCACTTGGACATGTTTAGTGTCAGTGACACCATCATTGACAACATTTTTTATTTTTTTTCCAATAACGGGGATTAACTCCAGACGATTTCTCTTTATCAGAGTTAAAGATTTTGATTAGCCCTTTGGCGATGAGGGCTCTCTCAAGAATAGGACCCTTTTCCACAATTTCAGCAAAGGTCATGACACAATGAAGTCTAAAGTTGTGGGCCATGTCTGGATGGGAGTTTTTGATGAACAAGGTGACCATGTCCTTTTCCCTTAGCGGGGATTTCATGTGACTGGCTAGGGCTCACCATCTTTGAATATAGCTTGCAAAGGTTTCTCCCTCCCACTGTTTTTCCTTCAAGATATCCAAGGTATCAATATCCTTCTCTAGATTGAAGGAGAAGTGGAAGACAAACTCTTTTTAAAGTTGTGCGAAGGACTTGATAGATCCTTTCTTAAGACCCATAAACCAATCAAGAGCTATTCCCTGTAAACTCCTAGGGAACAATCTCATGAGGTAATTGTCATTGTGCATAACTTCTTGACAGTGGGCGTAAAACTCTTGAAGGTGAGCCTTGGGGTCTTTGGTTCCTTTATATTTATCAAATTTTGGCAATTTCAAAATGCTTTGGGAAAGGACCTAATGAAATAGAAAGATCGAACAGATATGGAAAAATTTCCTCAAACTTGAACGATTGTTTTCTGGTCCCAGCTTGTAAGTATTTTAGCGCAGCTTTGACTTCTTCTAGATCTTGATTGATAGGCGTTACGGGAGTCAGATTGGATGAACTAGGTTGATTGTATGGAGGATACTGTTGATACGATGAGGATGGTGCTGACATAATTGGATCATAAGCAGGTTGAGGTGTGTATGGAGGCATTTGTTGGTACTGATTGGGGTAACCAGATTGAGGATTGATGTAAGGTGGATAGGAGGATGACAGATTTTGATGGTAAGAGGTGGAAGCTGCTTGTTGGTATGGTGGCTGTTGTTGATAGTATGAAGTAGATGGAGTGCCCTGCTAGTATTGTGTAACAACTTGATAGTATCATGACGTGGAATCCCCTTGCTGGTAAGGCGACGTTTGTTGATAGTAAAAGGTGGATTGAGGACCCTGGTGATAAGGTGGATGTTGTTGCGTATAGGATGTGGATGACGTACCTTGTTGATATGGAGGATGCTGCTGAGCATAGTATGGATTGGACTGGTAATTGTACACAACATTGGGTTGTTGTGTGATGTATGGAGGTTGTTGTGGATTAGACTGCAGTTGATATGGGTTTGTGTGTGATTGTAGAGGATTAGTGTATGGAGGTGGTTGAGTCCGCGGGGGGTTCTGAGCAGTCACATAAATGTTTTGATTAGGATTGGATGCAACAACATAAGCGGTGCATGTGCTAGATGGGTGGTAAAGATATTGCGTGAGAGGATTCTATTGCGTTTGCATAGGAACGTGTGTATGATGGGGTGGATGTTGCTGCTATGGTGAATGTTGATAAAGTGGGCGAGATGGGATATGTTGTTGTGGGATTGTTGCCGAAGCATTATGGGGTGGTTACGGTGGCTGTGATGCAATTTGCATGACTTGATGTGGGGGTTGTGTGGGAATGGTAGTGTGTTGTTGAGGAATTGAAACATTTTACTGTGGAACAGTGATGTTTTGTTGCGGGATAGTGATGTTTTGCTTTGGAGGTTGCTGATGGGGTGGTTGAGATGAAATGGTAGAAACAACAACATGTTGTGCTGGTGTTTGCAAAGGGATAGCAGTGTGTTGTGGTGGTGCTTGCATCATAGTGGATTGATGCGGATTAACGGGAGGCTACTGAAATGTAGGGATATTACCTTGAGGTGGCGGTAGTAGATTACCGACAGGTGTAGGTCCTAGAGGTGGCATCAATGAAATAAGTGGAGTGCCCCCAGTATTGACAAGTAGTTGACTAGGATGTTGAGGTGGAAGTGGTGGAGCAACCAGAATATTCCGCGGCATGTCATCGGCATAGGGATCATTAGGATCAGGTGGTGCTGGAGAGGAAGCGGATGGGAGGTGAGGATAAATGGTGACTTGGTGTATCATGAAATTTTTGAAATTAGGATGATACCAATTCTCTATAGGTGGACCTTCGGGAACATATGAATTTCCTGGAATATTTTGTGAGGTTTGCAAATCTTGAGGTGTAGGAAGAGTCTGGGTGCTGGTATATTGTGACATATTAAAGTTGGGTGGTGGTTTGACTCCTTTCATAATTAGAGTAGTGAGAATCTTATCCCCACGTTTGTTGAGGAGGTAATTTTTCATCTGAACATTAGCAGGATTGCTTAGATACTCATCAACCGTAACTTCGGGTTGATTGACCATGTTTTCATCTTTGGGCGGTGAGGTGTTTTGGACGTCGGTGTTGGACTGTGATGATACATCGTTATGGGGATCTTAAGGGATATTTGCACCATTGTTGGGATCTTGTGTGGTGTTTGCAACGTTGTTAGGATCTTGTGGGATATTCAGTTGGGAACCTTGGACTTCTTGTTCTTCCATCTATTTCTTGGCTTGTGATCGAGTCTGAACGGGCATGAAAATGCAAAACTACTATTTGACTAAGATGTGGTTAAACTCTCTAAGATGCAATGCCTAAATGATGATTGAAGGATTGATTTGGTTGGATAGTGGATTAGCTGATTGGATGATTAGATGAGGATGAGATTAGATTAGATTGATAGATTGGATGATTAGATAAGGACTAGATTGGATAAGGTTGATTGATGAAATGATTGATAAGTTTGAATGATTGGATAAGATTGGATGATGGAAGGAATTCTAAACCAGGTTTAGAGATAAGCCTAGGTGACTTAAGGTGTTGATTGATCAAATTTAGGATAGGTAGATGATTGCGACACTGAATCCAACTTGAGATGGAAGTGGATTGATAGGGCCAAATGATGATGACTGACTCAGGATGGATGGCGATCCTAAGTAGACATTGTAGGATGACGATCGATTTCAGACCCCTAGGTCAATTTGGATAGTGAATTCAAATGAAGTTTAGAGGATTTTTATTGCGAAAAAAATGATGGATATGCAACCTAGAGATGCTTTATGATGTACCTATATGATTTAGATGATGTAGATGAAAATTATGAAAAATGCAGAATGACGGGATAAAGATCAGACTCATCTAACCCAGGTGCAGGATCACCCAACTAGGGGGCAAGGTCGCCCAACTGGAGGTTAGGTTCGCCTATCTAGAGGTCAAGTTCACCCAACTGGAGGTCAGGTTTTTCTATCTGGAGGTTAGGTTCACCCAACTAGAGTTCAGGTTCACCCAACTGGAGGTCAGGTTCACCTATCTGGAGGTCAGGTTTTCCCAACTAAAGGTCAGGTTCACCCAAGTTAACTTTCAGACTTATCTAAATAAAAAGAGAGGATCAAATAGACTATTGGAATGGGAAAACGAATGCTCAGATCAGGGAAACAGATACTTAGAATGAGTAAACAGATGGTCAGAACGGGGAAATAGATGCTCAAAACAGGTAAACGACGGCTCCGAATGGGAAATAGACATTTAGAACAGGGAAATGAATGCTTGAAATGGGGAAAAAAATGCTTGAAATGGGGAAACAAGTACTCGAAACGAGTAAATAAATGGTCATAATGGGTAAATAGGTGCTCGAAACGAGTAAACAGATGGTTGAAATGGGTACTCGAAATGAGTAAAAAGATGCTTGAAATTGTAAACGGATGCTTAGAATTGGAAACAGATGTTTGGAACAGGTAAACGGGTACTCAAAATGGGGAAATGGATGGTCAGAACAGGTAAACGGGTACTCAGAATGATTGAACGGATGGAAAAACTAGCTATTCAAGGTGTAAATTCTCCCGACTTGGGGGTAGGGTCACCCAACTTAGGGAAGGTTCACCCAACTTGGGGCAGGTTTTCCCCTATTTAGGGTAGGTTCGCCCCTCTTCATGGTAGGTTCGCCCCTATTTAGGGTAGGTTCGCCTGTTTGGTGAAAAGATAGACAATTCTGATAGAAACAGGTATAGAAATGACTGAGACAAAGGGCAGGTTCACCCCTGTTCAAGGTAGGTTCACCTTTGTGCAAAAAACTTGAACTCGACTTAGGTGAAAATGGCTATGGAAGAGGACCAAAATCACAACAAACAACAAGCAAAAGGTAAGGCTGACCCGACTCAACATAAATTCACTGGTTTCACAAAAAAAGATAGTTCAAACAACACAATACTAAGATTAATATGAAGGGTATGAACAACACAGTCCTCTAACTAGGCTAGATAAGGCAACTAGGGAGTCCTCGATGTACGCTCAAGACATGAGGCACAACCGTGAACACCAACCCGTCACAAGCGTGAGTCGAGAACCCCAACAAGATATTGAAGGCTCAGACCAACTCTTCACGTCTATCTAGGTATCACCCTAGCTTCGACGCTCTACCAAACACAACGTGACTGGATTGGGGTACAACTTTAGCTCTCCCCCCTTTGTATACCCCACCGGTACGTGTGGTTGGGATCATCCCTTGGGGTGATGAAATACCCAAGTAGGTCCTACTAAAAAGAGAACATTAACCATTTTCGGCTACTCCCTAGGCTCACACGAAGTGCAAGGGAAAAGCGTGAATGAGATAGTGCCCCTTGGGTGACACAAAGAACTTTCAAACACAACAAACAATATGTTGACTCCCCCTAGTTAAACTATGTGCCTAATATGAAGATAAAAAGTAAACAAACTAACTAATAACTAGGCCCCTTCATCCTCCAACAAATATGTTAGAAGTTTTATCCTTGGGTCTTCAACAAGCGTGAAACAAGCTACACTAAATGTTAGTAAAAACTAGCACAATCACCAAAAGAATGAGTTAAGGAGTCAGTATTAATCAAAACGACAAAAAAAAACCCTAGAAATAAATTTCAAAGCACTGTTTTACCTTGCAGAAGTCTTTGTTCAGGGTAGGTTCACCCCTATTAGGGCAGGTTCACCCCTATCAGGGTATGTTCGCCCCTCTATAGGTTAGGTTCACCCCTCTGAAGAAAACATAGAAGAAACTTGGGTTATGTTGCTTAGAGGGGCGACTCTATAGGACAGGGTCCCTTTTGTTCAGGTTAGGGTCACCTGTCTTGGGGTAGGTTCACCTATCTTTGGGCAAGTTCGCCCCTGTTCAGGGCAGGGTCAAAACCTGTTAGGGTAGGTTGGCCTCTGTGTAATATGAACCTGCAAAATATAAAAAAACAACAAACGTAAAAGCAAAAGGACCCATCTATGGGTCCCACCGGGCATGCCAGAAATGTGATCAGTACAATTTACCTATCCTAAGTGATGCAAAACAGAATGCAAAAGAAGGAAAACAGCACTAAAACACCTCAAGATAGGGCTACGTTAACTAAAACAAAATAAAGACAAAGTAAAGTAGATTGATAACTTGTGTGAGTTGCTCCTTGGTTGGCCCTTTGATGATTGATGTTTTGTATGCTCCTTGATGGAAAAATGTGATGCAAATGGATGCAAAATGCTCTAAACGAGATGAGGAATGAAATGAGCTATGTGGGTAGTTGGATGGATAAATGCAAGTGTAAGAGATGAAAGCTTCAAAACATGCAACAATGGAGGTTTGCGAGTGCAAACATGCAAGTGTGAGAGCTAGAGATTGAATGTGATGAATTGCAAAATGTGTGAATGCCTAGTGAATGAAAATGAAATAAAATATTTCATTTTAAGGGAGATTTCTCTAGATAATTGAATGGTTGAGATTTTGCCAACATGGGCAAGATGAAGGGTTGTGGTGAGTTGAGGACTCACAAGCTCACACATCTTGTCATGTGGAGGATGAAGTGTCACAAGAACAAATGAGTTGGAAAATAGACATCTGAGGTGGAGGTACTTGCAAGTACCTTGGGATGAGGAGAATATTTCCTCAAAAAGGAACTTCTTGTCCCCATGTGAGAAGGATGTTGACATGTGAGGAATTTTAGAATTCCTCACACATCATCATGAGGAAGAGAGAAGTTATTGGAGGAATAAATGTGAATTTTAAATTCACATGATTGGAAGGGGAAAAGTGGTTGGGAGAATAAATGTGAATTTTAAATTCACATGAGAAGCACCTTGTGGATAAGACAAGGTTCTTATGGAGGAAGTTGAGAATTATTTTGTGGATAAGACAAGGTCCTCATAATGGAAGGTTCTTGACCCCATGTGACTGATGTGACAAGTGTGGAGTTCTAGAACTCCTAACAACTTGCATGGGGAAGAAGAGAGTCTTGGAGGGATAAATGTGAATTTTAAATTCACATGGGGAAGAGGGTCTAGGCTAAATGTGAAAATTGTGAAGGTTGACTAAAAAGGTATGCTAAATGTAGCAAAGGGATTAGATTAAGGTTGTGCAAACAGGTGATTAGGAAGATTAATGGAAGATTAGAAGCAAGTTGGAAGATGTGGAAGATGTGACATTAATCCTAATTAAAGGTGTGTACATCCTAATCATGGATTAATTAGATTAACCTAGATTAGAAGAAGGTTATGGAGGATGTGACAAAGAGAGAGAAAAAGAAGAATTTAAAATTGATTTAAATTCCTAAAGGCTAAATGACCAAATTAAATAAATTGATGTATTTATTTAATTCAAAGAAAGAATGAAAGGTAAAGTATTTAATTGTAAAATTAAATACTTTAGGAACCTTAGGGAAAGGGGAAATATTAATTAAATAAGTAACTTAATTAATATTGATGAAATAAACGGATGAAGGAGACAGGTTTGACCATATGGGAGTGGTCAAATTTGGATGTCTACACAATACATTCAACAACCCAAGGTGCCTCCGGGGGTCTAGTAGTTTTATGAAATCCCAAGGTCATTAAGGTAGTTTCAATAAAAAGTGATAACAATTGGCAACTATTGGAGGTGCAAAACTTTTATTTGAAGCTTTAGGTATTAAATATCTATGGCTTGATATCCATGATAGACAAGAAAATATTATGGGATGAGATTACACAAATCTTAGTTGGAATAGACGATGGAAAACTGTGTTGGCAGGTGACTTCAATTCAATAGCCTCATTGGAGGAAAAGAAAGGAGGGATCTGCCCTACACAAAGAGTAATTGATAACTTTAAGTTCTTCATTATGAGTAATGCACTGAAAGACATTATACCTGCAAAAGGTTTGTATACCTAGACAAATTGAAGGCATAATTTCTTACAAATTGTAGAACGTTTGGATAGGTTTCTTGTTACTTCAAACTAATTGGGGATTATGTGTTATCTTCAGATATTTTAACTCTTCTTGGATCTGATCATTATGCCATTTCAATGGATATTACAAGGACTGGTTCGAGATTTAAATGACATTCATCTTTCAAATTTGAAAAGATGTGGTTGAGAAACCTGCATTTTTTACCATTATTGCAGTGGAAGGGAGGTTTCTCAAAAAGGAGTCTGACATTTAGGAGGAAGGAGTGAAATTATTTTCTAGTCTGCTCTCTGCACCTCAAAGAAATACATCACAAAGTTTCAAGAATGAAGAAGAGCTATTAGATGCAATCCCAAAGATTATTGGTGAGTGTTAGTGAATGGAATTGCTCAGGATACATATGCTTAGACAAATGACTCTTGACCCAGGTTTAGCACCAGCGAAAATATGCTAACAACTCCAAAAGGACCATAATTGCATTTGTGGCTTTTCTCTAAATTTTATCGAGGAACAGCTCCCTCACCATATTTTCAAAGAATTTATCTAATCTAAAGAATACATGTATGCTTTTAACCAAAAAGAAGGAAAGGTGACTAATGCTAGTTCATAAATATGAAGCTGATGCGAGAAGCGGAAATCAAACCATAAATGACCAACACAAAGATTGGAAACCTATGATCATCCAATGAAAGAGATAAAATCATACTGCAATAAATGAATAATACACAACTTATCTTTCAAAGAAGACACAACTATATCGTACGCCTAATGCCAAGATCAACATACTTAGTATCATTAAATTCATAACACAAATTATAAATCATTAAAGTCTAAAATAAATGCTAACCCGTCTCGATAACACCCCCAGGTGTATCTTCGAAAAAAGTTCGTATCTTATTTTACATTTTCAAATTTATAGCAGAAGCAAAGCCACTGGATAGTCACCAAAATCGTTACCAAATTAGTGGCCTTCTTTTTCCAATGTTTCTTGAGAATTGCTAAATCAATCGAAAGAATTAATCTTGGCAAAGGAATAGACATTGGAAAAGAAAAATTAATCTTGATCTTACCAACAACCACCGAATGACCTTTCACACAACCAAACAATTAATGCAACATCAAGGAATATCAAATGGTAGCACATGTATGCTGCTTGATGGGAAATTGTAATTTAAGCCAGCTCAAATCAGCCATAAATTAGGACTAAATTGCCATCTCATGAAACTTAGGAGAACACACCGATGTCTAACCAATCTTCTATAAATTCAACCAACGTCACCTTTCTTCGTCAATCAATACCATCAAACATGGCAAGCTCTCAGAGTGACAGTAACTCTGCCAATGACTACATCGTGTTGGAAGAGATCGAATGCAGTCCATTGTTTAGGCATGTATCAAACCAATTGAAGGAGGTTTTCACGGTGTAGAGCAGAATAGAAGAAGTGCTCTGTAGTATTCTAAGCGAGGTGTTCTTGAGCTAAGCCCATGTAAACAACACAACCATGCTGGAGCGTTTCATATATATTGTCATCAGGACTTCTGGTCGCCGCAATTGGGGTGTGAGAGCACTGGAGCACCTGGTAAAGCCCGAGTTTCATCATCGAGTCAATGTGGTGATCAACGGGATTAGCCATTACCCTCAAAATGGATTGATAGCTGACACCATCTGCATTGCGTCAGCCCTTCAAGATGAGACTTTAGAGGAAGTTGTGGCTCTTCTGTGCACAAGAGTCATAAGGAATGATATGGGACTTTTTGCTCAATTCCTCCAGTTGCACGAGAACCTACTGTCACCAGCTCAAGTTGAACACCTGTAGACTATTACTGAGGTAATTCATGTCCTGATGTTTGCTCTATGTACTTGAGAATAAATGCCTCTTTTTGTCCTTTTTTTGTCCACAACATGAACTTTTGTAATTGGATCAAACAATTTTGTAGTGCCAGTGCAATGTAAAAATGTTTATATATATAAATAAAATATTACTTTTGATATCACTGTATCTTTGTATGCATGACTTCATTGGTTTCCTGTTCATATCATGTTTGAAAATGTTGGTTTCTTTTCTGTATAATGCACTGGTTAAATAAATTAGGCTTGTTGTTATTGCATTGATGATTGAAACCTTCTAGGCGACGAAATGGGTAGCTCACACAACTTGATAAAACCTCGCCTAGGTTTCGAACAACCTACATAATACCACCTAAGGTATGACTTGTGGGTGAAGTTTCCAAATTTTGACGCATGACAACTCATCAATTAGGTTGTTAACATACGTACACTCACTCTTGAAGGAAAGGCAAGTTCAAAAATGGTAAGAAAACACCGATTAATGAGAGACAAACAACACAAGCGGTAAAATGAGAGGTTTGACGAACAAGCAAAAACCCCACCCAAGTTTAAGGAAGACAACAAAAGGCCGCTCGAACACAAGTTTAACTAACGAACTTAGGCAAAAAGAAAAGATAGTTAGAAAAAGAAAAAGGGGGGTCCCATTTATGGGTAACAGTGGCTTTGATTGGGGACAAGGACTGCAAAGGATGTAGAGAACCTAGCGTACAAGACTAGTCCTTTCCATTGGGCACATAATCAACAAGAAGGATACCAAACAGAAAACCAAAAATGAACACACCAAAATTGCACTATTTACAAGGTAGGACTAACCTACTAGAGAAGGAAAAGGAAGAGCACAATCACACAAAACCATTAACTGACTGGGAGAATACTAATCCTTTTCTAAAGAGGCCCACCTTCTTGTATAGTCTCTAGAACAAACTTAAGAACATTGAAATCCCAACATTATTGTAGACGTAGATGTATTCATAGTCCAACAGTCTCCCAAAAAGCCACTTTTCATCAAAAACTTCATCATGCTGCCATCCTGTCAGGGCTAGATCATTCTTTACTAGCCAATTCTCGCGATCAAGATTTATCAATTCAAGCATGTCCAATTTCGATACAAAATTCTGAGTTCTAAGTTCTTCTTTAGCCTTACATTTCCCAAGAATTTTGAAAGTTTCTGAAAAATCAACATAGGGAACAATACTCTCCTTGACTTCATCATATCTTCCTTGGAAGGTAATTGCCTTTGTAAATTGGTGAAAAATAGGGACTGATTTGTTATTTGCTTTTGACTGAGCACCAATTTCATTTTCCTCCAACAAGAGACTAGTATTTTCCTCATCATTTCTTTGATTATGATCAATTTCAGCCATTGATAAACAACTTTCATCCTCAAACCTGAATTGATCAGCAATTGGATTTGTGAAAAGAAGATTATCATATATTTTGAATTCATCAAAACTAAATAGAGGGTTAGAATGGGTTGACCATTTTTCTTCTTCCTGAGGATTATCACTCGTGGGATCACCATTTCCTTCCAGATTTAGACGTGTATCCTCATTCTACACTTCTTCAAAGGAGAAAATTTCATATTCTGGAACAAGAAGATAATTCAATACCAAGTCATTCGAATTAGTCTCAGAGGAGGGGAGCTTATCAAAAGGAGGTGAGGCAAATGATGTCTTTTCCTGTAGCTCATCATCTTCATCATCACTGGACGAATTGAAATCACTTTCAACCTCAAACGTGGTATATAAATTGAAAGTTGGATCTTTATAATGCTGATCTCGTTCCTCACTAGGTTGCTGCATGCTATCAAAAAATGTTAGATTAATGTTTTCGGCAGTCAAGCGAGGTAACTCTACTTCTTGATGACCTCTAACTAGAAACTCATAAGATGTCTTGCAACTATCTCCAAGCTTCGTTTTTGTGCCTAATTTTCATTTACCCACAACGATGAAATCATTCTCAACCTTCACTGCTTCTAGTTGAAATCGTTCAATCCCTTGAACTTAATCACTTTTGAGGATTAATTGTATGTTTGGTCCTAGAGCATAAATGAATATATGATACTGGATCTCCACACTAGGTCTTTCTAGAGCATAAATGAATATATGATACTGGATCTCCACACTAGGTCTTTCTAGAGCAAGAATTTGTTGAAGAGACTGACTGAACTAGTAAACAAAATCCCTCATTGTTTCAGCCTTATTTTTCATGATTTGAAAGAAAAGACACAGGGTAGCTGCAATGTTAATTGGAATTTTATAGTGTTGGAGAAATTTTGTTTTAAGAAGATCCCATACAATAATACTTCCTTTTTTGAGTCCCTTATACCATTCTACCACTTTCCCAATCAAACTGTCAATAAAAATTCTTACAAAAACATCTTCTTGAATTCCTAAAACTGCACTTACTGCAGTCATATCTAAAATACGTTCCTTAGGGTCTTATTCATTTTGACCAAAAAATTTAGGAAACCTCTTATGAGAGCCTTGGGGTAAATCATGGTATTGTGATAGGGCAAGAGGGCCGACTTGATTACACCAGAGATTCAAATAAATAAATAGAAAAAGTCACCAACTCACATGGGAGTAAAAGTTAGGAAGAGAAAATTATTGTGGTGGATGAGCCAGAGGTGGATTTTGAAGCTGAGGTACAGGTGGGTTGCTTGGTTGATGTAACGACCGATTGGGTTGATGATCACGATGACAAGGAGGGTTGTCGTAGTATTTAAATATCAACCTCAGAGGGTGTTCGATCATAGGTGCAGGTGGGTACTGGGCCCGTTCTTCCTCTTCTTCTAAGACAAAATTCACTCACATATAATCTGATGCATTCCTTCTATATCTCTAGGTGAGTGTATTTAATTGTGCTATGATGTCTTCTTGCTCCGCTCTGACCCAATCTGAATTTGGCTACAAAACAGGAAATAAATCATTGTGAGGAAGTACCATCTTACTGCATGACGCGATGGAAATTGTCAGACCTTACAATCAATTTAATTTCCCCAATGGAGTCGCCAAAAAAATTGTTAGCGAATGGAATGGCTTAGGATACATATGCTTAGACAAATGAATCTTGACCCAGATTTAGCACCAACAAAAATCCACTAACAGCTTCGACAAGACCACAATTGCATTTGTGACTTTTCTCTGAATTTTATCAACGTACAACTCCCTCACTAGATTTTCAAAGAATTTATCTAATCTAAAGAATACAGGTATGATTTTAACCAAAAAGGAGGAAAGGTGACTAATGCTAGTTCATAAATATGAAGCTAATGCAAGAAGCAGAAACCAAACCATAAATGACCAACACAAATATTGGAAACCTATGATCATCTAATCAAAGAGATAAAATTAGATTGCAATAAATGAATAATACACAACTTATCTTTCAAAAAAGACACAACTATATCGTACGCCTAATGCCAAGATCAACATACTTAGTATCATTAAATTCACAACACACAAATTATAAATCATTAGTCTGAAATAAATGCTAACCCCTCTCGATAACACCCCCAGGTGTATCTTCAAAAAAAGTCCCTATCTTCTTTTACATTTTCAAATTTATAGCAAAGGAAAAGCCACTAGATGGTCACCAAAATTGTTACCAAATTAGTGGCCTTCTTGTTTTTCCAACGTTTCTTGAGAATTGCTAAATCAATCTTGGCAGAGGAATAGAAATTGACAAAGAAAAATCGATCTTGATCTTACCAGCAGCCGTTGAATGACCTTTCACACAACCAAACAATTAATGCAACATCAAGGAATATCAAGCGGTAGCACATGTATGCTGCTTGATGGGAAATTGTAATTTAAACCAACTCAAATCAGCCATAAATTGGGACTAAATTTCCATCTCATCAAACTTAGGAGAACGCACCAATGTTTAACCAATCTTCTATAAATTCAACTAGCGTTACCTTTCTTCATCAATCAATAGCATCAAACATGGTGAGCTCTCAGAGTGACGGTAATTTTTTCAATGACTACATCATGTTGGAAGAGATCGAATACAGTCCATTGTTTAGGCATGTATCAGACCAGCTAAAGGAGGTTTTCATAGTGCAGAGCGAAATAGAAGAAGTGCTCCATAGTATTCTGGGCGAGGCATTCCTGAGCCAAGTCCATGTACACAACACAACCATGCTAGAGCATTTCATATATGTACTATCATTAGGACTTCTGGTCATCGCGACTGGGGTATGAGAGCACTGGAGTGCCTGGTAAAGCCTGAGTTTCATCATCGAGTCAATGTGGCGATCAATGGGCTTAGCCACTACCCTTGGAATGGATTGATAGCTAATGCTATCTGTATTGCGTCGACCCTTCAAGATGAAACTTTAGAGGAAGTTGTGGCTCTTCTGCACACAGGAGTCATAAGGAATGATATTGGACTTTTTGCGTAATTCCTGCAGTCGCACAAAAACCTATTGTCACCACCTTAAGTTGAATGCCTGTAGACAGTTATTGAGGGAATTCATGTCCTAATGTTTGCTTTGTGTACCTGA
The DNA here is from genome assembly GCA_007258455.2 of Sequoia sempervirens. Classification (NCBI taxonomy): domain Eukaryota; kingdom Viridiplantae; phylum Streptophyta; class Pinopsida; order Cupressales; family Cupressaceae; genus Sequoia; species Sequoia sempervirens. The sequence continues at coordinate 545,313,220 of VDFB02281492.1, forward strand.
GAAGAAATGCCTCTTTTTGTCCTTTTTTTGTCCACGGCATGAACTTTTGTAATCGGATCAAACAATTTTGTAGTGCTAGTGCAATGTAAAAATGTTTATATATATAAATAAAATATTACTTTTGAAATCACTGTATCTTTGTATGCATGGCTTCATTGGTTTCTTGTTCATATCATGTTTGAAAATGCTGGTTTCTTTTCTGTATAATGCACTGGTTAAATAAATTAGGCTTGTTGTTATTACATTGATCATTGAAACCTTCCAAGCGGCAAAATGGGTAGTTCACACAACTTGATAAAACCCCACCTAGGTTTCGAACAGACTAAAGAATACCACCTAAGGTATGAATTTTGGGTGAAGTTTCCAAATTCTAACGCATGACAACTCATCAATCGGGTTGTTAACATACGTACACCCACTCTTGAAGGAAAGGAAAGTTTGAAAATGGTAAGAAAACACCGCTTAGTGAGAGACAAACAACACAAGCGGTAAAATAAGAGGTTTGACGAACAACCAAAAACCCCACCCGAGTTTGAGGAAGACAAGAAAAGGCCGCTAGAACACAAGTTTAACTAACAAACTTACACAAAAATAAAAGAAAGTTAGAAAAAGAGAAAGGGGGAGGTCCCATTTATGGGTAACAATGAGGAAATTAATAAGGGTTTATTGAAGCCATTTACACTAGAAGAATTGAAGAATGTAGTATTCTCCTTGCCATCGGATAAAGCACTAGAGCCAAATGGTTTCACAGCCATATTTTTTCAAAAATTCTAGGAAGTAGTGGATTTTTATCTTCTTTTGGCTATAGAAGAGTCAAGAAGAACGAGCACAATGTTGAAGCAGTTCAATGTAACAAATATTGCTATCTTGCCAAAAGTTAAGGATCCCAAAACCTTTGTGGAATTTAGGCCAATCTCACTTTGCAATACAGTTTATAAGATATATACAAAAGCAATCTATTTAAGGTTGCAACCCTTCATTTCATCTATTAGTTCCCAAGAGTAGGGAGGATTTGTGTCAGGGAGGGAAATTGTTGAAGAGGAAATTGTTGCTCACGAAGTATTGCACTCAATTAACACGAACCATTTACTTGCTTTCATTGTCAATTTGGACATGATGAAAGCATATGATAGAGTGGAATAGATTTTTTTTGTTACACCCCACCCTAGATTTCTAAAATTACTTATGATGAGATCATGCAATGTTATGTTTTGCAATTCTATGGGATGATGACAGTTATTTGATGTCATGAATATGATGAAATATAAAGAAATGATTCTATTGATTTTGTAAATGAAATGATATGATCATGCTATAATTTTTTCTAGAATAACTACCTATTTCTTTTCATGAGTGGGATTGTAGGAGCGATCTGGACACCTCCAGAGAGAATTAAGGGGGGAGTATCACCTGGGAGAAGGGTATAATCTAAGGACTTCTTAGTAATGCCATCTGATTTCAATTTCTCTATGTAAGCCAGGTTTTTAGTTACCTTTGAAATTGAGTAATTTTTTGGTCTTTAGTTGGGTATTGAGTTAAAATTTGAGTTTTGTCGATAGGTTAAGTTTATCCTAGTTGAACCGAGTTTTGTTCAAGTTTGAAAAGAAAAATAATAAAGTATTTTATTTCAAATATTTTATGCTTGTCGATTTTCATCGATTAAGTAATGTTGATAGTTCGACAAGAGAAGTCGTCCATAATTGCCTTATTGATTTACCAACTTGATAAGTATATCAAGTCAAATCAATCCTTAATGTAATTATATTAAATCTATATGAATATATTAAATATGTAAAAGTAAATTAATTAGAAACAAAATAGATAATAAATAATATATGTAAATATATATATGTAATATTTTGTAATTGGATATATATATACAAATATACATGGTTTTGTAATTGTTTCTATTAATCTCTACGCACTTGTTAAAATGTTTAAAACACCAAAATAGTGGCGAATAAGTGTAACCACTCACCATATATTATGGACACCATTTTATATTGAATTTAAATTACTTTTAATTGAAACATTTGACCAAGAATGAAAGGCCACGATGGTGGCGATAGTGACTTTGTGTAATCAAGACTTATCTTAACTCAAGTTGTGGATCCTTGGAAAAATAATAGTGAATGCTCAGTTTTAATAACTATTTTCCTCCAACTACACCAAGAAGAATGGCTAGTTGGTTTTGGGAGGTAGTTAGGGGTCATGACGTTTTGCGGGAGACATGCATGCAAACTAGAAGCTCAAACTAGGTACGCCAACTGCTTACAGATATACTTCTATCTTCACGCCCTGGAAGCATGATTCAAAGGTGGTAGATCTTGAATTACAACTAAAAAGGAGTTTATGCCGCTTTGGGAAATTTGTGGCCTGGCTTAACAAAAGAACATTTAAATTAAAATGTTTGGGCTGCTTGGATGATAATATGTTGTCTAGGTAACAATTGCGGTTGGCCTTTGGATGAAACCAACATGGATTCAACAAATATTACTATGAGAAAAGATAGAGCATATCCTTTAGTCGAAACCTTCCACTATGTCGATGTTGTTGAAAATTGAATATACACTAGTTCATTAAATATTGAATGGGGGAAAGACGACCTAAGATTACAATCAACTGTTAGGAAAGTAGAATATTGAGGGTAGACAACCGTAGCCAATCAGTTTGGGAAAGAGCTAACTTGCACAAAGAACTGTGCCAGTATAGATTAATATAGCTGCGGATAAGGAGAAGCAAGAGAATGTCCGAGTTTCTTCACTAGGCATCGCAAAGAGTTTCAACCACCACCTTCCTATGTTAGCAAGAAAGCAAGTAACCTTATATTAGATCTTTCTATTATTTTTCTGTTTTTGAAAGCTTTAGAAAAATGTACATTGATCAGCTTGTGAACATTTATGTTGGTCTATCGTTCCATGAACGATTCCTTATTCACTTCTCAAAGTTAATTGAGATGAGTTAATTGTGTTAATGGTGGTTTCTTGATTGATGGAATCTTTATAAACCAGATACGAGTTTGAATACTTAGAATATCCTTGCCTTGTTTGATATGTGAACATGACCTCAAGAGAAATAAGAGACTCTTCCATTCGTGGTGGAAATAACTAGATTATCTTGGCAGTTTATGAGTTCTAATGTCTGCTAAAGATTATCTATAAAGAGGGATAATAAAATAAAAGCACAACTAGGTGCTAGGACTGCAAGATTTCCTAACCATTTTGAGGATAGGGTTCTTACTTTTCTCTTGTTAAAGGAATTGTGAATTGAATTGAATTCTTAAAATGCATGATTGTTTTTCTCTAAGTGTCCAAAACACTTCTAGAGAGTTGTACCAAGAAATATACCAACCAATGAGATGTACTATGCATATGAGGTTTCTTTATTATACCGTGACCAATTGGTTGAGTTAATTTAATTATATCAGCAAAGAAATGCCAAGAGAACAACTAAGAGAAGAGAAACTCTCTTATACTCATGTATACCTTGAACTAGTGGCAGTTGCCAAGACTCGATAGTTATGTCAAGTAACATTGGGATTCAAGGAAAGTTAAACATTTATATTTATGTGAATATATTGAAATATGAGACCAATTGGTCTACGGGTTTCTTATCCTTAGCTAACAGACTTCAAGGAGATACATGGAAGACTTAAACCTAAAGGGAGTTATATTCTTAATAGCTATCTAATCATTACTATGGAGACTTTGTCTACAAAATATTCACGCTACATTATGAACAGGAAGGTCAAGATGATGTCGTTTCATGCCAATAATTGTTTAAAGTTTATGTTTTGAGAGTACATGCTCTCAAGGGTTGGGGGTTAAGACTTGAACAAGTGGCTGTAGCCAAGACCCAGCTAGTTGCGTGGAAGTAACTCGGGTGTTCGAGTTAGAAATAGCCCACAATCTAGATGAGTTGTTTACTTAGAGAATCTTCACTTTATGAAAACAAAGCTAAAATACTTATCATTTGATACATAAATAAGGAGAAATAATCTTCAGCTTATGGTAAATATTTAACTATTATATGATTGAACATTTTGTCGGTACTATCAATTTGTGACTATGTGAATCCAATCGATTGTAGAAAGTCATCAATAATAACTATGTGAGCGTAGAGTGGGAGATCAGATACTCTCATGGTTTATATTAAATACCTATATAGGTGGCAGTTGCTAAGTCCCAGGAAGTTACGAGAATGTAACATGAGAGTGTTCAAGGTCAAAATACAACCTGGTCTTTTACCGACTTAATTAATCAAGACTTGAATAAGTGACAGTCGCTAAGACCCAAAAGTTACGCCAAGTAACGAGGGGTTCGTGAAAGGCCAAAAAACTTATCACTCAGTTGAGTTATGTCTAATAAGACAAGTTAAGTCAATTTATTAAGTTCTTTGTGAATGTTTATTGGGTGGAACAGGTAATTCCAGTATACCCTAGGTCAAGAAACGTATTCCAAGTTGAGTAGGGTGGGTGAACATACGACTTCGCTCTTGGTAGCGAATGAATCAAAGATACAAATACTATGGCCATAGTAAGTGCAGTAGTCTCTGCGTGCACTTGTTGGTTGAATGTGACCCAGATACTTAGCTAGTCAGAGATGTTGTACATAGTTGGAAGGTATCCATAGTTGTGCGATAGTATAAGTTAAGTAGGGAACAACACCAAAGCTTGGATGGTAGAACTAAGAGGGTTCCCAGCTTAACCCTTCATTGAAGGGAGGGCCCCTTCTAGTTAGGAAGGTGTGCGGGGGACCGCTTAAGTCCATGGCTGGAGGTAAAGCACCCGAGTGATGCTCTCCCTCTTGCAGATGACATGTCGAGTCTTGGAAGATAGAAATAATCTAGATAAGGATCTCTGACCTAACTCTCTCTAGAATTTGATTATAGTTTACTAAATTGTAATCATTGAATTGAAATGAAAAAGTATTAGATGTTTATTCTCTTCAGTTTAAAAATATTGTATAAATGTTTTGTTATATATTTATGGTAACAATTATGCAATAGCATGTTCCATATTTAAAGAAAATTTTTGTATCTCTTTTCACCTATGTTTTTAGTTATTTATTATTTGGTGAATAATTCATGATAACTCCCTGAAAGAAGGAGTAGGGTTGTTACATTTTGGATGAAAGTTCTCTCAAAATTTGTATTTGATAAAAAATGGTGTAAATGGATTCATTCTTGTTTTTCAGGGGCTAAATTTTTAGTTATCATTAATGGCTCTCCTTCTGGTTTCTTTAGTGCAACACAAGGGGTAAGGCAAGGGGATCCATTATCACCATTCCTCTTCATTATCATGGAAGAAGCACTAAGTAGAGCAATTCAACAAAGGCATTTCTAGGGATTGTGGCATGGGGTAGAGATTCCACACACATGCTTTTTAGTACTCACTCCCTCTTTGTTGACGACACAATTCTATTTGGGAAATCTTCAATGGTAGAAGCCTCTCAAGTAAAAGAGGTCTTAGAAAAGTATGCATCAACATCTGGGAAAAAAATTAATGCAGTAAAATCAAAGATTTGTGCATTCAATACAAAGGCAACAATAAAGAGAAAAATTGTGAAGGCATTAGGGTTTCAGCTAGCTTAGCTTCCTTGTACATATCTGGGAATTCCTTTTTTTGTAGGGGTTAATAAGATTTCATATTGGGTGAAGTCATCGATACATTAAATTCAATGATCTTAGTGTGGAAGGATAGGTGGTTGTCATTAGCAGGAAGCATCGTGTTGATTAAAACAGTTTTAGCAACCATCCCAAATTACTTCGTGGAAGTTCTTAAAGCTCCAAAATCAGTTGTGCTAGAAATTGAAAAGATTATTAGAATTTTCCTTTGGAAAGGGAACACAAATGATCAGAATAAGGTACCATTGATCTCTTTGCAAAACATGGCGGTGGACAAGATGAAAGGAGGAGTAGGTATCTAATATATTTCAAGCAAAAAATTAGCTTTTGGTGCAAAGCTGGTATGGAAAATGTACCATAAGGAAGATTCAAAATGGTGTAAGTTAATGCAAGCAAAGTATTTAGACTGTGACAATACAACAAGAATATTCACAATCTCAAACCCACCAAAAGGGTCAGCCATGTGGAATTTTTTAATCTCTTGTAGGAAAGTCATCAATTCATACTTAACATGGGAAGTCCATAATGGGGAAGAGGTAAAATTTTGGTCAGACTCATGGAATGGCTTCCCTCCACTTTAGAATATCTAGGAATTGCAAGTTGCAAGGGACATTTTAATTAGTGTATGGGGGACAAAGTTAAAATAATTTGTCATGCACTATAGTTCTGATTGCACATCAGGTTCTCATACAAACCTTATTAAAGGATAGAGTGGTGTTATTTTCAAACAAGCCAGATAGGGTTATATGGGCCCTTGCAAAAAAATGGAAGTTATTCGGTAAAGCAAGGGTAAAAAGCTCTACTGAATAATGCTGATCATTTACTATCTCAAAGAGCATATTCATTTTGTTGAAATGACAGGGTGCTTCCCAAATTAGGAAAATTTGCATGGTTAGTCCTAAAAGGAAGAGTTTTGACAAGTGAGATGCTAATAAAATTGGGGATAGCGGATCCTTTTAATTATGTCTTATGTAACAAAGTATTAGAAGACATTGATCATTTGTTCTTAAATTGTCCATATGCACAAATCTGTTGGGAATCCATCAAATTGAAATTGAACTTGTATCTTCCACTACCAAAAACTATTTGGGAATTATTCCAAAGTTGGCCAATCTTATTTAAGACATCTTTATTTTCCAGTATTTGGAGAGTCATTCCTGCAATAGTTGTTTGGTCCATTAGGTGGGAGAGGAATAAGCACATCTTTAGGAAAGAAGTTTCTTCATTCAGTTGTACTATTTTGAAATTTGAAAAAATAGTGTTAGAATTTGTAAATGTGTATGTTCAAGAATAGAAGAATGTTAATTAAACGTTCACAAATTGGGAACAACATTTTGCAAAACTGGGAGTATATAGTCTTGCTTTTTAAGGGTAGCCTACACAAGTTCATAAATAAAAAATTGGATAGGAGATTGATTAAATGGAGACCACCTCCTCAAAGTTTTCATAAGTTGAATTTCGATGGGGCCTCAAGAGGGAATCCAAGAATCTTAGGGGTAGGAGTTTTCATTTGGGATTCATTTGGTACAGTGGTAGCAGCTAAGTCCTTTCAACTCCCTCAAGGTACAAACAATACAACACAAGATCAAGCAATGATGTTGGGGCTACAAATTGCTATCGATCTTGGCTTTCAAAAATTACATATAGAAGGGGATTCTCTGATTATTATAAATTCATGCAAAGGAGGAGTCAGAGTTGGAATCTGAATTACATTCTTCAGAAGGTATGGATTTTGATAGATAAGTTACAATCATATCACATTACTCATACATATCGTGAGGGTAATAAGGTGGTAGATTGCCTTGTAAACATGGGGTGAGATAATCAGGTGGTCTCAATTGCAAACAAAACTTGTAGTATATGAGAACACCCTCATTTAAATGAGCTAATTGAGCAGGATAGAATCGTAGCATAAGTATGGGAGCATAATGGCTAGAAATTGAAATTAGGGGAAGCAAAGCAATAATATGAGTGCCCAACTGAATTTCTTCAAAGATGGTCACATGAGTGCAGTTATCGGGCATTGGTGATATCACTTAACTCACACCTAAGAAATGCCTTAAAAAGTTGAACAAAGTTGGGCATTGGACTTTTGGAGATTGGAGGCCAATTGTTTGGCTTTCACAGAAGAGAAGGAAGGTAGAAGGTAGAATAGAAACCTGAACACCGACAAGACTAATGGTCATAGGCAAAGGAAGTTAGCAAGTTGATCAAAATTGGGCATCAGAATTTCAGAGATAGGAGGTCAAATTGCGGGCATTCACAAAAGTGAAGGAGTTAGTCAAATTTCACTGTCTGATCAAGTCTCAAGATTCAGTCTTTATGGATATCAATTGTTATGGCTAAGCGATGTAATGGGTATGAGGGATCCCCGATCCCCGATCCTCGACCCCCAAAAAAGGAAGCAGAAAGAAGGTTTCACACTTCACTAAACTTGATCAAATTTTAGACTTTAAGACTTATGGTTGCAGATTGCGATGTTTAAACATTGTAAAGGGTATGAGGGATCCTTGATCCTTAACCCCCAAAAATGAAGCAGAAAGAAGGTTTCACACTTCACTAAGTCTAATTGGGTTTTGCTGATTGGGTTTTATGTCGCTATGTCAGAGTCCCTTCGACATAGTGACATTATAATAGCATGGTAGTGAAGGGGTTGCAATGGTGTTACATCAAAGTGAGGCCTAGACTTCTGCGGGATCCTGTTCTATTTCCCATTGAAAGACCAATGGCAGAAGTAGTAGTGTAAAGGGATTGCATTGGAGTTCCATCAGTGAGAGTGCTTCATGACGGTGGGACAACATTTGATGTCCCCTCGACATCTTGACAGGTAGTGAACATATTGGTATATATGCATCGGTGTGGCTTGATGTTTTCGATGGGAGTCATTTTGAAGTCCCTTTGACGAGGCGACATGTCATATTATGGTGAAGGGGTCACGATGGTGCTCCATCAGAGTGAGGCCTAGAATTTGGTGGGACTCTATTCTATGTCCCATTGACAGTTCGATGGTGAAGCGACAACGTAAAGGGGTTGCATTGGAGTTTCATCAACGAGAGTGATTCATGTCGACGAGACAACACTTGATGTCCCCTCGACATCCCAATGGGTAGTGAACATACTGTCATAAAAGCATAGTTGTGACTTGTTGTTTTTGGTGGGAGTTGTTTTGGAGTCCCTTTGACAGGGAGATGTGTCATATCATGGTGACATTGGGATTTCGGGTGGACAGGAAACCCCATCCCCTCAACATCTCAATAATGCAATGAAGATAAGGAGACTATCACCTCGAGGAGACCTGGCCATTTCGAAGGGAAGGGATTTGAAGTCCCCTCGAGTATGGTGATGATGGGAAGGCGAAATAGTGCTGTGAGTAGGTCAAAGGTGACAAATGAAGATGAATAATGGGACGAAACTTGGCTCAACGTGGTTCACATGTTGTTTTAGTCATCCATGATCAGGCAACAGTGTAGGAGGAGCAAGGAGAAAATTCAATTCACTATCCATGTAGGGGCGTTTAAAATTTGAAAAATAGCTTTTTGTTCTATGTTGATAATTCGTATTGTGTAGGTCCAAAATTGGGCATTCTGATGAAATTTTGATAGTTGGGTTGTTAAATATTCTTCCACATAAAACTCCAGGCTACATAGTCTTTGTTGTCTAAAGGCATTTTTGTAATTATTTAATATTATACTAATATAATATAGAGGCTTTTTGCCTTTTGTCAAAAAAAAATAAATCTTAATTTTTTTTTTAAATTTAAAAAATAAAATAAAATAAATATATTATAAGCATAAAATAAAGAAATAATAATAATAAATTGATTTAGAATAAATAAAATGATTATTGTTTTAATAAAAAAAATTTGTGGTTTTTTTGAATTATTATAACTTAATAGTTTTATAACTTTAATGTAGATAGTAAAAATATTAAACAACATTTTTTTTATTATTGCTTATATTTTCCTTATCAAAATTTTGAAATGATTTAAAACTTCATATTTGTCCGAAAAAGAAATGAAAAAAAGATTTAAACCAAATAGGGTGAAAGGGAAAAATAGAATTATTTTTCTTATGGGTTAGAAAAGGGAAAAATAAATAAAAGATTAAGAATAGGAATAGTAGTAGCATTATAAAAAGATTAAGAGTTATTATAGTTATGATATCCATTTGCTTTCCAATCTTTCTATTATCTTTAACCAATTCAGTTAATCCTATTTTTTATTTTTTTTTATTTTAAACTTAAAAAATAATATATTAATAAGTTATTGTGGTTATTGTATGAGATATTGTATCATCATTAATATTCATATATATTTTCATGAGACTTTATTAGTTGAAGATTTATCTCTTTTTTCTATTTCCCTTACATATATATTTGTTCATGTAGTGTACAAAATTATATACCTTAACAATTTTACATTATATTCCCCCCCCCTAATTTATTGGAATTAATTAAGCCCCTAATTTTCCAAGTTATGCATTCCAAAGCCTAATTTTTACCATTTTCTAAAGAAGTACAAACATTAAACAATTGCATCCGATCATTAAATTGTCCCCGACTTTGAGTGTCCTAGAAGTTTGGGCCAAGGCCTCGTCACCCATGGGCGACTGATTCCCCTTTCTTAGCTAAGACCCAAATTTAAATATGTTGTTGACGGTATTTTAACACCCAAAATTCAAATATGAAGTGTCTGCTTTTGGAATCTAATTTTCGAGAAATTAGAACAGTTGCATATAAATACCTAGTTATTTTATCATTTGAAAGATAACACGCATTATCTAGCATTCAAGAGAAAAAACTATTTTCAAGAGTATTATTGAGTAAGTCAAGAGCAACATTTCAGAGCATTATTACAACAATTCAAGATCCAACATCATGTCAAATTCTATGTGTGTTCATGTTATTATTTTGTGAAGGCTAACATTGTTGTAGGTCTTCAAGCATTCCAATATTCAAGCAAATCAAGCAAAAGAGATCCAAATCCTTGAAGTGATGTGCATGACTTCATTCCTTCAAGGAAGCCGTTGAAGGGTGGTGAGTTGTAGCATTGTGTGCACTCATCATTTTCTTCCTTTGCATTACCTATTTATCATTGAAATTTCCATTGTGGAAGTGGAAACACTTACACGGGGTTTGGCTAAGGCAAGCCCCTATATGGCACATCTTCCCTCTTTGTGAATGTGTAGGTTATAGGTTTGAAGAGGATTGAAGAGAGTTTGAAGATCCATTTTGTATTATTGCATTTGTTGTCATCAAAGTTATCAAGCTACAAAAGCTCAATTATAGAATTTATTGACGACATTCCAAAAAGTTTACAATTGAATAACAAAAGGTCAAATCTAGCACTAGAGGACCCCAAAAGTTGAGCAAGACACCTTAACAAAGACTCAGTAGCCATTGGGTGACCCTGTCCTTGTAGGCACTGTCAGACCAATTTTTCTAAGTAGGTACACATTAGTCTGCACTCTCCAGATCCACTTGCAAATAATTGTTTCCGTTCGTTTACTTTTGGTAAATTGCATTCATCATATTAGGTCATATAGATTAATTAGGGTAATTGTTCCAAATCATTTCCAATTCATTCCTCTGACTAAAAAAGATGTAGATCTAGGTCTGATTGACTCACCTTGGAGGTTGTAAGTTAGTCTATGCACCTTGTTGCTTTGCATCCTAATGAAATTATAGAATTGATGGCCCAATGACCTTAAGTTTTAGATATTAAATTTAAGGTTCCCCACATTTTTATGTTTCATTTTTGTGAACTTGACATTTGACATCATAGCTTTCTGATTTGGTAGTCTTTCAAACCCTAGATCTAGGTTTTGCATTGATGTGTTTTTAATTTCTCATCTAGGTTTTGCATCATTGTGTTTCTCATCTAGGGTTTAATATTACATCATAAAAGTTAAAAAAATCTAAAAACATTGCATACATATTGCATCATATCTTGCATTACAATGCGTTTTTCATTCAAATTAGATTTCATTTCAAAATTGCATTTTTAAAAAAGTGTCATTTTGTTCCAAAATTATCATACATTTTCATTTCCTTTGCATTGAAAATTATGGAAAAATAGTCACTGTCAAACCTGTTTGTAGACAAGAATAGTAACCTTAAACATTAGTCTCAACATTTAGATTTTGAATTTTCATAACCCTAAACAAAGACTTAGTCGCCCCTGGGCGACTGTGTCCTTGTATAGGTGCTTAAAAAAGCTTTTTCACACTTTTATGTCTCTGTTTGTTCAGTTTCACTGTACTTGCATATCCCTATTTTGGAATCAATAACTATATTTTATAAAATGTTTTGCATTTGGTTTATTTAGTGAAAGAAAGCAATATTCAAGGTCAAAGTTTGCATTCAAAATTATCATTTCCAGGTCTCTGCATATTGTAATTAGTAAATTGTTACATTTCAAATCTAAAGATTGCATTTAAATTTATTCAAAAATCTTCAACATCATTGCATACTTTCATTTTGCATCAAATTGGAATACATTAAGCAAATTGTGGAAATTTATTTACTATTTCAATTACCTACAAGTATAATTATAATTCTTAAATAGTTTAGTCTATAGTCAAACTTCAAACTTTTAGAACCCCTGACCAGGACTCAGACGCCCTTGGGTGACCTTGTCCTGTTATCTGGGCATCAATCAACTTGTTGTGATAGAATATTCTCAAGAAACTCTTTTTGGGGTTGCTATTTGAGTTTCCTTCACCTGCTATTTAACAGTTAGAACCTTATTGCAAAAGTTTCATCATGGATATGTGTTTTGATAAAATTTGGATGTCATTGAAATCTTTGGTTGATGTTTCAAGTTGTGTGTTTGGTGATGATAATTCTTCTAATAATGACATTCATGATACACCTTCTCTTATTACAAACTTTATTGATGTTATAGGTCAAGATGAAGAGAGCATGCATGAGTTCATATAATGATCCTTGCATAACCTTGAAAATAATGCAACCTTTTATCCCTCAATGCAAAAACTTACCACTCCATACCAACAAAATCCTACCATGCCACCACTTGAAGCATTCACTTTTTTACATCCCAAAACTCAACCACAAGGAATACCTCACACAACATGCATAGAGAAATATATTCATAACAATAACAAGGGAATCACATCTATCAATCCTCCATCATATGAGCATAAGGTTACAAACACACATATTGATTAGGAGGATAAGGATTTAGGATCTTGAAAAAGCAAGGATGTAACATCAACAATGAAATGAAGTCCATTCACTTTTGGAGCAAGCACCATTAGAAGATACTAAAGGATTAGGTTATCAAGTTCCCCCACTTCCACATCAAATAGTTGGTCAATCAAGTAAGAAACACAAGCCTTATAAACTTAAGGGGCTACCATTTCTTCATACTATAACCAAGACCAAAAAGGTATTAGCTAGGTTGGTAGATTGAGGTTAAATCACATTACCACCTATCCATGACCAAGAAGATAAGAAAGGAAAGAGTACAAACATGTCTTATTGTGCCTATCATAGAACACTTGGGCATCTTACTGATGAATGCCATTCTTCAAAAAATGCATTAAGTGAAATTGATCCTTATGTGGATCAATATGAACATGTCATAGATTAAAATTTGTTTTTTTACTCCTTGCCATGTGATAGTTGGAGTATCATACTATGCTCACTACCACATGCATTATATTTTATGCAAATCATCTTTCTTGCAAGGAGTTAAGTAGCATAACATCATTATTTTGGGCTCATCTTTTTCCCTAAATTTGGGGGGAAAGGGTTTAGGTATCCTTGTCCTAGGTGTATACCTTCTTGGGATCCCTCTTTATCTCCTTAAAATGTTAGTGTAGCAAATATAACTAACATTTTAAGGGGGGGGCATATAGTACCTCGATCATTGTTTGCATAAAAAATGGTCCCTTCTTAGTGATGATAGAATACATCTCCTAGGAAGCGTGACTTTGTCAATCAAAGTGTGGTCCTCTTAATCCATGTGATATGTTTATATTAGGCTTGATGTCCCATAATAGTGTGACCTTTCTTGGCATATGATGTTTCTCTTGGTGGTAATACTATGGCTATATCCCCTCAAGTGTGATCTCCTATTCCTTGATTTGTCATCTCTTGGTGGTGACATCATGTGTGATGTTTCCTAAGGTGTGACCTTCATGTATTAAAAAAAACCCCTTTGATTGTTACCTTTTTAGGTGATGTTATTACATCCCTTAAGGTTTTGAACCTTAGCATATTGGTCCTCCGTGATGTTAAACCTTATCATATTCATCTCTCGTGATGTTAAACCTTAGCATATTCATCCATTGTGACATTAAACCTTAGCATATTCATCCCCCGTGATGTTAAACCTTAGCATATTTTTCCCTCATGATGTTAAAAATTAGCATATTCATCTCGTGTGATGTTAAACCTTAGCATATTCATCCCTTCTGATGTTAAACCTTGGCATTTTTGCTTCACTTTGTTCATGAGAGTTGAACTTAGTGTAGTGTTGGCATAACATTTTGTGGAACCTTATCAAGGTTATTAGGGAGTATAACTCTTGGTATGGTTGTTGTGGGCACACTTTGTAGACCTAGTGTGTGTTTTCCAATTTTCCACCTTATTATAGGAACACCTTATAGAACTCGTGTGTGTCTCTCATTTTTCCTTGTCTTGGGGGTTCACCTAGTGAATATCGGACTTCACTAGCCCATGTGCCTCCCGGTTTGTGATTCACCTAGAAAATATTAGACTTTGCTAAGATGTGAGTCATAAACACCCTTTTTAACATGGCCATATAACATAATATAACTTTCTTTCTAGTGGATCCATGTGGCCCATGAGTGTTGTGTATGACTTCAGTTCTTATGGGAGAATTTTCTTTATTCAATGGATGACATTTGGTATTTGAGACAATTTAAGACTGATATCTCTTTACCTTACCAACTTGAATCCTTTAGTACTAACCTTGTGTTTCATTGTCTGTTTTTCATGTATCTTCTTCATGTTTGCGTTGTGTTTACATCATGTTTGTTTTCATTTCATTGTTATCCATATGTTATGTTATGTCATGTGTTCTCATTGTGTATGCTTCATGTTTTCCGACGTGTATGTTTATGTATCTTGTTTCACTGCATATCATACATGTGTGTGTTTTCCTTTGTTCTTATGTTGGTTTGTCATAGGATCTTGGATCCTGGGGGCTTGTGCACTCCCTTAGATCCTTAGTCATACTATATTTTCAACATTCTGACAATTGAACCCCTCTTGACACATTTCTCTACTTTAGTGTGAGTCTGAGCGTAAGTTCATATTCTCACTAAATTGGGGGCTAAATTTAGTGTAGAAAATTGTATACCTTAACAATTTCACATCATGTTTCCCCCCCTAATTTATTGGACTTAATTAAGCCCCTAATTTTCCAAATTATGCTTTTCAAAGCCTATTTTTTATTGTTTTCCGAAGGACAAACATTAAAAATTTGCATACAATCATTAAATTTTCCCCAACTTTGAGTGTCTTGGAAATTTGTGCCAAGACCCAGTCACCCATGGGTAACTAAGTCCCTTTTCTTAGCTAGGACCCAAATTTAAATACGTTGTTGGTGGTATTTTAACACCCAAAATTCAAATATGAAGTGTTGGGTTTTGGAATCTATTTTTCAAGAAATTAGACAATTGCATATAAATACCTAGTTATTTTATCATTTGAAAGATAACACACACTATCTAGCATTCAAGAGTAAAAACTATTTTCAAGAGCATTATTGAGAAAGTCAAGAGCAACATTTCATAGCATTATTAGAGAAATTCAAGATCCAACATCATGCCAAATTATATGTGTGCCCATGTTATTATTTTGTGAAGGCTAACATTGTTGTAGGTCTTCAAGCATTCAAGCAAATCAAACAAGAAAGATCCAAATCCTTGAAGTGATGTGCATGACTTCAGTCCTTCAAGGAATCCATTGAAGGGTGGTGAGTTGCAAAATTGTGTTCATTCATCATTTCCTTCCTTTCCATTATCATTTTATCATTGATATTGCCATTGTTGAAATGGAAACACATACACGGGTCTTGACTGAGGCTAGCCCCTATATGGCACAACATCTTCCCTCTTTGTGAAAATGCAAGTTACAGGTTTAAAGAGGATTGAAGAGAGTTTGAAGATCCATTTTGTATTATTGCATTTGTTGGCATCAAAGTTTTCAAGCTACAAAAACTCAATTACAAAATTTATTGATGACATTCTAACAAGTTTATGATTGAAAAATAGAAGCTCAAATCTAGCACCAGAGGAACCCCAAAGTTGAGTAGGACACCTTAACAAAGACTCAGTAGCCATTGGGTGACCTCATCCTTGTAGGCACAGTCAGACCAATTTTTTTGAGTAGGTACACATTAGTTTGCACTCTCCAGATCCACTTGCAAATCACTTTTCAATCTATTTACTTTTGATAAATTACATTCATCATATTAGGTCATATAGTTTAATTAGGGTAATCATTCCAAATAATTTCCAATTCATTCCTCTGACTCAAAAATATGTAGATCCAAGTTTGATTGACTCACCTTGGAGGTTGTAAGTTAGTCTATGCACCTTATTGATTTGCATCCTAATGAAATTATAGAAATGATGGCCCAACAGCCTTAAGTTTTACATATTAAATTTAAGGTTCCCCACATTTTTATGTTTTAGCTCATGGTATTGATTCCTATGGATAGAGGTATTATGAAGCATCAAGTGTGAAATTTTTCTCTAATTGGTCTCACTTCTAGGATTCTACATCATTGGCATTTACTATTTATGGACAATTTAAAAAGATTATAGACTATAAGGCTTGACATGGACCCATGGGACTGTAGAGAAGGGGGATTCGCTACTCACGAGTTCTCTTCATTTAGAGAGCCTCATGAGGTGAATTTCCCTAAACTACCTCAAGGAACAACACGAGAGTTCTAGAATCAAAAAGAGTATGTCATAGAGACTCTCTAGACAAATTGACAAGCTTTTGACTAAAGGACGACAACGCGAGATACAGACGGTAGCATGGCGTGCTGGTGTCCAAGAGGCACGCTGGCATCTTGTACGGACCAAAGAGTGAGCTTATCACTGAAAAAACTTAGTGACTACTAACAATCAGATTGCTAAGAACTTCCAGAATGCAAGAAAGTGATAGAATATAATAGAACTGAAACAAGATAAAGTAAATGATAGAACTAAAGAGAATAGAGAAAGAAAATTCTCACAACAACCGAAATAATGAAGCCTCCAACACGTGAGTATCTTCAATACTTTCATGCATAAGATATGGGGAAAGTGTTGGGGCTGTATAGGGGTTTGCATCAGTCAAACCCCCGTTTTGGTGTTCCCACTTCCACAAACAACCAAATAGATAGAGAAGTATGAAGTATGTGATGAGTGATAAAAGCAATCCCCACTTGAGGAGGAGAACCTGTATCACAAAGTGTAGGATGCAATAGAAAGGGGATATGGAATTCTAGGATGCTAGCAAGCACAAAGTGAAGGAGATATCAGCTATAAGGCTTAAGCAAGCCAAAAAAGGAAAGCAATAGATGCGAGAGCCAAGAGATTTGCAAAGACTGTTGTAAAATATTAAGAGTGCTTAAGGCTACTGTAGCAAGATAGATGAAGTTGTGCAAACAAAATAACAAGAGAAAGGGCCAAAATCAAGGTTGGAAAGAAGCTAGGAGAAGAAGATCAAATGAGTTGAAAAGACAACTTTTAAAGAGGTAAAATAAGCTTCCCGGGCGGTTACAAGGCATCTTGAGCTATTACCACCGACCAAAGGAGTTGACAAGTGGAAAACATGCACATAAATGGTTGTTTGAACGTTGAAACATCGTTGGATGCTAGCACGACACAGACATCCATGCAGCGTGCTAGTGTCTAGACACATCACGCTACAAAATGACACAAATGGGAAAAATGCAAGGTTTAATGCAAAGCGGACAGGCAAGGGTAGCTACTAAAGAGTGAGCCTTTGAGAATCCTAAGAGGGAAAAAGGTTGATATAGGGGCTAAAATGAGCCTACACAAATGTTAGGGGAGTGGACACTAAAGTGGATGTAAGAATGTATGTGAAATTGCAAGGGGTGCAATTTTATGACATTACATTTTGCTCCCACTTTAGCGGGCATATGAATCTACACTAATATGCACGCTGAAGGAAATCTACTAAACATAAATTACATCATGATGCCAAAAGGATACTATAGAGGAAGCAGAAAACTCTTCGAACCAAGGAAGCATGCCCCCAGGTTGAAGACTTGCAAAACAAATGCATTAGACAAGAAAAACCTACACAAGACAATAATATTAGAACATAAAAAGCCATCACATCACGGGGTTAGAATATAAAAACACATACACATAGAAATACACAAAAAACTAAAGGATTTGAGTTAGCAAAGTGAAAGATACCTCGATGTAAAAGGTTGTCTCGGTACTATGCATCATCCCAAAATTAAGAAATAACACACATAAAAGAATTCTAAAACAAAGAGAAGAATGTAAGGATCAATTGCTTCAAGAGAAGAATACACCCAAAAGTCAGGGAAGCAACCAATATCGAAGAGAGAAAGATCATATACTCAAGATGAAGAAGATGTAAGTCTTCAATCTGGTATACACACAATTGAGAAGAGAAGAGAAGATAATAGAAAAGGCTCAAGAGAGAGAAAGGAGGAATGAAAATTCCAAGAGAGATGGCTCCACATGTACTCTCTCCTGAGGAGGTTCAAACAAAAATGACTCCATAGCTCCGTAGAACTACGAAGTTGTACAAAGTTCACCAAAGGCCCTCGAACCAATGATGGACAAACCCCACAGGATGAAAGCATCTCACAGGCCCGCAAACCTACAAAGAGGCAACCCCCAAGATCTCTCACATGAAGGAAGCCCCATGAAGCAAGTGCCTTACAAGCCTACAAACCTGTAAGGAGGCGTCCTCCAAGATCTCTCACATGAGGGAAACCTAGTAAAGTAAGCACCTTATAGGTCCGTAGACCTGCAAGGAGGCATCCCCCAAGATCTCTCAGATGAGGGAAACCTAGTAAAGTAAGCACCTTATAGGCCTGCAAACCTGCAAGGAGGCATCCCCCAAGTTCTCTCTCATGAGGGAAACCCAGTGAAAGGGGACTCCCTAGAGTCGGACTGGAAAGTGGCTTCACAAGTGCACCTACAAAGCAACATGTTAATCTGCAGACTAAACATGTTAGGAAAGCTTAATGCAAAGGATCTCTACAGGTTCTCGATCCAGTAGAGTAAGAATAATTAGAGAAGCCCATGGCTATTGCAAGCTATGTTATAGGACAATCATACAAAAGAAGGGTCTAGTCAGGCTGCCCCCAAACTAGATGCCATAGAATTCATTTGAGATAAAAACTTTCAAAGGGGGTCCCTCAAGAACCCTTTAGAAGAAAAAGGGGTCCACTAGAGGGACACTTCATTTGAAATATAGAGAGAAGAGAGGGGGTCCTTAAGAAGGATGCACATCTCCATAACAAGTTATCACTGCCCCCAACATACAGGGGAGGAGAACCATGCAAGATACTTAGAACATATAGGATAGAGGTAAACCTCAATATCACTTGTCATGTAAAGAAAAGGTGGGTGTATAAATCAAACGGGAGTTTGATGACATTAGAATCACAAAGTTGTATTTTATCCTTCAAGGCCTTACATTCACTAGTAGAATGGCCAAGCACTCGATGGTATGCACAAAAATAATGCTTTTCTTTATCATGTTCATGAAATTTCTTACGTGTAGGAGAAGGAAGAGTAATCAAGTGGGATTTTAGAAGCCTCAAAAACATACGCTCTTGCTTAGACAAAGGATGAGGAGCAGGAAGCAACCCTTTCTCTTGTGGAGAAAAGTTTGACTACTCACAAGAAGAAGATACAGAGATAGAAGACAATGGAGGATGAATCTTTTCAACAGGATGAGGTTGAGAAGAATTCATGTCACTTAACCATGGATTTCGTTTAAATTGTTCATTCAAGCAACCAAACCCCGAATTACACTTACAGGGTGCAAATTCTATAGGGACCTAAATGCCTTGTTTGTTATGCCCACAACCTTTACGCCCATAGCCATATTTAGAGACAAGCTTAAAGCCAGGGCCATAACGTGTTTGCAAATCTTGAGAAGGAGGAGGATCTTCATAGAGAGCATTGTTCCAGCAATGGGGATTATGCTCCTCTATGGGATCACCATCATCCTTATTAACAAGACTGCCAACATTATCATCTTTAGCAGAAGCGTAATCATCTTCCTTAGGAGGTTCGACACTAAGAACATTACAATTTATGCTCACACTATCCCATGATACAAAAGAATAACCATCTTTGATAGCGGGTTCAGATGATGTTATTGGAAGGTCTAAGTGGATCGAGGCGACTTTATTTTCTCCACTAAAGGATTCCATAAAGTCTAGAGAACCCCAATCATCACCAAGACATGCATTTTCTTGAGAAGAGGTAGAAGGAGAAAACTTAAGATTTCTTGCTTTAGAAGGATCTTCTTCAGGAACATCTATCTCAAGAGTAACCTTTGTAGTAGGTACTGTTGGAGTAAACATTGACACATT
Source organism: Sequoia sempervirens (assembly GCA_007258455.2). NCBI lineage: Eukaryota > Viridiplantae > Streptophyta > Pinopsida > Cupressales > Cupressaceae > Sequoia > Sequoia sempervirens. Next base: position 545,333,447 of record VDFB02281492.1, read on the forward strand.
GGTAGAAATTAAAGGGATAAGAGTAGGCACAACCAAAACCTAACTAGCAGTTTCCATTTCACATAAGTCCATAGCCTTAGGGTTAGCCCTGACTGTGACTACTTTATTATTACAAATGAACTTGATAGATTTATGCAAGGTAGACGGGACTGTGCCCATATCATGAATCCATGGTCTACCAAGAAGAAGGTTATATGGTAATTTTTCTGACATAACATATACAAGGGTGGGTACAGTAATAGGTCCCAACCTTAAAGAAAAGACTATCATGCCTAGGTCTTGTCGACTGACATTATCGAACCCATGAATGTCAACAAAAGAAGCATTAAGAGAAGATGAATCAATATTAATCTTAGGCAATTGATCAATGCTAAATACATTGAGCACCGAACCGACATCAATGAGAGTACGTCTAATTATGATATTATTAATGTTAACTATAATCATTAGAGGGTTCGCTTGCTTCTATACTTCCAAAGATGGGAGCTCTTGCAGATAGAATGTAATATTTGGCGAATCTACATGAATATGAACTATCAACGCATCAACATTGTTCAACCTAATATAATAAGGCAAGAGGATCTTTTGCAAGGCTTCTTGAATGATACCTTGATAAATCAAAGCAGACTAAAGCAAGTCCCATAGTGAAATCTTAGTCGGAGTAACTTGAAGTTGCTCGACAAGATCGTAATCATTGGGTGCTTTAGTTGTAGGTTTAGGAGCTTGAAAAAGGCTTGGTTGTTTATTCATTCTATTTTTATAAGTGTGGGATACTGATCTATAAGAAGGAGCCTTAGAAAGATCAGGAGAGTCACTATCAAATGGAACACCATTAATAGAACAAACCCTTTTAGGAGAAGGACTAGCTGGAGTTAGGTAAATGACCGGTCTCTTAGGCCTCTGAGGGGCAGCAGAGACAAATTACATTTACAGACTCATCACAACTAGTGGAATAATTATTTGAAGACATATTCTCAACATTGATCTAGGGAGGATCATATGTGAAAGGAGGTTCATCATTCACTAATGCATCATCTCTAGAGGAGAGTGCATTGGAATATAGAAGAGATTCGTCATTCACTAATGCGTCATCTCTAGAAGAGAGTGCATTGGAATGAAGAGAAGGTAGAGTAACATTAAGAAAGGTATCAATGATTTCATCTTCTTGCAACAAAATATCCTCCAAAGCAAGAGGAATCTCATGTGAAGGATCAAAGATACAAAGTGACATGGGAAAAGCCAAGTCACTATCACATGCATTAAATGGAACATCATTAATATTTTGAATATAATTAGATACTGAACTAATAAAAGAAGATATTAAATTCATTTTGAAAATAATGAGTTAAGATATTAAATTCTTCATGTTAGGTTCACCAAAATGTAGAGAAGGGGGATTCGCTACTCACGAGTTCTCTTCATTTAGAGAGCCTCACAGGGTGAACTACCCTAAACTACCTCAATGAATAATGTGAGAGTTTTAGATACAAAAAGAGTAGGTCATAGAGATTCTCTAGACAAATTGACAAGCTTTCAGCCAAAGGACGATAGCGTGGTATACGAACAACATCGTAGCGGGCTGGCGTCCAAGAGGTGTGCTGGCGTTTCGTATGGACCAGAGAGCGATTTTATCACAAAAAACAACTTAGTGACTACTAGCAGTCAGATTGCTAAGAACTGACAAAATGCAGGAAAGTGACAGAATATAATAGAACTAAAATAAGATAAAGTAAATGAAAGAACTAAAGAGGATAGAGAAAGAAACTTCTCACAACAACCCAAGTAATGTAGCCTCTAACACATGAGTATCTTCAATACTTGCATGTGTAAGATCTGGAGAAAGTGTTGGGGTTGTATAGGGGTTTGCCTCAGTCAAACCCCTATTTTGGTGTTCCCACCTCCACGAACGACCAAATAGATAGAGAAGTATGAAGTATGCTATAAGTGATAAAAGAAATGCTATGAGTGATAAAAGAAATCCTCACTTGAGGATGATAACTCATATTAAAAAGTGTAGGATGTAATAGATAGGGGATATGGAATTCTAGGATGCTCGCAAGCATGAAGTGAAGGAGATATTAGCTATAAGGCTTAAGCAAGCCAAAGAGGGAAAACAATAGTTGCAAGAGCCAAGAGATTTGCAGAGAGTGTTGTAAAAGCTTGAGAGTGCTTAAGGCTGCTGTAGCAAGCTATATGAAGTTGTGCAAACAAAATAACAAGAGAAAGGGCCATAATCAAGGCTGGAATGAAGCTAGAAGGAGAGGAAGACCAAATGAGTTGAAAAGACAACTTTTAAAGAGGGAAAATAAGCTTCTTGGGTGGTTACAAGGCATCTCGAGTCGTTACCACCGACCAAAGGAGTTGACAAGTGGAAAAAATGTACGAAAAAATGGTTGTTTGAACTTTGAAATGTCGCAGGATGCTAGCACGATGCACAAACGTCCATGCAGCGTGCTAGTGTCTAGACACATCACGCTACAAAATGACACAAATGGGAAAAATACAAGGTTTAACACAAAGTAGACACACAAGTGTAGTTGCTGAAAAGCGAGCCTTTGAGCATCCTAAGAGGGAAAAAGGCTGATGCAGGGGCTAAAATGAGCCTACACAAATGATAGGGGAGTGGACATGAAGGCATATACAAGAATGTATGTGAAAGTACAATGGGTGTAATTTTATGACATTACAGGGACAAAAATGGATAATACATAAAAAAATATTTTTTTTATGATACAAAAGTCGAAATAAGTAGACCACTCAACAATATGCACAAGATGTCATAACAACATATGATATCATACTTGACACATGCCCCAATGCATAAGAATGAAGACACAAGAGGAAGAGTTAAAAACACCACGAGTTAGATTGATGGTTGGCACCAAAATTGAGGCATGGGGGATGAGTTAATGTTCCCAACACCTTTGGAACATCCTCCAAACCTCTCTACCCAACCATCCACCAATCATACTAGAATGCAACACATATAAAACCATTAACAATGCCTAATTTTTTATTGGAGGTTATCTAATTTTTTTGACCACATATAAGGTATCACAATGTCAACAAGTCTAATACTTGATAATTGGTATCAAACTTCTCCCAAGTCTGATACCCTTAAGAATTAGGATTAAACTCCTTTCAATTCTGATACTCCACAAACTAAGTATCAAAATCCCCTTGTGTTTTATATCTTATAAATCAAGTATTAGAATCCCCTGAGTTCGATACCCTATCCTGAGTTTAATACCCCATGTACCAAGTATCATACTCCTAAGTTCAATACGCTGCATACCAGGTGTTTTACTCCTTTCAAGTCTGATACCCCAGAAGATGGTATAAAACTCTCCTCAAGTTTGATACCCCAATGCAAGAGCATAATATAAAATAAAATAAGGCAAGAAACACTATGGTATCAAACTTCTCTCAAGTCCAATGCCACGATAAAGGATCACCAAAAGCACTCTAAGACACAAAAATTTCTAATATTAGGATTCTCACAAGTCTAATACGCTAAAATGAGAGCACTAAAACTATAAGGCACAAGGAACCTGGTATCTAACTTCCCATAATTCCAATATCCTAACACAAGACACATAAAGAGCCAAAGGCATAGGCAAACAATAGGATCCACTTCCACACTCAATGAGACGTAACTTGATTTTTGAGTTATTATGAAATGGTTTGAATGAAAATTCAAGGGATTGTGGGCACCATGATGACCACACAAGAGCCTCCAAAAGGAATTGAGTATCAAGAAAAAATCACAAGCTAAAATAATTTTTTAACATAGACAAGGTACTACCAACACAACAAGAGAAGATGGTTGCAAGAATCCAAGCTTGTTCAACTCCAATATTGAGATAGGCTCAAGAAACAATGATAAATGCAATCATTAAGATAATACAATAAGGATTCACCCCTAAACATATGTAACCATGATTACAATAAATTCTATTTTAATTCAAGCATTCCCAATTGTTAGGGTTTAGGGCTACATACATGCCAACACCCTCACAAGAAGAGGAGTGGGAAAATATAAAACTATCATAACCAACCAATTTATTTAAAGGGTTTCAATATAAACAAGGATGGGGCATAACCCACATATCAAACTATATAATAAATACAAAGGTCATACAAATCTTACTTTCCAAGGTTGCAACAACAATTAACTAACTTATTATCATAATTACAAGTTGGAGGATACTTCCCAATTTGGCAGATTCACACTCCATTACATAAAAAATACAATGATTATTTTCATCACTATATGAGAGGAGTCAAATGTTTTCATATATATACATTTTCATGAATTAACAAAAGATAAAATTAATGTGTAGAGAACCCTCCACTTGCACACAACTCGAATCTCTTCTAACCAAGCCTCCAAGATCATCGTTTCCCCAATGGTGGCTCCACATCAGCCAACCACGTGGTACCCTTCGGTCCACCCTATCATTGCTAGGAGATAGTCACTTGATAACAAGAACAACACTCACAAAAAACAAGGGATTAGAGCTTGTTCACGTTTCAATTCGCACCTCTGGAGTGTGGATTGGAAACAAACAACTATGCACAGTTAGACTACTCTTCAAATTTAGAGGGGAAGCTCCCTCTTTGCTAATTATGCATAAAAATAAATGTTTAAACTACTTGCCAATATTTTTATTCTCAACTTGAGAGCACAAGGTTATAAAACTCTTTGCGTCATAGTTGAGGTTTTCTCTGGTTTCGTAACTTCAATTACAACTAAGCCTAAACTAATGATGCTTCTAACTTCTCAAGTAAATTCAGAGCAAGAGAGTTAGAAGTAAATAGGGAATGATTGATAAACACAAAGCTTAAAAAAACTTGTTTCCATAACACATCCAAATAATCATTGTACTTTTAGATGTAAGCCGAAATAAAGATTATGAAAGTAAAAATTGAAACAATAGCACTGAAAGACTTTGAGAATGTAGATCAAAGCAAGGTAGGTATAAGATTTATTTCCTCAAATTCCAACAGTAATAACACATCTAGGATAGTAGATTGTTGCTAAAATAGGCATACAATTTACGATTAAACCAAATTACACTTGACAAAGTTGAACATATACTAAATAACAAAGTAGCAGGCCAAAATAAGCTCAACGTTTTGTTATCACAAGCATTGTTAAGAAAATAATGAGCAAGGCTGCTCTTATTTATACACAAAAAATAGTAGGGAACCCTAAAATCTCCTTGTATTAACAATTAGTCTTACCAACATGCAAGCTTTATTTCTAAATCTAAACAAAAGATAACTAACAGTTAACTAGAATGACAACATCAATTAACTAATCTAACACTAAAGAAAACTCCAACTATACAATTTAGATAACTTCAAAGAATAGATATGCATGAAAAGATAACAAGTTAAACTTGGAAAAGACATCGAGTTAACTGTTGATTTAAGTTCTATTCTTGGAAAACGTTACATGCTCAAATTGGTGTCTCATTGATTGATAACTTTGGTGGCTTTGTAACTGGAGTGATGACCTTTGTTTCTTCTATAGTTTTATGCTTCTAATGCTTCTCTTGATTTTTCAATGGAAGAGTATTGTATGATGAAAACTGTGAAGTTTGGCTGTGAACATGCCTATATTCGGACAAGTTCTGCACAAATGCTAAAAATAGCTTCGCTGATTTTTCTTCCTAAAAAAGGTAGATTTTTTAGAAAAAAATTGAGGTTTGGGTTTTGTAGAGAATGTCATTGTGAAGAGACCTAGATAGTTTGATTTTGAAAAAAATGATTTTTTCAAGAACATGCAAGTTCCCCTCAAAAGTAGAAGCTACGAAGCAATTTTTTCCTAAAAAATCCAAGGTCTGGGTTTTGTAGATAATATTGTTGCAAAGAGACCTAGATCATCAGATTTTGAAAAATCTGAGGATTTCTTGAACATGTGTGATTTCCTAAAAAATTGGAGTTGAGCAAGCAAATTTTTTTTTTTCCAATCTTAAAGAAGAATGAAAAAGAAGTAGACCCAGATTGATGAAAGTTGAAAAACTTGACCACCTATTTTTGAAAATTGATGCCCTAGAAAAATAGATCATGGAAAAGTGATATGTGCTTGCCAAAACTCGAATCCACGAAGAACTTTGAAAAATATCTTCGTTTGAGCCTTCAAATCCTATTGAGAAGAAAATTACGTGTTTCTTCCTCTGAAAGCTAACCTGTAAATTATGAATAATGAATGTTCAAGGCTTTCTTTTGGAGATAAAATAAATTTGTATGCAAAACCCTAAAATTTAGGAGTCCACGCATGAAGATGGAAACTTTGTTTGCTCCTCCAACTCTGTTTGCATGAAAATTTGACCTTGTTTACTTCACTAAGGTGAATCCCTACTTTATAGCTAATTTTTCTCCAAAAAGCAACGCATGAATGAAAATTTGACTAAGGCATGAGCCTTTGGGTGCCCTTGGCTAGTTGGGGCGCCTAAGCTCACCAATGTTAGCAAATTTTCCTTGATTTTCAACTTTTCTTGAGTTTTCGTACCTCCGATGACTTGTACCCCCTGTTTGGACATCATTTCTTAGTAATCTGTGAACAACTGAGACTAAAGTTCTATCAATCTGGAAATCCTGAGCAAGTTTGAGAAGAATGGTACCCTTTGCCAACCTTTATCACTGTGTTTGACTACTTTTTAGGATCTGGAGCTGAGTTGACGAAGAAATTTCAACACATTTTTGACTACTTAAAAAATATTCTAAGGCATGAAACCTTAGGCACCCTTGGTTGACTGGGGCATCCATGTGTGCCATAGATAGAAAATTTTAGTTTTCTCTCTTAACAAAACACCCTTGTTTGATCTTCATTTCTAGATGTTTGACAGATCCAATGAACCTGCTGATGGACTCGTCGCAAAGCCTAATCAAATCTAAGGAAGACCTCTTGGAGGCCATGAACCCTAAAAATTGCATTTGATGGCCCAAAATTTTGGGCACCCCTGGTCAACAGGGGTGCTTTTCTCTGCCAGATTTAGTCATTTTTCAAGTTTCTTGGTTTTCCTTTGACTTTCTCCATTTTCTGTTTGATCTACAATTTTGGCGTTTGGACAGGTCCTGTGGACTAGATGCTGGAATCATTGCAAAGCTTGAAGAATTTTGAGAAGAATGACCTGGAGAATTTGAATGCTAAAATCTACATGATCTGGTTGCCTAAAATGCTGGGCACCCCCACTAGCAGGGGCACTTTTATGCTCCAGACTTAGCCATTTTTTAATGATTTTTAACCTTCTCGAGCTTCATGTTCACTGTGTCATTGAATGCATTGGGTGTGTTCACCATTGTGATTGCTTTCATCATTTCACATGTGCAAACACTGAAAATTTGGCTAAGGCATTAACTGCCAGACACTTCCCTTGAAATAAGGTGTCCATCTTTTCCAGACTTAGTTTATTTTTTGTAATTTTCAACTTTTCTAATTCCCCTCCTCCGTTCACCATTTTTCAAGCATCTTTTGCTGTAGATTATTCTATGTAGTGTTTGAGACTTAAATTCTGACGCCTGGTATTTGGCCATTCTCCATTGATGACCTCAGAGGTCTTAACTTTTCTTATGAAAAAAACAAAATAGACTCACCAGAGAAAAGCTAGCTTTTTGAAAATTCTAACTAGACCAATGTGATCATGATGAAGAATTGACCAATCATAATCAATTTTAGCCATTTCTGCAAAGATTCTACTTTTAGGGTTTTTCCTAAAAATAGGGCTTGAAACCCTAATATCAAAATTTTCCAAAATTTTGTGAGCATCCTTTTGACAATAAACCCAAAAAAACCCTATGGTCCGTTTATTTTTTAGAAATTTCTAAAAATAGAAAAATGCTATTTTTAGAAAATTTGACCTTCTTTGACTTTTGATGACCATTTTACAAGATTTTGACCATTTTTACCAAAATCCCTTAATGAAGCAAAATTTTCAATTTTGGGTACAACAGAGCCCAACAAGCCAATAAATAAGACATCCATTTTTTCATTCATATGGAAATAAATGAGGTATTCATCATCATAACATACACATGAAACACACATGATTAATATTCAAACATATTAATGATTCAAGTTTGATAAACATCAATTACATGTAGGCCAAAAAATATGATCACTTCACATCATGGGAGGAACATACTCAATGAATAACATAACCAATAATAAGCATGAGATAAAGTCACATGACATAACATAACATAAACTTTGCAAAAATAAAAAATATTGCACATACATGGTCTCATCCAAACACAAACATGGCTTAGAGATGGTCTCATGTCAAACACCAAGTTCAATGACATTAAGGACAAGGATTCTAGAGAAGACAAGGAGTGCCATTGAGAGAGCATGAAGGGATGGATTTGTAGCCTAAGTATGTATGCTCGCTATTGTGCAAAGGGAGTTCCCTAATGACATCCACCACCTTACTTGGATGTGGCATACTCTTGACTAGTCATATCAAGCCTACACAAGCACTCCAAGTATGGTGCCACCAATTATCTTGGTTTATTTTATTACCAAACATATTTTCTTTAATTTTCACTTATTAATAATTTTGCATTAGTTGTAGCCTTGAAGTCACTTCCAAACTTGGAATGACATTTAGAGCCACTCCTTACTATACCTATACCTCAAATCCTAGGCTCATTATGCCAAATAACTACTAGGTATGACTTGAATTTTAATGCACATTTTGGGAGTAAACATGAAACATGGTCTCAAAAATTTCTAAATCAAAAACCATGAAGGAGATCTTATCATTTCCACACTTCAAAATTTCTAATTTATTTGACCAAAAAATCAAAATTATTTCCAACCTCCATTAATGAGAGCTTGAATTTATAATTTTACTATTTCTATAAATTTTAGAAAATAAAAGAAACCCTTTTGATTCAAAATACAAAGATCAACTATTTTAGGGATTAAAATTTGCATTATAAGGATTTTAGATTTTTTGCCACAGTGAGGGCATTATATGGATATTTTAACAATTTTTGTATAACAATTAAATCTAAATTTTTCATACCTATAATTTAAACTAAAAATAAAACCATTTTCTACCTTAAGGGTGAGCAAGGAAACTAATATTCACATGGATTGAAGAAACAAAAGAAAGGTAAATAATAATTTTAGTTGTAGTCACACACAAATATTGGTTTTCTTCCAATCTCTTACAAACTGGGGAAGTTCAACACACACACACACAATCCAAGCACTTTCAATCTTCTCGCTCAATTGCAAAACACCCAACTCAAACACTCCAATAAAGCATATTCACACACATTTTCCAACTTAGGGTTTTTTGGAGAGTTGTTTTCCTTTTTAAAATAAGAATGCATCCATATGCCCTAAGTTCCTCTTTTATTTATTCTTTTATTTATTTTTTAAATATTTATAATTTCCATTTCACTTTTCTATTTTCTTATTCCTTTATTTTGTATTTTCACAAAATACACAAGCCACTAAAATTAAAATGCCTCAATTATAATATTTTCCAACAACAATTAAAATGACCATTTGATTTCCTTCCCATAATTTTTTTTCAAGTAAAGTAATATTTTCTAATTATTTAATTAACTAACTCCAATAATTCAATCATCATTTCAAATGCATATTAAATAACATTTTCCCCTTTATTTCTTTCCTACCTTCTTGATTCCCAATGTAATAGGCACTATTCACATGCAAGATTTAGTTTTCAAAAAGAAACAATTGCATTAATAGAAGAAAATAAACAATCACATTGAAATCATGAATTCATTGGTTTTACACAACACACAAAATATAGAATCACCACTAATTCAAACCCACAACTAGAAGGTAAGACATAGGGTTCATCTTGTGCTCAACTGAGTGTGATAATGACTACTAACTCATTGTCCCAAAGTGACATATTTGATTAGCCATTATTGGGGAAACAACTTAGACCTACATAATCGAGTGGAGATAATCCTTGTACCTATACACTCAATCTACATGTCAAGCATACCTTCTTGATACATAATAGTTGAAGTAACACATAAACATCTAGCAAGGTACAATATCATATAACATACAAGTTAGATCATCACATGGCATACCATCATGATAACATCTATTCAAAATATGAATAATAATACACATATCCATAATTACATGAACAACTATGGAAAAAAGTACCACTACTAGCACTAAGGTATAATCAAATAATAACACCAAAAATTTGAAATCATAATTAGGTGGAGATAATCCTTGTACCTACACACTCAATCTACACGTCAAGTGTACCTTTTTGATACATAATAATTGAAGTAACATATAAACAGCTCACGGGGTACACTATCATATAGCATATAAATTAGATCATCACATGGCATATCATCATGATAACATCTATCCAACACATGAATAATAATACACATCCATAATTACATGAACAAAGATGGAAATAAGTACCACTACTACTAAGACGTAATCAAATGATTATATATATATATATCATGCCAAGAACACCTCGAATCCAAATAATAAAGTATATTGAACAAGAGGCCTTACACATACTAGGGTTGTAATATCTTTCCATATCAAATTTTTGCTATGTATAACCTGGTTTAGGTCTAGGAACCATAAAAAAGGGGTGCTTTCCATCAAATCCAAAAGGAAGCTACAACCATATTGACCAAAACTAAATGCCAACAACAAACTTACAATCCCAACCCAACCATGTCCCAAACAAAACATAAACCCAAACAAAAAAAGACCATCCAATTCCCTAGGCCGCACGACCACTCACACCAACAACGAGGCATCTGGGGGTGCACTTTGAGATCCTTGATTGGGGCATCTTTAATGTCATCTTGCAACAACTTGATGAGTTATTTAGGAAATTCGCTCCACCACCATTTTCTTTGCATGCCCTTCTCCAAGGCCAAAGAAACACCAACATTGGTCATCCAATCAACAACCCGATTTCCAGCCCCTTTGATATGAGAGATCTTAACCTGCTCAAAATATTTTATTACCCCTTTAGCATTGTGCAAAATAGCCTTGAGTCTCCATTTCATCAATTTCCCCCAACATGGCGTTTATAATTAGACTTGAATCACCTTCAATCCATATCTTCTTTTGGCTAACATGACTCCCTGATGCATAGCACGCCTCATTCATATTATTAGTGTCTTCCTCAAGTGAGCTCTTCTCGGAGGAAGCTCTTGTATGAACGATCGATGGAGAAAATCAAGCCCCTTTTAATTCATGCCTCAAGTGAGCTCTTCTCGGAGGAGGATATCAAGAAAGGCATAAAAAAATTAGCAAATGGTAAGGCTCGAGATATTGATGGGCTGCAGGCTGAATTCTTAAAATGGGGTTGTGAGCTCCTCACACCTCACATCAAATACCTCTTTAATAGCATCACTCAAAATGGATTTCCGGCTGAATGGGCTACTAGTGTGGTCATCCCCTTACATAAAAGTGGGGATATCAATAATCCCTCTAACTATCAGACTATAATGGTCAATCCTCTTCTTGGTAAACTTTATGGGAGCATGTTAGAGCGCAAAATTAGTAATTGGGCTGAAAGGGAAGGTAAAAGGGAAAAGGGGCAGGCTGGTTTTAGACCAAGGCATTCTACCATAGATCATTGCATCACGCTTAGGCACTTCAATGAGAAATTTTGGGACACTCAAGGGGCTGAAGCTTTTTGTTGTTTCGTTGATTTCAAAAAAGCCTTTGACACGGTACCTAGGTACAAACTGTGGAACAAAATGAAGGAACTTGGTATTCCTGATGAACTTAGAGTAGCAGTCCATAAACTTTATGAGAAAGTCAGCGCTAAAATTAGAACAAAATATGGTATGTCTGAATGCTTTGGTAGTGACATCGGGGTCAAACAGGGTTGTCCCCTATCTCCCACTCTGTTTGGCTTATATATTGACAAGCTTGAAGAATGGTTAAACAAAACTGATGGAGAGGGTATTCAACTAGCTAGTTATGTGGTGAAGTTACTTTTATATGCGGATGATCTTATCTTAATCGCAAAATCTGCTCCTAGTTTGAGAGATCATTTAAAGGCTCTCGAGCTCTTTTGCCAAGAGGTTGGTATGCAAGTTAACACTAGCAAAACCAAAATCATGATTTTCTCTTTGAAAAGGAAGAAGCAGCAGTTTAATTTCATCTTTGAGGGCAGCCCTTTAGAGGTGGTTGAAGAATACAAATATCTTGGTATTGATTTCCATAATAGGCTTAACTGGGAGACTTGCAGGGCGAAAAGGATTCAGGGTGGCTGGAAGGCATCTTATTTACTACAGAACAGATGTAGGAAAGCAGAGTTATGGGATTGGAAGACCAAGAAAACCCTTTTTGGTTTGTTGGTGGCACCGATTGTCCTCTATGGTTGTGAGGTTTGGGGGGGTAGCATGTCAAACCACAAGTGGAGGCAAGTTGAAAGAATTCAAAAGCATTTGATCACTACTAGCATCAAAGTCAAATCTTCGGTTCAGTATGAGATTCTCTTAGCTGAAATTGGTATGTTCCCATTGGAGGCATCTGCTGCCATTCGGTTAATAAGTTATTTAAAAAAAGTTGAGAACATGGATTGGCACCGCTGGCCCAAAATGGTTGTTAGGGAGGAGCTAAACCGTAGAAAGAAGACTTGGATGAAGAAAAATAGCAAGTGGTTGAACAAATGGAACATTAAACTACATGAGTGTCCCAACACTAATGCTGAGATAAAAAAGTTTGTGCTAGAAAAGTTTACGGCTACTATGTGGACAAAGCAAGTTGGCCGTAAAAAGTCACATTATATCCAAGAGTTCAACCCCACGTGGGAGCATGATGAGAAAGACTATCTAAGGGTTACAATTAAAGGCAAGGCTAGGCTTTTGGTCGCTCAATTAAGAACCGGGTCACACCATCTTAGGTGCGAGACAGGTAGGTGGGCTGTCCCCAAGGAGGCTTGGGAGCAAAGAACTTGTATTTTTTGCAACAAAGGGACTGTCGAGACTGAATGGCACTTCATGATTGACTGTGCTGCTTATGATGATATCCGTATCCAATATGAAGACAATTTGAAGGTGGATAATCTAAATGAGCTTTTTAGGGAGACTAGGCTCCTCAAAACTGCTAACTTTCTGATCAAGATATATAATAGAAGGGCTGACATGGAAAATAACTTGAAAATGGTTAAAGTTTCGGTGCTTGGTCCCATAGACTGATGGTCTCGTGGACGTCACTAAAAACCATTCATTCATTCATTCCCCCACAACCAAAGCAAAGGCATTGATTGGTTGTCCTTGATTATCATGAAAAACCCCACCCCTATCCCCACCAGCCTTGCCCAGGTTGCCTTTGGCAGCCCCGTTGAAATTGAGTTTTAATACCCATCCACCAATCAGAGGATGCCAACATACGCTGTTAGAGCCTATACCCACCATGCCTTGAGGGACAGTGAGCCAATAAAACATGACCAAGCATCCCCCCACACCTTCTCATTAAGATAAACCTCCCTATTGTTGCACTTTTGAGTTTCCCCAATTTCCCCAACAACGCTTTCCACTCTGTCCCAAACACTCTCAACCAATCTGATAATGTTTTGGAAAATCCTCCTATTTCGTTCAATCCATATATTCCACACTATTATTTCTAGAGCAACATGCCAAATAATGTCAAGGCCAAGACTTCGCACCTTCAAACTCTAACATTCCAAAAGCCTAGGGATGCTCTTGGGGAGGGGTCAGGCTAAGTTCCACCTTGTCAAGAAAGTATTCTAAAGGTATCCAACAAAACTACAGTGAGGGAAAAGGTGGTCATTATATTCTTCATTGGCTTCACACATCACACATTTTGAAGGACTAGTCCTATCATGAAGTCTCAATCTATCCCAAGTGAGCACCCTTCTCCTACTTGCAATTCAGAAGAACGAATTTATCTTAGGCATATTATGTTTTTACCATAGGGTATTCACTGCCTACTCCACTTTGTTTGTTTTAGAAAAATGCTCATTGAAAACAACCTTAACCAAAACTTGGTCGTTGCCTTTAACACCCCAAACCAACTTATCCATCCTTCTTGTGCCATTCAACATCAATTTCTCTATTTCACTTTGGATCTCATCACATACATGCTGCAACTCATTCATCGAAGCCTTAAGTTGCACCCACCTACGACCAACAATATGCCCCACAATATAATATTTTCATATTAAATTTTGTGTTTACTCTATCCTACATGGTTGTAGCCCAATATTTTAATATGTAATTAAAGACAAATATTTTATATTCTATAAAGGAGGGGGACCGACCACTCAATGACTCTAGGTCACGGAGAGCCAAGAGTTGAAGGCTTCCCTAATCTACCTCAAATTGGACAAGTGTTTGATACTAGGGATAGAGAATGAAGTGCACTCCCAGTGCTTCTACCACTCTGCTAACTCGAGAGTTTTAATGGGGCTAAATGAATAGGCTTCTAGAGTCCTAGTCGTAACTCTGTTAGCTCTCTGCCAGAGGACAACAACACATAAAAGGGATGACAATGCGGTGTGCTGGCGTATCACAGATGTGCTGTCATCTGTATGGAAATACAGTAAAAAAGTACAAATAGAGACTACAAAAAGCCTATTAACAGTCTAGCAGTTGAGGTTTAAAGTGATGACTAAAATGATAAATGACAGAATAACTATAATAACGAGAAATATGATATATGAATAATAAGAACAAGTTTGGTAAAAATTCAACTCACGGAAAATCCAGTTCGCCAACAAGCTCCACACAAACAAATCTACACACAACAAAGACGGGAAAAATGTTGGGACTGTTTCAAGGCTTGCTGTAGTCAAACCCCCGTTTTGGTGTTTCCACCTCCACGGATAGCTAAATAGATAAATAAATGGAAATGTTATAAAAAAAGTATGCTAGAAATAAGAATATCAAACACTACAAGAAACATTATGCTACTCAAATCCAACAACGTAATAGTGAGCAAACAATACCACCCTTGACCAAAGGTACTCAAGGCTAATGAGAGAGGAATGCAAGTCTACAACCATGGAAAATTTGACTTGGCCGCAACGATGTCGAAGGAGGTCTCGCAAGACACCAAGTTGCAACTTTTTTGGTAGATGTGAAGAATGTTGTGACGTTGGAATAACAAAGCCAATAGTGCAACAAGTAGCTCAAGAATATGAAAATATTGCTCAAGAATTGTGCCCAAAGTGTGTAGAGATGCCAAGAGTGTGAATTAGAATGAAGAATAGCCATTTGAAGATCAATTAGGAGGGGAAGATCCATTCAAAGGTAGGTTCAAGGGCGCAAGGGCGTTACGCTTCGTCGCCAATGGAGAACATAACGCCTCTGCAGATTCCAGAGGCAAGAATCCTATCAGGAAGATAGCGCACCACGTAGACATCCACATGTTGCACGCATGTACCCTACAAAAATTCTTCCACCGACACTAAAAACAAGCACCAAGTGGATGGAGTACGAATGGGTGATGTGGATTTACATGGTCGGATTTGATTTTTCTAAGGTGAAGGATATAAAAGGGGAATTTGCAAGGGGGGTGCAAATTCACTCCTATACATATTCAATTTCTTGTGTGCTTGATAATATTCCACATATTAATCTTACTATTGATTGGATCTAGAGAGGAGTCTTTTTAAGAAAATAAATCATGAGATTTGAAATTATAAATCTTTATTTTGATCTAGAGTAAAAATACATCCATGTAATGACACTTAAGATACATGTTATTTACTCATTCTAAATAATAAAACCACTCTACTAGTGGCTTCTCTATCCCTATGAATAATTTAACGCTTGAAAATTCACTAATAATGAATGACTATACTTATTAAATAAGATTTATGCTTTTAATCCCTACAATAACCTTATATATTACCAAAAACAACAAACAAAAATTATTAGCATTGGCTTGCCTTATCCTATTTATTATTTTTTGCAACACAACGAAGGAAATAATTGCATTTCAACATCCTCCTTTTGAAAACCAACATAGACATAAAAAAATATGAATGAGTCATGGTTTATATTCAATCTTCTAGAACCTTGTAACCATAAGTATTGTCTCAATTCATAGTGAATGGATAAGCATTGTTCTAGTATTTTATTTGCCTTCATGAATATCAATACTTGTAATATGAATAACTATATTGGAAGGTTGCTCAAGAAAGTCTTTAAAGAATTTTGGCATATTCCTCTATGGAATATTGATTAAATAATATGACATAACTTTAGGTAGTTGACTCTTATCAATTTTCTCCATTAATTATAATTATAGTGGTTCACTATCAATAATTATATGCTTTGTTTCATTTGATTATACAAGCTTATTGTAAAGTAACTCACTACCGAAGACTATATTGAAAGTTTGGCTTCCACATATTCTTTGACTGTATACTATGTAATTCTTTTGGACCTACTAAAGGACAAATAACATAATGCTCATATAAATATTCTAAAAAAACTTAAATATTTTAGAATTACCCTATCAAATTCAATATAATTTATCTAGATACCATTATGTAAGGATTTCTAGTAGTTTTATTAGTTTGGGGTTTGTGTTTCTTTGGATGGTTTTACAAGGTTTTAGTCTTTATATTAGATTTAAAATATTTTAACATTGTTTTTAAGTCAAATAGGTTTTGGAGAGAACACACAAGAAGTGGGTTCAACTTTGATACGAAGGGAAAGTATAAATCACTTAGCTACAAGTAATTCTAAGCAATCTTAGTCCTAAAAACATTATAAGTGTATAGGTTAGTTAGCTCCATAAAATTATTAGCATGCACATTCTAGTAGATTGAGTTTACAAGTATTATAAATAAATTAGCTAATAAATTTTAGTTTATTTTATCAAACCCATATAATATAGTTTCATGTGTGATATCCACAATATATCCAAGTAGGCATACCCTATAAGTGCAAGTTCATTGTACCTATGTGCAATTGATTCATTGAATGCCCAATTTTATTCTTCAATCCCTAGATAATATATAAGGCCATGGATCTAAGTAGTTTTACCTTGTGTGATTTTCATATTATTTATCAAAGGAATACTACAATGCATGGCCTCACTCATGAGCATTAGATTCATATGTGCTTGCATTGTTTTGTTATAGAGAATGTGCTTGGGATATAGTAAGGTACAAAATGTATGACCTACAAATGTGTCTGACCATCACTTGAGATTGGGAATTATAGAGAGTGATACAATAAAGTAGTAACTAAGAAGATTGTTGATCTATAGCTTATTTGATAAGCATTCTTAGTTTCCTTATCATTTTAGGTGTGGGAAAAATATTTATTGTTATCATAGATTTGTTATAGTATGTTGTGAGCCATTGTATGTCATTATGTTCTATTCTAGTAGCATCCTAAGATTTGATACGGGAGCCAAAGTGTGGAGGAGTATGTTCATTTCATGAAGAAGTGTCCAATGTTGCTTTGTTTCAACATTTTATTTTATGGTATAGATTATTTGTCTTTGGTAGCTTAGAATTGGTATTAGGATTATATATGTGCTACTTAGAGTAAGATTATAATATGAATACTAGTGTCATGACTAAACTTGAGGCAATCATAGTTTATCAACATACCCTCTAAATTTCCTATTAAATTAGCATGTGTATTTATTTTAAATAATCCTTAAAAAATAACGTGTCATTGAAAGATGTTTGTCTGTATTTTCTTCATACTCAAATAATTGTCTTTGTATTCAATCTTCTAAGATTATTTCCTGCATAGTTTGGAGTCATTTTCTTGGTAAGTAGTGCTTTTTTTATTTGACATTGTTGATACACCTTCCCAACTCAAATCTCTTTAACTATGTAATAGCTAGCTCAATTGTACGATGAATCTTAATGAAAATATGAACATAATAGTATTTTCATTTCTTATATCTATTCTCAAAGTTAATATGCTTAACACATAGATGAAAGAAATTAAGGTAAAATAGATTTGATAATCCTAAAAGAAGAATATGATTCCCTAGATAATTTATAAATTAGTTTTGTCAATATACTTCACTCAAGAATAGAATGCAAAGTTACTAATTTCTAGAGCTTCATTCTATAGAGAATTCAATTGATATTGAACTTTTCTAAAAGTCTGCACATTCTACAAGGCTATTCCTTACTCTAGTTTTTTCTTGAAATTGTAGTAACTAATTAATATGACCACAATTTCTATTAAGGTAAAATGGATTTGATAATTCCTAAAATAAAAATATGATTCCCTAGATAATTTATATATTATCTTTGCCAATATACTTCACTCAAATATAGAATGCAAAGTTACTAAGTTCTAGAGATTCATTCTATAGAGAACTTGATTGGCATTTAACTTTTCTAAGAGTCTACACATTCTACAAGGCTATTCATTACTCTAGTTTTTCTTGAAATTGTAATAACTAATTAATATGACCATAATTTCTATTAGCGCTGCATATATCATCTAGGATCATATAATTAAGTATTTTCTTTATAATTCTAATTATTTATTTTGTTTATCTTAGTGCTTTGTGCTCTATTTATTTTAACTAATGTGTTGTTGAAAATATTTTTCTTTAAGTTTTCAAAATATTCATATAATGTTATTATTTCATTTTCAAAAATTTAAATTATTAAATTTTTTAATATTGATGATGTTTTTTTTTCATGTTTACAAGTCAAGATATCATGATTCAACTACCACGTCTATCACCTTACATACCTATAATAATGATGTATATGGTTTTTACTTTTGGATTGTTAGGGAGTTTAAATAAAAACATCTTATTATTTAAATTAAATCCAAGTGAACAAAAAAATTCCTCGAATAGAAAACTTAATGATTGATAAGTATCAAGTAGATAATCGCCATAGGATTTTAGATAAAAAAATTACTCAATTAAGAGTATACATTTAAGATAGATAGTTAACAAATTTTAGTCTAAAAATTAAAGAACTTAGTATATCAATGCTTCTCTTAGTGGGTAGCAATCGAAGAGGAATTTTCTAGATAAAAAGGGGTCCAAAAAAGGGTTATGCACCCACTCTTTATATTTTACATCAAAATTTAAACAAAACCATAACTACATATGTTATACCTTGTTCCCTTGGATATGGGTACGCAGGCAATCTAGGTAAATGAAGGAGGTTCCTAGTACTCATATTTCTAGAGCATGGTTGGTAATTCTCTTAAAATTGAATAAACCAACTTATGATAACCTATTTAAATAAATTAAAAGATAAAGTTAAGATTCATTGTATACTTAGAAGAGTTTTGGTTGAATTTCTTGCATCCTCGAGGTTTTAAGTTAATTTGAGTTGAGGTATGAATTTGATTTTATAATTATTGATAGATAGTGATCTTAGTACACTTTTTCAATAAGAAAGAGTAGCTTATAAAGAAGACTTAGGATATAAATTGTCTCAATAAGTCAATGTATCTAATTAGAGCAAGAGTACATGTCCCATATGAATAGATGAATGTTTGTGTCATTCAAATAAAAGAATTCCCATCCTATATGGACATAAGAATACCTATCATGTATGGATAGATGCATACTTGTCCCATATGGATAACAAAATACATGTCTCATATGGATAAATGAATGCATGTCCCATGTGGACAAAAAAATATTGAGTATCTTTCTTGAGTATATAGATGAAAGAATAAGTTAAAAAAATTGGTATGATAAAAAATTAGTACAACTTATAGGGTTGTTGCATATGGTATCAAAGCATTGGGTTTGGAAGTTAGGCCTTGAGCATGCTACAACTTGCACAAATTGAAAGAAAAATATGAAATCAATAAATTAGTAGAAGACGAATGTAATTTTGTCATGAGCCATGACCAAATATTAATTAAGAACTATGGTTACAAGAAAATTTAAATGAAAAAAATAGTGTCTCATGCTAGTACTATTTGTACCCAAGGGATTATCCTAGTGGGCAATAGGAAGCACCGGAAAATAATATAAATGCAAAAATTGATGACATAATCAACCTGTTAGCTGAACAAAGAGACAAGATAAATAATTTATAGAAAGAAATCAATGAATTTAGTGTAAGATAAATAAAATTAGACCTATATTTGGCACCCCTATGGTCTTATGAAGTAATAATTGGAATGAATTAGATATCCAATCATCAGGAAAGTGTGGATTGTTATAACAAAATGATATAATGTGTAGATGATGAAGAAAATAAACTCAATATGCAAGGAATATGGCCTATTGATGTGGAAACTATTTCTAAAAGGAATCCGATTGTTTATGGTCACACTAGATAAGAAAGAGGAAAATTTTACCCTAACTATTGAAAGTTTCTATTTTCTTCAAGAATTTAAGGATGTTTTTGTTGAAGATTTTCTAAGACTACCTATTTAAATAAAGTTTGACTTCTTTATTAAAATTTTACCTAGGATTGAGCTTGT
Source organism: Sequoia sempervirens (assembly GCA_007258455.2). Lineage (NCBI taxonomy): Eukaryota > Viridiplantae > Streptophyta > Pinopsida > Cupressales > Cupressaceae > Sequoia > Sequoia sempervirens. Next base: position 545,353,868 of record VDFB02281492.1, read on the forward strand.
GACCAAGGACCACTATCAAATGAATTTATCAAAACTGATTGAATTTATGATGCAATTATAAGAGATACTGGAAAAATAAATAATGAGGCCAAGTGTTTTAGGGGAGCACCAATTATTTTCATAAAAAAGGGTGGAACCCTAAGATTGTGTACATATTATCATATGCTAAATAAAGTAATAGTGAAGAATAATTACTCATTACCTTGCATTAAATACCTATTTGATTAAATTAATGGAGGGAATGTATTTTCAAAAGTTGATCTTTAATCAAGATATCACCAATTAAGAATCAAGGAGGAAGATATTCGAAAAACAACCTCATAGTTGTACCATTTGGCTTGAATAATTCCCCTATTGCTTTTATAAATTTAATGACTACCACTTTTTATGGTTATTTATATAAATTTGTGATAGTATTCTTAGACGATTTCCTAATATATTTAAAGAAAGAAGAAGATAAATTAGTACACCTCTAGTTAGTTTTGGAAAGGTTGTGAGAGAACAAATTATATGATAAACTATCAAAATATGCATTCTTTGAAAATAAAATTTATTACTTAGGGTTATTATATTTTCTAAAGGAATTGCATTAGATCCTAATAGATCAAGGCCATAATAATATGTTATTTTACCACTCTATTTCTGCTTCTTCAACCCAAGATTTTTGTAATATTGAAATTGTGCACAATAATGCCTCATTCTTCTTGGATAGTGCATTGAATAGTACATTCTCCTTCCATTTCTTATACATGATCTCAAATCATAACCCAACATCTTATTAGCCTATTTTTTATTCTTCATAGGATAACTAATTCTCTAAAAAATATTTTAGGTTACCATGACGTCTTAACTTTGAAGTGTCTACCCATTAGATATGACCTCCACTATTTCACCACATGAATAACAACTAGCATTTCCTTCTCATAAATAGGTATGCATTTATTCTTACCCTTTAGCTGAGGAATTTCAAAAGTAATGGGCCTACCTTTTTACATGAGAATTGTTCCTATACCATTTCCTAAAGCACCACATTTCATAATAGTATCCTTAGTGAAATATAGAGTGGCATTTCCTTCTCATAAATCAGTATGCATTTATTCTCACCCTTTAGTTGAGGATTTTCAAAAGTAACGGGCCTACCTTTTAAAATGAGAATTGTTCCTATACCATTTCCTAAATCACCACATATAAAATAGTATCCTTAGTGAAATATAAAGTGGCTAAAATTGGAGTGGTATGCATAGCCTCATTTACTCTCTCAAATGTTGTATTAACTAAATCATTTCACTAAAAGCCATCCTTTTTCAATAGATTTGTGAGGAGTGTTTCTATGTCACCATAATATTTTGCGAGTCCTAGGAAGCTCCTCAAGTTCTTAATGGATTTAGACATTAACAACTCCATCATAGCCTTGATTTTTTTGGAGAAAAGTTTACTCCTTCGAGAAACAATGTACGACCCAAGTACTCTAGCTCTTTGAGACCAAAGACACACTTGAAATTCTTAGCATAAAGATGAATTTGTTGGATAATTTATAATTATTTATCTAAGTTGTGAAAATGATCTCCCCATGTCTTGTTATGAATCAATATATCATCAAAGAACACTAATACAAACTTCCTCAATAATAGCTTAAAGATGCAATTCTTCAAACTTTAAAATGCAAAAGAAGCATTAGTAAGGAAAAATGACATCAATAGAAATTCATAACAACCCTCATGAGTGTTAAATGTTATCTCGGTAATATCTTCTTCCTTAATGTTATCTCGGTAATATCTTCTTCCTTAATTCTAATTTGGAGATAACTTGATCTAAGATCAAGTTTTAGGAAAAAATATAGCTCCATTTAGTTCATCTAGTAGTCATCAAAGAATGAAATACAAAACTTATCTTTGATGATGTTCTTGTTTAATTATTTATGGTTTGGACACATGCACTGCATTTCATCATTCTTATGTATCATCACCACTAGAGAGGATTAAGCACTTTTCCTATACCTAATAACTTGCCTCAAGTATTTCCTTATCCATCTTATTTATCTCTTTTTTATACATAGGGGTACATATAGGGGCTAATGTTGGGTGGTTGGTTCCCTAGTATTAGTTGAATGGTATGACCATGATCACTTTGGGCATCTCTCCAAAGACTATCAAGTGACTATTTGTAATGGATTGTAGATCTAGCTATGTAGGAACATTTGAGTAATAGGTTGCTTGAAAATGATTAATCCAGAAACCCATTGGGCCCTTTGTTGAGAATATTTTACATTTGATGATAGTTTACCACTATGAGACATTTTACATAACCTCTTAGTTTGACTATCCTTCTCTCCAGGTGAAATCACTTGAATAGTTTTTGGAATTTAATCTTAATTTTATCTAATGTAGTAAGCCACTATACTCTCAACATGATATTTGTTCCACCTATTGGAATATAAAACATTAAGCAATGAATTTCTCTAAAAGATATATATATATATATATATTAAATAATTCAAATAAGGAACTAACTTCTTATTGATGAAGTTGAGAAAATAAGACTGGCTGAAATTTTGTTGTCCTTGTTAAATGGGTGTTCGTTGCCATGCATACTTTATGATCGAATAAATTAAGGGGATAGTGTTACCTTGTCTTTCCTTAAGTCACTTGAACCAGTAACCTTAGGGAAAAGGTATAAATCTAGCATTATAATCTACAAGTTAAACCTAATAAAAGGAATGATATACGTGTAGGCGACTAGTCAAATACTAAATGATGGAGTTTCACTAAATCATCATTTCTACCATAGCCTATGGCTCACCTCTCATAATCCCACTAGTATTCTTGTACTAAAAGGAGGGATATCATATCCTTAGTCCTTGAAATTATGTCACTACCTTCACATCATGTTGACTATGTATATAACTATGATGACTAAACATGGTGAACAACAAGGTCAACTTGAAAATATAAGGTTTGGATAACTGTGGTTCATGCCATCATGTGTTTGGAAGGCTTGATTATAATCTATCTCTAGTTTCCCCAATCAAATCTCCATTCAATTTAGAATTCCCACCATGTTCAATCAATTGTAGCTAGAACTCTAGTTAAATTTGAGGTATAGATGACCTCAATTTTTAACTTCTAGTACACCGAAGCAGTTAGTAGGATTTCATTGGACTGTGATAATGATTGATGCCTAGAGCTACTACTATATCTTAGGGATTAGTTGTTATTCACCTATATCATAGAGGTGAAATATTTTTAGGGGTTATCTTATATTTGATATTGGAGCAATTAAGTTGGTTGTTACCCCTACCATGCAAGTAATGGAAACCAAAGTTGACTATTGCATTGAGAGGTTAGCAAGTACTCACCTATAGCACAAAGGTGATTGATGCAAGTGCTACCAATATTGTTAAGGGGTCAATTGACAATATTGCCAAGGCCATGAGGTGATATATGTTATATGTTACTCCTTCCTGGGTGGATAGGTGACTTGTCAATAGCCTTGGGGTAATTGTAGTTAGAATCCAATGATCTAGAAAGGTTCATTGCTTATGGAAATATCCCTTGTGCCTATATGACCATTTGGAATGGAGGATGGACACTCAATGTAGTATGGAATGCACCTTAGTCCTCTTTACAGTTGTTTGATGGCTTGCTTAACCTTGTTGGGATGAGGGTGGATCCATAATTTAGTATCCCTAATGTAGTATGGGACACACTAAAGTCATCTTCCAACCATTCCCTTGAAAAACCTAGTCTTCACCCCTCATTAAGCTCTTGAACTTGACCCTATCACGACAAGATTATTCTTTGGGATAGCTTGCTAAGTCCACATGGTTGGGGTGGATGAAGTAGTGGTTCACTTGATGGTTTTCATCACACCCTTGAGTGAAGTCAACAGGAACCTAACAAACCAAATTGCTACACATAACTAGTCCAACTCTTATTCTTCATTGGGTACTCAAATTATTAGCATTGCACTTTGACTTTTTTTATTGTACATTATGGTATAAACTGAATAAGGTCACATTCATATTCAGGCTATTGATAAAAAATGGTTTATCAAAAAAATGCTCCATAGCTAGGTTAAATACACCTACAACTATCTTTGTAAGAGAGTGGTTAAATTATTTAACATTTTCATTCAATCATTATGCAGTAGAGAAATGACAAGGAAGTCATTTCTTGTGTTGATTATTCCATAGTCAAATATCAATTCATATAACTAATCTAAGATGACAATTAGTGATAATTAGGAATTTTTCTTGGTTGTTCACTCAAATTTTCTAGTTTGTGGATGCTTAGGTATACTTTTTTCGTCTAAGACTCATATTGTACAATAATTTAAAGTAAAAAAAATATACAAAACCAAATAACATAAATGGTTAAAGAAATAGAGTTGTTGGAAATTATTTAAGTAAATTGTAATGATAACATATTTTAGCATATTGAATAACTTATAAATTAATAAATAAGGCAAAATATGTTGAAAATAAGAAGTTGTAAGCTAATGGATGGTTTGGTAATTCTTTCTTAACATAAATATGAAATTACACCACTATTGTTTCTCAATAGGCATCACATTTATTTTTACAAGGAATTTAATTCTAATTGTTCTATCGCTTCACGATAAAATTCATTTCCCTCAATTCCCCTCCTATAAACAACCCACTTAAAAAAAACACATACATATTATACCATTTCCAATATAAACAAAAAAACTATGCCAAACTATTAACAAAATTTTGCTCTAATGGAAAAATTGTCAACATACCCATTGAGTCTATGGATCCAATTGCTAGAATAAAAATTATTATTAATTGAGTTGAAATTTATATTTCTAGTGTTGGATAAACAAAATAACAATGTAAATGTAAAAAAATATATCTTATTTATTTTAATTAAGGGTAAATAGGTTTTCACACGATCCTAAAATCCATTTACAAGAATGCATCAGTAGAACAATAGTTGACTAACAAAAAAATAGTAGAGACAAAAGAAAATTCAATAGATACCAAGTCATTTTACGACATAATTGCAACCAAGCTACCTTTGAATACCAACTCAATCTTACACTATGTCTGACCCTTTCCTCACAATCTACACCTCTTTAACCCAATGATGGGATAATGAAGTAGAATTACAAAGATATCTCTTATAAATGAACAATCATCCAAGACACACCATTATTTAGTTTCTTTGAGGATGGAGAAAAGAGAGAATCCTCCAATGACACCTCAACCAAAGACACCTCATGCCAATTGGAGGTGTTGCACACATCTTAAAATCCATAGATAACTCAAGAGAAGGTCTCCCCAATAGCCCTATTCGAGGGCAATGGGTACTAATGCAAGAGAAGTTTGAGTTGGTTTAGAGTGTGAAGTCTTCACCAACTACACAACTTGAACTATGTTGGCGTTTCAATTAGCACCTCTGGAGTGCTTATTAGAAATAGACAACTATGCACAGTGCATAATGTCTACTCTTCAAATTATGGAGGGAAATCTCCATCTTGTTTGTTGATGTTTACATAAAAGTAAAACAAACTAAATGTTCCTATCTTTTTTACTCAGCAGTAGGACACAAGGGTGCATAAACACAATGCGTTGCAGCTAAGGTTTTCTTTGGTTTATGCAGATCTTAACTACAACTAGGCTAACTTTTAATCTATCCTATCTCCTCTAGATAAACAAATCAAGAGAAAATAGGAGTGGGAATGGGATGGTTGGATTACTTGGGCTGACCGTCTCTCAGAATGCATTTGAAGGCTCTAAAGTTTCAGATCTATGCTAGAACAACATCTTATGCAAGCAAACACTCGTACAGTACGCTGAATCTCAAGATTTCCAACGAGGAGGAACCCCTATCTGAGGTGTAGGCTGGGATGCAACTTACTAGAAACAACAAAGGACGATGAACTGGATATCAGGATTCCCGAGGAGGTGACGACATATGTCCAAAGTGTAGGCTGAAATATAGATCATTACACAACATCAAACAATAACCATTAACATCAAAATTCCCAAGGAGGTGACGACACCTGTCCAATGGGTAGATTGAAACAATTGATTATAAGAACAAGACGTTGATAGAACTTGAAACTTTGGATCAAATTGCATATGCCTTTTGATTTGTTTCTTCAAACTTGCTCAACAAATTACAAAGATTTGGGACAATAAAGGTACAAAATCATACACAATTGCTTATCAAACCAAACAACTCTCATCCAAGAGTGAACAAATATAGACTTGCAAGCTTGTTGGCACAATGGCACAACATTTTTGTGTAGTAAATAAAGGTTACAAAATAATGAGTAAAGACTCTTATTTATAGAAGCTCAAAGGAGTAGGCAACCTTAAAATCTCCTTGAGTTAACACTTAGTTCTTGCCAATCTACAAGATTTATTCCTATGTATAAAAGTAGGTGACCTACCAGTTAACTGAAAATCTACTTCAGTTAACTAAAACTAAACTAAAAGGGAACTCCAAATGCAAAAGTGCCTCTAAAATAGACATCCACAATTAGTGGAGATAGACATGCATGATCAGTGGGACAATGAGTTAACTTGGAAAGAGGCATCAAGTTAACTTTTGTTTTTCATAAATGCTATTTTGGAGGGGTAGGACGTCTTAGCTGGGTGTTTTACACCTCATCACCTCTAGTCAACAATTCCTCTAACTAGTCGTTGACTGCTTCTACCTCTGGGCAACTAATGCTTCATAGGATGATGACGTGTCGCCTCAACATCTCTTCATCACTCGTAATCTACTTTTGATATTCAATCTTCTTTGCAGCTACATCATCCAACCTTGTTGATATGAAGTGTGGAAGGTAGTGTGGTAGTAACCGGTGGCGACTCTGTGTTTGGAATGACTACCTTCTGCATTTTCGCTATCCATTGAACGATGAGTTCATTTACGCCTTCCAAGGCATCCAATTTGACTATGGGCTTCACTTGATGCATGTCCGTGTTGAGTTTTTTCAAAAAGTCGCGAAGTAGGACCATTTTGGTCTTGATTTCAACTTGAGAGTACTATATTATGGAAAACTCGACTGTTGACTATAAACACGAATATGTTCAGTCAACTTTTTCTACAACTAAAAATAGCTTCATCGAGGGGTAATTTTTATGAAATTTTTTGAGACATGTGTCTTCTTGGGAATAATTTTCTAAGTGAACCCAGAACGTCAGAAAATTCAAAAAGTCACTTTTCCTTGTACATGCAAGAACCCTTCGTGGCAGAGGTTTTGGGGGCACCAAAGGCTTACTTTTTCTGAAAAATATAAACACATGGGTATTGTAGGAACTTCAAAGCTAAACAAACCCAGTTTGTCAGATTTTCAAAATTATGAATTTTTCTGGAAACCCTAAAAAAAGGAGGTAGCATGGCTACTTTTTCTGAGAGAATCTGGAATGTGGGTTTTGCTAAATATGCTATGCTGGTCATACCCAGAAGACCAAATTTGTGAAAAACCTCTGTTTACTTGGACATGCAAGAAGATATAAGACAAGAATAGAAGAAAAAGAGGGGAAGAAGTTTGGAAGTTATAAACTGCTTCTCTGACCCTTCAAGAAAATCATGCCTGGAGATGCAAACTCTGATATATTGTTCTTTGTGCAACTAATTTTTGAAAATATGAATAATGTTGAGAAATCCCTTTGTCAGATCTTCAAATGATGTTTGGAGAGAAAAATATTTGTTCTTGAGCTCCAACCTACAAAGAGAGATAATGAAGAATGGACGCCTAAGCTTGATACATATTGATTTGGAGTTGCAAGCATCAATTAGGTGCCAACATGCTGATTGAGGAGTCAATTTGCTTGATCAGGAGTTCACTAGAGAAAATTCCACCAATTTGGGGAAGTTTTAGACATGAAAGGCTTCTAAAATATCTCAACTTCAATCAACTGGGCCTACTTTGACTTTAGGCGTCCAAGTTGAGGAGTTGAAATTTTTTCATTCTTTTCCTATGACGAAGTGCCTTCGTTTAATCCTTGATTTTGGTTGCTCGGTTGATCCTAAAGTGTTGCTGACAGATCCATTGCCGAGTTGAATCAACTTTGATGAAGTGTGCTCGAGAGCTGAAAAGCTAAAAACTTGAATCTGATGCCTCAAAATCTTGGGTGCCTTTTCCCAAAAGGGTGCATTTTTAATTAGACTTAGTCATTTTCTTGGCTGCTTTTCATTTCTTCCTTTTTGACCTTCAGTGCCTTGATATGAGATCTCTCATGACTGAAGATTCTGACGAATGTGCTGAGATGTAGAATGGGTAACCAATTTTGTACCGAAAAGATTGACTAGCCTTGCAAGTCATGAAAGTTGGTTTAGAGACCCCAAAAATTTGGGAGCCCCTGGCTTGCAAGGGCACCTTTGACCTTTTGTGTTGAAATTTTCATCTTGCAACCTTTCACAAACAACCTTAGTTTGATCCTTCTTGTCAGATGTTTGATTTATCTGTTGAACTTGCTGACGGTGTCATTATTGAGATTGATCAAGACAGAGAAGGATTTCCTGGAGATCACGGAGCTTGAAGATTACATCTGTCTGCCCAAAAGGTTGGGCACCTATTTCTAGGAAGGTGCAATTTCCTTAACACTAGCCAATTTTTATGTCTTTCATCTCGCCTTTACATCCAGTGCTTTCTGCTTGATCTTTGTTTGTGAATGCTTGACAAGTCCTGTGAGCGTGCAACTAGATTGGTTGCGAAGTTGAAAGGATGCTAAGCAGATGCCTTGAGGAAAGCAACTGCTAAAAAAATCATTTGGATTCTCAAAATGATGGGCACCCCTAGTCAGTAGGGGCTCTTTTTCCTTGATGTCCATCAGTTTACTCTCCATTTTATGTGCTCAGATGATCAACAATTGTTGTCATTTGATATGTTCCATGAGTTAGCTGTTGGATCCATCACGTAGCTGAGTTGAATCCGAGGAGATCACCTAGGGGTTGCCAATCCAAGGACTGGCATTTGGTAGCTTTGCTTCTTGGGTTCCCTTAGGCTACAGGGGCACTTTTTCCCCAATTAGGTTGCCATTTTTGATGGCTTTCATTTTCAACACCTTCTACCTTTGCCTTCATCTAACAATGTTAGATGAATCTGCTGAATTTGCTTGACAATCCATCATAAAGCTGGTAGAATTACAAAGAAGATGACTGTCTCGGAAAAACTTGATAGCTGCATTAGACCTTTTGAATTCATGGGTGCCCCAAGCTAGCAAGGGCTCTTTTTGCTTCAGTGTCATCAATTTTTGTAAAGACCTTCACATATTGTGCTTTGCATTCATCGTCTCACCAACTATGTTGATCATTGTTGTCGCTGACACGAATGCATTCACTGTTGCAATTGCTTTCACCATACTGCGTGTACGGGTGCTTGAAAATTTCACAAAGGCATTGACCATGTAGCACCTTTCTTGTAGCAAGGCGTGCATCTTCCAAACCTAGAATATTTTTAGCATTTTTCACTTTTGAAAATCACCTCCATCGCAAAGCATATTTCACCATGGATTCTTCCTTGAAGCTCTTGAGGCTTAGATTTTGAAACCTGGTACTGGCCATCTACCATTAATGGCTATGGAGGTCCTAGCTTTTCTCCTGAAAAATGAAAATAGACTTACCAGAGTAAAACAAACTTTTTGGTGATTTTGACTTGACCAATGTGATCATGAAGCCAATTTATCCTATCAAAATCATTTTCAACTAATTCAGGAAAGGTCCTATTTTTAGAGGTTTTCCTAAAAACAAGGTTTTGAAACCCTAATTTTCAAATTTTCAGAATTTTGCAAGTATCTTCCTTGACATAAACCCACAAAAAGCCTATGTTTTGTTTGACCTAAAATGGATTTTTGACAACAATTTTGTATGATTTAGCTCATTTTCAACAAAATGCCTTATTGAAGCAAAAATTTATTATGGGTACAACATTAAGCTCCATTTGGTGACCATGTTGGATACTTACGGCATAATAGAACCCATAATCTCTAGTTTTCGTAGACCAGTGTTCTTATCAATTGGGCATTGGAGTTGAGACTTATTTCCTAATTCACCTAACAATTGGAGTTCTCATTATTCATCTAAAACAAGACTACCTAAGAAAACACCTAAAACACGACAATACTTTACGTAACGGGGAAATACATCACTAAACATTAAAGCAAACAAAAATTATTTACAAAGATTCACTCCACCCCCAAAGGGATGAAATGTTTCAAATATTGCCTGCTTCATGGCAGCGGAAGAGCTTGCCATTGATGCTTCTTCTGCCTGGGAGGCTTTACTCCTCTTTTGATGGGAATTGCAAGAGACAATCTCTCTGGGATGAAGATTCTCAGGCATTCATATATCCAAACGAAGGTATTCTGACAAAAGTCAAAATATGATGCAAATGGGAAAGCTGATATCCCTGAGGCATTAGTTATGCTATAGTCCATCATTGGGATGTTGATTTATTCAAACCAATCAATCGAGTTCCAAACTTGATTTCTATAATGTTGAACCATAGATTTTTGGGTAGGATTTATAGACTACTCTTGCACTCTTAGGATGTTTCACCTAAAAGGAGAGAGATAAACCCCACTCAAAAGTCTAGGTGGTTCACTCAAATTAAGATATGTATGATGTTATTAAGGCTAAATGAAATGATCTAAGTGCAATTAAATGAACTATTTGACTGATTATGAATGTAAAACCTAATAATTATGCAATGTTGGAAAACACAATGTGATATGCAATCTGTTGGGAAATTTTGATCATCTCGGAGAAACCTCCAAGAACAATAGTGCCTTCGGTAACTTTAATTTCAATTATATTGCCTCAAAAACACGTACAACTATGTCACAAAGCGGAATCAGAGACAATTCATTTCGCACATTAGTCCTTCTGAGAGAAGCACATGTAAATCCAGTTTCAACAACACCATTAAACAAATTCAACACAAAAAACCAATAAACATGAAAGATGGGATAGAAGATAAGAACATAGAGATTTACGTGGGAGAACCCTTTCTGTTAAAAACCCCACACTCCAAAAGCCTAGATCGCCATTGTATTATTCATGCAACATAACAGTTACAAATACAATTCAGGAACTAAGCCTTTACATAGATTACATCTTGTTCCATCTTGGAGACAAACTGGTAACAACCCTGTTCTAATTCCTTCTCTCCTTGCTTTACATTTCCCTGATCAACCTCTCAGTCCAATTCAACCTTCACACTATTGCAATACCCTCACATAGTATACAGTGCAAATTCATCATGAGAGATCGATCAAGACATTCAATCTAGAGAGATTTCGGCAGCATAACCCTTCTCAAACCTTCCTCTCTCTGTTCTTACTGCAGAATGTCCAATGTTATACCATTCGTTCTCAACAGTTCAACTTCCTCTGTGAATTGGTTCATTTTCCAACTGTCGGATCAACCGTCAACTTCTCCAACTCATTCGTGATCCTCCAATGAACATCATACAACTCAGTAGGTCAACAAAGTTAGACCACAATCCACCTCCAAATCCATCAGCATGGCAATGTCCATCAGAAGGAGATTACAAAGCTAGGATGACAACACAAGTCACCCTGATGATACTAGGCTTGTTTTCCATCGGCCAAACTCACACCGATACAGGTTCATTGGCTTGAGTCTCCCCAATGTCTTCATCATTCTGAGGTCTCAACCAATCCCATCGGCAAGACAACGTCCATCAACAAGAGTTCATAATGTCACATCAAACCCACAGGTCTCCCCAATGTCATTAAGCTCACACACCTTTCGAACCATCTTGTTGGCTTAAGTCACCCTGAACTGTCCTTATCGAAAAGACAACCATCATCAGAGAAGGTTTCATCGAAGTCCCAAGTCACATCAACGACCTCATGCTCAGCTACAGTTTGGAACACCTCATCGGCAAGAGTCACATCGAAGTCCAAACCCTTCGGTCAAACACGCTCCGTTGTTAAGACTCTTACAAAACCTTCATGTCACCCCGACCAAGTACCATCGGCTAGAGTCACACCGACATTCAACATGAGTAGATCCATTGGTAGGACCAACACTATCAATAGGGGTTCATAATGACACTTTGAACACACTTGTCTCACCGATAAATTTCGTCGGCAAGAGTCTCCCCGACATTCATCAGGAGTAGATCCATCGACAAGAGAACCACTATCGACAACAAATTAGAATCTCACAACGATAGTTCAAGTCACACCAATCACTTCCGTCGGCAAGACAGACCAAAGGTCACACCGATATCGGCCAAACTTCTATTGTCGGAAGGAGTTAGGAGACTTGCGCCAATAGTTCAGGTCACGCCGACAACCTTCATCGCCAGGACATACCAGAGGTCACACCGATATGGTCATGAAGGAACTTCACAAGGAGAACTCAGATCGGGCTGAGACACCGATCTCACAGACAATTCAGGATCACTAAGCAGATCAACCAGACATCTCAGTGGTCACACCGAAATTTCCCACTCAGAGGTTTAGGCCTGTGGGATTGAGGCACACAATTCCAACACAAACATGAACTAAAGTATGAACAAATGCAAAACAAAAGATAAGAAGGCTGAATCAGAGTGCACCTGGGCAAAGAATGGAGAATCTGGAGTGTCCTGAATACTGACTAAAATCACTAAAAATTACTAGTGGGACTCATTTTCCACTGATGGTGAATCAATCCTGCTTATGATGAAAACTTCTGAGAACAGGTTACTGAGTGTCGGGATCCAGAATTTGATAAAATCTAGATTTCCAACCTTAAGGTGGGACTCATTCGTCATTGCTGATGAATCAATCCACTCCCAAAATTCTGTGAAATCAAGGACCAATCTTGTAGCACCAAATTTGATGTTGTTTGCTTGTCAGGTTGACAGAGTCAAATCTACAGAAAATGGACATAATGTCTTCTACAAGCTTGAAATAGGTTGTAGTTGACCTGAAACACTTTGTTGACTTCTTGTCCACTTTTCAACACCTAATAGCTTGTCAAATCTGCATACACAAGTCTACAAACACACATGCAAAGGGGAAAAATGATTAAAGGTTAGGTTATAGGGATTTTCCTTGGTCAAATCCCACTTTGGTAATCAAACCCTTAATGAAGAAATGGAATGGAAGAGAATGATAAACAAATAACATGCAAATGCTATCAACTTGCCAAACCCTTGTTGAAGAAAATCTGAAGATATATCAATGGCTGCTCCAAAATACTTGATTAATGCTTGATTCAATGATGCAAAGTGTTTGAATGCTTGGATGAATGAGTGAATTAGTGAACTTGATGAATGGGGGGGGGTTAAAATGGATGCAAAAACACTTATTTATACACACTTGTGCCTTAGTAACTCGATGATACCTCATCATAGGTCGAAATAAGGTGATTTTAAATAAAAACATAAAAGAAAATTTGAAATATTTTGAATTTTGAGCTAAGAGGGACTCATTCACCACCCATGGCGAATGGGTCCCACCTTGGACTTGTAAGTGAGTGTCGGGAATTATCTTGCATTTAATGTTGTTTGTCGGGTTTACATTAAAAAACACACTTAATTAAGCCTTATAAGGGCATAAAGGGATCAAATAAAGCATAAGAAAGGTGTAAGTAGTGAAATTAAGCCTAGAAAAGCGTGAAATCTTGTTACAAGACTTTACAACACTTCAAAATAGGACTTGATAAGTGATGAAAAGGTGATTTTTAGGTGAATTGTAATGAATAGAGTCTAGAAAAGTGTAGAAATGTTTTACAACACCTCACAACACCTTCACAAGACACCATAATTTGAATTTTAAGGACCTAATGTGAATGTTCAAGCCACATTACAACATTAAATCAAAGAAAAATGGATCAAGCATCATGAAGAAAGACCTAAAAGACCATGAAAATGACAAGGGGCCATTTTTCTATGACACATTTAGCCCCCACTTTAGGGAGAGGATGAACTTGCTTCAAACTCACACTAAAGTAGCCATGCATATCGGGAGAGAGGTCCCAATGCACTTATGTTAGCAAGATGGAATGACAACGATCAAGAGGGATGATCAAGCCCCCAAGATGAAGATCCCATGGAAAACTAAACATAAGAACAAAGGAACACACATGTGAAAGGGAAATTGGATTGAGCTTTGATCGTCTGTCCAACTAGTTGTGGATTAGATCTAGGCTATTTGCAAGGGAAGGAGAATGCATACTTACTCTAGGTTGAAAAAACTCATGGGGGTCTGCTGGGTGAGAAGACCCAAAAAGGTGAAGTACATACGCTAGTTGGTATGCACTCACAACCACATAGGTGGCTATGGGGAAAGTTGTGTCGCTGGATGGGCTTCCCGCTCAACCATATTAAAGTTATACCTCCTGATAACCTTAACAAGGTGCCACAAGGGAAAATGTTGATTCGTGCTTCATGAGACAAGCAAAGCTTTGTATTCTTAGAACTCATGAACAAAGAGCAAGGGTACCACAGGCATGCAAGTTGTGTTATGCAAGGTGGAAAAAATGTAAAATGTAAAAGATGTTCAAAGGATTCTTGTTAAGTTCATGCAAGGTCTATCACTTAGGGAACATTGTATTTAATGTCTCCAATAGAGGACCAATCAAAGAATAGTATATTCAAAACTTAGAGGATGCAGTGAGTCGCATTAGGCCACCAAGAGGAATGTAGTATGCTAAGATAAATCACACTTATGAAGGACATCGCACCCAATGTGATCCACAAAGTGACAAACACATCATATGAAGTGACAAGGCTGCACTAAGAATGCAAATGAAATGATGCCAATGTATGCCCCTCACTTTAAAGGAATTGCTACACATCGTTCTGTGAGCAATTACTTTAAAGTAGGAAAGAAAATACAAAAAAGGAAAAACAAGACATGAGAGCTAACTTGGAAAACCCCTATGCCAAGTCATATGTTTCTAAGTAAGGCTACGTCATGTAAATGAAAAAGAAAACAAAAGAAAGGAGGGTTGCCCCCAGAAATGAACACACCAAACACATAAGGGATCTATGGATTTGGGGTCAGTATGTTCGTTGTTGCAATGTTTTTATTAAATATCTTGGAACTATCATCATTCCCAAAATCACATAGAACTGGAAGAATGACACAAAGAAAGCAAAACCAAAAGGAAAACAAAGTCCATTTTGGGTCAACATGGAAGAGACATTGCGGTCTCAACGCTTTGCATCGTCCCCAAAAGGAAAACACAAGCGAAAAGAAAAATAAAAAGGAAAAAGAAGAGAAAAAACTTTTGGGTCAACATGAAGGAGACATTTCGGTCTCAATACCTTGAGTCATCCCCAAAAGGAAAAAACAAGAAAAATACAAAGTAAAAAGGAAAAGGGACTGATTGGGTCAACATGGAAGAGACATAGGGCGTCTCAATGCTTTGCATCATCTCCAAAAGGAGAACACAAAACAAAAAGGAAAAAGAAAAAGGACCTTTTGGGTCAACATGGAAGAGACATAGAGTGTCTCTACGCTTTGCATCATCCCCATAAGGAAAACACAAAACAAACAGAACAAAAGAAAAGGACCTTTTGGGTCAACATGGAAGAGACATAGGGTGTCTCTACACTTTGCGTCATCCCCAAAAGGAAAACACAAAACAAAAGGAACAAAATAAAATGACCTTTTGGGTCAACATGGAAGAGACATAGGGTGTCTCTACGCTTTGCGTTATCCCCAAAAGGAAAACACAAAACAAAAGGAACAAAAGAAAAGGACCTTTTGGGTCAACAGGGAAGAGACATAGGGAATCTCTACGCTTTGCGTCATCTCCATAAGGAAAACACAAAATAAAAAGCGAAAAAGGCAATGCATAACATATAGAAGAATAGAGGTACAAATAGAAGTGTACAAAGAGAGAGAAAACATCAAACGCATGATAGAGGGGAACACAATACGCACATAAAAAATAAAAATGTGAAAAGGGGCTAGTAATGAAAATCCAAGTCAACCATTAACCAAGTTATTGGCTTCAAATCTTAAGTAGTATAAGTGGATGGGAAATAGCACAATTAAGAAACAAGAACAAATGCATTACTAGGATAAGGCTAACAACTTCTTGCCCCCCACTGGATGTGAGACAATAATGAGCCAATAAAGGTGATGGGAAGATCATGCAATAGTGAGAATGAAAATTCTACAACTATGGCATGATAAAAGGAATTTGGAGTATTTATGAGGTTATCCAATAAATTCATCAGGCGGAGGGAATTGAAATGTATCCAATATATGTTGTAAAGTTTTACAATCATTAGTTCTATGTCCAAGAACACAATGATATGCACAATACTTTGTGTTGTATTTAGGAAATTTGACTCTAGTACGAGGAGGTAATTTGATGAAATCAAGCTTAAGAAGCATTTGTAATGCTTCTGCATTATCAAATTTAGGACAAGGGAATTGAGAATCTGATCTAGTTGTTCTGGATGCTCTTGAAGATATTCTAGTTGAGAGATTTGTACCTTGGTCTTCATCATGGAAGCTACGATGTCAAAATTTGCTGAAGATGGGTCTTGAGCAAATGGCATAGCATTCTTCTGTGAAGACTTGGGATTGGAAGTGGAAGGAACCTTTTCACCCTTTTCATTTGATCTTCATCTTTCTTCCTCTTCTTTCTGTACTTCGAAGTGTTGAACACGTGTAGACACAGGCGTTGAAAATTTTTCATGATTCACTGCAAGAGAATACTAATAGTATGCTTCTTTTTCTTCTTTAATAATAGGTTCAAAGTATCCCGTTGCAGAGTCACCATCAAAGTTGTCTATATGTGGTAAGACAATGTTCGAACTTGTTGTTGGTACAAAATAGAATTGGGAGAAGCTTCAACAGATCCCATGATTTGGCTCATTATTAGATTCTTAGGACACATGGGTCTGGTATGTGCATCAGTGTCATGGAAACAAAAAAATACTGCACTATGTGTAACTTCAATCATTGGTCTTGATGGATATGTTGGCAACGGTGGTTGAAGATTGTCTCTCTTTGGCTGGTATGATTGCTGAGCTAGAGATCTGATAGAATCTATTTTCATCAAGCCAGAAGTGATCATATTATCTTCCAACTTGATGGCATTTTCTTGCGCACTCTTCAACTTTGTTTCTTTTTCCGTCTTGAGGAAGAAGGATATCTCTGAAGGAAGAGCATTTACGAAACATCTCATCAGAATCTCTAGTGATGGATCAAGTGTAGAAGAAAGTCGTGTAACAGACGATTAAATCTTTCCACAAACTCCCTCATGTGTTCGTTGTGCTCCATATTTGAATTTACCAGTTGGGCGAGCGACAAATGACTGTCTTTGGCGAGCTTGAATCTCGCCAAAAAATTATCGCTCATAGTTTCTCATCTTGTAATAATGCCCGACTTCAGGTGATTGAACTAGTCCGCAACATTCCCAACAAGAGTCTCCACAAAGAGATGCACTGCGATGTCTTCATGGGGCACATGCAAGACGACGCAGGCCATTGTGAATGTTGAAAAATGTTCATTTGGGTGTTGACTTCCATCGCCATTGATGAAAATGAAGGACCACAAAACTCTCAACCAAACTCAACTTATCAAGACTGTACCAAATCTTGCTTGTCCTTTCAATTAGGACTCATCCAATCTTCACAAAACTCTTGATTTCAAGACACCAAACTGAGACCAAAGGAAAAAATTCTTGTTGATTCTTGAAAACACATTAAGAAACATTAAAATGACTATCTCAATCCCTTTCATCAACTTATCCAACTCACATATGAGAACTCTAAAAAATAGACCATCCTAATTAGCATTTAGGCCTTTTAAGGCCACATAAACAAAAAAAAATTAAACTCCCAAGCCCATTTTCCTTTTTGGATGCTTCAAACATTCTCAAACACATCTACACAAATCAAATAAACCATATCCTACATCTTACTCATGCCATCTTATCAAACTCCATTCCTAGACCCTTATTTTTGTCTTCAAGGCTAGTTGGTCTTCAAGTATAAAATGTCAAACATAACTATTGATGTAGATCATTTCTCAAGATTGTAATGGAATTTTTGAACACTCTTCAAAGAGTTTTGAAACATATCTAAAAAAAACATAGGTTGTTTTGGAAAACAGACTCCAAAAATGACAGTCCACGTTCTATTTAGGCCTAATTAAGCATGATACAAACAAGGCTTATTGGCTTTCTTATCTCCAAACTCACTTTCTCTTAACCAAAACTTGGAACACATCAAATTAGGTCTTCTTATGCTTATTAGTTCACTAAAAATTCATTTCAAGAGTGTTTTCCTCAAACCCTAAATCCTAGCCTCTTGATTGTACACATAACTCTATTTTCAGACTAAGGCAATACTTATTCACCATACAAACTTTATCCTTTTGACCTGCAAATATTTAGAACATGAAAGTGTATAAAAAAAGGAGTAAACTCACCAAAAATTAAGGATTTCCATTGGGTAGCATGAGAGACACACAATTTTCTTAGCCACTGTTTACCCTAGGACAAGGTTTTAATAGTTTTCAGAAAATTTGCAATAATTGGTTCAAATCTACACCAATCTGCATGAAACAAAAAGTAGGTGGAAGGTGATTGAGTGTACTATCACTTACACACACTTATACATGCATATAAGCCCGTAAAAATCTGTACAATATCAAAAAACAAAATATTTCTGTAGAATTGCATAAGAACAATGTTATTCTATTGATCAAAATTTGATATTCAATCGCCCACACAATACAAAATGCTTACAAGGCCTTTTATAGGCATCTCACACTTTCCCCTTTAGTTTCTAACTACCCAAACGAACTAGACCTTCATGACTTTTCATCCTCCATATGTTGCATTGTGCAACTTTACAATTTTGCATCTTTTACATTTGTGACAACTTTTGAATATATTGACATCTTTTTTATATTTTTTTTCCAAAATATGACATAATGACCTTCTAATGACTAATACATGGGAAATGACTTAAATGATCCTTGAACAATGTTGAAACATCAAAAATTGATCAACCTTCAATATTTACTCCATGGAATCATAACATTGTCATGGTGCTCCTGCACCAGTCGTGAAATTGGGGAAAGTGCTTCCTTGACCCTTTAGGTAACTCATGATTTACCTGAAAAACCAAAGGTCCAATGTTATTAACCAAATGTAATGAAGGTGGACGTCTCTCACCAACATTATTGTTGTTACCATCCATTGCTTCCTGTATGGATCATGCAATCAGATGTCAGAGGATCATTCCCTTGAAATAAAGCGTTAGCTTTTCTTGAAGTTTTATGCCTCGTTGCCCCATGGTGGGCACCGAAAAACTGTTGGCATTTCAATTAGCACCTCTGGAGTGCTTATTGGAAACAAACAACTATGCACAGTGTGTAATGACTACTCTTCAAATTATGGAGGGGAAGCTCCCTCTTGTTCGCTGATGTTTGCGTAAAAGTAAAATAGACTAAATGTTCCTATCTTTTTACTCAGCGGTAGGACACAAGGGTGCATAAACACAATGCATTGCAGCTAAGGTTTTCTCTAGTTTCTGTAGAACTTAACTACAACTAGGATAAATTTTAATCTATCCTATCTCTAGATAAACAGAGCAAGAGAATATAGGGGCGGGAATGGGATGGTGGATTACTTGTGCCGACTGTCTCTTAGAATGCGTCCAAATATTGTGAACTTTTAGATTTATGCTGGAATAAGGTCTTATGCAAGCAAACACTCGTACGGTAAGCTGAGTCTCAAGATTTCCAAGGAGGAGGAACCCCTATCTGAGGTGTCGGCTGGGATGCAACTTACTAGAAACAACAAAAGACGATGAACTAGATATTAGGATTCCCGAGGAGGTGATGACACCTATCCAAAGTGTAGGCTGAAATATAGATCATAACACAAGATCAAATGATAACCATTAACATCAAAATTCCCAAGGAGGCGACGAAACTTGTCCAAGGGGTAGATTGGAACAATAGATTATAAGAAAAAGACATTGATAGAACTTGAAACTTTGGATCAAAATGCAATGCCTTTTGAATTATTTCTTCAAACTTTCTCAATGAATTACAAAGATTTGGGACAACAAAGGTACAAAATCATACATAATTGCTTATCAAACCAAACAACTCTCATCCAAGAGTGAACAAATATAGAATTGCAAGCTTGTTGGAAAAATGGCGTAGCAATTTTGAGTAGTAAATAAAGGTTCCAAAATAATGAGAAAACTCTTATTTATAGAAGCTCAGAGGAGTAGGCAACCTTAAAATCTCCTTGAGTTAACACTTAGTTCTTGCCAATCTACAAGATTTATTCCTATGTCTAAAACTAGGTGACCTAACAGTTAATTGGAAATCTACTTTAGTTAACTAAAACTAAACTAAAAGATAACTCCAAATGCAAAAGTGCCTCCAAAATAGACATCCACAATTAGTGGAGATAGACATGCATGATCAGTGGGACAGTGAGTTAACTTGGAAAGAGGCATCGAGTTAACTCTTGTTTGTCATAAATGCTATTTTGGAGGGGTAGGATGTCTTAGCTGGGTGTTTTACAACTTATCACCTCTAGTCGACAATTCCTCTAACCAATCGTTGACTGCTTCTGCCTTTGGGCAACTGATGCTTCACAGGATGATGACGTGTCACCTCAGCATCTCTTCATCATTCGCAATCTGCTTTTGAAATTCAACCTTCTTTGCAGCTACGTCATCCAACCTTGTTGATATGAAGTGTGGAAGGTAGTGTGGTAGTAACCAGTGGTGGCTTTGTGTTTGGAATGATTACCTTTTGCATTTTCGCTATCCATTGAATGATGATGTCATTTACGCCTTCCAAGGCATCCAATTTGACTACATGCTTCAATTGATGCACGTCTGTGTTGAGTGTTTTCAGAAAGTCGTGAAGTAGGACCATTTTGGTCTTGATTTCAACTTGAGAGTACTGCATTTTGAAAAACTCGACCATTGACTGTAAACACGGATATGTTTAGACAACTTTTTTTGCAACAACTAAAAATAGCTTCGTCGAGGGGTAATTTTTATGAAAAATTATGACATGTGGGTTTTCTTGGGAATAATTTTCTAAGTGAACCCAAAATGTCAGAAAATCCAAAATGTCACTTTTCCTTGTACATGCAAGAACCCTTCGGGGCAGAGGTTTTGGGGGCACTAGAGGCTTACTTTTTCCGAAAAAATCTAACATGGGTATTGTGGGCACTTCAAAGCTAAATAAACCTAGTTTGTCAGATTTTCAAAATTTTGAGTTTTTCCAGAAACCCTAAAAAAAGGGGGTAGCAAGGCTACTTTTTCTAAGAGAATCTAGCACGTGGGTTTTGCTGAATATGGTATGCTGATCATACCTAGAAGACCAGATATGTGAAAAACCTTCGTTTACTCTGACATACAAGAAGATCTCAGACAAGAATAGAAGAAAAAGAGGGGAAGAAGTTTGGAAGTTATAAAATGCCTCTTTGATTCTTCAAGAATATCATGCCTGGAGATGCAAACTCTGATATATTGTCCCTCTGTGCAACTAATTCTTGAAAATATGAAGAATGTTGAGAAATCCCTTTGTTGATATATTTGTCAGATCTTGGGCGCCTTTTCCCAAAAGGGTGCATTTTTCATCAGACTTAGTCATTTTCTTGGTTACTTTTCATTTCTTCCTTTTTGAACTTTTGTGCCTTGATGTGAGATCTCTCATGATTGAAGATTCTAGCGAACGTGCTAAGATGTGGAATGGGTAACTAGTTTAGTACCAAAAAGATTGACTGGCCTTGCAGGTCATGAAAGTTGGTTTAGAGACCCCAAATGTTTGGGAGCCTTTGACCTTTTGTGTTGAAATTTTCATCTTGCAACCTTTCATGAATAACATTAGTTTGATCCTTGTCGTCAGATGTTTGATTTATTAGTTGATTGCTGACGGTGTCATTGCTAAGATTGATCAAGATTGAGGACTCCTGGAGATCACGAAGCTTGAAGACTGCATCTGACTGCCAAAAAGTTTGGGCGCCTATTTCTAGGAAGGTGCAATTTCCTTAAAACTTAGCCAATTTTTATTTCTTTCATCTCGCCTTTGCATCCAGTGCTTTCTGCTTGATCTTCGTTTGTGAATGCTTGACAAGTCCTATGAGTGCAACTGGATTGGTTGCGGAGTTGAAAGGATGCTGAGCAGATACCTTGAGGAAAGCAGTTGCTAAAAACTTCATTTGGTTTCCTAGAATGATGGGCACCCTTGGTCAGCAGGGTCTCTTTTGCCTTGATGTCCATTAGTTTACCCTCTGTTTTACGTGCTCAGATGATCAATAACTGCCGTCATTTGATATATTTCATGAGTTAGCTGTTGGATCTGTCACGTAGCTGAGCTGAATATGAGATCACCTAGGGATTGCCTATCCAAAGACTGGCATCTGGTAGCTTTGCTTCTTGGGTGCCCTTAGGCTACAGGGGCGCTTTTTCCCTAGTTAGGTTGTCATTTTTGGTGGCTTTTGTTTTCAACACCTTCTACCTCTTCCTTCGTTTGATGAAGTTTGATGAATCTATTGAATTTTCTTGACGATCCATTGTAAAGTTGGTAGAATTACAGAGAAGATTAATGTCTTAGAAAACTTGATAGCTGCATTAGACCTTCTGAACTCATGGGTACCCTAGGCTAGCAAGTGCCCTTTTGGCTTCAGTGCCATCAATTTCCGTAAAGCCCTTCACCTCACATGCTTTGCGTTCATTGTCTCGCCAACTGCGTTGATCATTGATGTCACTGACGCGAACGCGTTCACTGTTGCAATTTCTTTCACCATACTATGTGTATGGGTGCTTGAAAATTTCACCAAGGCATTGACCGTGTAGCACCTTTCTTGTAGCAAGGCGTGCATCTTCCAGACTTAGAATATTTTTAGCATTTTTTTACTTTTGAAAATCCCCTCCGTCGCAGAGCATCTTTTCGAGCATCTTTCGCTATGCATTCTTCCTTGAAGCTCTTGAGGCTTAGATTTTGAAACCTAGTACTGGCCATCTGCCATTAATGGCTGCGGAGGTCCTAGCTTTTCTCCTGAAAAATGAAAATAGACCCACCAGAGTAAAACAAACTTTTTGGTGATTTTGACTTGACTAGTGTGATCGTGAAGCCAATTTATCTTATCAAAATCATTTTCAGCTAATTCTAGAAAGGTCCTATTTTTAGGGGTTTTCCTAAAAACAGGTGTTTGAAACCCTAATTTTCAAAATTTCAGAATTTTGCAAGAATATTCCTTGACATAAACACACAAAAATCCTATGTTTTTTTTTACCTAAAACGGATTTTTGACAACAATTTTGCATGATTTAGCTCATTTTCAGCAAAATGCCTTATTGAAGCAAAAATTTATTATGGGTACAACAAACTACACCCACCCTAGGGGCTTCCAACTCAAGAGATGCTAATAAGGTCATAATGAGGTCCACTAATAGGGGAGCAATTGTTGGAATATGTGCCTCAATTCTTACTGTCATAGAACTCCTGAAGAGAAAAGTCGCAGTGACACTGTTCAAGTCTGAGCGACAAAAATTGTTCTAAATCTGGCTGATAGGTTCATGTTGCCATGACAGGGTTCATGTCTTGCCGAAGAGACTATCGTTGTGACTCTCTGAGCTCGGCATGATCTTTTGGCGATCGAAAGAACTTTGGGCGACAGTTGATCTCATCGGTGTAACTCTCGAGTCGCGGGGAGATGTCTCGACGAAAGTCTTGAGTCTTGCCTACAGATGTCTTCGGGCCAACTTTGGAAGCTCGATGAAACGTCACGACGAAAGTCTCATGTCTTGTCGACAGAAGCTTTCGGTAAAGCGTAGTGAGCTCGGAGAGATGTCACAGCGACAAACACAAGTCTTGGCGATCTGCAGAATGTCTTGTCGATGTCGGGCTATCATATGGTTATCCAGATATCTCAATAGCTTCGTTATGATGTCCTAGTGACATTAAAATGTCTTGCCAATGATGAGATGTTTTTGGTATAGGTCTTGCTGAATGTCGTCAGTATGACTGAGGGCTTCAATATGAAGTCCTGGCGAAGACGATAAGTCTTTCCAACTCGTCAAAGGTTTCAGTGTAGCACAAGGAACTCGACAGAAGGTCTTGACGAAGACGTAGTGTCTTGCTGATAGACTGTTTGCTCATTGAGACTGGTGAATTCGCTATGTGTCTCGCTGATAAGGGAAATCCTTGCCGATAGGATCATATTGGACATCGTTGGTTTCGGTATAACCTATTACAGTCGTTATAGCATCTTGCCGACTCGGGGAAGCTATAGTGATGACGTTAGAGAAACTCTGTGGCATCGGGGAGACACTGTGTGTGTCTCACCGATATGCCAACAGAGTTGAATGCTCTTGACTAGTCTGATCATCCTATGTGGAGCATTGTGGGCCAATCACAGGAAGCAGTTTTAAAACATGATGACAGTAGATTTTATGCATCAGTTGCATCGCTGGAAAAACTGCATGTAGGGAAAAATCAGGACTCGAGTGGAAACTGTCTTTGGTTGGCAATGGCGGGTAAGAATGCACTATTGGAAAATTAGAAAGAGATTGTTTAAAGCAGATTGATTCTGTTATGAACAGCGTGATGAGTTTATCGAATTGCATGAGAGCTTTTCTGAGAGAGTCTGAATAGTGAGAATAAGCTATTGTGACTAACACCAGAAAGTTGTCTTTCTGATTGTATGTAATTTTGTTACTGTAATACAAAGAGATACAGCTTGGTGTGGTGGGTTTTTTCCCGAAAGGGTTTCCCACGTAAAATCTGTTGTTTGATTTGTCTTTGTGTATTTGCTCTATTTCTGTATATCTTTCATGTGTGTCCTAATTGGACTGTAGTTAGAAAATTAAAAATACTGTCTGCTTACTCCCCTGTGGTTTTGACGTTAGGAAAGTTGTTTCCGCACCTCTACTTTCCTTACAATGGTATCAGAGCCTGGCCAGTTGTGTTGTCCTTGTGAGTTGGTTGGATTTTTTGTGTTAAATCCTTTTCAAGTGGGAGTCTGGTAGAGGTTTGTTAATTTAATAGCAGATTAACATGGCGAGCACATCCAGTAGGATGGAAATAGAGAAATTCAATGGTAGCAATTTTGAGTTGTGGAAACTCAAAATGGAAGATATGTTAGTTGATCGAGATCTTTGGACTGCTGTGTTTGGAACAATGCCTCAAAGCATGAAGCAAGAGGATTGGGACCTGGCAGATAGAAAATCAAAAGGGCTGATAAGGCTCTGTTTAGCTGACTCTGTTCTTCTGAACGTGCATGAAGAAAAGACTGCAGCCTCTCTGTGGACAAGACTAGCTGCTATTTATCAAGGCAAGTCCTTGGTGAACAAGTTGTTCTTGAGGAAGAAGCTGTACAACTTGAAGATGCAGGATGGAGTTGGTGTTGCTGATCACTTGAATGCTTTCAACATGCTGATTGCTCAGTTAGCATCTATTGGTGTGAAGATAGAAGATCGCTGCATGCAACTGTTATGTTCTTTTCCTGATTCGTGGAATCATCTGGTGATGGCTATTGGGAGTACAACATCCTCATTCAAGATGCAAGATGTTTTTGCTTCTCTGTTATCAAAAGAAATGAGAAGGAAATCTTCTGAGATGTAAAAGGAGGCTCTGGTTGTTAGAGGTAGACCAAAGGAGAAAGGCAAGAAGAAGAACAAGAAGTCCAGATCGAAATCAGAAGGGAGATCAAAGTCTCCTGGCAAGAAGTCAAAGGTGAAGTGCTAGAACTGTGGGCAACCTGGTCATGTTTGAAAGGACTGCAAGGAGGAGAAAAAGAAGAAGAAGAACTCTTCTGGAAATGATTCTTCTCATAGTGATGCAGACACCTTCATTTCAGCTTTGGCTACACGGGCATAAGATGATGTCTGGTTGATTGATTCTGGAGCATCTTTCCACATGACATCTCATAGAGAATGGTTCACGAACTATGAAGAATACAATGGTGGAAAGGTGTACTTGGCAAGTGATTCATCTTTGGAAATTGTTGGTCGTGGAAGAGTTAGAATTCAATTCCCTAATGGAAGAGCGAAGGGAATCAATGATGTGATGCATATACCAGGTCTGGCTCGAAACCTACTTTATGTAAGTAAGCTGAATGATATTGGAGTGCAGGTCATGTTCTCTGGAAATGGCTGCAAGATGACTAGAGGCTCTATGGTGCTGGCTAGGGGTGCTCGAATTGGTACTCTGTACAAGCTGGATGAATAAGCTATTCAATGCAATAGTGTCTCTGCAAAGTCACTTAAGGTTGCTCATGAAGAAAAGAAGGAAAACATTCTTGATGGTGTAAACTCCATGGAGATTAAACTTCCAGCAGAGAAGACTATGCTCTGGCATCATAGGCTAGGCCACATTGGTGAAAAAGGTTTAAAAACTTTGAAAAATAAAAACCTGGTAGAAGGGCTTGAAGATTGTAACCTTGAATTTGATTTCTGTGAACATTGCATATATGGAAAGCAGCACCGTGTTTCATTTTATTCCAGTCCTCACAAAAATTCTAGTTTACTTGATTATATACATTCTGATGTGTTTGGTCTAGTGAATGTCCCTTCTTTGTCTAAATCAAGATACTATGTGTCATTTATTGATGATTATTCTAGAAGGACATTTGTATATTTTTTGAAAAGTAAATCAGAAGTGTTCAGTCGGTTTAAGGAATTTAAAAACCTTGTTGAAAATCAGACTGGTAAGAAAATAAAGTGTTTAAGGACTGACAATGGCGGTGAGTTCTATTCAGATGAATTCGAAAGGTACTGTAAAGATCATGGGATCAAAAGACATAAGACTACACCTTATACTCCACAACAAAATGGAGTTGCTGAAAGGTTCAACAAGACGATAATGGAAAGAGCACGAAGTATGTTGAGCAGTGCTGGCCTGGAGGAGAAGTTCTAGGCTGAAGCAGTCTCTACAGCATATTACTTGGTAAATCGCTTTCCGAACTTTACTCTTGTTGAGAAGACGCCTTTGGAAGCATGGTCTGGAAAGAAGCCCTCTCTGAGACATATTCGTGTCTTTGGCTGTGAGGCATATGCATATGTGCCATTTGAAAAAAGATCTAAGTTGGAAAACAAAGCTGTGAAGTGTATCTTTATTGGCTACAGCGCTGGAATAAAAGGATACAAGCTTTGAAACCCTGATACTGAGAAGGTTTTGCACAGCAAAAGCGTTATCTTTCGTGAGCTGAAACCTTCTACATTGGATCTGCAGTCAGAGAAGAAATCAGAAAATGAAAAGGATGTTGCAGCAATTCCTCAGACACCAGATAAAGAGGAATTGAAAAATCAAAATGTACCTGACACTGAGGAGAGCTCAAGCAGTTCTGAAAGTTCTGAAGATGAAGAAGAACCACCTCAGCCTCAGCCTGTGAGGAGGTCAACTCGTGAAAGAAAGCAACCTGAAAGGTATGGGTTTTCTTTAATAGAGTCTACTTGTGCCTATGCTTTAATCTCTAGCACTGATGAACCTAGGACTGTAAAAGAGGCATTTAAAATGTTTGATTCAAACTCTTGGTTGGAAGCCATGAATGAAGAAATGGCATCATTAGAAAAGAATGACACCTGGAGTTTGGTTCCATTGCCTAAAGGCAGAAAATCTGTAGGCTGTAAATGGATATTCAAAAAGAAAATTGGTCTGGATGGCAGTGTAGAAAAATATAAAGCAAGGCTAGTTGCAAAAGGTTATTCCCGGGTAGAGGGAATTGACTATGGAGAAATCTTTTCTCCTGTAGCTAAGCTGACATCCATTAGATTCCTTTTGTCACTTGCATCAGCATATGATTTAGAGATTGAACAAATGGATGTGAAAACAACGTTTCTTCATGGTGATCTTGAAGAAGAAATTTATATGTCCTAGCCAGAGCACTTTGTGGTAAAAGGTAAGGAAAGGCTGGTTTGCAAGTTGAAGAAATCTCTGTATGGTTTACAACAGTCTCTTAGAATGTGGTACCAAAAGTTTGATACATTTGTCTTGTCTTTGGGATTTGTAAGATCAAAATGTGATCACTGTGTGTATTACAAAGCTGAAAGTGATCAAATTCTTATTATTGCTCTGTATGTTGATGATATGTTTTTTATAGGCAATAGTAAGCAAAATATTTCTGATCTTAAGTCTCAGTTGTCTGCAAAGTTCGAAATGAAAGATCTTGGTGCAGCAGGGTACATTCTGGGAATAGAAATAACCAGGGACAGAAAAAACAGAAAGCTTTGGCTCAGTCAGAGTAAATATGTCATGAATGTTCTAGAGAGATTTTGTATGACTGAATGCAAGCAGTTAGTTGTTCCAGTTACACAAGGAACGAAGCTATCTGCTGATGATTGTCCAAAATCTTCTTCAAAGATGGAGGACATGACCAGTGTGCCTTATACAAGTGCAGTTGGTAGTCTTATGTATGCTATGGTCTGTACAAGGCCAGACATTGCCCAAGAAGTGGGAGTTCTTAGTCGGTTTATGGCTAATCCTGGAAGAACACATTGGGATGCTGTGAAGAGAGTGTTTAGATATCTAAAGGGCACTTCAGACTATGCTTTGTGTTACCATGGTAACTTGGTTGAATCACATAAGACTCTCAACATTCAAGGTTATGTAGATTCTGATTGGGCAGGGGACATTAACAGCAGAAGATCCACCAGTGGATATATTTTCATGATGAATGGTGGTGCAGTGAGTTGGATGAGCAAGCGGCAAGCTGTAGTCGCTTTGTCACCTACAGAGGCAGAATACATGGCAGCCACTCATGCTTGTAAAGAAGCAATCTGGTTAAAACGTTTTTGTTCTAACATTGGCTTTAATGCAGAAAAGATTACTATCTACTATGACAGCTAGAGTGCTATATGTTTGGCAAAGAATCCTACTTTCCATGCCAGGACGAAACATATAGATGTACAGTATCATTTTGTACGAGATATGGTGGAGGATGGGAAGGTCTCTTTGGAGAAAGTGGATACTCTGGAGAATGTTGTAGATGCATTGACGAAGCCTGTGAGCACAAACAAGTTCAGTTGGTGTGCCAGTTCGATGGGCCTCTTGGCCCATGAATCTCAGTAGTTTTGTTATGCTCTGGAGGTGTCAGTAAGATCTTCGTCAAGTGGGAGCTTGTTGGAATATGTGCCTCAATTCTTACTGTCATAGAACTCCTGAAGAGAAAATTCGCAGTGACACTGTTCAAGTCTGAGCGACAAAAACTGTTCTAAATTTGGCTGATAGGTTCATGTTGCCATGATAGGGTTCATGTCTTGCCAAAGAGACTATCGCTATGACTCTCTGAGTTCGGCATGATCTTTTGGCGATCGGAAGAACTCTGGGCGACAGTTGATCTCATCGGTGTAACTCTCGGGTCGCAGGGAGATGTCTCGGCGAAAGTCTTGAGTCTTGCCGACAAATGTCTTCAGGCCAACTTTGGAAGCTCGATGAAACGCCACGGCGAAAGTCTCATGTCTTGCCGACAGAAGCTTTCGGTAAAGTGTAGTGAGCTCAAAGAGACGTCACAGCAACAAACACAAGTCTTGGCGATCTGTAGAATGTCTCGTCGATGTTGGGCTATCATATGGTTATCGGGATATCTCAATAGCTTCGTTATGATGTCCTAGCGACATTAAAATGTCTTGTTGATGATGAGATGTTTTCGGTATAGGTCTTGCTGAATGGTAGTCGTCAGTATGACTGAGGGCTTTGGTATGAAGTCATGGTGAAGACGATAAGTCTCGCCGACTCGTCAAAGGTTTCAGTGTAGCACAAGGAACTCGACAAAAGGTCTTGACGAAGACGTAGTGTCTTGCCGATAGACTGTTTGCTCGCTGAGACTGGTGAATTTTCTATGTGTCTCGCTGATAAGGGAAATCCTTGCCGATAAGATCATATTGGACATTGTTGGTTTCGGTATAACCTGTTACAGTCATTATAGCATCTTGCCGACTCGGGGAAGCTATAGCGATGACGTTAGAGAAACTCTGTGGCATCGGGGAGACACTGTGTGTGTCTCACTGATATGCCAACAGAGTTGAACGCTCTTGACTAGTCTGATCGTCCTATGTGGAGCATCGTGGGCCAATCACAGGAAGCAGTTTTAAAACATGACGACAGTAGATTTTATGCATCAGTTGCATCACTGGAAAAACTGCATGCAGGGAAAAATCAGGACTCGAATGGAAACTGTCTTTGGTTGGCAATGGCGGGTAAGAATGCACTGTTGGAAAATCAGAAAGAGATTGTTTAAAGCAGATCGATTCTGTTATGAACAGCATGATGAGTTTATCGAATTGCATGAGAGCTTTTTTGAGAGAGTCTGAATAGTGAGAATAAGCTACTGTGACTAACACCAGAAAGTTGTCTTTCTGATTGTATGTAATTTTGTTACTGTAATACAAAGAGATACAACTTGGTGTGGTGGGTTTTTTCCCAAAAGGGTTTCCCACGTAAAATTTGTTGTTTGATTTGTCTTTGTGTATTTGCTCTATTTCTGTATATCTTTCATGTGTGTCCTAATTGGACTGTAGTTAGAAAATTAAAACTACTGTATGCTTACTCCCCTGTGGTTTTGACGTTAGGAAAGTTGTTTCCACACCTCTGCTTTCCTTACAACAATCTCACCCTCTAGAGAGTTTGAACCAATATAAACATCCACAATCAAATGATCAAGGAGGGCATTCCTCCACCAAGTAGCATAGCTCACATTCTTGTGGCGAGACCATGAGCATTTAGAAACAAGATGTCCTATAGAAAGGCATCGTTTACAATAAAATGGAAGGCTCTTATAATCAAGTGATTGAATACAATGTTTGTCCTCAACCATTAACACAACATCCCCATGAAGCACCTTAGAAATGTTTTTGTCTACCAAAATATAGGCAAAGTGATGCAAAGCAAAGGGAAAATTTAAAGGTTTCTCCAAAACATTAGGTTCGTTCTTGCTTGCTCACTTATTTGACTCAAAGTTCCATTCACAAAAAAAATATGTTTCTTCAAGGGTTAAAAGACACCAAAAGTGGAATCAAGACCCAAATCACTTTCTGAACCCCTAACACACCTTTGAACATCATGAACATGACAGGTTTATGCCAATACAAAACCCCAAGAACACTGACTCTTCACTTTTTCCATCGCTCACCTTCAAGAAAACTATTCGCTTGTAGTATTCCCAAGTGACAAAAACAGTCACAACTTCCTAAAGGAGTGGAAAATCCAAACACCAAGCACAGTTTCAAGTACCCTTTTCAGCCTTCTTTAACATATCAAGGAACCACATAAGGTTGTTTTGAAAAGTGTCCCTCTAAATTTGACTGTCCTGCTGCTACAAGGCCTAATTAGGCTAGTTCTCAAGAGGGGTTTATTGGTTCTCTAAACTCCTGACCTAAAATATCTTCTCAAATACCTCAAACACATCACAATAAGTCTTCCCATGCTTATTTTATCAACTAGGATGGGTTCCAATCTACTTTTCTTCAAAACCCTATCTCTATGCATCATTCTTGTTCAAAAAACATGCTTTTACCAGCCTAGGGCATCATCATACCTGCACAAAACCTTATTCTTGACTCTTGTAACTTGGAGAGCACAAAGAACATGTCCTCATAGACCTATACACCAAGTTTTATGGATTTTCACTTGTGATTTATTGAGAAACTTAATTTTTCTATGCCACTGATTAACCCAGCCAGGGTTTCAAACGAACTACAAAGAAAATACAATATCTCTCTCAATTCTTGATGAAATGGAATTAAACAAAAAGCCACAAAAAATAGATTTAACTCTCTATCATCTGCAGTAGGATTCAAACCTTCGTTGGTCTGTACAAGCACGTTCCATTGAGAGGAACAATAAGGAACACATTAAAAATATAGAAAATGAAATGTTTATTGCTCCAAACCCTCCTCCAAACCTTCAACAACCAAAACAATGATGGAACCAGGTCTTTTTAACCTTTCCCAATCAGTTCCAACAGTTACAAACCAACTTCTTTAAATTCCAACCAACTTTGACCCTTCATCTTCCTTTTGTTGCATTTTTGAATTTTACAACATGACAACTTTTACAAAATTTGCAATATGATTCCAAACTGAACTCCTAGGACTTAAAATAGACTCAAATAAGTTCAAAATGGTCTAAAGACCTTATTACAAGAACAAAACATCAAACTTAAATAAAAATGCCAAAGTTGCCTCATGGAGGCATGAACTCAACCAGGCGCTCTTGCACCACAAAGGTAGTGTGACAAATGTTAGAAGTGGTAGAATCCACTTTCAAAAAATGACTATTAGCATTGCCAATATCCTCATCGTGAGAAACTTCACAAAATTGGAGAGGGAGATTAAGCATCTACACCCAAATTGGAAAAACATTGAGAGATTCAATCATAGGGTTGGAAAAAGTGAACCATGATTTTAAAGAGAGGGAATGCTTGCCTCAAAACTGCCCATGACCATTCAACACCAACTCCATGTCCTTCGGTGTTTTAAACCCCACAATAAAGAAGCTCATGACATTAGGAAAAATATCAATTGCACCATTAATGAAAGGCCTCCAAGACTTCAAAACCCACTTATGTAGGTCTAGGAGAGAGGGCCACAAATGGTTCAACTTGCAAATTAGATTACAATTGGCATAATAAGCTTCATTATCCAACACATCTTGCCCACATATCACAATCAGGGGAACAATGAGCAAGGCAAGGGCTAAACAAACCCACACCGAGGAAGGCTTAACTAGAACCCCCTCCCAAGCCATAGTAGCAAAGGAAAGGCTCCCACTTGCACCCACAACCCGCACAAAACAACAAGGAGAAGAAGCAACTTTGATTTTTCCATTTATGCAACCCCCAAGCACTAAAGGATCCATGGCCCCAAAAAGCAAAGCCTACCTAAAGCAAGAAGTTTGTCACAAGTCACACCCACACCAAAAACCTACATAGGAAATAACAAGTAGGCACCAAGGGTGACAACTATAGCAAAGCATCACCAATGGGTGGGAGAGCCACTCATTTTTTCAAAAATCATATTTTGTTTTATGTAGTTTCACTTTAATATACTTCTAATAATTTGAAGTTGATGAAAAAGGAATGACAAGATAAATTTTATTCTAAAAATTGAGCATTATAAATATTGAAAATTTATCAAAAAATCACATGAAAGTTATCTTAGCAAGTTTTATAGGAAATTTTCAATTTATAATTTAATCACTTTAGCTATCGTACGGTAGGTCCCCTAACCTCACATGCTTGTAATGAGTTATCAAAATAAGGTGTTCTTATCCACATCTTACATTCATAAATTAATTTTGGTGATAGATCAAGCATTGTAAACCAAACCTTCAATTCTTATTTCTCTCTTTTTAAAAGTGTCCTTTTTTTTTTTTTTTTCTCAAATCCCATATATAGTCAATAATTCGCAATCAACATCTCTCATTCATGTGCATCTTACGTCCTATTTCATTCTAGTGATGGATCAAGAACTATAAACTAAAGCTTTGATTCTTATTTCTCTTTTTAGTAGTATTTGTCCTACCATTTTACTCAAATACCATATATAGTCAAGAAATTTGCAATCATCATCTCCAATCTATCTGCATCTTATGTTCATAATTCATTATGGTGATGGATCAAGAATTGTAAACTATATCTTCAATTCTCAATACTCTGTTTTTAATAGTTTTTGTCCTACCTTTTTTTATCTCAAATATAGCATGTAGTGAAGAAATCCACAAACATCATCTCCCATAGAATAATTATATAGAACTAAGATGCTTATTGACATTGATCAAAGGAATTATAAGATGCAAACACAACATATTTTATGCTATCTGAAACCATATAAGAAAGCACATTTGAGTCAAGAAAGCACAAATAACAAAATAAAACCCATGTAAAACTATGTCTTGCAAGCAACAAATGGGTCATAAGGTTTGAGGCATTAACTCTTTAACTTTTCTTGGTAAAATGTTGCCCCCCTTTTCAATCCCTTCACCAAGGGTTATCATTAACATAGTTTCAAACTTTTACCAATGGATTGTAAACATCTTTTATAATAATTACCATAGTTCCACAAAGTTGTGGGTATGGGGGATGGGGGGATGCCATGGACGAGTTTCAAGGACAAAAGGATCATGGACCCAAATTTAGGGACGAAGGTGCAAATATAATATAATACTTAGAAAATTAGTTATAAAAATTGTATAAGAAATAGCAATTGAAATTATAAACTATTAAACACAACGCATTCAAAATGCAAAATATCAATATATTATTATATTTTTTGATAAAGGGTATATGAGAGGTTTTTAGAAGAGCCTCAACCCTATTACAAGCAAGCAAAAACAACAAAATTACAACCCAAATACAACAAAACAATACAAAATCAATAGAAACAAGGTCCAAGCTTTAGTATCAAATCCACATGGAGCAAAACCAAACCAAAAGAAAATCACTAGTAGAACAAACCCCAAGGAAATCAAGGTCGATTAGTGGCTGAAAATCTAATCATCACTCCCAAAGGTCATGAAAAAATCTTCATTATTGGAACTACTTGACCCATCTAGCTCAAGGTCCTCCAAATGGACACCAATCTATGTTGGCTACTTTGAATGTACATCCAATCATAATGTTGAACTCTCCTTATACATAAGCAAGTTGCAATCCATTAGATGTAAGGTGTTAAATATAGCTACAAGCTTCTCCACTCTCTTAGAGGTAAACCTACTCCTCCTGATAGAGTAGATGAAGCTATATGTAAACCAATTCCCTTCAACAAGAGAAATAGAAACTTGAGATGAGAGTTGAATGGCTATTGTAGTTGTCAGTAAATGAGGCCTATGCTTTGTCCACCATAATATTGGGTTCTCTTATGCCATTGTCTCCCTATCCAACTTTGCCTTTGCAAGTTATCCCTTAAACGTGGCAAATTTGGCCCACTCATGACAAATGGTGGTGGCTTCCTCAACATTGTACATCTTTTGAACTGTCTTCATGAAGTCTCTCTTCACCTTAACATCTACCATAGGGACACCTTTGTAAGCCTTTGCACGTATCACTTCAAGCTCAATGCATAGGAAACCATGTGCAAAGGAGTTTTGAGCTTCTCCCATCCAAATTGAATGATAGGTTGAGTATGTTCATTAGAGCACTGTAAGGGGAGGTATTTCACTTGTATAGTGACCTTCATTTGGCCAAGCATGCAATCAATGCACTCATACACCTCTCCAATATTTGGAACATTAGAGTCTCCATATCTAATCACCATGAAAACTAGAGATATGATGACGACAACGTAGTTGGCATCATCCCAAAAATTATTGCTCTTTACCACTTCTTTCACCATCTTTCTATTCTATATCTTGGAATCAAGGCACTAGTTCCACTCATGTGTAATGACCATTACTTGCAACAACTCTTGCAGCTCAAACATTCTCCCCAAGAGAATAAAATATGAGGAATATATGATCTCTACAAGTTTCAAAAATTCCTTTTTGGGGAATGTATGGAATAATGTGTGATGTGTGGTCATTGTAGACAAATATCTACATATCTCTTGCATAAAAAGCTATCAATTTGATCAAGGCTATTTTCTTTGTGTCCTTAGTGCATTGTCCATGGCATGCACACATGTAGCACATCATATATGTTTGTGAGCCACTTCAACTAACTTCCTCACAACTCTACACATATAGGATACATCTATTACAATCTCCATCACATTCTTAGGGCCAACCTCCTTAATAGCATGTTTGAGGATATTAAACTGAAACTCCAAATCCTTATGATGCCTTGAACAATCAACAACCCAAAGGAAGTAAGGAACCTTTGTACATGTAGCATGATATTGATGAGTGGATGATGCCTTATATTCATCCACCCATCCATGATAATGTTACATCCACTTGTGACCTATGTACCATTCATTTTCTCAATAAGAATGTTCACCTTAGAATAGTCCATGTCCAAGATTGTAGTCATTAGTTTCATCTCCCATTATGGCACATATGAAGGTCATATTATAATCTTGGTCATAGCCTCATTACAATAAAGAGAGCAAACAAGATGGAATGGAATTTTGCTAGCAATGAAGAATTTGCCAATGGCATTATCTACCTTATCTCTTATCTATACATTAAACAAATCTACCACTGGGTTGCGAAAATTTAGTCATACATTTTCCCTTAGACTTTATTGTATTATAGGGGAAAAGAGGAACTTGTCACTATTGAGAAGTGTCTTCAACCCTAATTACGATAGTAGCAAGTGGTGTGTCATGCTCATCGTTGCCATTAAACAATCTTTGCACATCTATCATTTGTTTGATTGACAATTTTCCATACAGCCAATTCCTCTACTTGGGATGTGAAATAAATGCACATTAACTCTAATAATGTCACCTTGGAATTCAAGGCTACAAAAAGGACATTTTCATAGCCAAGTTCTGCTATAACTACTAGAATTGTTTGATTGTATATTGGAAACAAATTGTTTTGATAAGGCCTACTTAATAAACCCTTGGCAAAATCTTCCAAAAACTTGAAAGAGCAATTGAAATGAGAATTCCAAATAGAACTTGTTGACTCACCTTCACCCTCCTCCCACATCTTATTATGATTCTTAGATTCAATTGCAATGTTTGGATTTCCAAATCTCCTCAGCACCACTTATGTTTGAGAACTCATAGTGACAATTAAACAAAAAGAAATTTACAATTTAAATTTACTATATATACATAATGCAAAGGTTCAAGACAAAAGAAATTTCCTTTTTCTTTTCTTACTTTAAATAATACGAAGTGTAGAAGCAAATGATACACAAAAATTGGAATCCTTGTTTTTTAAACCTTAGTATTGACATTTAAAAATTAATTTTTGATTTAACAATGCAATGCCTAAAGCTTTAAAATTAGAAGAGAGATTTCAATTTTCATTTTACTTCTTTTTCCCTTACTTTTGATCACACAAGGCACAAAAGCAGAGAATACACAAAAACAAAAAATCAACTATATCATTATGTGAATAAAACATTTTTTAAAATTAAATTTAAAATCTTCAAACACTAAATAGTTAAAACAATGTTTAAATATTCAAACAACTACTATAAAACCCTAAATAGTAAAAACCAGGGATACCTGGGGATGCGTCCCCCCCCAAAAAAATTCCCCGTCCCTGTCCCCGGGCACCGGGGGACGGCAGGGGACCGTCCCCTTTTTTGCAATTTTTTTAGGAAACGTCCCCGAAACAGGGGGACGTCGTTGACCGGATGGGGGACGACTGACCAGTCCTGGGGACGGCCAAGGGACTTGGGGACAGCCAAGGGACGGGGGACGGGGACGGCTAGGGGACTTGGGGACGGCCAGGGGACTTCTAGGAGTCCCCGCCATCCCCAGGATGGTCAATTGTCCCCCGCATCAAAGCATGGTCAAAACAAAAAAAAAACACATTTTCATAGCAAGGGAGTGTGAACTTAATTATCAATTATGTCCACCCATGAAATATATTGGTGCCACTGCTTGTTGTCTTGAAACTTTGGATAAGTGTAACTGATACAATTATTCAATATTGGTTTATGTACTAAGGTGCCTAGATGAATTCCAGTGAATAACCCAACACTCAGTGCTTGTTCTCAATGCTATTGTGCCTCATAAATAAGTCTCACAGGTCTTACTCTATTGTGAAGATGATACATAACGGGCCCTAGGACATTTGATCATGCAAAACAATAACATGATAACTGTGCAAATTATTTGCCTAATGCAACTCACTATCATTCTCAGAAGGTTGCACTCCCTTGTTCCAGTTATCGATAAACAAAAAAATTATCATCAGAGTATCCTGTATCTGTTTTCTTAGTTCAAAATCAAGGTTTCCATTGAATAACTTCTAACTTATTCATTAAAATCAATGCATACCCAATAAACCGTATCAATTTGAACACAAATGTTATATTTTAATGTTTTATAATGTATATTATGCATGCCTTATCCATGTTATCTATTGAATATTTAAAATTTCCCTATATTTTTATATAGCCGTCCCCTGTCGTCCCTAAATTTGGCCTAAAAAATCGGAAACTTGGGGACTTGTCCCGCCGTCCCCTACCATCCCTGTCCCGGAAACTTGGGGTAACCTTGGTAAAAACAAGAGTTACAAAACCCTAAAAAACAAAATTTAATAATTTATAAACCCTATGAATAATAATTTGCATATATAGACATTGAATATTAAATTTGACAAGAAGAAAAACATTTAATATTACCATTTAACACTGAAAATGCAAAAAATAATTGTTAATAATGAATCATTGAAAACTTAACACAAAAAATAGGAATGAATGAATGAATTTGTGAAGTCTTACCTTTAAGGCTTGATGAATGCTTTGAATGGTTGATTGATGAAAATGATTGGAAGTTTTCATTTCCCTCTTCCTCTTGCTAAATGCAATGACATACTATTGGTGATTTGAACTGAGGGAGGATATGTATATATATAGTTTTTTCAGGGTTTGGGGTGTGGGTAAGACCCATTAATACTCTAGGATTAGTAAATTTATTATTTTTAAGAATAGATTAACTTTATTGCTGCCCAGACCACGGGGCCTTCCTGGCCCCAAGACAATTGAGAGACTTTTAAAAGTTCCTAGGCTGTCTCAAGGACATCACGGCATCCCTCAATGTCTCCAACAGGAGCGGAAGGAGGGCAGTCTCGAAGATGTCCCCTCCTCTGTTGGTGGCAGTCGGTGGGTGGCAAGGGGATGTCCCTATCCCCATCCCCTTCTCCAATTCTCTAAAACAACATGCACTTGGTAATTACTCAAATTAGTTAAAACATGTATTTTGCAGATTTGAAC
Organism: Sequoia sempervirens; assembly: GCA_007258455.2. Classification (NCBI taxonomy): domain Eukaryota; kingdom Viridiplantae; phylum Streptophyta; class Pinopsida; order Cupressales; family Cupressaceae; genus Sequoia; species Sequoia sempervirens. Next base: position 545,392,654 of record VDFB02281492.1, read on the forward strand.
TTGGTTCTTTCCTACAAAAGCTCACTGATTTGCCACTTGAGCTCACCCCAGTTGACAAATTGAGGTAAACTTGACCAACCAGATGTATTATCATCCTAGATTCTTTGCAGACCATTTTCAATCAATCAATTTTGGAAAGAAAGCATTACCTGAGGCAAAAACTATACCATATTCATAAACAAATAAATCACCATCACATCAAAAAGTACTTAGAACACACCTAAAATTGCCCCACTGTTTGGTGGTAGCATATGATAAAACTACCTCTAATTGTTCTTGAAAAGGTTGCCGGCAGATAACAAGTTTGTGAATCTAATTTAATTTCTAAATTAAACGCATATGTAAGAAAGACTGTCTTACTCTGAAAATTCCAAATTGCGAGATTTCTACAAAATAGGCAGAAATGCCGAATCATATTCAGCGGTTTAATGCAATCTAGAATGTATTATTTCAAGTTTTGAACAATGCCAAAAATATCCAATTCCAAGTTATAGGTGCCATATATCTTATGAGTAAACTTCAAAGAACCAATCATTTGAGAAAGCATTAATTAGATGAGTAGATATTAAATTGCAAATTTCTAACGTCTTCTCAAAGTGTACAAATTAAGCTTGCCAGTTATTCCCTGCCCAGAAATGGTCTGAGTTGTTTAGATTATTAAATCATTTCACTCATGCAATTTAGGGGATAACATGTAAACATTTCATGCCCTGAACTACGCTAATTAATAAACTGTACTACCATGTATTGACCTTTCTATTTAGAATTTATACCATGAATGTCCCCAAGGCACCGTAAGAACATTGAGATTCAATTGTCCATGAAAAGAGAAGAAATTTTGCATACTGAAAGATTGACTACACACTTGCAAACTGAATGGCAATTTGATTTCCATAGAAGAACTTTTTATGTAAGAAACATACATGTCTGAAACTTTGATATTACTATTGCACTGAAACAGCTAGTTCACGGGCTATACTCTGACAAATTTTCCTGAGAATGTCCTAACTTTTTGAGTGTGGTACTTCTATAGAAGGAAATAAAAAGCTATCCCGGAAAGAAAATATTTTAAGCATTGACAAAATGACTTTCTAGGATGTATCTCGAATTCAAAAAATAGTCCCCTGTAGATGTAGAAGCCTTAGGAGCCATATATGGAGAACATACTATAAAGCAAAAAATAAGAATAGAAGGTTTGCACTAATAGATTAGAAAGAGGATGCTGATTAGGATAGTTGTGCCTGCTCAGAATTGGAAGTATTGATGCTTGTGACTCTGGGCTCTACTCTAGATTCAGAATTTCTTAGCTGTGAAAAAGGTTTTTTCAAGAACCGCCACTTTTGAGGCTTGTTCGATCCCAAAAGCTTCTGCTGCTGCTGCTTACGGAATATTCTGTTAGCACGCCATTTACCACCTCGCCAACCAAGCCCATACCTGTCATGTAACAAACAAGACAAAAATTCATTTCATTCCATTCCACAACAGCAGATCAAAATGACAAGACATACTTGAATATAGTAAATCAGAAAAATGGCAATCTAATAGTATATAGGCAGACAAAAGCTTCTCAGCTACAGTAGCAGAAGCACCAACCAAATTAAAAATAAGTTTGAGAAAAAAAAGGGCCAACATAGAATATGATTGTTTTGAATTTCCAATCAGATTATCTGTATATCTTTATTTTATACCTGTACCATTACAAAGGATTATCCTGTGGGCTAACGCCCTGCAAGTAATCTTTTCATATTATTTATTAAGTAGAATTCTTATCACATGAAAATCATTTGAAACAGGTTTTAATGCACACTGTGTAATTAATACAAAATGTATTATAAAATCAAAAGTCAAAGTAGGGTTGATTTAGAAAACAAATTTATCAGACCAGCAATTCAAAAGAAAACAAGAAAGGTGAATTATTTAGACAATGCTTTTGTTGATGAGTAGAAAGTATTTTTTGCAGTGTATCAAATTATGATGTTTTTTAGGATTCAACTATGTACTTTTTGAGTCAAACTCATCAATCCATATTTGATGAGTAGTAGTTCATATGAATCCAACTCTCGTGGTCCACTCAGCATTCATTGCATCTAGGTGATATTCATAGGGGAGAAGCATCCATACTTTCCAAGAGGTCACCCATCCCAATACTACTACTTAAGCACACTTAACCATGGAGTTTTCCCCCAAGGGGTAGCAAGATAAGTGGGCTTGATCTAGGGGGAAACTCCACAGTTAAGTGTGTTTGAGTCGAATTAGCACTGGGATAAGTGACCTTCCAAGAAGTCCCAATATTTCACCCCTATGAGCATCACCTAGATGTAATAAGTTGTAAGTGGGTCATTTATGGTCTTGAGAGGCGTGTTCATATTAACCATTACTCATGAAATATACATCAATGAGATTGACTCAAAAAGTATGCAATTGAATCCTAAAAATTTATGAGAATCAATTATATTAAATGCATTAAGAAATATTCATTTTGGGGAGATAAAGGAATGTAAAATATATTGATAATGAAGAGAGAATTGCATCTAGCTTATATGAACAAAATCCAGTGTTGCTGGGAGACGCGTCTCCTGCCCCCTGAGATGCGTCTCAGGGCCTAGTACGCATCTCCGGTACCGGAGACATCCCCGGAAACGCCTCCAGCAGTTCAGAAACTTGATGTGCCATCTCCCGAGCCTCCCAACGTCTCCCGGCAGAAAATTTGGCATCTCCCATGAAACTTAAAAGCATAAAAAATTTATAATGTGAAAACATAAAGTTTTGTCACTCTTTGACACAATGACATTTGTGTATTTAAACTTTTAAGTTAATGTTCATTGTTAAACTTTACTACTGCTCTTGTTTTGAAAGTTCAATGTCATGATATATTCTATAAATTATTGATTTATTAAATTTAATTTTTTATTTATATTAAAAAAAGATGGCATCTCCAAGTACCCGTCTCCTATTTTCAAAAAAATCCGTACCAGTACCCGTACCAATCTCCCATACCAGTACCAGTACCAGTCTCCTGGCAACCTTGACAAAATCATAAGCTAGCATGTCACCTATAAAACTGATTTAATACTTCCAGCAGGAGATAAAATTCCTCTTTTGCCCAACCCAACTATTGAACCATATAGCTCAAAGGACACTAAAATAGGACCTAGCACTTGCATAAAACATAGACCTGAAAAATATACATATCCAAGTAATAGTAGCTTGCACATAGCACATAATAATTATCAAAATTAGGACCATAAGGATTTTCAAAGAGCACACTGGTTCCACTGGTTTTGGCATCTTCAATTTTCCCCTTAATGAAATATGCTTAAATGATAGAGATAGAGTATACACCTCATAAACAACAAACATATGTATACATTTTCAATCCACCCAATGGCACCAAAGAAATAAGTATAATCATGTCCATTAATGACCAAAGGAGGTCAATATAACTTGATGATATATCCAATAACAATAGTATATGGAAGCCAAAAAAGAACACCAACCCTAAATGAGACAAAAAACTACAAGCTAAGAGCAGATATATTTATTCTAACCGACCAAGGTGATATATGAAAAAATGTAACCTTTTAAATGTCAAAGTTTCAAACGATGTCATGTATTTAAAAAATTCAACAAACATTAGAAAGCAATATCCGTTGTAAAGTGTATAAATCGCTTTACGAGGAGCATAATTGTGATATGTATATGTATATGTAATTGCAAGTTTGGAAATTTCCTACTTTGAAACTTTTTCCTTAAATTTCTACACTTGTTATCATTCTCATAGGGGTATTTTTGGACTTATTTGCTTATTTCCTGGGCTTACAATTGTTATTGGATTAATTTGCAACCATCTCCAAAGTTCTCCAAAACCCTTAAACCTACCCCAAAAGTTTCAAGCCTGAACTCCAAAAGGGAACCGATACACCTAAAATGCTAGTGTCTACCTTATGATTTGAAATTCAAAAATTTGCACAAGGCTTTAACCTTAAACCATATAATGCCCTAATATGTTTTCCACTGGATATGATGACTTGGGCATGAAATAAAGCCATACTCATTCTCATTTTAAGCTCCACCATTATAGATTTTCTATTGAAATGTTCCTCATTACATTCCTCTACTCCACCATTGCTGATCTTCCTTAGATTCATCTCCATAGTTATATCCCCTTCTTGTCACTCTCCCTTCACTATTTCCTTCACCATATTTTTGTTTTCTTCCCAATTTTTCTTCCAATGGCTCTGAAAAATCCCTAATCCATTGCATTCCTATCCACCATTATTCCCTCCTACAAACTTGATCTATTAATAATTCTTGATTCGATTTGCCTAAATTAGTCTAGTTTTTCCCATAACCCTCTTGTCCTCCACTTGAACACTGCCACCTAGAGTAGAAATCCCCCTAGGGTTTTTCCCTCTTAGATCCAAATCTCTGCACATGTTTAGGGTACAAATGTGAGCATCCTTTACCCCAGCTATATAAGTGTTAGGCAGGAGTATTTGTATACCTATTGGGCTGCAACTCAAATGTTGGTGTCCAAGTTGATCACAAAAAGGTGAAATCTGCCAAGATTGGTTCTCCAATCTTCCTCAAGCCATTTCATCAATCAAATCTAATCCACAGGCACTTCGAAAGACACATCTTCTCACTCTATCCTTTCATGTACTTGTTCCTATCCCAATTTTTATACTAGCTTAGTTTAACTTGGAAAATATGAATATATTTATGCTTACTATTATATTACTCAAAGTATATCTCAGATTTGTGTTAGTTTGAACTAATATATCAAAATAAAGAACCTAGGTTATAGTTTACTTTTATATTACATGCTACTAACTTCCTAAAATTTTATCTTTTAGTAATGTGTATACATACTGTAAGATCGGAAATCACACACTGCAATTCTCTTTCTTATGTCTTGCACTCATTTTATCTTGTGTATTGTTTGTGTTTTTGACCCTTGCTTTGACCCTCTATCTTCTTCCTATGTCTGGTCCTAGTTCTTCCTTGTCATCCTAACCCCTTCCCCACATGTTCCTTTTTTAGTTTAATGTTTGCCCTCTTTCATTTTCCTTCCCCTGGGTGTTTTCTTATTTTCATGTCCCCTTACCCCTTTCTCATAACCAACTTTTTTCCTTTAACCAAATCAATTAATTAGGTCCTATCTCCTAGGCTAAATGCAAAATCACCTCTTTTGGACCTTTAAATCATGCATCTTGAAGCTTATCTCAAGCCAAAACCGCACCTTTAGATGGCCTCCTTTAGCCTTGATTTGTCATAGAAAATCGGATGTCTTTGATCTCAGGGACCAATCCTGAACCACAGTTGATGCATGATCAGCCTCGTCTTTTTCACCAATTAGAGCCAATTTTTTTATAGAATGAGTGTTTAATTAGGTTCTTCGGGTGAGCTAGTTTCCCTCCCAAATCTTCTCCAAAAATCCATAAATCTAAAGTACCTTTGTCTCATTTTAACATAGCAGATACTAGGTTTTTACTTGATAGCAATTTTTGAGCTATTTTATGTGAGAAAGCAAGGGTATGTTAGTGACTACTATATTTCAACTTTGTGTTAGTTTGCCTATCAAAGTGCAACAATTTTTCAGAGCATCACAACAGCTTCTACAACATATCTCTTCAACTATGGTTACTATTTTCTATGGTTTTGCATTAGCTTAAAATAATTTATGATATTCTTTTTTATTTTGGTTAGAAATCCACTCCATTTCCTCTCCAATCTGCATACTTCCAATATTTTTCAGTCTTCATCAATTTCCCTTTATTCCCATATCCATTTTGGGTTTCTTTTTATTCTCCCATCCTCTGCTTGCTTCCTTTTACAAACCCTAGCTTAGGCTTTGTTTTCATTTTCCCCTTAGATTCCATCACCCCCCTTCCAAATCCCTATTTTACCTTACCTCCATCAGTCCCGTTCACTTTTGTTTCAAATTTGTTGTCATCTGTTGCCTTTTTCCATCCCTCTCCATCTCTCCTTTAAACCCCTCAAAAAATTAGTCTCGAAGTGTCCTTCAAAACCCTTCGTCAACTCACACTAATTTTCCCTAATATAGTGTTTTCCTCACCCCATTTCAGGTACCTTTCCATCCATACCAACTTTCCTTATTTATGTTTCCATTTGCATAGTTTTCCCTTTCTCCCAACCTTGCCTTTATTGAGTCTTCTCCTTTGCTGCCATTTTCTTTTCACCATAAATTTTTTCTGTCTGCGACTCTGCTCAGAATTAATTTGATTTCCAGGTATAAACTTTATTTCGACATTTCATCAGCATTTCCTGCCAGGCAGATTTGTGCCTGAAATCCAACAAGGAGACTAAGGCAAACTCTCTAATCTTTTTTGTTTCACATGGTGTCTTTAATATATTCTAGGATTTGCAAGTCAAATACAAAGAAATTTGTGAAGAATCTTTAAGTGTATCAACAGGGAAAGTTGCGAGAAATTAGAAGAGCCTCTATTTGAAATTTGAAATTATTCTGACATATAGGATCAAGCTGCCCCCTTGGACCAAGGCATACCCCTAAGTGTTAGCATGAATTCCTAGGTGTAGTAGACCCCAGCGACGTTGTCCTCAACTTAAAAAGATTTCAAATTTGGTTTGTAGATTCTAACAGTTAATTCTACTTATTTCTAGTGTGCATGTCTTAGATTGCCAAGTGTTTCTCTCTAATTCTCTGATTTCTGATGTATTTTGGTTTGACATCATCCATTTTGTTGTTTTACTACACTTTCTGTTCATCTCCCTAACAAATTGCATTTCTTAAGAGATCCTAGTTCATTTCAAATGGTTACAACTCTCTACAGGTGCATATGTTTCAGTCACTTTCTCATTTTCCTTCCATAGCCTTATTTGCATGTGTATTTCTAGTTTGTCATGTGTTTCCATTGTATTTGTTGTCAGTCCCAGCTCTAATGATTGTTTATTAGTGTTAGGCTGGTTAAAGATAGTCTTAGAAAACACTAATTTGCACACACATTCACACCGTCTAACAAAAACCCTCTTTACCTTTTACGATTCATTTTTAGGTTCTAACTTCTTTCCTATGTTGCAGGGTTCGTACCCACAGGCCTCGAACCCGGTTCGGGTGCGAACCTGGTACAGGTTCGCCTGTGGGTACGCGTTGGGTACCCACAGGGTGCGTGCCCAGCCCTGTGGGTTCTCCCGGGTGGGCTGGGCACGCACCCTATGCATACCCAGCACGTATCTGGCCCAAAGGTACGCGGACCCGGGGGTATCAGCCACGTACCCGGGCGTACCTGGGAGAACCCACGGCCCATCACTTAAAAAGTGGGCCCAAAAGTTAAAAAAAAACAATTTTTTAATTATTATTTTGCCTCTTAACCCTAAAACGACCCAATATGAGGCCTTTCAACACTAAAACATTTCATTTTTACCTCTCATTTTGCTTTCTCCATATTTTCTCTCCATCTTAGCATTTTGAAGGGAGGTGATTGCATTCAAAGGAGATTGATTGTGGAGTGGCAAATAGCTTCTACAAAGGAGATTTAAGTGTTCAAGGTATGCATTTAAACCCTATTCTTTAATCTTTTGATGAATTTTTTTAAGTTTCTTAGTTTTTGATGGATTTTTTCAAGTTTGTGAAGAAGTTTTTCAAGTATATATATATTTTTTCATTTCTTTTATAGATTGCAACAATGGCCAGTAGTCAAAGTTCAGTGGGTGGGGAGGGAAGCCAAAAGTTCAAAATTGATAAAGGATCTCCTTTATGGAGACATACCACAAGAATTTCACAAATTCCTGGAGGTGGCGGGTTTGTTTGGAAGTGTAATTTTTGCAATACACAATATAATAGCTCCTATTACCGAGTGAAACTTCATTTTATGGGCCCTGGTGGTAAAGGGATTAATATGTGTGAGGGCCTAGATAAGAAGGGGTTTTCTGCTGTACAAATAGCAGCATTTATAAAAGAACAAGAAGATGCTGACAATTCGGTTGCAAGAGGAAAACAAAGTGGTTATAGTTCCGGAAAGAAAAAAACATTACCCACTCAGATAGTTAGGCCCTCTAGACATTCCTTCTTGTCTATACCCTCTACGGAAGAAGAAGAAGATGAAGAACCAGAAACCACCACCCGCAAGAGAGGTCCATTAGAGAAGGCATTTAAAATGGAGGCAAGAGATATTGCTGAAGAAAAAATTGCATGTTGCCTCTATGCCAATGGTCTTCCATTCAACTTGGTGAGATCACCATATTGGCGGGACATGGTGTCAGCAATAAATAGTGCACCTCCTGGTTTCACAAGTCCTGGGTATGAAAAGGTGTGTACCACCTTATTGCAAAAATAGAAGAAATCTGTAGAGGCCCAACTAAAACCAATTAGAGATTCTTGGGTTGAAACAGGTGTATCTATTGTTTCCGATGGATGGAAAGATTGCAAAAACCGTCCATTGATTAATGTTATTGCAATGTCCCCCAAGGGGGCAATGTTTTTGAGGCGGTTGACTGTGAAGGGGAAGTGAAAGATGCAGAGTTCATTTCCAGGATTCTCATTGACTCCATAGAGATGGTGGGTAGTGAAAATGTTGTCCAAGTAATTACGGACAATGCAAAAGTTTGCAGGGCTGCAGGTGCTTTGGTAGAGGCTAGATATGAGCACATCTTTTGGACACCGTGCACCGTACACTCCCTCAATTTGGTGATGCAAGCAATTGGCAACCAAATAGAGTGGGTGAAAGAAATATACCAGGAGTCTGAGGAGATCTAGATGTTTGTGACAAACCACCATATGTCACAAGCAATTTTCAGAACTTTTTCAAGATTGGAATTGTTGAAGGTAAATTTTAAAATTTAATTTATTTAGTTTCATTTATCATTTATGTCATGTTTTACATAATTGAATAAAATAATTTTTTGCATTATTTACATATTTTAAATGTGTTATTAACTTACTATTAACATGTTCTTAGGTTGCCGAGACCGGTTTGCATCTCACACAATTGTTCTGAGACGACTTGTGAAAGTGAAAGATGCATTGAGTCAAATGGTTATTAGCAACCTATATGGAAGCAATCAAATTTAGAGAGGGCCCAAAAGGTCAAGGCATTGATCTTGCATGACGATTGGTGGGATCGTGTGAATTATGTATTGGAATTCACCGAACCTATCATGTCTATGCTTCGGTTTGCTGATACAGATGAACCATGCTTGGGGGATGTCTATGATAGCATGGACACAATGTTGGAAAAAATAAAAATAGAAATACAAAAAAAAGAGAATGATCCTGAAGACACCTTGTACAAAAGGGTGGAAGCAATTGTTCTTCATCGTTGGAACAAGATGACAACTCCATTGCACCTCCTTGCATATGCCCTATCTCCAAGGTACTATACCACTGAAGTACTTTCTATCCTAGGGAGAATACCGCCATATAGAGATTCTGAAGTTGCTAATGGGTATAAGACGACATTTAGTAGAATGTTCAATGATCCAGAAGTGCATGCAAGTGTCATGAGAGAATTTGGAATGTTTATCACAGGAAAATCAAAAAATCATACCACTTCTGTTGCTAGAGACCAATACAAAATGGATGCTCTTACATGGTGGTACCTCCATGGTCAAGATTATATGTACCTCCAACCTCTTGCAATCAAGATCCTCTCACAAGTAAGTTTTTTTTTTTTTTGCCACTTGTATTGTAAAATTTAACACTTAACATTCTTGAATTTATCTTGCATTTTTATTTTATTTTTAATTTTGTTGGTTTTCTCTCCAGGTTGCAAGCTCTTCTGCCGCTGAACGGAATTGGAGTACATACTCCTTTATCCACTAGTGAAGCGTAACCGGTTGGCTGCAAAAAGAGCTGAAGACTTAGTGTATATTCATTCCAATTTGCGTCTTCTGTCACGTAAGGATCCTCAATACAGGCAGGGGGCAGCGAGGCTTTGGGATGTAGCACCCGAGTCTACTGACTTGGATGCAACCATTCAGGATCTTGCTAGAGCCACTATGGATGATGTGGGTGATATTGATGACATATCACATGGTGTTGGATCCGCTTTGGGTTCAAATGATGATGATTTTGAAGTTGAAACCGCTCAAAATCCAAGTCATGATGATTCTGACAATCCTTTTGATGATTGATGAGCACTTGAACAATGAACATTGAATCATGTTTCAATGTTTCATGAACTACATTTTGTAATTCAGTAATTTTATTTGAATATTTTTCAACTATCAATTGGCATTTAATATTTATCTTTGGCATTTGGCATTGATCAATGATCAAGTATCATACTATGAAATGATTTAGTTTTACAATTTTCTATATTTCTCTTATTTTTTTGTATATATTTATAATATATTAAATTATTAATATATATATATATATACACACGTACCCATATGTACCCAAACCCCTAAAAATTTTTTGCCCGTACCCACGTACCGGATTCTCGTACCCGAACCCGAACCGGTAACTTAGCTTCTTTCACATTATTTATATATATATGATGGTTTAAAAATAATATAAGGTTTACTTAATGATAAAATACTATAAATAATATGTTACCAATCAATAATAAGATAATACCTATGATGTCGGTTCGTCCAATAGAAGCCCTTGATCTGAGTCTGATAGGAACCCAGTTTGGGATCCAAGTTGATGCAGGTGCAGAATTGCACAGGGGACTAAAATTTCACTGTGGTTCATCCTAGGCAAACACAAAACAAACCCAGCAGAATTGTGATGAACCAGAAACGAACCAGTCCAATTTTGGCTGACTTTTCCTCTTTTTGTTTTTTTAATTATTTTTGGCATTTGACTTTGACTATGACTGACAAAAATGGGATTGGTTGAGAGCGCTAGAAGAGATATCCTTTGGCAGCAAATGCATTTTCACCCACTGTTAATTCAATGTGCTTTTGCCATGGCCAGATAAACTTTAGATATTCAAGTTTAACAACTGTGTGGTTAAATTTACCATGTATGATCTGGTTTATTTGCAGTGTTCTCTTTGGATTAAGTAGGAATCAGATGTATTTCCTTTCAAGAGTGTATCGTAGCATGTTTTGAAGAGTAATACGTGTTCTATCAAAGGGTTGATAGAAGCTAAAAACAAGCATAAGGAAAATAAATGGATAAAACCAAGGGAGTAAAGCTAAACTTTTATAGCACCTGTGAAGGTAATCTTGGTTTAGCTGGTGTAAGTTTTGTGGTTAGAGATATTCATGGAAGATTCATCCTTGGAGGATCGCAGTTTCAGGGTAAAAATACTAATAAGTTAATAATTATGCAGAATGTGCCCTCCTGACAGGGATACATGCCACTTTTAGAGTTGGTTACACAGAAATTTAAATAGAGAGTGACTCGCAAATAGTTGCTAATGGCAATAACAAAGGAAATTGTCCAAGTTGGCACCTAAAAGTGACTCTGGAAGAAATTCTAATACAAAATGAGAAATTTAGTTCTTTTAAAATATCATATTGCTTTAGGGAACAAAACAGGTCTACCAATCTATTACAGAAATGAGAAGCATCTCAATCCTTTCTCCCGTTATTGGAAAGTTTGGATGGGAGAATCTAAATGAAATCATCGAGGGGTGTATATAATAGAGTCAAGAAATTGCAGTGTCATGATAGTGTGTTTATGAGGTGGCTGGCAGCAGAATCGTATGTTATGTACTTACCTTCACATGCATAGCTCTTAATAAAGCTTGCGCTTGTACATGCACATTATGCAATCTTTGGGAAATCTTCCTTTGGGTGTGGTTTTAGGATATTTATTATGGGTGAAGTCTAGGGTTTGAGTGGATGTTGTGTGTTGCTGCTGATGTCTATTTATCAATGGTACGAAGTCCGAAGTACTAAGTCTCAAGACCAAAGTTGCATGGACACGGATACGGATATGGTATCGGACACGGATATGGCCATTTTTTAAGAACCCCAATATGGATACAGCTGGATACGACATTCATAAAAAACACATACACGTATATTTTTCTAAGATATTAGAGGAGATTTTCATTACTTTAAAAGAAAATAAGTAAATATAAATTAAATAATATTAAAATTTAAACATTAATAATTTAGTAAAGAATAAACAATTAAATTTATATTAATAAATTTTATTTATATTTAAAGAATAAATTTTAATTTTTTCAAAATTTCTTATGTTTAAACAACATAATATAAATATAAAATTATAAACAATTAACTTTTTTAAATCTATAAAAATTGAAACGCCAAAAAATTGGTAGAGTTGCATTGGAAGAAGACCTAGAAAAACAGGTCGCTAAAATAGAAAAACATTTCATTTGTCTTCTTCATTTGATGTAGGTTTTGTTTATACAAAACAAAAAGAAAATTGCACGATTGAAGTTTTTAAAGATTAAGTTTAGGAAGATTCATGTCAGATATTTTGAAAATCAAATCACAAAGTATCCGACACGGCTGGAAAATCAAGATTTTTTGGGCACGTGTGGGTACGGTATCCAACATGTATCGGCGGTGTATCGTACCCATATCCATATCGGATACAGGGATACGTGCGCCCAGGGAGGAGCAGGGGCGTATCTAGCTACTCTGCTCAAGACCCATTAAGCCATGATCCAGCGATAGACAACAAACCAAAGAACATCTTTAGTTTTAATTCAGCTGTTAATTTGAGAATTGTGAAAGGCAAATTGGGGAAAGAGGAACTGGCCAGTACTAGTCTACTAGGGTCCAGGGCCACAATCTTGGCAGAATTCAAAGATAACCTTGAGGACATGGTCACGAACACATATCTCAGGGATAGTCTATTGCATCTTTTGGTGTCAAAAATGTCTCAGGTGTAGGTAGAAATGCAAGATGCAGATTGAGGATGGAAAGAGCAGAACAAAGGCAAAGTTAAAATGGAGAGTAATGAAGTTGACTATTGATTGAAGAGAATGCTGGCAGATATCAAAAATTTGAGAATTCATGTGGAAATTCTAGAGCAGTATTTGCAAGATATGAATATGGTGATGCACAACCTCGTAGTTTCTATGTACAAGGGCACATTGAAAATAACAAGTGGGTACATGATGCCATTTCAGGAGCAAGGTCTATTGACGAAGGTGGAACACAGGGATTCTATAGTACACAAAAATTTCATGGTCTGGTTAAAGCGGTTGAGGAATCAGTTGATGCCAAAGTGGAGCCGATCCCTGTGTCTAGGTTAGGAGTTTATAATAGAGTATATGAGGATTGGCACTTTGGGCATTTGGTTGATGGTGCAAGGCATGGAGACCGTAAAGATGTTTGTTGATTTGCTGCTGGTTTGAAATGTTCTGTGACTCTTTTGGCTCTACTATGCACTATTAAGGGTTGTTAATGCGGTTTCACCATTGTTGTTGTTGTTGTTATTATATATATACAAAACACTTCAGGTGAACCCAGAAATAGCTGTCTGGCTGGCTACTATGTAGCTTCCTCTAAGTTTTTCATATACACCTTTATTTGATTCTGAATGTGCTGATTGAGAAATATCAGCCAGTCATTTCCTGCCATTTTGTGAATACAGTGAACTTGTTCCATGCCTAATAAAGCATGTGGGCGTTGTGCATTCTGATGTGGATTGCTAAACTAAAAAATTGTGTGTGAAAGCTCTTAAGAATGTGTAATTTGCTTCATAAGCATGTCTAACTCCTTCAAATCTTTCAAGTATAACAAAGGTGGGAGAAACTCCATCATTCTCTATTGGATTTCCTTCATGAGAACTTTGTTCCTTGCAATTTTTAGACCTACAACATGAGCTACCAAATTTGTCTTTCCGTCCTTTCTCTGTTCTCTATCATGAATTGATGATCATGTTGATAGATCTGATCAAAGGCTCTGTATATGTTTAGTTTATCACTTCTTGTTACTAGGCCTTGCAAGAAAGTTGCAGCTATTAAAATAATATTTAGCTTATTAATTAATGGTCAATATATTGTAATTTATTTGCTTAGATTTGTTTCTATTTTTTTCTCTTCGATCTTGTTTCTGATTTAGAAACATCTGTAATTGTAATCTATAAGAGGTCTTTTACTGTAATGCCCCTAATTTTTGAGTCAGCACGAATTATTAATTTAACTTTTAAGTTGTCATAAGGTTAAATTGAAAAAAGACAACTTAGATTAATAATGTGAAAAAGTAAAAAAAAGTAACTTAAGTTATGAAAAGTTAAATTAATTTACTTTTAAAAAATGAATTCTCAAAAAGATAAAATTAAAAGTGAAAATGGGAATAAAGGAGAATTCAAGAAGACAGGGCAGTTACGTGAGGGAAAAGAATAAAGGAATAGAGGAGCTCATTTTTCAGCAGGCTGGTTTTGAAACTTGGATTGGAACAGGTTTGTAGCTGGTGGACGGTGTTCACAACAAACTTTGTGAGGACAGGCTTCTCTTCTCATAGAGAATATCATCTTTGGTGTTGGAAGATACACCCGGGATGGTAGCAGACAATCTCACTTCAGGGGCCGTGTTGGTGCTTAACATGATGATTTAATGAAGTTTTGAAGAGCAACATTTAAGAATTGACTATATTGGTAATTGGTAGCTAAGCATTCAATATATATAGGTTGTTCAAAAATACTTGATGCCGGGCTATTATTTCAAGTTAGAATTAGTAATTAATTTCTACTAGTTTCTATTTGTACAAAAAAGATGTGGACTGTTATATTCTGAGAATAACTTTTTATCATTAGCAATTTTGGTTTATATGTATTTATGCCTGAACATTAGAGTTGGTAGAAACAGAAAAAAAATTGTATAGAGAACAGGGCAGGTTATTTCATTTACCTCTTCTTTCTAATACATCGAAGATTTCATTCAATCTCGTTTCATGGTATCAAAGCAGGTTGATTGGGAGGAAAAAAAAATATTTTTTTCTGGCACCGATTTTCTAAATCATCAAAAAATTGTGTTTGGCTTTTTGGGCGTTTGGAATTTTTTTCGATGTAGACTTCTGTAAATCGCGACCTCAAAAATCATGGTTTTTCTGTATGAAGAAATCGCACAACCTGTTCAAAATCGTGTTTTATCTTTTCTCAATCACATTTCTCTGTTTTGCTGCATCTAGGGTTGTGTGTAGCATGCAATCTTTGGCCTTTGGTGTCGTTTTGAAGCCACATGATCCTCTACAAAGTTGTGCCTTCCTTTCAGCTGCCAAAAATCGCGTTTTTTTGCATTTGCTAAAATCCACGCCGTTTTTTCACGCATTTTCTGGATGCAATTCTATGTGGTGTTTCCACATTTTTTTCTTTGAATTTTTGGGTGGATTTTTGCCACGACTTGATTCTAGGCTAGTTTCCAGTACAGTGCCTAGGGTTTTTGAATTTCATCTATGAGAAATTATGATGAGGGTTTTTGAAGTTTCTTGTGCCTTTTTGTGATGGGTTTCTCATGAACAACAAACTTGTGGCCTAGGGTTTCTGAAAATTCATGGGTTATGTTACTTCTTGGTGTCATTTTTTTCTACAATTAGGGTTTTTCAGACTTGGGTTTGTGAACAAATTGAGGTTTGTTGCATTTTCTGGCAGATTTTTATGTTTGAAGGTTTTTTACCTCTACTTTATCAGAATTTATTTGGAGGATTTGTTGAAAAATGGCCTCTGTCTCACATTATGTTGGAGGGCAGTCAAAAATTCAATGGAAGCAATCACAACACCTGGAAGTAGCGTATGATGACAATCTTCGAGTGTCGATGTCTTGACCAAATTGTTTTGGGCAATGCTACACGTCCTACAACAACGGGTAAAGATCAAGAAAAGTTTGATGAGCAAAATCAGGAAGTTGTGATGCTTATTAAACTCTTTGTCGCCAATGACTAGCTGCCTCAGCTGCCATCTAACAAAACAACTACAAAAATTTGGGATCATTTGAAGGGCTTGCATGAAACGTCTGACAAGAGCCGGGCGTCCTTCTTAAAGAACATGCTTTTTTCGATCACGATGGATGAAAAGATGTCTCTGTAGGAGCATCTCACAAAAATCAAGGACATCTGTGATCAGTTGGAGGTGATTGGTTGGAAGATGGAGGAGGAAGATATGGTAGTCATCACTCTGAAGAGTCTACCAAAATCTTATGAGCACTTTATTGAGACACTCAACATTACCTCAACTAATGTTGATTTGAAGTTTCCAAATCTCTGCAACAAACTTCTGCAGTAGGATCATTGGAACATGTAGTTCGGTAGTAGTGTTGGTTCATCCTCCTCAGAGCAGGCCTTTCCTTCCAAGACATTTCAGAAAAAATAAGGGCAAGAATCAGCCCTCTCAGCAGCCTAGTCAAACGCAATCTCAAGATTCTTCCAAGAAGAAGAATATTTAGTGTCACTATTGTCACAAGTTTGGTCACATGAGGAAAGATTGCTAGAAACGGTTGGATTTTGAACAAAACAAGCAAGGAGAGTCTAAGCCTAAAGTCAATGTTGCTGAGCACACTGAGCAGGAGTCTGCGTTCTATGCTTTTATTGCCAAGAGTCTAGCAAATCCTGTTAAATCTTCTGCCTGGTATATTGATTCAGGTGCTTCTCGACATTTCACACATCATCGGGATTGGTTCATTGAGTACACGTCACTAAGAGATTTTGTTATATTTGGAGGAGGTGAGGAGTATACTGTTGTTGGCAAGGGCAATGTGCAAATTCATTCTGGAGGGAGAAATTTAATTTCTCTCGATGTATACTTCGTACTTGCCATGGAACTGAACTTACTTTCAATTAGTCAGATTATGACTCACTCTCCTCAGCTAGCTATTGTTTTCAGAATGCATACCTACAACATTGTTGATAGAGAGAATCGCACTACAGTTGTTCAGGGACTTGAGGATCATGGTCTATATAGACTTGTTGATTTTGGTGATTCTCAAGAGCACGCTATGGCAATTAGGAGTACTTCAATCAACAACCTTAGGCATCAGTGTTATGGGAACCTGAATATGCACCATCTCTCTCAACTTTCTTGAGATGATCTGGTTGGTGATCTACCTACGATTCAGACTCAAAATCATGGAGTATGTGAGGCTTGTCAGGCTGGAAAGCAACATCAGACTCCATTCTAAGATGATGATTCATGGTGAGCTTCCAAGGTATTATAGTTGGTTCACGCTGATGTATGTGGCCCAATGAACACTCATGTTACTGGTTCCAAGTATTTTTTATTATTTGTTGATGATTTCAGCAAAAAAATGTGGGTGTATTTTTTGAAAAACAAAATAGATGTGTTTGGTATATTTCAGCAGTATAAGCCTTAGTTGAAAAAGAGTCTGGTTCTCCAATAGTTACTCTTAGGTCTGATAATGGGGGGGAATTTTGTTCTACTAATTTCTCCAATTTTTGTGCTGCACATGGCATTAAGCGCCAACTTACCACACCTTACACCCCTCAACAAAATGGTGTCGTAGAACATAGAAATTGCACCATTACTGAAATGGCTCATTCTATGTTGGAGCATAGACATGATCCTAAGAAATACTGGGCTAAAGCAATTTATACTGCAATCTATCTTCTGAATTGGTCTCCTACTCATGTCGTTAAGAAGATGACTCCTGAAGAAGCCTGATCTGGATGCAAGCCTAAGATCAGCCACCTCAAAGTTTTTGGCTCTACTGCTCATGTGTGGATTCCAAAAGCCAAAAACTCATGTTCACTGGTTACAATAAGAATCATAAGGCATACAGACTGATTGATGTAAATACAGACCGTCTCATCTTCAATCATTGTGGTTGATGAAAATAGTGGGCCTTTCTTTCAGTCTTCTCCTTTTGTGAGCCTTGAGGATCAGTCTCAGAAAGCTTATGATTTGGGTGTTTATCTTCCCCTAGCTTCACCTGACGGGAGGGATTTTGCAATTGTGTAGGCACCTCAGTAGAATATTCCACCACCCACCCCTCCTCAGAATGATTTGGATCCCCTTCTAGATAATTTGGTTCCAACTGACCCAGTTGATGTTGTTCCTCTTGATTCAAAAGTTGGTACATCTACCCTTCAGCCTAAATGGTGGGCTAAGACCATCGATGATCTTCATGATGATGAATTGGTTGAGGGTAGATCTGCTCGGAAAAAGAGCAAGTAGTAGAATACTGCCAATTTTGCTCTAATGGCCAACCTTCACAGCATCTTAGAGCCTCAGACATACGCAGAGGCTAAAGGCGTACCTGAGTGGGAAAAGGCTATGGAAGTTGAACATAATAACCTTCTGAAGAATAACACTTGGGTCCTTTTTGAACTTCCACCTGGGAAGAAGCCCATTGGCTACAAATGGGTGTATAAAGTTAAGTACAAGGCTGACGGAACCCTTGATAAGTACAAAGCTTGGTTAGTAGCCAAAGGGTTCTCACAAACAGAGGGTATTGATTATGAGGAGACTTTTGCTACTACAGCCAAAATGAGTACTATTCAGCTCATCCTCGATACTGCAACTTAGTTTGGATGGAAATTCCATCAAATGGACGTCAAGAGTGCGTTTCTCAATGGCGATCTACAAGAAGAGGTCTACATGACGCAACCTCCTAGTTTCAAAGTTCCTGGTAAAGAACACCAGGTTTGCAGACTCGTAAAAGCATTCTATGGCCTTAAACAGGCTCCACGGGCGTGGTACATGAAAATTGATAAGTACCTTGTTGATCATGGTTTTTAGAGAAGCCCTTCTGATTCAAATTTGTATGTCAAACAATTTGGTGATGATATTCTTGTGCTTGTTGTCTATGTTGATGACCTTATCATTACTGACAGCTCACAACATCTAATTGAGGAGATCAAACATAATCTCAGTCAATCTTTTGACATGACAGATTTGGGACTTCATTATTGTCTTGGTGTTGAAGTTTGACAGACTGCTGATAGCATCTTCATTTCTCAGTCCAAGTATGCTCGTAGTCTGCTTGATAAGTTCAGAATGAATGAGTACAAACTTGCATTTACACCTATGGAGAAAGGGCTAAAACTATCAGCAAAATCAGATTCGCCTGTGCAAAATGAATCAGCATTCAAGCAACTAGTAGGCAGCCTCATTTATCTCACTGCTACTAGACCTGACCTTAGTTTTGCAATGAGCTACATCTCTCGCTTTATGATAGCCCCTAAAGCTAAACATTGGGTTGCAACGAAGTGTGCGCTGAGATATGTGAAAGGAACTTTCGACTTTGGCATTCTGTATGGAAGGTGCAAAAATCCTAAGTTGATTGGTTATACAGACTTAGATTGGGCAGGTTCTGTTGATGACAGAAAGTCTACTTCAAGGTATGTATTCAGTTTGGGTGCATGTGCTGTTACATGGACCAGCAAGAAGCAGCAGGCAGTGGCTCTTTCCTTGACTGAAGCTGAATATCGGGAAACTATTAAAGCAACTTGTGAGGTAGTTTAGCTTCGAAGGGTGCTTTCGAACATGCAAATGTCTCAAGCAGGGCCTTCCCCCTTGTACTATGACAATCAAGGGGTGCTGAAACTCGCCAAAAATCCAGTATTCCATGAAAGGACAAAGCATGTTGAACTTCACTGTCATTTCATCCACCAGCTTGTTGAAGATGGATCAGTGGTATTGCAGTATGTTTCGACAGAGGATCAGACTACTGATATTCTCACCAAGTCTCTGAGCCCGGATAAATTTGTCAAATTTAGGGGGCATCTTGGTGTAGTTGATAGATTGACCATTAAGGGAGGGTATTAAAATAATATTTAGCTTATTAATTAATGGTCAATATATTGTATTTTATTGTAATTTATTTGCTTAGATTTATTTCTATTTTTTTCTCTTCGATCTTGTTTCTAATTTAGAAACATTTGTAATTGTCATCTATAAGAGGTCTTTTACCTCTTCTTTCTAATACATCAAAGATTTCATTCAATCTCGTTTCAGCAGCTGCAACAAATAAGTGGTGATTGATTTGGGAGGTAGTAGGACTAGGAAAAGTATTCTAACTAGATTTTCGCAGATTTTCTCTTCTTCCTATAAAAGGTGGGATATTGGCATCTTATTCTAGACAGAAAAGATATTTCTTTTTGGTCTGTTACAGTTTGGGATTTCAGCTTGGTGAGGTATGTGTGACAGTTGCCTCTCCTGTGTGTTATCATTTTAATTCACAGATTTCAATGTGAAAGAACAAAACAGCATGCACAGTAAATTGTTCTTCAAAGTGTAAGGGGAAGCTCCCTTTGTACTAGAATTAAGGATTTTAGGGGTATGCAATACAAAAGAACTTAATTAAAAGCCTGTCTTTTTTGTTTTCATGATCAAGAGCACAAAGCATTTTCATCACATCTACACTAGATAAGAAGCTCTTTTATATAAATCTATCTATTGCAAAAAAATAATCTTGAAATGACTAAAAAATATTTATGATTTTCAATTACTATAATACTCACCAAAATATACATTCTGTCCACTTGCTGACCCTTGTCAAATTTTTCTCTAATTAATTGTTCAAATTCCCCTTGTACCTCATCTAAGTCACAAATGACTCCATCATCAGCATATTTACATGGAATTTGAGTTGCAAATCTAGAAACAAAATTTTCCACTTGAAATAACTCACAATTTTGTTCAATAAAAATAGATGAAGCTTCATTCAAGAATCTCATGAGGAATGAATATTGCCCTTTCTATATAAATACCCTATCCTTTTGCTCTTTATTCAATTCAAAGCTTCTACCTACGTGGGTTTTTTGGTGGTTTTCTCATAGGACAGAAGTGTCTTTATCACACACTTTTCTGTATCCTCAATCCCCTAAATAAACTTTTTTGCATTCACTATCAATCGGTACAAATTTCCCAACACTATAGTACCTTGATTACAAATGTATTCAAGCCATTTTCCCAAATTTTTCATGTACACAACTAGCTGATCCGGTCTTTTTTATCTTTGGTAGAGTCCAAATCTAGGTCATAAACCTTGTGGGCTCCAACTATTATCACCTTCTAAAGCAAAATGTGAAAAGGAATACACACGAGATGAATGATCAACCATCTTGATAGTAAAATGTGAAAAGGATTACAAAAGATGAGAAAAATATTCTCTAAGTTGCTTAACTTTAGCCTTCAAGGTTGTCTTATCTTCTCCATCTTTAATAACCCTCTCCTTAATGTTCCCTATAACCACTCTAATATATTTACATCTCCATAGTGAATACTCAACCTCGAATTCTCCTGATAATTTGAAAATCAGCAAGCTCTGAAATCTGAATGAATTTATCTTCTGGTGGAACAGGTGTTTCAATAACTATTTTTTTTTTTTGTGGTCTATCATTTTCGAGTGTCGTTTCAAGTTCTTTATAAGTAGATCCTCAAGCAAACTACAATGGGTATCAAAGTCAATTTGACACAAAGCCACTTTTCTTTTCCTTGCAACCACTGCATTTAGCCATGTGGGAAATTCCCTTCTTTCTTTGGCACTATCAATCTATGGAGATCCTTGAGATGGAGAAATATTTTGTAATAGAGATAGCACCTAGGGCTCCAACTAAACAGGTGTAATATGACCTCCTTTAGGGAATACTTTATTAAATTTAAAATGACATATTATGTCTCCCAAAAGTACCCCTTCATAAAGTCACTTTATAATATTAAATAATGATAAAGTTAAATATTTAATTTAACTTTTTAAAGTATCGTTAGTTAAATTAAAATACAGGACTATATTAAAAATTTGGATACTGACATTACATGCCTCCACCGACATAGGTAAAAATAGAAACGCTGACAACTGACCCTGTCGGTGCTCGAAATTGACTTACTAAAAATAGTAAGTATAGAAGAAATCATCCAAAACCACCCCAAAAAGTGGTGTTTTGCACATCTCACCTACCAGAGCTCGGTAAAATACTTGTCATTGCCAACTGCTGGATACAACTGTCTCCAAGGATTCCCTAAACCTAACTCATTCACTGGAATGTCCCACCCCAGGTGGACACTTGCTACACAGAGTTTCTGCGTGAATATTTTTGCTTGACTTTTGAAGGTTTTTGCCTTGTTTGATTTTCAATGATATAAATGGCCAGGTGAAAGCAAAAAAAACCGGAAATACCAATGCAAAGAAAGAATATTGACAAACTATGGCAATTGAAGTAAACTGTTGTAGCAACGTCTTTATCTATATATATATATATTCAAATCAGATCTTCAATAGTTTGCTAAAACATTTACAATCAACCCGTAGTCCATAGCATAGATAAGCAGGTCTGAAACATACACAACGGCAATTCTGGGAATTGTCATCAGCATCTAAGAAACCCTCCTGTGGTGGACGTCTAGCATTAAATACTGCTTTCTCCTCTCCAATATGGCTGCACAGTGATTGCTAAGACTTAGACGCCAATGAAGGAAGTGGAAAGGAGTCCAAAAGCTAGGCGTTTTGCCTAGTAGTTCACATGCCCAGACTAGCAGCAGTACGGCCCTGCAACAGCACTGTATGGCCTAACAAATGACTGTTCCATCTTGCTTAATCTCCCACACAGCATTAGTAAATGGTGCTGGTAACAATAAAAATGTCTCCAACATCTATCTCTTTCAGCAAACTGAACCAGCCAACAATCCCTTGTAAATTCTTCAATGAATGAACTCCAGCAATGAAGGTAGTACAGCCTGGCATTTATTACATTGTACGATCCAGCAATGGCAGCCTTCAATAAATGCAACAGCAAACAATGTCTTTCTGATTTTCAATGATTAGTCTTCGAACCCTCTATCAAACATCTGAAGTTCTTCACCAATGAAGCTCAGACATGACCTCCATGTGAAGCCACCAATAACCTGCAACCCCTGGGTGATCTTCTCACTTGAAGGTAACACAATCGAAGAGAGGCTACATTCTCTAAGATTGAAATTACAGCGAAACCCTAGGTTTCTTCTCCAAAGCCAAAAATTCTTAAAAATAGACAAGTGTTGAATGATTTTCATTTGCTCTTTGATGCCTTCTATACTCTCCACAATTAGGTCGATTTCTCCAAGAGGCCTTTTAATCATTTAATATCATTAATAATTACTTTTTGATGGGACTTTATATTATAACTCACTTTGGGCACCTAAGTCATTATTTTATTATTTGACTTATATATCACCTATGACCCCTTTTAAAAATAAAGTCAAATAAACCATATATTATGCACTTTTTTGAATATTAAATTATTATTATTAAAGTTACACTTTAATAATAATAATAAAATGCCATATCACCAAAAATACCCATTATTTTTCGATTCCGTTAGAACCAAGAGGTCAACCACAGAAACCGCTACTCATCTGGGTGCCCTTTCCCAAAATAGAAAGGTTGGCCACTGTCACTCAACTGACTTACTATAAATAGTAAGTGCATCAAAACGGAACCAGAAACCTCGGAATAGCTTAGCCTCAGAATATACCAACAATTTGGAAAGGTAAACACAATTACTGCCATTTGAAGAGCTCATTATCGCCCAAACTGGACCCTCAAATCCACAACACTAGCCTACGAGGATCAAATGATAGGATAATCTTACCAACTCTGATGTTCATGAAAAAGGGGACATTACATTGGCCTACAAGAATCCTTTGAATAGGCTAACTACCCAACGAACTAAAGTGTCTTAGGGAGGGGACATTACATTGTATGTCATATTGTATTTGTACTTTATGTAGTGTAAAAAGTTGTGTTTTATCAAGTAACCCAAAGTTCCATCTTTAGGTGATTTACAAATAGTTTGATCTATTGCCTATCTGATAAAACATTGGTCTACTATAAAACCAAAGATTTTGCAATTCTCCTACACCATGTTCTCCACACAGAGCCAATTGTTGTACCCATACGAAAAACTGTATTGAGTCAAATTTCAAGTTGTCTTAAGTATAAAGCTTTCAGAGCTGATCTTGTTTGTTGTATCTTGCTGTCCTTTATCATTTTCTAATCTTCATAGGATTGTGGAATGGAGCGTCTCAACAAAAGGAATAAGTTTCCAAACATATCTTTGGTTACGGAAGCACATGGAGAAATGAATGGACCAAAACATTGGGTCCAAATTTAGAACAGTTCATAGATGTGCACTTGGGAAGCCATAGCACACTTCATAAAGAATGATCTAAGTAATGACTTTCACAAAGGTGCACACCAAGGAGACAAACATGTACCTCTGCAAACAAAATATTTCAAGTCTCAAAAATTCCGAATTTTAATACACAAACACAATTTAAGAGGCAAAGTCACAACTAAATGAAAGGTTTGAGTTTCAAGATGTAATACACAAGCACACATCTCAACACAGACGTGTGCCTATATAAAGGAAAAAAATCTCAATTAAAAGGTTTATGACTAGGCACGCATGAGAGAACCTAGATGCATAAAAAATTAATCAAGTTCGAAATATACTCAAAACAAGTATGCCCCTAAAGCCAAAAAATGCCTATCCAAAGAAAATTTTAAAATATAAAAAATGTCCAAACTGCCATTCAACAATTCACACCAAAGTAAAAGCAAAATAAATTCAAAGTACAAGCACACACCTCAAGACAAGTTTTTATTTTTATTTTTTAAAGTTACTAACAGTAGCAAGGCATGAATAATCACAGCAAGGTGAAAGAAGATAGAGGCACGTGTCTGGAAAGACAAGATTTAAGACAACATCCAAATCAGTGTACAAATGCATGTCAAAGAGGAAGTGTGCACCTCAAAGGAGAATGTCAAGTTTTAAAAAGATTTAACTTTCATGTTCAGGCACACAAATCATATAAGGAACAAGTGCACACTTCAAAAATCATTTTAAACTCAATGCATAAGCATGCATGCAGAGTGAATGATGCACTTCATCAAAGCGTTGGATTGAATGTGCAGAGTTCAACTCAAAGGCAGTTCAGTTTCCTCTTGGACAACATCTAAATCGGTTTTTAGAGGCATATGGTTGAAGAACACACTTTAATGAGGAATGCAGTTTTTTGAAAAAAAATTAGCGTATAGACTGCAACCTAATAGCAAGGACACTCCCATACAAAGGGGCACATTTGTCCAAAAGAATAGCAACCACACCAAGTTCTTTTTTTCTAATATTTAATGATGTTGGCCAACTAGCTTTGATAAACATAGATCTTCTATTTTAAGAGGCACCTCCTTTGACAAGTCATCTCATTCCAAAAATAACCTATCATTTGCTATAAATGCAATGTAAAAATGTCACTTAAAAAGAATAGCCTCCAATTTTGAAGGAGATCTATTTATTTAAGGGAGTCTTTGACATGTATTCTTCCACACAACAACATTGATCATAAATTCAGTCTTCTATTGTAGGATTCCAGTCTTTCGCAGTAGATACAACCATAGTTGGAAGACTCTGCTGGACTCGCCGTGGACTCTACGGACTCCCGAGTCCGCAAGCTGGCTGAGTCGACTCGCCACGGACACCCGAGCCGAGTCTCTGGCTTGGACTCTCGAGTCCTAAGCTCAGATTCCTGAGTCCTGGGCCTGGACTCTTGCTGCGGCTGGAAGCTGCTTTCTCAACTTTAAAACATGATTTTTTTCAATTTTTTTTGCCGAGTCTGTGCCGAGTCTCGAGTTCGAGTCCTATTTTGGGCTGCCGAGTCCGCGCCGAGTCCGAGTTTTCAAACTATGGATACAAACAACAATCAACAGCAACAGAATCCGATTCCTCTTTAACACATACAACAAAGCTAATATAAAAAAAAAATTGTTCTTTTAGGTTTATAACAGTGGGAACAACAACCAAAGAAGGATAATTTTAGTTGTAACAGCGGCTGTATTTCTTAAAAAAAATCAGTTTTACTTCCGATATATGTAAAAATTTAAGTTCAATCAGTCCAAGACATCAATTTCAACTCTAACAATAGTGAGGTGTGTCATAGAAGGGATCGAATCAAAAAAATAATACTTACACAATTTAGTATTCTTCACTTTCTATAGATATGCCCTCGGTCTGAATTTGTGGATATCCAAAGGCACGGGAAACTGACTTATGTCACATTTGCTCATAAGGATTCAATCTTGAAGAAAAAAGAGAGGATTAAAGTGGCTAAGAATTGATGGATAGTGGCCTCATTCAAGCAAGGTCATTTTCAATTGCCGTACAAAGTCTAGAATTCATTCTAGCTTGTGTGAAACATAATGATTCTAAGAAAAGAGAGATCTTGTGGATGGATGAATCCCATACAAATTGAAATTAGATGACATTGAGATGACTTTCTCCATGCTTCCATACAAGGAACCGCTTGAGGTTGACTTGGAGGAAGGCAAAAAGGCTTGGTTGAACCATTTAGTGGATTGTCAAAGCAAATCACCAAACATTGGTTGAAAGAGAAGAAATTGGTTTTGTTCAAAAAATTTGTCGAAGAGAAACCAAAGATGAATTTGCAATTATGATCACTCTTTTTAATCAAATCATAGATCAAGAACCACCCTCAGTTTCAAGCTATAGATGTTCTACATCTTGTGCACCATGGAGTGAGCATTTTGATTGGTCTTCTTTGAGTAGTGATTGTTTATACAAACAATTAATAGAATTTAAACAAGCTCATGAGTTCCAAACAGCGTCTTATCTTGTATGCTTGATGGCCCATCATCAAACTTTCACAAGATTGAACATTGTAGGTCATGTCAACACACTCATGTGTACAAACATTTCCCACAGTTGGGCCATACTGAATCCCTTAAGCACTACAAGAGAGTGAATGACATTTTCCATACTGAATCCTTAAGATCTACCATACATAGAATGCTAATTTTACAGTGCACTTCCTTCTGAAATTAGATAATGGAGCTGAAGAAAACAGCAAGATGTATCTATCAAGGAATATAATTCAACCCACAGCTATGACTACAAAAATTTGGTAAGTGTTCCATATGAAGGGTCTCATACAGGAAAAACAATAGGATGGAACTTGAGACATCAGAGAGAAAGGACTTATGGGGGGAACTGGAGTGTTAGTGAAGTTGAACTAATGATGGAAGATATACCAAAAGCACAATTTAGGACTATTTTGTGATTGTGCATCAAATCAACAGGATTTTGGTTGATTGTCTCCATTAGTCCAAGTTCTCCCTCAACACTCCTGAACTAAACATTCACCTACATCTTTGCATCCATAAAAGAATCCTTGTTCTTGATTCAAAGAAGAGAGATCACTATTAGAGAATGTAACTGCTATCCACCATGAGCATGCAACAAGATCCTTGACACAAGTTCAGCCTAAGAAGAGTATAAAAATTATGAGATTTGATATTAAAAGTTTTTTTGTAGTTAACAATGTATCTCGTAAAATGCTAGTATCTTTTTCAATGTTTTTGATTCATTCATAATTATCTTGATATCACTTTAACACATGACAGAAACACTTTTTTCATTCTGCTTCACTGCATTAAAATTGCATGCATCCACCAAGCCTGCCAAATATTGTTGTTATTTGGGAACACTCGTGTACTTTCTTTCTGGTTTATTCAATTCTTTCTTTAATCAGACATATCCATGTCATAAACTACAATTACCTGTTAGTTGTTAAAAGGAAAATCTATGACAAACATATTTTCATTAGATAGTTATGACAATCAATAGTCCAAGTTCTTAGACTATGATACTATGACATGGTGAATAGATCTACACCTGTCTTCATGCTGATTTGTGTCCATATTTGGTACTTATAGGTCAAAGTCTAATATTGTTGCTAGTATGCACTCTCAAATGGGAATGTTAAATTTTTCCAAGGCACCAAAAAAGAGACTATTGACATAAATTCCTTGGACATCTCTAAAGGATTGTTATAAATACATGCATCATTATGCTAGTATTGGATTTAGAGGTTTTACAAGGAGTTGATTTATATGTGAAATAAATGGAGGAGTTTTAGTGGGGCAACTTGGTTATAAAGCCCTATTTAGACCTTCTATAGAGGCAAAGGAAATAACTGCATTAACGATGCCATAATATCAAAGCATTCACCTATGGTAGAAAGTGTCCTTGGCAATGCTTGGTATATATGTATGCCAAGTAGGTAAACAAAAGAATATAGGTAATGTCCTAACTAAAGCTACAGATTAAACAGGGAAAAATCATCATGCCAACAGAACATACAATTGAATTGCTGGGTATTTTCATGGTCAATAGTTGGAAATTTTTAATCTTCTTTTCACTTGTTTTCACCTCTACATTGTAGCCTGTCACAAAAGCAGAATGATAAAGCTTCATCCCATAGAAGAGTACCACGACCAAAAGGACATGCATAAAGAGGATTTGCCTATATCTACGTTAATCTTGTTAGAATATATTATATTCTTATATTATTAATGGTCAATACGATGTATTTAATAGATTAGCTATTTTCTATCTGTTAGGTTAGATATTTTCTGTCAGTAGGTAGATAATTAATATCTACAGTGCTTTATGCACTTCTATATATTGTAAGCTCTTTTTCATGTTAATATAAGAAAGCTTATACCACTTTCATGGTATCAGAGCCATAAGGTCAAAAACCCTAGAAATTCGTGGACTTAAAAAAGGTCATAATTCGATTTTTTTTTGTGTGAGGGTTTCTGAAAATTCGCGTTAAGGTTTCTGGGTCTCAAATCGCATCTGTTTGTCTAAAATTTTCGAGGGTTTCTGGGCGCCTTTGTTTTAGAAAAAATTTCGTGAGCCTTCTTCTGGCTATAATTCGAAAATTTGTAGTGTGCTTCTGTTAAGGAGAAAGGTTGAGGGTTTCTAGGGTGACGTTTATCTGTTCGTGGCTCTCTTGTTTCGCATTTTTATCTGCTCAGTGCGCGACTTGCAGACTTCGGCCGCGCGTTTTTCTGCACAGTACTTGCCCGCACGACCTCTGTGCCTGCGTGCTATGCGTTTTTTCCTCTGTTGAACGCGTTTTTTTCTAGAACCTGCGTGTTTTCTGGGCGTGTTTTAAAAAACGTGTTTTCTGTATCAAAGAAACCCGTGCGACCTGCGATTTTCTGCCTCTTTGAAGTCGCGATTTTTCTCCATTTCTACCCGCGTTTTACCCTCCATCTGGGCTCGGTTTTGCACAAATTTCTAACGTCGACTAGTGTTTTTTAATTTGTGCCTGTACTTCTGGTGTTTGTCAGAAATTTTTCTGCAACTTTTTGAAGCTTTCATGGCGAACTAGGGTTTTCTGAAACTCGACTAGGGTTTTGAACCCTTAGATCAAGTCGAAATTTTTTTCTGATCACAAATTCCTTCTGGGTTTTCCGAGATCTCAACTGGGTTGTCGTTCATTTTTTCTGGGTACCTCGTTTTCCGTGCCTCAAAATTTGTGTTGTCAAATTTTTTTGGGTATTCTTCCATCCTTCTGGGTTTTTATTTATCTTTTCTGGGTTTTCAGTAAAACCTCAAAATCCGTGCTCAGGTTTCTGTATTTTTGTTTTCTGTGCATTATTTTTCCTTCACCAGTTTGACCTCAGGGTACGTGATGGCATCTCTGACGAATATAATGCTCGAGAGCAGGCAGAAGTTCAATGGGAAGAATTACAACACCTGGAAGCAGCGCATGTTGACGATCTTTGAATATCGTTGTCTCGATCAAGTCGTCTTGGGGACCTCAGCTCGACCCACTATAGCCGGAAAGGATCAGGATAAATGGGATGAACACAATCGGGAAGCGTCATGCTCATGCTCATCAATGTTTGCCACAACCAGCTGGACTTCAACCCAGCTTCTACCATGAAACGTCAGATATAAGAACATGCTTTTTTCACATAACATACAGAGAATTCCAAAGATCAAGGAGATTCCACCAATCAGCAGGAAGAACATCGTTTGAGATCGGTTGGCCCTTACAAAAAATGTTTATGTAGCTTCTGCAACCGCAACCAGTTCGCTAAAGCGTCTGCCAACTGGATTTTGAGGTTCTTCAGCAGAAAGAATCCTTCATGGGAGGATCTGCTTGAGCACATAAGAAAGTGCTAAATGGCAAAGAGAACTGCAGATCCGGTACATTCTTCTGCCTGTATATTGCAAGCATCTTCCAAGCATGTTCAGCTGCAGTATGTTCCAACAGTGGATCAGATTGCAGATATTCTCACCAAGTCTCTGAGCCCGGATAAGTTTGTAAAATTCAACTTGGTGTTGTTGACGGATTGACCATTAAGGGAGGGTGTTAGAATATATTATATTCTTATATTATTAATGGTCAATATGATGTATTTAAAGATTAGATATTTTCTACTGTTAGGTTAGATATTTTCTGTCAGTAGGTAGATAATTAATATCTACAGTGCTTTATGCACTTCTATATATTGTAAGCTCTTTTTCTCACTCAGGATGACTATGTTCTCATGTTTATCATGCGGAATCCTTTCTTTGCCTTCTTCCATTATGTTATAAAGCCAGGAACTCAATAATTCACTTAAATTTTAAAAAATGTCTTTTTTGCAAAAAAAAACGATGGTAATCTGACAAGTAATGTATTGTTTAAAACTGGTGGTAATTTGAATCAGGGCACAAGAAAGAGACGATATATTCAATAACTAATCTGGCACAAACTTAACACAAACCTTAAAGCAATCCAAGAGAAACATCGGGAAAGGATATCTGTATACAGATATCCATTTTAATCCCATATATGAAAGTGAATCAATGAAAAGAAACTCCCAATGCAATAAGGATATTGGAATCTGGAAATTGATCCTAGATGATATCCTGGTAAGATATAAAAGTTATAGAGACATACCCAACAACTAGGGAGGTTGCTGCAGTTGCTGCAAGAGCTTCATAGCTAACATGTCCAGCATTGACAATTTTCTTGATTTGCTCCTCCTCCACGTGATAAGATTTGGTCATCTGCAGGCGACCAAGTATATCAGTTTTCTTTCACTTTTAGTATCCATACAAAGACCTAAGAAGGATTAAAATACAGAAGAGCTTCACTCCATACAAGTTTCTCTGGTAGTCAATCTAAACTATAACCAATCCTTCTAGCTTTACAAGCACAATCTTTCATTCCAAAAAAAACTCTTGTTGGATGAACCATATGGTACTGTGACAAAATCATGAAAAATTTAATATGTGTACATAAATGGGACACTGTACAGAAACAAGTAAATATGATTGAAGTCCACTGACCCAGAAATTTTTGGGAATTTGGTTGCTCCATAAACAAACTAATCACATTCTAAACTCTTCAACACAACCAATACTGATGCAAGAGCATCCAAGTCCACGAGTAGTCTTTCATCACCCAAAAACCAGAGTTGCATGGACACGGATATGGATACAAATACTGATACGGTATCGGATACGGCTACGGCCATTTTTTAAGACCTCCAATATGGATACAGCTGGATACGACATTCATAAAAAACACATATATTTAACACAATTTTCTAAGTTATTAGAGGAGATTTTCATTAATTTAAAAGCAAATAAGTAAATATAAATTAAAATAATAGTAAAATTTAAATATTAATAATTTAGTAAAGAATAAGTTTTTTTTTTTTTTAAAATATCTAACATTTAAACAACATAATATAAATATTAAATATACACATTAGATATAAATATAAAATTATAAACAATTAACTTTCTTAAATCTATAAAACTTAAGACACCAAAAAAAAATAGTAGAGTTGCACTGCAAGAAGACCTAGAAAAATGGTTCACTGAAATAGAAAAACGTTTCATTTGTCTTCCTCATTTGGTGTAGGTTTTGTTTATACAAAACAAAAAAAATATTGCACAATTGAAATTTTTTAAGATTAAGTTTAGAAGGATTTACATCAGAATTTTTGAAAATCAAATCACACAGTATCTGACATGGCTAAACAATCTAAGTTTTTTGGGCACATGTGGATACGGTATCCAATGTGTATCCGTGTCGCATCTGATACGAATACGGGGATATGCACGCCTGGGGAGGGGCAGGGGAGCATCCGGCTACTCTGCGAAAAAAGTAAAACAGAATAAAAGGTGGTTGAGAAGATTTTTGATTTTGTGTGTAGGTTTTGAGGATATGCATGAATGGGTGAGTCAAAAGGTTTAGGATTGTTCCAGTTGCTTCAACAACAAAACATCCATGTTGCTATGTAAAGGTTTCCAATGGCAGTGCAACAGCTCTCCATTGTTGTGCAACAGTTGTAAGTTGATATGTAAGATCTTTAGTTACTGTGAAAGAGCTTCTTGTTGTTACCAAAGTTCTTTGGGTTGTTGCACATGAACCTAGTCATTGTGCAACAATTCTCAGTTGCGTAATAGTTCTTGGTTGCATGATTTCATTTGATTTTTCATTAAACACTTGGTGTACAAAGTCCTCAAGCCTTTTGAGTCGGAATGAACTAAATGGAGTTTAGGGGTTTTTTCCACGATGACATAGCAAGAATATTTTGGAATCAAATGGGAGTTTTCAAACTCGAGCAATCTTTTTTAAAAATGACTGCAAGGAACAAAAGCGCATATGCAAAAACACAGCATGCTTTTGGACAAAAACATACCCTAAAACATGGCAATCTATTAGATCTGATCAAGAAAGGACGGAAAATGGTTGGGCAATCACAATGGGATTTGAAATGAAAAGAAAAATGTCAATCTTTTTGTGCAAAAGCAACAAAAGACAAGTGAGGGCAGTGGGAAAGGCAGTGCACGTGCATACGAGAGAGAGAGAGAGAGAGAGAGAGAGAGAGAGAGAGAGAGAGAGAGAGGCCAAAAAGTGGCCAATTGTAGAGAAAGTTGTTTGGTGGGCTCTAGAAGAAACCATTAGTACATTCCTCAAGAAGGGAGAGCCTAGGTAAACAGAGGAAATGCCAGATTGAGGGGAATTTTTATTCACCTTGGCATTAAGCAGCCCATTTGCTAATTCATGTGTCATGAATTTAGGCTCTTTTCAGCCTGTTATAAGTCTTGAAAGTAGATTTTAGATAATTTAATGAAGGTAGCATTATTTTGCTTCCGCTTGGTGTGTGTGGCTGCTAGGTTTAGGTTGTCTTTCATTAGACCCCCTTGCTTAGACTGCATCAAATATAAGGGTAAAAAAATCAATAAGCAAAAACAAATAGAAAAAAACATCATATAAAACAAGAATAGGTTTTATCAAAACACAATAAATAGAAAGCAGCTGTAAATGGTGTTCAATTGGTGTATTAGCAGATCTGGAGCAGCGAATTCGGAAAGGTATGCCTTTATTTTAATCTTTTATCTTTTTCATATTTTCATTTGCCTTTCCTTTTTACATTTTTTCCCCTTTCATTTATGTTCCATAATCCATTTATTTTTCCATCTCTTTCTATCTCTCTACAAAGTACAAACGTTAAAAAAATCCCCTTTTTTATTTGCAATTTACGAATCCTCATAATACCGAGGCTTATAAGAAGTGACCTATGCTGGAAACAAACCACCCTAGGGGCTAAGAAAGAGAATTGAGGAGTTTAGGCATTATTGTTGGCCCTAGAGTTCGTGAATCAGGATTAGATTATTATATTGTATGACACACTTCTCTGGTTCCCAACCATCACCTAAGAGCACAAGTTGGAATTAAAAAAACATCAAGCAACAAGAAGTGGAGTTGAAAATTTTTGGTTGTATTTTTCAACTCCATTTCATTTAACTAGGTAATTAGCACTTTTTTTTAAATGTAATTTTTGATTTATTTGTCTCTTGAATTCTAAATGTGAGTGGTTTTTTAAATTTAGAATACTCTTTCGTTTACAGATCTCCTTATTGGAAAAATTTAGCAAAGGCTATTGTTGATGTTGGAGCAGGGTTAAATGCCCCTAATCATGAATAGATAAAGGGCCCAATTTTGAAAGAGAAGGTTGCAAACGAGAGGTCCATCATTGATGAGCAATGTGAGAAATGGCTGAAGAGTTTCATCATCATGTCTAATGGTTGAAAAGATAGGTTTGTTTGCTAGGTTGCAATGTTTTCAATAAACCACTGATGCTTCAAAGTAAAAAATGCAAAATCTCTCAATGAGATTTTGAGGAAGTAGTGGACCAAAAGGGTGGGGATAATGCTGTGCATATCATTATAGATAATGAAAAAAATTATATCGTTGCAATTAGACTTCTTGTGGAG
Source organism: Sequoia sempervirens (assembly GCA_007258455.2). Lineage (NCBI taxonomy): Eukaryota > Viridiplantae > Streptophyta > Pinopsida > Cupressales > Cupressaceae > Sequoia > Sequoia sempervirens. Next base: position 545,426,599 of record VDFB02281492.1, read on the forward strand.
AAACACGTGTCTACTTTTTGAAACTTCCTGTTTTGTTCATTGTCTTGATATTATACTAGAGGATCTTAGCAAAGTTTCTTGGGTCAAATATTCATAGATTATGGTAGCAAATAGCAATATATGTAAATGCATATACAACCATGCTTTGTTCCTCAACTTAATCAGGAAAAATATAGAGTTGCCTCATTCTAGTGTATCCTACTTTGAGACCAATTTTATCACATTAAAATATTTTCTTTAATCGAAGTCTACTTTGAAACATATGTTTGATACTGAGAGGTCTCAATCTTCATACTCGAGTACCACTATTTAATTCAATACTATTGATTAGGTCTTTGATTATCAAAACTTTTGGCTTCCAACAAAGGAGATAGTAGATGTAAGCTTTTATTTTCTTCACTCTTTTACCCATTTCTTGTTGTATGCTATTTTTATTTGTTTATATTCTCTTCTTCAATCTTATTGCTTATTTTTTATTAAGTCACAAAACCTTTAGCTAGCCTCCTTTGTGTTGTTGATAAGGGAGACTCTCACAATAAGATGTGTATATGAGGGCATGGTCAAGGAGAAGGAGATCATAAGAGCCATCTATAATGGGGTTGATGGAAAATATCATCCTTTATGGGAAATCATTAATTGGCGATGACACCATCAACATCGTAAGTCATTACTTACAAGTTACATATTAAATCCATCATTCTTATTCCACTTGGACTTGAAGGCCAATGAGAATGTTTTCAATGGGCTCTACATAGCCATAGAACAAATGGAAGTTGAATCTCAACTTAGAGTGACAATCATCTCCAAAATTGAGATCTTTAGTCTTGTACAAGGGTATAATGTCCCCTTCTAGCTAGTCTTCCGAAAAATCAATGGATGAAATATACCGAACCAATTTTTTCAATTTTTCAATTACAATGAGCAGAGCAATACACAATCGTTAGGGTTAGCACTTAAACCAAACGATGCGGAATTCAACTCTAACCAAGAATGTACACCAGGATCCCGAGTTGGGCAAGGTGTGAACATATGGTCAGAGGATCTCAATGCAATGCTGATAAAGGAACTCTAACCAAGAATGCGTCGGATGACGACGAGCATATGGTCAGAGGGTCTTAATGCAATGCTGATACAAAGAACTCTAACCAAGAATGCGCCAGATGACGACGAGCATATGGTCAAAGGGTCTTAATACAATGCTGATACAAGAACTCTAACCAAGAATGCGTCGGAGAACGACGAGCATGTGGTCAGAGGATCCCTACCAACTATTATGCTGAAAGTAACTCGACGTCAAGAATGTGCTTTCCAACACGAGATGGAATTGGAGCTACCATATGACGGAGATGCTAAGTATTATAATGCAATAATCAAAGTAAGAATGCTGACAGTACTACTGTTCAGCTTACAATAATCAGAGAGTGCCTGTCAGTAACATAGAATAAGAAAGTCAACACTACTGCAATTTTAGTATGATGACTCCTTAATGCTCTCAATGACTTCTCACTCAAACCCAACTCAAAAGACTGATATTATGCAAACTGATCTAACTGATCATGGACTGAAATTACTTAACCAGCAATATGAAACCCCACTAAAATGCTCACAACTTACACTAGACTCACTCAAAATGCATGAGACGAAATGCAAAATACTCTTGAGATGATGGCAACCAAAATGGAACCCCAAAGCCCTCCAAAGAACCCTTGATTTATTTTGCACGAATGACAAGAAGGGACAGAATGGTACAGCTGCAAGAGAGGGGCGATTTCCTTTAATAAATTCAAGTTCTTCAATATAAAATCTGCAAATTGGTACAAAGGGGCGCCCACCCTAGACAAGAAATAAGCAACACCCAAAACGAATATATTTTTATTTTCAAAGATAAGAGTGAAAACTACAATCTGCCATGATATCAGCACTCCAGAAAATGACATGAAATGCAATAAACCAAAACTACAAAGGCAAAACTCAAACTACAATGCAAACCTCACTACAAAATCTATCACCAACAATCAAACTTCTCCACTAGATGCTATCTCTCAAGCACGAAGTCGAGCCAAGGCTAGGAGGCATTCATTCCTCGAAGCAATTCCAGCACCATTTCAGCAACATAACAATATTCAAGACATCAGATCCGATATGAAGTCCCAAGGCTCCCTTTTATAACTTTGAGAAGACCCTCTAGAAGCTTCCAGAAGGTGCGCCCTAACTTCAAGATGCTTTTAGGTTTTGACCATTGACCAAGAATAAAGTGGCGTCCCATTTCAAGTGAGATATAAATCATTTTTAAATAAAATATCAAGCTCTCCAAGGATGGCGTACTTTTCTTCTTGAGCATTTTTTGACCTAAGAACATCAAATATTTCTTAATGAAATAAACACCCTCAAAAGTCCCCTTTTTAAAAACAACATAAAGTTGTCTCATTAGGCCAAGGGGTCCCAATATTAAATTATAACATTTTTTAATTAAAATACTTATCTCTCCAGAAATGCACCAAAATGCCAGAAACATCAATACCAACTGAACCGCCAGAAGGAGAGAATCAACTGAACTGAAACCAGCCTGTCCACTGCCAAAAATAGAATTTACTAAAAATAGTAAATTCTGAAAGTTGCCCTGATCGAAGCGCATGCGCCACCATTGCGAAGCTTTATGAAAACCCAGAAAGAATCCGCGATCCAAAATCCCAAACTCCAGGATGTAGCCGTCATAACTTGCTAAAAATAGTAAGTTCGGAAAGGTTGCCCGACGTCGTTGCATGTCATACCTCTGCGAAGCTCTCTGAAAACTCAGAAGGAATCCAAAATCCAAACAGCCAAACTCCAACATGCAAACCCCTGAATCTTCAAAGGAACCCGTCAAACAGCCGGAAACCTTAATTCTGCCTTTGACTAGCCGACAGCACCTCAGGGATAAGCCATCAATCACTGAAAAGTGTAGTGCTAAAAATGGGGACATTACAATGGATTAGCCTATCATGTCGACCCTCGTAGGCTAATGGTTCTAGATAGAGGGTCACTTGGACGGGCACTTGGTCGTCAAATTGCAGTGTTGATCTCTGGAGTATGGTGGCAAGGTGAAATGTTGTGTTTGGCATGATGCTTATGGTTAAAATTATGATACTCACCTTTTATTTCACCATCTTTGGCCTAGGGACCATGTGTCATTAAAATGAAGGGGTCACTTTATTTTTATTTGTTACTATTCATTCATAAAGTGAAAAATGTTATAACTTAAGTGAATAGTACTCACTTTAATGAATAGTAATTTCAATGCAAAAACATATAACTTGAAGGGAAAAGTTCGACACTCTTCATGCATTGGTTATTTTGCTTCATTGACTTGTGAGTTTTGAATTTGGAGGAAGAGGGAGACTAGGGTTTCCTGATTTTTGCAGTTTGTGAGCCTGGAGGGGGCTTTGTTCTTCGTTTTTGAGCTACTTGAGGGTGTGAAACACCACCTTAAGGTTGCTGGGTTGAATTTGAATGCACATTTGGTGACATTAAGAGCTGATTGGCAAAGTTTTTGAGCTGATTTCTGAGTGGGGTTGGCAACCATCGACTTCAACATTGTTTTGCTAAGGGCTGCTTGCATTTTGAAGCATTTTTGGACTGATTTGTGGAGCTACAGCTAGCCGTCCCTCTCTTGAGGGTTTCATCAGCAAAAGGAAAAGAAACGCCTCTCATAAGAGGCTGCTATCTCTCCAAAAAGGGGCGCCCTAGTCCAAGGAGGCTTCCCATACCGGATTTGGAGTGGAGAAATTTGTATTTCAGCTAGTGTGAGCAAGTTATTGGGGTTTGTTACTGTAGCAAATTACTATTCACAGTGTTGTATGGCTGTAAGTAAAAATATGGTATAAGATGTATGTAGTTTAAAATCTAATGTAAGTTATCTATTGTATGTATCCTATCATGAAATGAAGAAATCATAGTTGACTTCTAAATGGATGCAATGTACTCAAGGTTATCTCAGTCAGAGAAACGAGACTCGCCTAGACTCGGCGAGTCACAAGTCGAGTCACCCTGGCCGAGTCTTGGGGGCTCAGACTTGGACTCAGCTGAGTCCTGGCTGGACTCGTCTAGTCTGGTGGACTTGCCAGACTCGTCGAGTTCACGCAAGTCTCGTCAACAGGACTCGGCAACAGGCAGGGTTTGAAAAGTGCAAAAAATTACATGAAATTTAAAGTTAAACTTAATTTTCTTTTTACTTATTGTGAATGCAAAATGATGTACGCCATGAAGGTTTGTATGGTTTTGGAGGTCTTAATTTGGGCTTGGTGGTTGGGGCCCTGCCCCTCGACCCTTGCAAGGGGTGCTGCCCCTTGACCCCACTGGGGGCGCTGCCCCTTGACCCCATTGGGGGCACTTCCTCTAGACCCCCGCAATGGGCGTTGCCCATTGACCCCACTGGGGGCACTACCCCCAAACCCTCGCAAGGGGCGCTACCCCTTGACCCTGCTAGGGGTGCTGCCCTCGACCCCACTAAAGACACTATGCCTAGACCCCCACAAAGGGCATTGCCCCTCAACCCCATTAGGTAAATTTCCCTAATACTTGAGATTGTGGCAAACAAACATATTATAATAATATAAAATATTAACCAAACAAACTCAGACCTAATATTGTGTGTAAGTGTTTTTAAGTACCTTTTTAGCATTATTATTAACCAACTCCTAAAGTGCATTATAACATTATAATATAAAATAAAGGTTTCCATAAATAGAAATATCCATGATGATACTAGGAAAACCTTCATGAAATCACGAAATGAGCCAACCAATCAACTGGGTATCTGCCAAACAACCCTTTGATCAAGTCCCATTAGCCTATGAGGATCAGGAATAGGCTAATTCCTCAAAACTCCAACGCTCATGAAAAAGGGGACATTACAATAAGCATTCCGTCAATAGAGGTGGAACACTACAGTAGTATCAGAGCCTTGATCCTGCCATCCTGGAGGGTTAAAGTTTCACATGAGAGGTCATTATAGGTACTACACTCGCAAAAGGGCGGAGCAAGTAGACAATTGGCATGAGGATAATCCGTTTGAAAACACACCATTAACAGAAATGGGTGACAGGACAAAAGAGGGTCCACCAGGAAATGAAAGAAGAAATGAGGAAAACAATGAAGAAAGATAAGCACGAGAGCTTATGAGAAACATGGCAACAGGACAGCAACAAGTTGCAGATGCTTTGCGGGCACTTACAACAATGATACATTAGATGAACCCTCTTGGAAGACAAAATCGTGAACCAAAGGACAATAGGAGTGTGGTTGGGACTCCCAGGGCACAGAGAGCACCTTCACGAACTGCAGATAGGCCTACACGACCTATTTTTTTGAGAAATGAACGGGAAGAGGTGAATGTTGAAGAAGCGGGTGAACCAATGTTTGTTGATGATATGATGGCAGCAAACGATGAGTGGGAGTTGTTGACACCTCAGGTAAGAGAACGCATAAGTTTTGACAGGTTTCTAAGTCAAAGAAGAGAGCATTACAGAGAAAGACCGAACCGAAGACCAAGAGGACAAAACAAAGATCAACACAGTGACCTTATGAATGCCACCAACAAACTCACGTTACCTACATTTGATGGCAGTGGGAAGGTTACAGCTCAGTCTTGGGTTCATAAGTTGGACACTTTCTTGAACCTTCGACCTATGGCAGAGGCAAATGCAATCAAGTATGCTACATTGCATTTAGAGGGAGCAGCCCACGATTGGTGGTATCACAGGATGACGACCCTGCAACATGATCACATTACTTCTTATCAGGAGTTTGTTGACAGGTTGGTTGAATGCTTTGATAAGAACGATCCAAAAACATATTTCAGAGACCTAGCTCAACTCAAGCAAGTTGGGAGTTTGGAGGGATATATAGGTGACTTTCAGAGGTTGTCAGTTATGGTTCCCAACATATTCGAAAGAAGATTAGTTGTGCTATTTATCGAAGGTCTTTTGGAACCATTGAGAGGTTGGATCAAAGCTTTTGATCCTCCGACCCTACAGGAGGCTATGAAAAAAGCTAGAAGCATGGAACTTGCAGCCCCGCAAAGTAAGTTCTCATCTAAAGCATCATCTTCATACAGGGACAACAAATCATTCTCTAAGAAGGAAAAATTAGATTCCAAAGAGAAATTTGGAGCCCCATTAGACAAAGAAACCATCGATGACTTGCGTAAGAAGAAGTTGTGTTTCTATTGCAAAGGACCCTATGATGCAAACCATGACTGCCCTTTGAGGCCTAAGGGCAAGGCTAACCGAATAATGTGGGCATTTTATGAGGATTTCGAATCTGAAAATTCAAACCAACAAGTTGAAAAAGAGGAATCCGAAGCAAAAGGGTCCGAAAATGAAGGGGAACGAGAGGCTAAAAGAGAGGAGAAAGTCAAGCTTCAAGAGGCACGTCTCACTAGCATTCAGCGTGAGGGCTCTTTCAGGATGTGAGGGGTCTTAGCTGGGAAGAAGGTTATTACCTTGTTGGATACATGTGCCATTCATAATTTCATTGATGCTAGATTGGTTGAGAGGCGTGGGATTCCAACGGAGGAATTTGAAGGTATAAGAGTGAAAGTAGCAGACGGCTATACTCTTAAGTGTGACAAGATGATTTCCGATCTGCCTATGCGTCTAAATAATCTTGACTTTAAGATAGATTTCTATGTGGTTAGCATGGGGGACACTGCTATGGTTCTAGGGATGAAATGGCTTCATGACATTGGAGAGTTTACCCTTAACCTTCGTGATATGGAGATGCAATTTAAGGTGGACGGGAGGACTCATATGTTCAAAGCCATCCGAGATAGCAATTTCAGAATGATATCTTTCAGTAGAATGGGCAGCTGAATGGAGAGACTCATGTGACATGACATGATCGAGTGGGCAGCTGAATGTATGTTGATGCCATCACAAGAGGAGCAGCAAATCCCAATTTATCATCCAAACATACAGGAGTTGAGGATTAAACATGCTAAGGTGTTCAGTGAGATTCCACCTGGTAGACCTCCAAACCGCGGGATTGAGCACATCATTGAGTTGGAGGAGGGCGCTAAGCCCGTGATTGTCACACCTTACAGGCATCCTAAGCGACACAAGGATGAAATAGAAAAAACTATTAAGGAGCTGCTCGCTATGGGACATATCAAGCCTAGTAAGTCACCATTCGCCTCATCCGTTGTTTTAGTGAAGAAAAAGGATGGTACCTTGCAGATGTGCATTGATTACAGATTGTTGAATTAAAGGACAATCAAAAACAGGTATCCTATTCCCCGGATTGATGAGCTGATAGATGAGCTACATGGTGCCCGTTGCTTTTCAAAAATAGACTTGAGATCGGGGTATCATCAGATTCGTGTGAGAGAGCAGGACATCAAGAAGACAACATTCAGGTGTCATTGTGGACACTGAGTTTGTGGTTATGCCATTTGGGCTAACCAATGCACTTGCTACGGTTCAATCCACTATGAACAGGGTCTTCCTGTCACAACTGAGGAGGTTCGTACTTGTTTTCTTTGATGACATCTTGGTATGCAGCAAGGCTTGGGAGGAGCATATTGCCCATTTGGATACAGTACTAGGTATTCTCAATAGGGAGTCCTTGTATGCCAAGGAATCAAAATGTGATATGGGTATGACGGAGTTGCTGTATTTGAGCCATATTATTAATGCAGAGGGTGTGCGTATGGATCCGGACAAGGTCAGAGCTATTATTGAGTGGCCGACTCACGGGAATCTTACTTAGCTTTGAGGATTTTTGGGCTTGTGTGGTTTCTACCGTCGATTTGTCAGTGGGTATTCATGTCATGCAATGCCACTTACGGACTTGACAAAGAAAGGGGCATTCGTTTGGACTCCTGAGGCACAGGAGTGTTTTGAGAAGTTTAAGCAGTTGATGACTTCTTGTCCTGTCCTTGCATTACCAGATTTCACTAGACCCTTCGAGCTTCAGTGTGATGCCTTAGGTGAAGGGATTGGTGTAGTTCTCATGCAGGACAAGCATCCGATAGCTTTTTGAGAGCCAGAAGTTAAGAGGACCAGAGAGGAGCTACAACATTTATGACAAGGAGATGTTGGCCATCATGCATGCGTTGGCCAAATTCAAGCATTACCTTGTGGGCAGCAAATTCTGTGTTAAGACCGATCATAACAGCTTGAGGCATTTCCTAGGGCAGCGAGATCTCAATGATCATCAACAGAAGTGGGTTAGTAAGTTGCAATCATACGACTTTGACATTGCCTATGTCAAAGGGTCCCAAAACGTTGTTGTTGGTGCCTTATCCCGCCGACCACATCTGAGCTCCATGGTCGAGATTTCAAAGAATTGGAGACATCTAATTACAACAGAGTATGCCAAAGACTCTTGGGCTTCTAGCATCGTTGAGGGTTCAGTGCAGGATAGAAGATTCTCAGTTGTAAATGATCTTATCATTTACAAAGGGAGGCTCTTTTTGACCTCAGGATCAGAGATGAAGAACACAGTACTGAGGGCCTTTCATGATGCACCTATGGTCGAACATCTCGGATATTTCAAAACTTACAGGCAGGTTTGGGAGCATTTCACTTGGAAAGGATTCAAGTCAAAAGTCCTTCGGTATGTCAGAGAGTGTCCTGTTTGTCAACAAAATAAACAAGAACACACCTATCCTACTAGGCTACTTCAGCCACTTCGAATTCCTGACAGGAAGTGGGAATGCTTGTTGATGGATTTCATTACGGGCTTGTCGAAAGCCCAGGGTAGAGACTGTATCTATGTAGTTGTTGATCGCCTCACAAAATACACTCATTTCTTTCCGATAGCAGCTTCATATTCAGCTACACAGGCAACAGAGTTGTTTTTCCGTGAGGTATTCAGGTTGCACAGGCTACCTCGGAGCATTGTCAACGACAGGGATAGTCAGTTCTTGAGTCACTTTTGGCAGGAGCTATTTAGACTTTGTGGGACGGAGCTTACTCCGACCACTAGCAACCACCCACAAATAGATGGCCAGACAGAGATTGTAAATAAATGGGTGGAAGGATACCTCCGAAACTATATAGCAGGGCAGCAAAAGGGTTGGGTGAAGTGGATTCATCTTTGTGAGTACTGTTATAATACCACTCACCACATGTCGATTCAGATGTCCCCATTCATGGCATTATATGAGTATGAGGCGCCCAACTTTCTTGATTTATTGTTGAGTGACGGTAGAGTGCCCAGTGCTGAGGATCTTTTACAAGAGAACCAGGATATTATGAGAGCTCTTCTTGAGAACATTTAGAAGGCACAAAATCAACAAAAACAGTATGTGGACCAAAGGAGAGTGGAGCATTCTTTTGAGGTTGGGGACATGGTGTATCTGATGTCACAACCCTATCGCCAGTCCACTCTCAAGAAGAGTGGTGCAGAGAAACTCAAGCTCCGGTACTATGGACCTTTTAGGATCATCAAGCGGATAGGCGAGGTGGCTTATGAGTTGGATTTACCGATAGATAGCAAGGTACACAATGTATTCCATGTGTCGCGCCTCAAGAAGGCGTTAGGACATCATGTTGTTCCTTCTACAGCTTTACCACCCTTGGATGATGAGGTGAATTGATTCTGGTACCTAAGGCCATCTTAGATGTCAGAGAGAGACAGTTGCAGAGACGGGTCATCAGGGAATATCTAATTAAATGGAAGGACTTGCCGGTAGAGGATGCTACATGGGAGAGCGAGGACATTTTACAACATCCAGAGTTGGGATTGCTTGGGGACAAGCAATTTCAGGGAGGGTGGACTGTAATGTCCCCTTCTAGCTAGTCTTTTGAAAAATCAATGGATTAGCCTATCATGTCGACCCTCGTAGGCTAATGGTTTTGGATAGAGGGTCACTTGGACGGGCACTTGGTCGTCAAATTGCAGTGTTGATCTCCAGAGTACGGTGGCAGGGTGAAATGTTGCATTTGGCATGATGCATGTGATTAAAATTATGATACTCACCTTTTATTTCACCATCTTTGGCCTAGGGACCATGTGTCATTAAAATGAAGGGGTCACTTTATTTTTATTTGTTACTATTCATTCATAAAGTGAAAAATGTTATAACTTAAGTGAATAGTACTCACTTTAATGAATAGTAATTTCAATGCAAAAACATATAACTTGAAGGGAAAAGTTTGACCCTCTTCATGCATTGGTTATTTTGCTTCATTGACTTGGGAGTTTTGAATTTGGAGGAAGAGGGAGACTAGGGTTTCCTGATTTCTCCAATTTGTGAGCCTGGAGGGGGCTTTGTTCTTCGTTTTTGAGCTACTTGAGGGTGTGAATCACCACCTTAAGGTTGCTGGGTTGAATTTGAATGCACATTTGGTGACATTAAGAGCTGATTGGCAAAGTTTTTGAGCTGATTTCTGAGTGGGGTTGGCAGCCATCGACTTCAACATTGTTTTGCTAAGGGCTGCTTGCATTTTGAAGCATTTTTGGACTGATTTGTGGAGCTACAGCTAGCCGTCCCTCTCTTGCGGGTTTCATCAGCAAAAAGAAAAGAAACGCCTCTCATAAGAGGCTGCTATCTCTCCAAAAAGGGGCACCCTAGTCCAAGGAGGCTTCCCATACCGTATTTAGAGTGGAGAAGTTTGTATTTCAGCTGGTGTGAGCAAGTTATTGGGGTCTGTTACTGTAGCAAATTACTATTCACAGTGCTGTATGTCTGTAAGTAAAAATATGGTATAAGATGTATGTAGTTTAAAATCTGATGTAAGTAATCTATTGTATGTATCCTATCATGAAATGAAGAAATCATATTTGACTTCTAAATGGATGCAATGTACTCAAGGTTATCTCAGTAGTTTAGTTTATTGGAAGTTTCAACTATATGTATATACTTTTTAGTACCTTTTTAGCATTATTGGCAAACAAACTCAAAAAACAAAAGGGAAGAAATATAAACCCAAACAAAATCAGAGCTAATATTGTGTGTAAGCATTCCGTCAAGAGGGGTGGAACACTACAAAGGGGCCCGCTTTATGGGAGATATGTGTAAAGCAACTTGGACAACATTGCACCTAGGTACATGTTTTTATTTAAGTAAAAGGGTTCCCTACCCTTACAAGAGCCAAATGGCTAAGACAAAATGAGTCCCAACAAGGAGAACACACAAAGTATCCATTAAACAAACAAACAACAAAAGAAGAGTTAGACCAACAACACAATAACAGCAGCACACCATGACATGGAAGACCTTCACCAGCCATAGGGCACCATGAACACGAGCTAACGGGAAGGAGAATGGCCCAAGTCCCTAAAGATTGAGAGTCACTTACCATTATTTTGAAAGCTAACTTAGAATATCCTTGAGGGAGTCAGCATCAATACTAGACTCACTAACAACAATGTTCCTCTTCACTTTGGCCCTAGACAACTCTTCAATAATTTTGATGCTTGAGGTAGTGCATTCTAGGCATTGCTTGCTCAAGTTTAGAACATTAGTGACAAAGCCCTCTAGCTCTCTGACTCTCCCTTTTAAAGAGACATTTTGTGTTGTAGAACATTTATCATTTTGCAATTAAAACAACATGAGGTGTAGGCATAGTGTTTCTTGTTGATTTTCCCAAACACATTCCTAATGTTGTCTGTATTAGCAGCATTGGTTTGACTTTCTTCCCACTCCTCTAGGGCATTTTTCTCCTTTTTTTTCTTTTGGAGGGGGTGCTTCAAATTAACCTTGGCTTTTTTAGTTTGAGCCTCTTCCCTCTCCTCAATAAAAGCATAGGAATTTTTCTTGGTTTCCATCCCACTGTAAATAGGGAAATGTCTACTAGTGCTCAAACTATCATCAAAGTCTGAGTCCACCCTCTCAAGGTCAATGTTCACATACAAATCATCCTCGCCTTCACTCGAATTTACAAAATTGGCCTCATCGACAAGGGGATTAAAATTGCAATTGGGTTAGCAGGCAACAAGGGGAGAAAATTTTCTCACCGCAACAATATTGTCTAATTCTCTTCTTAGTGCCCTTACTTTTGGGACTACCAGCATCCAAATTGATTTTTTTTACCTTTTTTGTCATTGCCACCTTTCCCCACAAAACCAAAGTGTGAAAGAGGGCTAGGCCTCTGAAGAGCACAAAGATTTACTGAGAGGTGGGGGGGGTGAATCAGTAAATCAATCAAACTTTCAATTCTCAATCTTTTCAAACTTATTACAACCTTCTAAACGAACTTAAACTCTTATCAACATCAACCTTTTGATATGAATCAATTTACACAAGTTGACACAAATTTATTGAAAACTTTAAATGACTTTTACAAGTAGAAGTAGGCACCAACCTACTTGTTTTACAAAGAAGATGATTTAGTAGGCTGCAACCTACAAGGGACACCCAAACCTCTTAATTATTTAGTAGGCACCAACCTACAAGGAGCACCAGCCCCTAATGCAAGGCACCAACCTTGACTTGATGGTTGCAAGATGATGCCTTCAATCTGACCTGCACTATCCCAATCCTCCAATCTGCCTTTGGTGATGAATGATCTCACACTTAGCCCACACAAGGAGATGGGACTTCAGATTTAGAATGCTCACTTACCCAACCACACTTCTCACTACCACTACCTTCCACATTTAATATTATTCCAAAGAATATGTCTCCATCGAATGGTTGTATCTCTTACCAGAAGAGATGTCTTTGCAAGGAGTCGCACCACTTCTCAAACTGATCACAGCCTTTTGTTAATAACTTAACCATACTCTTAACTTTTTTTCAACGTACCATCTCATGTATACAATAAATAAGACTCTTGTCTCATTGTATAGAGATCACTGCTTTTATTAATCTGAATCGTATCTTCTTCAAGATAAATCTCAGCCTTTATTAATGATTTACTAATCATTTATTAGTAAAGTGAAATTGCTTCTCTTCATAGATCGCATCATTTGAAATCTGTTTTTACTTTAACAAGTAATCGCACCATATGCTGAAGTTACGCCTCTCCATAAGTAAATCACACCTTTTGTAAATTGAATGTGATTGTTTGTTATACTTAATCCTGTATGATATCAAAATCATCATCTTAAAGATCCTCGCTAGATATTCCCTTCGATATTAATTAAACGGATTCTCTTTTTGTTATCGCGCTTGTAAAATAATTATATCTCTTCCTTAATTCATGTTGAATATTCTTTGTATAGACTTTGTCTTTTACAAAAAGATCGCTGCCAATATTATTTCTGCCATGACAAATATAATTGTTGCCATTTCAAATATAAACGTTGTCTTCAGAAAGTCATAGATAATGCATTTGATCCTTTTCAACAATGCTCTTATTTATTAATCGATGCTCTCATTTGAATCGCAACTCTTTATTGAATATTCATTCTTTCATGAATTATTAGTGATCTATTTATCTGGGCGATTATCTTAATACATATGCTTTTATATTAACTTTCCCTTCAAATATGCATCGGTATTGAATTTATCAATTTGTCCTTTTGCTAGATGGTGCGACAGATAAATATATGATGGCGGATAGGATCTTTTATAGCTTTGACCGCTTGACATGTATAGACACGTTTAGACATGCAAGCCACGATACATCTTTTCCCGCTTCTTACATCCATCTCCAAATCAACGATTCTTCACATATGCCCATCTCATGCCTTTGTGAAAGCCACGACTTCTTTGATCTCCCACGATTTCTTTGATATTCCAATATTCCCGTCAATTAATATGAACTCCCAAAAACTCAACCGAGCCTCTTTCATCTTTGACGCATTTAACTTCTTTTGTTTCTTGTCTCTAGCAAGCCACGACCTCCATCAGACAACACCCGATATTCCTTTGAGCCACGTCTTTACTGATTCACTTCCAGATCCATTTGTGTATGCTGAATGGCTCAATTTGTCTTTTCTTTATGTGTATATCTTTTCTCTATGTGATGCGCTGGCTACATTCTCTGGATTAATCTTTACTTCAATATATGATTTAAACTTTACTTCAAACGTTATAATTTCCCACTACTTGACTCTGTCTATAACACTATCTTTATTCCTTTGGCATCAATGACACAACTCTAACAATCTCTTACATGCCTTTGACATCAATGACAACATTTCTAACAGCCTCATATCAAAATCATTCTCTAAGCTCTCAAACATGGCAATAGAATGAGTTTTCTTATTAGCCAAAGGTGTCTTCTCATGGGCACTTAGGAGTTTTCTCTTACACTTTTCATTTCCTAGCCCAATCTTGGGGTTCTTGGAGGAAGTGGAAATCTCAAGGATAGACTAGGGAGTTGTTGGGTCCTAAAATCACCGATTCATAATTCTAGAACATGATCATACCTTCAAGGCTAGGGGCATCTTCAAGAAGGTAAAATAGGGGTTCATCTACAAATTGAGGGTTAAAGGCTAATTGACAAGAGTGGGTAGTGTCTCCTACACTTTGCTTAGCTAGACCTAGGAGGGTATTCCTTGAGGTGTCCTTAATAGAGTTTTAAACCAATTAAAATGTAACATGATTGCAAAAACAGTTGTTATACCCAATGTATGCTTGACCCCTATAATTGTCACTAGGCCGAAGACTAACTATCTACATTAAACCTCTTGTAAAGATGATATAACACCTTGCTCATTCACCTATGGATGTTGTTATAATCACTATGGATAATTTCCGTTAACATTTCATACATAGTGGCAAGGTGTAGACATACATGACATGATTCTTTGATGATTTAGCAATTTGAGGATGCCTGAAATTGTTCCCCAGTTTGCAATAATGAATCATGAACATGTATACTATAAACTAAACCTAATCTACTGGATAAATATTTGTTTGCTTCAAGCATGTGGAGGGTCAAAATTTTTGGACTATTGCCTTATGTGGGTTACAAAATCTCATTCAACCATAAGAATAGCAAACAAAAATAACAACAAAGTTATGACACTTGACAATTAGATCTACTTAATAATCCTTCTCCAAATTTACAAACATTTATTTGCAACAAGAAAGAGACCATTACAAATAACAACTTGCAATGCATTAAAGTGTTGCGACACTTACCAATTTCTAGTCACAATCACACCAACAAATGTGGTGAGTGAAAACTTCAAAGGAAAAAGGGACTGTCACACCTCTTTTCTCAAAGATATTCTAAAATGCCAACAATTGGCCAAAGAGACACTTGATTACAAAAATTTGCTCCAAAACGACCTCTTTACAACTTCGAGAATGAAAATCCTGGACGGTGAATGAATTGGTGGATTTTAGAACCCTAGAATAATCTTTGCATTTTAGTCAAGTGAAAACAAGAAATGATCAACCCTTTGTGTGTTCAACAAACTAGTATGTATAATTTTTTACTATTGACACCCAGTTTGCTCATGGGAACCATAAGAGGAAGAGAAACTTGCGGATGTGGAATGTAGGGTTTGCACAATCCCATGAATCTTGCAAAATGAAATGCATAGATACAATGTAGGGATATCTGAGTGGCAAAAACCTCAACAACCAACACTAATGTCAACATGGATGCTCATACCTTCATCATTAGATTCTTGCTTGCAATTGTGCCAACTGATTTAAACAATGGGTTTTCTAGGCGAGAAGGACAAATTCAAGGTTGCAAGGTCAAATCTAGATTTAATGGCATAATGGGCGAGTCGTGGAAGTAGGTGAAATGGCTTGTCAAGGGCTTCAAGGTCACAACAAGTTTCCAATAGGTTTCTGGGAGTTGAAGGAACCTTGGAACTAGTTCCAAATTGCAGGGTCTGTAGATCTAACAAAGTAAATGAGTAATTTTAACGATGGGAAACAAGAGTCGAAAGGAAATACAAACCGGGGACTTGGAGGGGTGGATGCCAAGAGTTGGAGCCACAAAAGGACTAAGGAGAAGGGGAGAGGTCCAAAGGTGAAAGATTTTCCCATGGGCCTTGTGTCCATAGATGGAATATATTGCTTCGGGTTGGGTCCTAGGAAGGAGGAGGTACATGGGTATTGCAGGGGAAAGAATTAGGTCTCTAGACTGGGGAATGAAATATGGGGGGAATATAGGAACTGGGTCCCAGGTCTACAATAGGACTAGGATTGGGACCCAAGGGAGCATTGGTGGTGATAGTAACAGGACAGTGGGGAGCACCAAGCCACAAGGATTGGATTATCAAGGGAAACAAGGAACTTGGAACTAGGTTCCCCAAATTCCTTCAATAACCCACAACCCAAGGGGAAGAATAAGAGAAGAGAAAGAAGTGACAGCAAGAGCAGGAAATCCATGGGGACCGAATACTTCAAGACTTAGTCCCTTGGTCCTACATCTATCTACAGGCCCACAAGCCAGAAAAACGACAAAGGTCCCACAAAACAAACACACACATAAAACTTAACAAGCCCACAACACATAGGCTTACAAAGGTTTTTTTATAAAAAACATACTAATTGTGCACCCTTAGGAAAAACTTAACACAAGGGGCCCAATAGAAGACTTCTTAGATTGGTTGGTAGTTTTGTGTAAAAGGGGACTTCAAAATATTTGGCATGTCAAATTGAGTCCCAATAGGGGCAATCTTAGGACCATTCTTTTTTATGCCCTTCCTAGTGAGGCTAGGGCTATTCACATCTGGTTGGTGGTTGACACCAATTACTTTACCTTTCCCTTGTGCTTAAATGACAAAGTTATCTCCTAGATAAAATTTCTTCATGCAAAAGTGCATATTAGTTACGATAGCATACATATACATCATATATTAATGTACCACTAGCTAGGATCCACTCATGATCAATACAGGCATAGAGGGTTGTATAGAGAGCTATTGTTTGTTTTTCATTTTGCTTCTAAATCTAAATCTTATTCTAATTTTGATTGGATTATTTCCTCCTTTTGCTGTTCCTAGGATTCTTGTTATTGGAGGACCTTTTGTTGTCTTTTTTAGAATAACAATATTTTTTCTTGTGACCAAAATTGCCACATTTATTACAATTTCCAAGAAACTTTTAATTTTTATAAATGTTTCTTTTATCAATTAAATTGTGTCCTTCGGGACAATACCCAATAAAACCAAGAAAATGCATTGTTATGACTGCTCCATCATGGATGACTTGGTATCAAAAAGGCATAGAATCTCACATGGGGAGCCACACAAAAACCTCCAAGAGGCACTTTAAATAGCAATGGCATGCTATTCACAGTATATCACCTAAGCTTAATAGTTCTATAAATTATAAACATTGAAGATACATATTCATATAAAACAAAACATGATTTTAGCCTACTGCTATTGTTGATGTTATAGTAGTGGCGGGAGATCTCTTTCTCCTCTAAATTTGAAATATATAAATAATCCAAAGAGGCCGACATTAGTGAAGTGACACCTCTCTTTCAAATAATATTTTTTTTATTCAAAATAAAGCCGACTAAATTAAAAGAGATGCATTGATTAAAGAGACGCATCATTTTGTGAAGAGGCCGACTTCTCATGAAAAGTCGTCTTGGTGAATATATAAGCAAAGCGATTCACTTCATTTTGTAATTCAATTTATCAAGACACAAGTTCACATTCTTCAAGGAGTTCACATTCTTTCAACAGATCGGCATACTGCTTCAAGAGTTCGATATTAAGAAGAAATCACAATTGAGTGTTCATTTTTGCATCTAGAGAGGTGCTATATTCACTTCATCAGATCGGCCTAGTGTTTGGCCAAATTGTAAAGCAAATTGCTGCTCTTTCATTCGATATATAAGTGATATATTTGTGGCTGAGTTTTTCTCCCTCAACGAGGAGGGTTTTCCCAGGGTATATGCTGTGTTCTATTGTTCATATTTGTTTTATTTCTGCTTAATTCATTTCTGGTCATAAAATTAACATGGTATCAGAGCGGGTTTAAGCAAGATCAAGATCAGATTTGTTTAAGCAGCAAAGTATTCTTCTCTTTTTCTCATCTAAGGGAGTCTATCTAAGCATCAAAGATGGTAAATGGACTAAAGGTTCAAGATAGGCTTGATGGTACATCGAACTTTACCTCTTGGAAATTCAAAGTTCTTATTGCATTGGAAGAAAATGATCTTCTCGATTTCGTGGAGAGTGATGTGCCCGAGCCATCCGATGAGGCGGAGAAAACTTAATGGAAGAAGAATGGCACTAAGGCTAGGAAGATCTTGATAGACTCCATCAAGGATCATCTTGTGCCAATTATATCCAAGATGAAGACAGCCAAAGTCATGTTCGAGACTCTTCAAGGCTTGTATGAGATTAACAACACCAGCAGAGCTCTTGCCTTGAGACAACAGCTCCATCATATAAAGATGGCTAAAGGAGATTCAGTCATCTCTTTCTTCATGAAGATCACTGAGTTGAAAGATCAGTTATATGCCATTGGAGATATAGTTGAAGATAGAGACCTAGTTATGTTGGCACTAAATGGTCTTCCTCAATCTTGGGAGCCCTTTATCCAAGGCATTAGTAGAAGATCTAAATTGCCCAAGTTTGACCGTCTTAGAGCTGATTGCATTCAAGAAGAATCCAGGTTGGCAACAAGAGGAAATGGACGAAGCTCTCATAATGAAGACAACCATGTCCTTGCTGCTCAAACTTCCAGAAGGAAAGGAAGAGAAGGGAGAAAAGGCAATTTCAAGAGGAATAGAGACAGAAAATAAAATTCTGCTCCTAAATCAAAGAAGAAGAAGGATCTTTCTCACATTCAATGTTTCAGATGTGACAAGTATGGTCACTATGCTCGAGATTGTATAACAAGACCAAAGCAACATGCTTCTACTGCGGATGTTGATGATGTGTCACCTCAAAAGGAATCTAGAGACAACTAAGGGGGATTTCTATTCATCTCCGCTCTATCAAGCAATATTACAACTGATAGTAACACTTAATTGATTGATAGTGGTGCTTCATAGCACATTATAGGTTATCGAGAGGATCTTTTAGACTTGGTAGAAAGGGAAACCAACTTGCAAGTGATAATTGGAGATGATGCTTGTTATTCAGTGAAAGGTGTTGGGGCCACCTCTCTTCATCTAGATTCTGGCATTCCTCTTCATTTGAGTGATGTCTTGTTTGTACTAGGAATCAAAAGGAATCTTGTCTCAATTTCAGCATTGGAGGACAAAGGGTACCAAGTTGCATTTTCTGAAGGGAAAGTTCTTGCTTGGCCGAAGAACTCTAGCATCAAAACATCCCGTGTGATTGGTGTCCATCAAGAGAGCCTATACAGACTCTCTATTCGTCCACTTCAAGCATTATTCCATGACTCTACCAGTTCGAGTGAACTATGGCATAGGAGACTTGCTCGCCTACACTTCAGAGCTCTTCCATCCATGGAGAAGATGGTTACTGGTCTACTAAAGCTCAGTCAAAAGCACGATCGCATTTGCAGAAGATGTGCACTGGGTAAGAACATTAAGGGTCCTTTTCATAGTAGTGAAAGTAGATCAAAAGGAATTCCAGATCTTGTTCATTCCGATTTATGCGGTCCAATGTATGTGGCATCTTTGAGTGGATTTTGGTATTATGTAATTTTCATTGATGACTATTCTCAACAGACTTGGATTTACTTTTTGAAGTCTAAGGAGTCTGAAGAAGTACTTGATAGATTCAAAGAATTCAAGGCTCAAGTTGAAAATATTTCCAGAAAAAGGATCAAGGTTCTGAGATCTGATAATGGAGGAGAATACACTTCTAGAGGTTTCCGTAATTTCTGCATTGAGGCAAGGATCAAGAGGGAGTTTTGTGTTATGTACAATCCTCAGCAAAATGTTGTTGCAGAAAGGAAGAATAGATCCATAGTTGAGGCAACCAAAGCTATGATTCATGATCAAGATCTACAAACCTTCCTTCGGGAAGAAGCTTCTAGAACTGCAGTATATGTTCAGAACCGAAGCCCTCATCGAATATTGGAAAACATGACTCCTGAAGAAGCTTTCACAGGTGTGAAACCTGAGGTTAGTCATTTAATAATTTTTGGTTGTCCTGTTTATATTCATGTGCCAAAAGATAAAAGATCTAAGCTAGAACCATCAGGCAAGAAAGGAATATTTGTGGGTTACAGTGAATCTTCAAAGGCCTACAGGATCTACATTCTAGGGCAGAAACAGATTGAGATCAGTAGGGATGTCTCTTTCGAAGAGGAAGTAGCCTTCAAAATATCTAAAGGGTCTTACATGGAAATAGATAGTGAAGAACAGGAAACACCTCAGGATATGGAAATTTCTCTTGATCATACTCCTGAGATTCAGAGGGAGTCTACTAAACCAAAAGAGTCTATTGATCCGGTTGATCCCATAGAACCAACTGATGGGCCAAGACACATTGCCATAGGACGAAAGAGGCCTCTATGGGCTAGACAAACTATGCAAGAGGCAGAGAAGTATGCAACTCCTAGAGGCATATTTAGAGAAAGCATGAGACCACAGAAGTTTCCAAGCTATGTGGCATTGATGAGTCACATCATTGAGTCTGAGCCTTCCAGTTTTGAGGAGGCATCAAATCAGTAGGTATGGAGAGATGCTATGACAGAAGAATATCAGTCTATTATCAAGAATGATGTTTGGGATATTGTTGTTAGAAGGATTGTCATTGATGTCAAACAAAGAACTTGGTATGAGATATAGATGATCAAATTGTTTCCAGTGTTCAAACTTCAAGCTTTCCATTTTGAAGTTCATAAATAAATCAAAGTAATCGTAGTTCATAAGAGTATCGAAATTCATCAAGCTTTTCACGTGAAAGTCAAAGAACTCTTGATAGACGTCACTTGATATTTGAGCAAGATAATGCGTATGATAAGTCCGACTAAAAAAATAATTAAATAATGCGTGTTATGTTAAGTCCGACTCAATTAAAACGTATTTATAAAGAAGTGTGAATCTTTAAATACGTATTTTCAAAGAATTACGAATCTTCAAAGACACAATCGAAGAAGTGTGTTCCATGGAAAGATGGGACTGTTCCAGATTTTTTTGGTATGGCGGATATGATCTTGTTAACATATGTTAAAGAGATAACTAATCAAGACGTATGCGCGCTCAGATAAAACAAAATAAGATACGACTTCTGATAGTCATTAGATGATAAAACCAAAGAACACGTCAAATGTCAGCTTGTGAAGATAACAATCTGAGGAGAGATATATCGATTAAAAAATAATATTAATAAAAGTCAATCTGAATTGTAAATATAACACAAGTTAACAAAGAGTTGTCGGTTGAAAGAGACGTCTTCAGATCAAAATAAAGGATACGTTTTTTTCAAGAGAAGTGATACAACTTTTTAGAGAAGGATATGACTTTTTCAAGTCAAAAGGATGCGACTTTTTAAAGGCATACGTCTATTCCAAAAGGAGCAGATGCAAATAAAGTAGTTTGATTTGTGGAATAGTAAAGAAACGAGTGTTTACTAAACAGCTCTAAAGAAAACTCCAAGAGACGTGTTTTGTGTCTGAAAAGATGCTAAACATTCGATTTATCTTGTGAAAGGATATGTGTTAGTCTCTTAAAGGATATAAACTAATTTGATTCAGATTTTTGAAAAGGCAGATTTAAAAGTGTGCACAAACAGATGTGTTCTTTCAAAAGATAGGTGCAACTCTTGAAGAAACATACATATTGGACATCCTAATCTAAGTTGCAAGTGTGGTTGTTTTTGAAGATTAGCAGATCAGTCTAAGATTCCCATCTCCTTGTGAGGGCCTAGAGTGATATCATTTATCACATAGAGCAGATTGGAGAGTTGGGTTTGTGCAGATCAGATTGAAGGCAATCTTACATCCATCAAGTCAAGGTTTGATACTTTGCACTAGGGGTAGGTGCTCCTTGTAGGTAGGTGCCTACTAAATTTGTAAAGGTCTAGGTGTTCCTTGTAGGTTACACTCTACTAAATCATCCTTTTGTAAATTTGTAGGTTGGTGCCTACTTTGAAAAAAATATTATTTCAATAAAGTTGTGTCAACTTGGGGAAATTGATTCATATCAAAAAGTTGATTGTAATAAGTTTGAAAAAGATTAAGAAATAAAAGTTTGTGATTGATTTACTGATTCACCCCCCCCTCTCAGTAAATCTTTTGTGCTCTTCAATTGTACCAAGACCCGAAGGGAAATCAGTTGTGTCTTCCAAGTGGCTCTTCAAGATCAAGCATGCAGCAGATGGGAGCATTGAGAAGTACAAAGCAAGATTTGTGGCAAGAGGATTCTCTCAGAAGGAGGGAATAGATTATGAGGAGACATTTGCTCATGTTGCTCGATATACATCTATCAAAACTATTATTGCTATTGCATCTGCTAAAGGCTGGAAGCTACATCAAATGGACGTAAAGACTGTTTTTCTTAATGCCGTAATTGAAGAAGAAGTGTACATTGAGCAACCAAATGGTTTTGTGATTCATGGGAAGGAGTCTCATGTATGCAGATTGAAGAAGGCATCGTACGGTCTTAAGCAGGCACCTCGTGCTTGGTATGAGAGGATTGATCAATACTTGATGAGCTTGGGATTCTCCAAGAATGATGCAGATTCCAATCTTTACTTCAAGGTAGTTGATGGTGAGGCTTTAATATTGGTTCTTTATGTTGATGATTTATTTCTTACTGGAGCAGAATATCGCATTGTCAAATGCAAGAAAGAGTTAGCCTCCGAGTTTGAGATGAAGGATCTCGGTCTTATGCATTACTTTCTAGGACTGGAAGTGTGGCAAAGACCCAATGAGATTATTCTAAGTCAAGGGAAATACACCATAGATATCTTGAAGAGATTTGGGATGATGGACTGCAAGTCCACGTCTACACCAATGGAAACAAATTTGAAGAAGTTAAGTGAGTCTACAGCTAGTTCAGATTTGGTAGATCCTACCATGTACACGCAGTTGATTGGATCATTGATGTACTTAGTCAATACTAGACCAGACATTTGCTATGCGGTGAGTGCCCTCAGTCAATTCATGTGTGAACCAAGGCAAATTCATCTAGTTGCAGCAAAGCATATATTGAGATACTTGTGTGGCACAGTAGGATATGGGTTGAGATATACTTCCTATGAAGATCTTAAGTTACAAGGCTATTCTGATTCTGATTGGGTTGGGAGTGTAGCTGATAGGAAGAGCACCTCTGGATGTTGCTTCAGTTTGGGGTCTTGTTGACGTGGTTTTCGAGACCGCACCAACACAGAATAAAGTCTCCCAACGGATGCTCTATCCTCTCTTGAACAAAGTATTCAGCATGCTAAGATTGCAAGTAAGATCATGCTTTCAACTCCAAGGTTCCTTAAGTGCAAATAGACTCAGTTGGCTCAATGTGATATTGCTGGTATGTCAAGGGGACTTACACAATTGTTCGACAGTTGACAGCAGACAGCGGACTAAGGGCTTTCATATAGTTCAAATGATTTGGCAAGTGAGCACAAGTTTCCTAATTCTAATCGGAAATGAACTGAATTTAAAGGGTGTAGGGATAAGAGTGTTCTAGTCTACTCTAGGGTGTGGGACATGGCGATCAATTCTCACAAGCTTCAACCAAGCTCCGTTTTGCCTCACTTTAGATAGCTTCCGCGGAACTGGTGCAATCTTCAGAGGAGTGACTCAAGATGTTCAAATCATGATTTAGCATGAAGACACCATCACAACAACGCATGCCAACATATAAACCATAATCGAAGTTAAGTTTCACAAAGTTCCAGTTGACCACGCAAGGCGAACCCACCGTCAGCGAGCCCGCTAGTGGTATGGACAAACGAAGTCTTGTTCAAATCGAGCACCACATTCCACAATTGCTAAGTACTTGCATGAAATGAAATCTACTTTACTTTAAGCTACTTCAAGATGAATTGGAAGGACGAAGAAGCCTCAACAACTATTCACAACAAAGAAGAATCCACCATCAATGAAAATTCTTTTATTATGAAAGCATACATGACAACTTCTTACAAAGTATCCAAAGGGAAGACTTTCCTTCCTTTTCAATCTAAACTATACTATCAACTATCTAATTGCTCTCTACTCCTTCTCTACTATCCTAACTCTGATCTAATTCTCCTTCTAATGAGATTACAAATGAGGGGGACTCCCCCTTTTATAGCTAGCCCAGTCCAAAAGACGGCTAGGGTTACAATTGGCTGGATGGCCCAGATTGTGCCACCTCAGCCCTAAACAAGATTTGCCCTAAAAACCGCCACAAAGGAGAGTGGGGTAATAAATGAGCCATGATGTCCACCATCATCCTTCTAGAAGATTCCAATCTTGAAACGCGTTCACACTGTTCTTGATCTTCCACTCTTGAACTTAAAGGGTTTTTCAGTCTTGGACTAGATCATTTCCGCCTGCCATCCGTCTGACATTGGATTCTCGAGGAGAAACTCCAACACTTAAGCCATTTTTCTCAACTTTCTTACTTCGAGATTGAAACTCATAACTTTATCTTCCTCCGAAGGTTGTAATATCATCGTGCTTCACCACTTCAAGTCATCGTGCTCTGGCCTCGACATTCCTCCTGCAAAACAAGCGAGGAGAAGAGTATCAGAACATTTCATAATATAAATCCAACTTACTTACCAAGATTCTCACGTTCATCGCTTCCACTAGCCAACTTCCGCTTTCTTCATGATTCTTCATGCCTTAGCCAAATTTTCATCTTCCTCAAGGGCGTATCATTCTTTTGACAATATTAACTTCAACTGCATCCCCTTTACTTTTCCAGCTGAGGAGTTCACAATTTTGATCTCGTTCATCTTTGGCTTAGGAAGACTATCTTCACGAAGCGCTTGGGCAAATTCACCTAGGCAAGTTCATTTCAAATTCATTGTCTGGAGGATTTTACCTTGAGAACACATTTTCTTCACACTTGCCTTAGAAAATTTTAAAATTTCCCTTAGGAAAATTCATCAACCTAGTGCCCACTTCAAATCCTCATCCTGAAGGCCTCGACGAACTGTGGAAGACTTTCAAATCAACTCCTCATCGATAATCTTCAATACCCAGAAGAAAATTTTCTCTGAAACGCGATGAACTCATGGGTGCACAACGAACGGGTTCATTTTATTTTTCTTGAATTTTGAACCTTAGAAAATTATTTCCCTGTGATATTTAAATTTGTTCTTTGCATCTGTGAAGATTTCTTGTTGCTCTGACTTGAGAAATTTTTTATCAACCCATCCTGCAATGCCAGCATCTTCATCTTCGACAAATTTTACTCATCACAGGAAATTTTTACCACCTCTCCAGACTTAGGCATTTTTCTAAGGGAGAACATTTTGTGCCTTAGAAAAATTTTGATCACCTTGAAAATTTTGCCATGGTGAGAAAATTTTATTGACTTCACTTAGAAGATCTTCCTTGAAAGCACATCATACTTAGCGTATTTTATTTTTTTATTGCCTAACATATCATATTCATCACCCCTTGAGCGCATTTCTCATTTCAAGAAGATATTAAGAATCTTCAACGCCTTGGCACTCTTTAAATCCACCCACCTTTACCTTAGGCGCATATCTCACTTCATGAAGGACATTTTCAAAAAAAAATTCCAACGCCTAGGATATTATTTTTATCACATGGCCATATCATCTCTCAAGCCTAGGCGTATTTTATTCACCATGGAAAACATTCACAGTGCTTAGCAATATTTACTTGTCTTCATCCATATTTGGGCGCATTCAAAAGGGAGAGAAAGAAGTCAACATCTTTTTGTCTTCTTCCCAGCTTGCATGGCGCATTTGGAGGTTGATGAAGAATGGGCGCATTTTATATGTGCTGGAGGATGAAACTTCTTCCAACGCCTTTGACTCTTTGACCAGCTTCTACACTTGGGCGGATTTGCATTATGAAGTGGATTTTAAAACTTGCCTTTCAACTCATTTAGAATATTCCCTCCTTGCATGCATACGTTTTGTCTCTTTGCATGCCATTGGTTTTGTCTTCACATGCATGCATTTGGGCGCATTTTGCCCATGGAGGAGGATGAAAACGTTGACTTCCCTTGACCATTTCTAGCTTAGGCGCATTTCTTTCCTTGAGGAGGATGGAACTTGAAGAATGGGGGCATTTAGGCAAGGGTGAAGGATAAACTTCATTGACCTCTTTGACCTTCTTGCTTGTTGGGCGCATTTCTTACTTGGTGAAGGATGAGAGTTGATACTTAGAAATTTTTTATCATTTTGCTTTGTGAGGAGGGCGCATTTAGACAAGGCAGGAGGATATTGCTCACACTTAGAAATTTTTTTAAACCTCTTCATCCCTTGAGGGCGCATTTTACCCCTGGAGGTGGATGAAACTTTGCCTTAGAAAATTTTTCATGCTTCCACCTCACCAACTTGGGCGCATTTTGGGGTGGCAGGAGGATGAACTCATTTCATAGAATATTTTTGATCATCTTGAAGGCAAGCATGGCGCATTTGGAGGTGTTTGCTAGATGGAACTCAGACTTAGACATTTTTACCTTCTTCTGCTAGCTTATCCATGCCCTGCTATAAATAGTAAGCCTCCCGATTTTGCATCTCTGAAGTTCAGAACGACTTGGAATTTTGCACACTGCATCCTTATAACCTCGTTGTCCTGTCAACACTGCCATTTTTAGTCACCCTGCTATTTTTAGCCCATTTCTGAAGGTGGTTTACTATAAATAGCAACTGCTTGTTTCTGATAGCTCCACTGCTCCGATCGACTTGAAATTTGAATGAGGCGCTCCTCACCACGTGACCTTACTGTCGACATCAATGCATGCACCCGATTTACTATTTTTAGCCAGTTTCCAAATTGACTTACTATAAATAGTAAGTGCTTCGTTTGACTTGAAATTTTACCAGCAGATAGCCTGAAGGATGCTGATCGCAGTGGTTTACACCGGTTTTCGAAAATTCTTACTTTTTGCCCTCTTTCTAGGCTCCGGTTGGAAACCCTAATTTGCTCTGCATGCGCATCAAATGATCTCTGTTTCTTCGCTTCGGGCACGCGATCCTTTGATTCTGAACTGCGAAGCTGCGGATACACCCGCTAAAAATAGCAAGTTCCTTACTGAGTGGTTATCTCTGTTTGCATGTCACACCATCGCGAAGCTCTCGAAAAACCCATCAGGAATCATCCGACATGCAAAAGAAACCCTGACATGCAAACCCTAAAATAGCCTCGGAAGACTGAATTCTGAAAGTTGTCGTCTCGTCTTGCATGTTATATCATCACGAAGGTCTCGAAAAACCTAGAAGGAATATGCAGACATGCAAAGAAAAACTCTGCATCTGAACCCTGAAATTCGTCCCAGAAGCCCGACTGCTAAAAATAGTAAGTTGTCTGTTTTCGCTCAAATTTTGCATGTGAGCAACTTGATGTGTTCTAAATGTCGTGTGACTGTCGGAATCTCAAAAAACGCTGACGAACTGACCTGAATTATGCACTTACTAAAAATAGTAAGTACCTCAGAATTAGATGAAAACTTGCTGAGAGCCTGCTGGAAGCACACTGACAACAACGTTAAGCTCAATTTTCAATTTATTGACTTTGTTCGACCTCAAACTGACCGGAAATGATGAAACCCTAATTTTCAGACTTAGCCAAAATTCACGTTTTAAGCTCGAAGGCGGAGAAATCCCGGAAAGACAGACATCAGAAAAGAGACAGAGAGATTGAGAGAGAGAAAAACCAAAGCCAAAAGACCAAAATGGAGAACAACCAAAAAAAAAAAAAAATAGGGGCCCCATCTCGGATGGGGCGATGTGTGAAAAGGTTACAACAGGTCTACCATGATTTCTTGGTGTAGCAGGAAGCAGAATTTTGTAGCACTAAGCACTGCAAACGCTGAATATATTGCAGCATGTGTAGCAGCTTGAGAAGCAGTGTGTCTTCGAAAGCTCCTTGCAGGATTGTTTGGACAATCATTTTAGCCGACTGTTATTCATTGTGACAATCAAAGTTGTGTGAAGCTCTCTATCAATCCAGTGTTTCATGACAGGACAAAACATGTGGAGATCAAATATCATTACATCAAAGATATGGTGTTGAGGAAAGCAATTCAACTCAAGTATATTTGCACTGATGATCAAACGGTTGATATTCTCACCAAGCCTCTCTCCAGAGTGAAATTTGCACATTTTTGAGACAAGCTTGGAGTTGTGGAGAATGTTGCCCTTGCTGAGAGGGAGACTCAGCATCAGTGATCCTTGCTATTTGCTATAATGCATATTTCTCTGAAATACAGAAATATGAGGTGAAAGCCCTTGTCCATCTTTGAGACGGAGATGTGGTTCTTTCCACCCATGGTAGATGTCATGTTGAGAGACTCATGACAACATCACGTTGAGAGACTTTGTGATGAATCCTTTGTACTTGTATTTTTCCACAAATGGGAGTAGCCATGGTTGACGTCATGTTGAGAGACTCCATGACGATATCATGTTGAGTGACTTCGTGAGCACTTGTGCACATGTTCCTTTCCACTCATGGGAGTAGCCATGGTGGACGTCATGTTGAGTGACTCCATGACGATATCACGTTGAGAGACTTCGTGATGAACTCTTTTCCACAAATGGGTGTAGCCATTGTGGGTGTCATGTTGAGAGACTCCATGACTTGGATATCTGGAAAGATATCTCCCTAGCTAAGAGGGAGTGTTGATGTTATAGTAGCGGCAAGAGATTTGTTTCTCCTCTAAATTCGAAATATATAAATAATCCAAAGAGGCCGACTTTAGTGAATTGACGCCTCTCTTTCAAATAATATTTATTTTTTATTTTATTTATTCAAAATACGGCCGACTAAATTAAAAGAGACGCATTGATTAAAGAGACACATCATTTTGTGAAGAGGCCAACTTCTCATGAAAAGTCGTCTTGGTTAATATATAAGCAAGGCGATTCACTTCATTTTGTAATTCAATTTATCAAGACACAAGTTTGCATTCTTCAAGGAGTTCGCATTCTTTCAGCAGAACGGCATATTGCTTCAAGGGTTCGATATTAAGAAGAAATAACAATTGAGTGTTATTCACTTCATCAGATCGGCCTAGTGTTTGGCCAAATTGTAAAGCAAATTGCTGCTCTTTCATTCAATATATAAGTGATATATTTGTGGCTGGGTTTTTCTCCCTCAAGAAGAGTGGTTTTCCCAGGGTATATGTTGTGTTCTATTGTTCATATTTGTTTTATTTCTGCTTAATTCTTTTCTGGTCATAAAATTAACAGCTATCACCTAAGCTTAATAGTTCTATGAACATTGATATTACATATTCATATAAAACAAAACATGTTTTTAACCTAATGCTCAATGTCCTCCTTTGCATTGTCAAAGGTCCAATCCACAACTAGGGAGGACACAACCCCAATGGCAAATTTCAAAAATTCAATCCCCTATTTTGCTTGGTGCTTGTAGAGAGCATTGTTGAAACTACCAACAAAGATAACAAATGGTATTCACTAGTTGACAAGAAGTGCATTGAATGCAAGCTAGTATCCAAACCCAAGATGGAAACCAAATCATCTGACCACATCGTCCAAAATAGTTTTAAGGAACCAACGCCACCTACAACTTATCAAAGACTCTGCCACAACCTCTTTTGACTCTCCAATTTCAAAAAAGACAACAATCAACTTTAATGATATGTTTGTGTTCACCCGATACTTGTGTGTTTTTGACAAGGAACATGGATCATAATCACAACATTCACCTTGAAAATCTTCCTTAAATTTAAGTTTGATATTTCTCCTAAAGAATTCAAAATAAGGATATACTTGTGTGTTGTAGATAAGGAACATGGATCATAATCACAACATTCACCTTGAAAATTTTCCTTAAATTTAAGTTTGATATTTCTCCCAAAAATTATATATGTATTTTCTTGGCTACCAATCTCACTATGGTATCCCTAGTATAACAAAGACAATGTCAGTGAAAATGGAGGTAGTTCGATAAATTTGTGAGCCTCTCATGCATGACAATTGCACATCTTTCCATGATCAATTGTGTGCCAAGGATTCTTTTGTCGAAGGACATCCTCCCTAGGTTTTGAATTTGTTTCCAACCTTCTCGTTACCATTGTATGATGGTCATTCATAGGACATGATGAGATCATTATTAAGATCATTATCGAATAAGTTGGGATCTAGACTCACCCATATAGACAATGTCATCTCAACAATGCACCCCTTCTCAATATCTATAGCAAAGTTTGCTAAATTGTTAACACAAGAATTGATTTCCTTGTATACGTGTTTTACAGCATAGTCTTCAAACCAGACTATGAGTGGCCGAATTTGGCTTCATATCCTATTAATCTTCCAATTCGATGTCCCCTTATTTTTTATGGCATTAACAATAACCATGGAGTCACTTTCCACTAGCAATTTTATAATCCCAAACCAATCGCATGCTTGTAATCCTAGGAGGAACACCTAGGCCTCGGCATCATATTTGTTCCTTTCATTAGGCCCTTTGAAGTTGCTCCAACCAAGAAGCCTTCATGGTTGTAAGTATGCAACCAAGACTAAAATCCCCAAGATTTGCTCTCAAGGAGTCACCGAAGTTAAGTCTACAACATCCTTCAAGTGAGGCAAGCCAACATATTCTAGTCCTTGGATTTGAATTTGGATTAATCCAACCCAACACATGAATGGGAGGGGCCTTGAATTTGTTCCATCGTTTCAACAATTCATTATCCTAGTGTGTGAATGATATGTTCTTCATACTCTAATCTCTAGCTACATTATTCACAACTTCTTTGATTGTGCACTCAATTGCCATTTATTTCTTTTGAAAGATTATCTTTTTCCTCTATTTCCAAATCTCCCATAGAACCATTTATGGGATTACCCTCCAAATACAGGAAAAGGTGATTTCTTTGTAAAGTGTTGGCCACAAATTGAAGAGCTCCAAAACACTTGTAGTTAGGGGCCATGCTAGCTTAGTTATTATGAACCTACTGCCAAAACTCCTCTACAAGCTAGCAATTTAACAACAGATGATCAACTAATTCTTCAACCTGTTTGCACATAACACATATTGAGGGTCCCATGTGTCCCATTTTCCTAAATCTCTTTCTAGTTAGAATTATCTTTAACAAGGAAGCCCACGCGAGCACCCAAGCCTTAGGCATGCAATTTTTTTTTCAATAAAGATGTGTTGACCAATCTTCTTTCTTGACAGCTGCCTCCACCAAAATATACCCTATTTTCACATTGTAGTTTCCAAAATTTGCCCCAAACCACCTAATACAATCTCCTTCCTCTAAAATGAAATCTTTTGGACAGCCAATTCCATTTCTATGCTAGGAATTTGTTCCTCTAGTTTGTTGAATCCTTGCATACTCTTCCAATGCCATTCTCTTTTTCCTTCACTTTCACAACATATAATATAATCTCTCACTCTACAACCCTAATTATTTACCAATATTTGTCTTGCCTCTACTATGTTGGGAAGTTCATTAAGGGATGCATAACCATTCCAAGAGTCTTCCCAAAAAAGGGTCTTTCTCTTGTCTCTTACTTCCCATGTGATGTGTTTGGTTATTACTTCCCTACATGAATGTATGAAATTCCAAATTGCTAACCCTTTCAATTTATTGGTCGTAGTTAGAATTCTTTTAGGAGCTCTTGAATCAAGGCATTTGTGCTACAATATGTTAGCCCATTTGAGGTGTGATTTTGTATACATCCCCCATATTATTTTAACTCCCATAGTTGTATTCAAGGCAGATCATCTCCTAAGTCCAACTCCCCTGACCTCTTTTGGCTTACAAATAGTTTCCCACACAATAAGCGGAAATTTTTTGTCTTCTAATGTTCCTTTCCAAAAGAAATCTTGCATTTTTTGATTAAGAGATTTGATGACTTTGTTTGGCGTTTTCAAACAAGATGGTATAAAGATGGGGATTGCAGAAATAATAACCTTTAGCATCAAGATTCTACCAATAGATGACAGCTATTTCCCTTTCCATGAGCTACAGAATTGTTTTCCCAAAACCTGAAAATAAGGGAATTTCAAGGCATTTTCTTGAGAGTTTACCAATTTTATAGCCCAAAACTGCCAACGCCTCTTTTAGTTTTCTGACCTCCGTGTTAAAGAAGAATATTTCTGACTTCAACAAGTTTATGCTTTGCCCAAATGCCTTATAGTAGTAGTCCAAAGTGTCCCTCATTATCTTTAATTCTCTTCTACACAAATCCCCAAATAAAAGTGCCATTAGCAAATTGTTGATGCGTTGTGGAGCTCACGTGAATTTGGGGCTATTTTAGTTCCTTTCCATCTTCCTCTAATATTCTCTGCTTGTATGTGGCATCCAATGCCTTGGCCATGATTATGAAAAGAAAAGGTGGTAAATGGTCTCCTTGCCTGAGTCCATAAGATGATTCGAAGAAGCCTCAAGGATCATTATTCACAAGGACTAAGAATCTTGGAGTGGATACATAGCTAAAGATCCAATCACACCACTTCTTGTTGAATTCAAACTTCTCTAAGATGTTGATTAGGAATCTCCAATTGACTTGATCATAGACTTTCTTAATGTCTAGTTCAACTAGTATCCTATCCACCTTGCCAATCTGTAAAGTGTGTATGGCCTTATGGACAATAATTATGCCTTTGCGATGGATCATCCTAGTGTGAAGCCACTTTCTTCTAATATGATCTCTAATAATAAAACTTTGGGCATATTAACCATGGCCTTGGAGATTATTTTGTACACCATGTTCCATAAAGATATTGGACGAAAATCATCTAAAATCTTAATTGTGCTTTTCTTTGGGATCAATGGTATAAAGGTATTATTCAAATCCTTGAGCAATGTTGTCTTCGTTCTAAACTCCTCTGTAGCCACTAACAAAATCCTTGCTAATGATATTCCAACATTTCTGATAGAAGCCCATCAACAAACCATCTGCCCCCGAAGCTTTGTTTAGGGACATTTGGAATATTGCAAGCTTTATTTCTTCCTACATGAAAAGACCCATGAGTTCATTTTATTCCAATGTGATCGAGCAAGGGGTGTTTCTAAAAATTTCTTCTTGTGGGGCTATTTCATTAATCTCTTTCCCTTCTAAACGACCTGCACTATCTTTGATGCTAGATATAACGTTCAAGATTCTTTTGTGCTTCATAAAATTGTGAACGAACTTTGTGTTTCTATCCCCTTCAACCAACACTCTCTTGATTGTTGTCTCCAATAGACCTCTTCGTGCACCAACAATTCTACATATTGACTTTTCAAGGCTTTTTCCTTCTAATAGTGTCCCTTTGCCATCCCAACCATCACAAGGTTTTTTTATTGATTCTCCTTCCTCTACACTTGCTTTCTCCATAGTTAGGTTTCTTTTAGATTTTGTCTGACTCACCATCCTCTCCTAATATCCAATTCATACATCGTATAGTCTTCACCCAAACCATCCTTCGAGTTTTGTTCTAATTCACTTTCAATTCTTTAAATTATGTGTTTTTTGTTTGTCTATCTTGGGAACTTTCCATTTTCTTCTAGCATTCCAAAAAGCTCCAAAGCCAACCCAAAGGTTGACTTTTTTCAACTAGATCGCAAGTCATTGTTTGTGGATTCTCCTTGTGGCTTATGTTGGATGGTCTAAATTCTGTCTCAATTATTTCCTCATCCTTTTGTGTTTGACATTTTTTTTTATGGATTCTATTTGGTCAACCTCAACCGTAGGGACATTAGGGTTTTTGTTGTTCTTCAATTTTCCATTGGATTCTTCCCTAGATTTCTTGTTCCTGATACATTCTTCCATCCTATGTCCAATGAGGCAAAAAATTGCACTTGATTGACACCTTTTCCACTTCAATTTGTTGCAGCCATGTTCCTACCTCCACTTTTATTTCAATTTCCAATGAGGGGGATTTTCCAAATCAATTGTGACACGTCTTGGCATACACTCCCACATCTCCGTCCTTAAAGCAATATTCTATTTTAATGAAGGTCCCCCGTGAGTTACCTATCTTCATAAGTAGTTTGAATCCTAATATTTCGTTGATAGATTATAAAGTCTTAACCACATGGGAGTGTTGGTAGGGGCATGTGTAAGTGGGTTAAAATTGAGCTCCCAATGATGAACATAGAATCCAATCCAATCCAGTCCATTAGCAATGAGCCGCCCTTCAAAATTTCTTCTTTTTTCCCGGCTGAACCACATTCCACAAGGAAAAACCCTTTTGGCAAAGATTTAATTCTTATCTCCACACCCCATTGTTCTTTGCACCAATTCTAAATTCGTATTTTTGAGGGCTAGAAACTATCCCATTCGATGAAGAATGCACTAAGTCTTAGGCAAGATGACAAGTGCTCAAGATCTACCATGGACAAAGTGATAGCCTTTGGTTGTTCCTCAATTCTTGGGAAAACCAATATTTTGTTCACACCAATGGTAGTGTTAGGATTTTTAGGAACCCAAATTTTCCATTTCAACTCTTTCTTCACATCCGTTGTAATTCCGCATTCTTCTCTATTATTCCCTAGGTTCCAAAAACCGCTTTTTGAGAAGACAATTTTAAAGTTTCAATCTCCACATCAATTGCTCTACCTCTCTTCTCCTTTCACTTTCCCTCCATTTTGATATTATTCTCCTTTGATTTTCTCCTCTTCTTCACTCCTCAAAGTCTCCCGCCTTCATGCTAGCCATAACATATTTATCTACAATTGTCAATATTACTAAATTCTTTAGAAATATGTTTCTTATTCTCATTAGTTTTAGGGCGATTATTTCAGTTACCACCTATATTCAAATGTTTTTGCTTCCATTTTTTTAAGGGAAGCTTATATAATGACGGGCTCAGAAATTTTTCAGCGAATCACATAAGCGTGGATGAAGTGTTATTCAAAAACGCCTTCACCACCATTTTCCTTTGGCACGCGCTTATGGAATAGGTTATGCACGATGAGACGGCTAGCGAACTGACAAAAAATAAAAGAGTTATGCGTGTGAAGTAAATGCATAACTGTGCCATTCCTTCTTCATCAATTTTTGTTTGAATCCGTATGAGTTTTTGGAGATATGTGGAATCTGAAAAAAAGACGTGAATGACTCTGTAAGGCGGATTCTCAGTTTTTATGGAGTATGAGATAAGTGTATTATTTTGGGCCTTACGTGGAGAAAAATATGAAATCTGCAAGAATGTATACATACATTCTGAAGGCTGCTTGAATTTTTGATGGAGATTTTTAATTCATTTGCTGAAGTTTTTCATCTCTATTCATTCTGATACGAGCTGAGTGAAGTGTTCCAGGCTGTAGAAGGTGTTAGCTCTGTGTGAGCTTATTTTGGAGAAGTTTTGATTCTGTTTTGAGTGTTAGAAAGTTTTGAAGGATGTTAAGAGGCAGAGAAAGGATCAAGGTGTTGTTTCAGATGAAGTTAAGCTCTTGAGCAAAAAGACTTCTGAGTTTGAACATAGTTTACGTAAGCAAACATGAACCTTTTCAGTTGATGGGCGGATTACATTTAAATCAGAGTTGCAGCGTTGTAAGAAATTTCAGTGAGTTGGTGCTCACGCTGGAGTTGGTGCTTCAGCTGTTTGAAGTTGGTGCTTCAGGGGAGTTGGTGCTTCAGCTGTTTGAAGTTGGTGCTTCAGCTGTTTGAAGTTGGTGCTTCAGGGGAGTTGGTGCTCACTTTTGTAATTTGGAGATTGCAATCTCCTGGGTTGGTGCCCATTTGAAGTTAATAAAAGCATAGCTCTGTCGTGGTTTTTTACCCGAAAGGGTTTTCCATGTGATATCGGTGTTCATCTTGTCTAATGCTTGCTCTTACTGTTTTGATTATTGATTCATATGGTTTTAAGTTTTAAAGTTTTAAAATACTGATTCAATCCCCGCCTCCGACCCGCCCCATGTGATATCGGTGTTCATTTTGTCTAATGCTTGCTCTTACTGTTTTGATTGTTGATTCATATGGTTTTAAGCTTTAAAGTTTTAAAATACTGATTCAATCCCCGCCTCCGACCCGCCGGCCCGCTCCCCGCCCCCTGCCCGCTTCAGTATTTTCTTATTTATTGTGTGCTCTTCACCATTCACAATGGATCATGTGTTTTTGGCCATGAATTCAGCCTTTAATCTAATTTTCCAAATACCATAATTGAGCCCATTTAATAAATAAGATTTATCAATACTTAAACTATTGTGGGAACTTGTTATAAATTCAATAAAATTCAAATTAAAAAACTGAATTGAAAGAATCTTAAAGCAAAGTGAGATATAAGATAAATTAATCATTATTAAAAAAGTACTTCAAAAAAACTCATTTTTTCAATTTTATTATTAAATAATTGCAAATATTAAAATAATGTGATTGTAAAAACAATTTGTCTTTATAACTATAAAGAAAATAATTTTTCATTTACAATTAAGTCATTTTCATATATATATAAATGTACAATAATGCATATTATATATTTTAAATTCATCACATTTTATTGTACTCATAACTTAACTATATCTATATTATACCATACATCATTTAACATTTAAATGTCTTCCTGTGTTGAAAAAATTGTGTTTATATAATTAGATGGCTTCTTGTGTTAAAAAAGTTGGCTGTAAATATTGAATTAGTTGCTATTGGTATTCCTCCTAGGATTTATCCGTTATGTGATCAGGTGGAAACTATAAAGCATAATTTTTTTAACTGTCATTATGCCTTGAAGCTTTGGTCTTCTTTCCTTGGGAACAAGCTGGGCTGGGACAATAAGGATGGGTTTACTTGATTTGAAATTTTATTTTGATTTGTCAAAGCTTTTTGTTAATCTTAATGAATTTTCACTTGTTTTTACTAATGAAGTCTTGTGGAAAATCTGGGAAAAAAGGAATGAAGAGGGTTTCCAAGGCAAAAGGAGGTGCCTTGTTGAGACTCATTGTGAGCTCACCCAAAATCTTATTGTTTTGCAGGTCTCTATGGTGTTGGAAATTCCTAAAGAAAAATTATTGCTTAAACAAGGTGTCACCATTGTCTACAAAGAGGAGATAAAGAATGCCCACTTCTGACCACAAGGAAGTAACAATCTGCATAAAAAGGAGATGAACAAGCTAAGGGATTATATGCAGGTGCATAACATTCCAAAACCAGTTAAGGAATACGGAGGCCACAGTAAAGAACAGGTCTGAGCCAATTGTTAAAGACCTGGCCCCAAAGTATTAGGCCAATCCTCCTATTGGCACCTATGATTGTGATCACCTTCACAAAAAGCAGCAACCAGCGATGTTGGTCGGAGTCAATATTAAAAGTGCAGACTATAATTCCTTTTTGTTTCTCATGGCTAATATGTA
Organism: Sequoia sempervirens; assembly: GCA_007258455.2. Taxonomy (NCBI): domain Eukaryota; kingdom Viridiplantae; phylum Streptophyta; class Pinopsida; order Cupressales; family Cupressaceae; genus Sequoia; species Sequoia sempervirens. The sequence goes on from VDFB02281492.1 coordinate 545,463,774, forward strand.
TCGGTTGTAATATTGCTATCTTTCCTTATAGTTTGTTGATTGATTTTGATGCACATTTGTAGTATTGGCTGGAGTTGAGGCTTCTATATTGTATGAACTCCTCTTTCTATCCAGTTTCGAATATATAAAAATAACAATGCATACTAGATATATATTATACTATAGAATATATAATACTGAGTATTATTATATTATATTATTATAAAAAATTATTGGAATGTCAATAGAATTTTATACCCTATTTTTTTTTATAAGATTCATTGTTGGGTGGGGTATGGCCTACAGCCTTGATGATCAAGTTACATTTTGCAAGGCCAGAAAGCATATTCAACAAGGGTTGACATTTACACAAAGGTTGAACAACAACGGCAGCCATGGTAATCATACTCAATTGCGCCCACATTATTGGTAAAGGCCACAACCCTTACCAAGTCTTGGCTCTTTGCCTTTTTTTAATCTATTTTTCTCTCCTTTGTGACATGGTTATAAAGGCCATTCACGAGCTTACATTTATCAAATATAATACTTTTGTATGTTGGAGTTATACCACATGCATGTGGATCAACTAGTAGCTAGAATCCATGAGGTCTAATATTAGTGTGTTGTTAGGAGTTTGTTATGTGATAACAAATTCATTTGTATATATATCCATTATAATATCAAATTTAAGGGTGAATATTTTTGCTACAATGAAGATCTCTGACATGGTATTAGAGCCACACCATATTCTCGCATGCCCATATTCTACTTTTCTTTGAAATTTCTCTTTGAATGTTCTTTGAAAAAATCTGCAACAATGGTGCCTAGTTTAGAGTGACTTCAAGGCTCGAGGCTCACATTTGAGGGAAACTACTAGAGTGTTTCTTCTTGGAGTTTTTAAGACTACTACATTGGTTTGTATTGTAGAACATGGTGCTAGTGGTGATGATAGGTGATCTGGGACTGTGTGGTGGCTTCAACAACATAATGCTAAAGTGTATAGTAGTGCATGCATGAGCTACATGAGACAGGCATATTGATAAGCACAGGAAGCATCCAGGAGGCAGTGAAAACATCAATGGCTTGCACCACCACCACATCCTCTTCGACAAGTGCCATCCTTGAGAATCAAGCTTAAGAATCACTACTTTTACCCCATCATTAATATCGACAAACTTCGGTCCCCCATCCCTGACCACATCAAGGCAAAGGCCACCCCTGATAACACCTTTTAGATGTGACCCAACTAAGGGTTTGGTTTACATTTGGCATTAAATGTTGCAGCTTGTAAAGCAAAGTTTGGTAACGCACGATTTAGATAAATTTGATGCTAATGTTGCACTGAGATCGTGGCAGGGTTTGGTGAAAGTAGTTGGAACTTTGTCTGTAGGTAGTGGCAAAGAACCAATAGGAGACTTGGATCCATTGAAGAATCAAACTTCTGCTACAAGAGATTGTGATGTGTGAGTTTGTGGAATTTGAATTTGAATCTTAAATGTTTGAAATTCTTTGAAATTGATCAAATATTATCCATCTTTGTCTTTTCTTGCAAAATATGTATGTAAATTTGAGAAAGTGATGATCATCTCTAGGTGCATTGTCAGTGGAAACCAACACCTTTGACATTGTTTTATTAAAGAGGTGGTCAAGTATTTTTAATATGGAGAAAAACAACACATTGATTGAGAATTTTGAAGGTAAAGACTTCCACACAAGGCAAATCAAGCTACAATTGAGTCTTATTGAAAAGGATCTATGGGATGTAGTGAATGGAGCTACAAGGCCAACTAATGTTGATGGAATCACAAAATTGACTACAAAGGATCGAAGGGCAATAGCTTTGACTGGTCTTGGACTTTCAAATGCATACCTCCACCACATTGACTTATCAAAGACCTCGAAGCAAGTATGGGATGATCTAAGTGTTTTGTTTGTATCACAAGCATCAAACAAAGATGGGCCTAAAGCAAAAATTTGGGCTAAAAATGATGGAAAGCCACAATATTGTTCAACACATTGGTAGGTTTCATTCCCTGATGAATCAACTAGTTGGGATAAAAGGCAAGGTAGATGATAATGATACAAAAGCTATTTTGTCGAATAGCATGCCTTCTAACTATGGTAATATTTTGTTCACATTGAACAAAGTAGCTACTAAAGACCTCCACATGATTATAGTGAGGAATACATCTTCTAAATAATTCAAGAGTTTGTTTTTGTGATTGGATGTATATGTCCTCAATCACATTTGTTGAGTGATAGTGATTGGATGTGTTTGTCCCCAATCACATTTGTTGGTAATTATGATTGTATGTGTGTGTCCTCAATCATAATTGTTGTGGTCAGATGTGTGTGTCCATGTTCATAACTTTGATGTTAGATAGATGTGTTTGTCCCTATCCAAACTTGTTGTATGACCTTGGATATATGTGTTAGTCCCTATCCTTGGTTCCATGGATGGATGCGTTTGTCCCTATCCTTGGATAAAAGTCCAGTATAGACACTCCTACTGAAAAATCCTAGTGAGGCTAGTTCCACTATTGCTCGTCACAAGTAGATGTGTATGTCCCTATTCATACCTTATGTTTTTGATGAACTACTGAACCTAATTATCAAGTATTGTTAGTCCACCTATCCCTATGTGAAGCATGATGGAACAAGGGGGGATGTTGGAGTTATTCTACATGCACATGGATCGTCTAGTAGATAGAATCCATGAGGTCTAATATTAGCATGTTGTTAGGGGATAAAACAATAGTTTGTTATGTGATAACAAATTTCATTTTGTATATATATCCATTATAATATCAAATTCAAGGGTGAATACTTCTGCTACAATGAATATCTTTGACATTGTAAACATGGGCCAAGTCATCTTAATGTGAATTGTAGCCTCCAAAGGACTGCCATAGCTATAAGGTATTTAATATCATTTAGTTACTGTATTCCATGAAATCTGATTTAGGACAAAAAAAACATCCTGCATATTTGTATATATTTCATTAAGCTTGAATCATATGCAAATAAAAGAACATCATAAATTGTTTTTGTAATGTCCCCGTTTTCCGTCCCGCCGTCACAAGAGCTAAATTAATTAATTAATTTAATTATTGGATATTGCTTGGGAAAAGTTTATTAAAAGGGGTAATATTAAATAATTAAATTGAAGTATATATATAAAGTGGCAGGGAGATATTATAAAGTATTATAATATCACTTTGTAAGATGGTGTTTTGGCGGGAAAACCCTAAAATGGATTATAAAAGGGATTTGTGAGCTATTTGTCATTGTGGAAAAAGAATTATTATTTGTTTGGTTTGAGAGCTCAGCTTTCTGGAACAAGAGGATGGAAACCCTTAAGTTTAGGTATCGAGATTTAAACGAAAACCCAAATCTTCTTGTGGGCGGATTCATCCAAGGTTCACATTTGTGTTTCAAGTTTGATCAGGAAATTTTGTGGGTCTTCTCTAAAGATGAAATTTCAGGTTTTTGAGGGTTTGATAAATTTCCAGCTATTTATCTTTCCAGGGTTTTATTGATAAACATTTATAAGCAAAAACAGATTTATATGTTTTTATGGAAGGGAGATTGTATGCAGTTAGAATTCCAACACAGCTACCAGCCTTTGGAAAAGTTTAATTCTGATGAGTCAGGGCAGATCAAACAAATTTAATACAATGGAAGCAGGTGGAGAAAGTCAAATATTCAAAGGTCTGATATTGTTGAGGTGGCAACATTCAGATCAAGACAAATTAAATGCTGAGCTGCTAGAAGATGAAATCATGGGTTTACATATGAGGCGGATTACTATCTGAGGTGGCAGAAACAAACAAAGGGCAGAAGAGACAAAGTAAAAGGAGTGCAGAAAGGACCAACGTGGAATTCAATCCCAGTGTGGTTATCAAGGAGATCATCGACCTTTTTGGGAAGCTATTGGTTCCTGTATGTGTGCATGCTTCCACATTGCTTATCTGCTGACTTTGAGGAGCTGCTAAACTCACACCTAGCCGCCACCTTCGGTATTGCTGGCCGCAGCTTGTAGTAACCTTCAGCATTAGAAGACAAAGACACGTCAGAATCTAAGGTGTGGAAATATATGAGGAATTTAAGCTGGTTCGATATTGTATTTTGTGTATTCCTGAGCATATCGTGAACCATTGCTAGTTGCAGCAGCATTGGATAGTTCGAGGGTGAGCAAGCAAGGATCACGTGGGATTTTTGGAAGATGTGTTTGCCAGTAGCAGGGTCGTGGACTCTTGGGAAGAGGTCGCAGTTTGTCTAGGCTTCCATTTCCTTCACTTTGCAGACATGGGGGTCTTTGTAGCAAGGCATACAAACAGGTCGGGGTCTCGCGTTAATATTCCAGGCCCAAACGCTGCAAACTGTTTCTTGCCTGTAGCATTTTCTGTTGGTGTCTGGAGGTGTGTACTGCCTGAATGGGGAATGTGTGAGGTGAAAGAGGCTGGACATGGGCAGTTTGCAAGGCTTCAGGCTACATTAAGACTGGCTGTAGCTTATTTCCAGATCTGTGATTAGTTCCAGGTTTGAGAAATACTAAGTTTTCAATATGTTCTATTGTTGCAATGCACATTAATGTGAAAGCAAGCTGTAATCTGCTGTTAGTGGTCCAAGTCGACCTAGCCTGTGTAACCTGAGTTCAATATTACTCTGACAGTCTGATAATGTATTGTAAATCATTGTATATGCTGTCACAAATCTGGCTATTGCTCAGTTCAATGTAATGAACCATATAGTTATGCCTTGACATTATTTTGTCTGAGAAGGGTGCACCTGTAGTTTATAACAGCTTGTAACAGTGTATACCAATCTGATATGAAGGGAATAAAGATATTAAAATCTGAACACTGAGTCTATGCAATCATTTCATTTGAACACTGTTTATTATCTGCCTTGTGATGAAATATGTTTGTCAAAATGGAACATCTGACAAACTGAGCAATCGAAAAATATCTATACATCCTGGAACATATATCAAACTGAAAAATATCGTCAAATCTAGCAAGGGATTTTACAGTTTTATAGCAACAAGATTTATATTTTGCACAAAGAGTTGTAATGGCTTGGAAAAAGAAATAACAAAATGGTACATTTTCTTTTGTTAACCCTAAAAAAGTCTCTGTTAGTGTTTCAAAGAATTATTTTTCTTCTTTTTGCAACTTGATTTTTGTGCAAATTTTTTTTTTGTTCCTAAAGGCTATATGCAAGATTAGCACAACCTAAAGTAGACTTTGATACCATGTTAGAAATCCAAGATGGTGACATTTGACCATGATAACTATTAACCATATTGATTTAAATAATGCCAAAGAAATAAAATAAATAGAAATAAATGAAACCATATTACACAATACACAAAAATTATGCAAGGAAAACCATACAGACAAAAACCTCACAAAAAAGCATCATTCTTTTATTTGAGAAAACTTACATTGTCTGATATACAGATTCCAAAACTTGATTTTCCAACCTCTCCTTCCAAATGCCTAAACACCTCTTGTAGATTATATTGTCAAATTCACTTATACCCAATGATATGTAATATTACACTTTTAATTAAAAATTAACCCAACTTCAAATGGCCATTAATGCTGTGTATATAAGGCTAAACCTTATATTTAAATAGAGTCTTATTCATGTTATTAGGCCCACTTATAAGTGTTGCCCCCTAATAAACATTATGCTCTAATTTTAGGCTACCAGCAAAAATCCATTTCAATTATAACAATATTACTTACACTCAAGTCTTCAATTATGACAACATTACCGCACTTAGAAATGTAGCCACATTGCTTTTCTATTCCATCCCTTGCTACTATAGGATGAAAGGAAGACAGCAGCAAGAAAATGTGAAAGGAATAGAAAAGTTTGGATCACCACACACATTTAAAGGTTAACTTGTTCGAACTGGCCCTTGCTGGAAAAGAAATGATTCATCTTGAAGATGATCAAGATCAACCTGGATGCCTGGCTCATCTTTCTACTGTACCAACATAAGGCAATGTGGAGATAACTTTTTTCCAAAGAAGCATATTTTATGAAGTCCCAATCATTATTTTCTAAATTTACACCTTCCAAATGCATATCCGACCCAAGAATTATTATTAGTGAGAGTTTCAAGCTATAATATTCTTGATGGCACCAAAGCAATGGATGGAATATATATCTGCATAACAAACTTGGAGAGGCAATTGAGAGGCAATGCTCTCAGCCATTTTAAGAATGGTAGGTTCTTGGGTATGGTAGTCAATTACTAAGAACATTATTACTGGAACATTTGGTGGCACTAAGGAAAATTGAGGCAATTGAGAGGCAATGCTCTCAGCCATTTTAAGAATGGTAAGTTCTTGGGTATGGTAGTCAATTACTAAGAACATTATTACTGGAACGTTTGGTGGCATTAAGGAACATTCTTTCCTACTTTTCTATGACAGATGTCTAAAGAGTATTTCATAAGTGTCTTGTTCAGCATAACAATGGGATAAATCAATTTGTAGAAACATATTTTTCTACAAGAGATGTCATAAGGTCATTTTATAAGTGTTTTGCTTAGCATAACAATGGGATAAATGGATTCATAGGGAGGAATCTTTCTATGTCAAACATCATAGGACTACTAAATTACAATGAGATGAAAAATGATTCCCTCTCATGTCAAGCACTAGTGAACCAAAGTCAAGCAATCTTTTAAACATCATTCGAATGTTTAGCTCATTTCTATAGATTCCAGATTAAATCATGTTTACTTTTAGAAAATCTTAAATGGGCGCTACTTCAAACTTTAATACTATTCAACTTGAATAAAAAAGTACAAGAAGTTAAGCAATATTATTCATCTAGCTAGACCCATGACGTAGGTAATCAGTTTAAGGCTCAACAACAAAGAAAAACCCCAGCAACAATATCCATTTACAAACAAAGCTTGAAAATTGGTAAACAAGATTTTCTAGTGTTTGTCAATCTAGACAAGTGGATACACATTCTAATACCACGCCTATAACCCAAAATATTTTGCCTTTTTGAATGATCTATCCATGCATCTGAAAATATTCAAAACATAGAAATACTCTGAAAATTTTCTGCACATGTAATAACTTAGTTCAACCATCACACTGGTGTGTTGTCAAAAAATCCAAAAAGAAGATAAACTATAAGCTATAATTTTTTGCAAGTTTGATACATGTGGCTGAGTGGCATCCAAAGCAAGACCTACCACTTTCTCAATTGAGTCGAGGCGTTCTTCAACCTTTGTCTGATGAAGATATCTTATGGAATACCCTGCATGAAAAGTTACTTGTAGTCAAAGAACTGTGCGAATAAGAGATAAAGATTATAGAAGCCTATAAACAGCTGAATATATTGAAAATGATAATGAAAACAATCAAACAAGTTCTGAAACTTTTCCCATACCACATCCAGAAAAATTAAATTAGGATATTGCTTGATGACATTTTCTAGTGCACCTTCAAGCAACATTAGCATGTTCCTTCATGAATATACAGCACAGGCTCTCCAGATTGGCAAGTCTAGAAGATTAAATCCAGTGTTGTTTCTTAAGTATATAAATATGTATTTGTCATGTGTTCATTCAGAATGATACCAACTGATAGATTAATGCAGTGCATTCAAAATGAGACACATAATAGTTACAGCTTATAAATACTAAAGCACAGCAAAACAATACTTAATTTCAAGAGAAAACAGAATTATGTAGAAATGAAATAAACCTCTCTCAAAGATAAGAAAGGACAGACTGAAGAAAGAAAGAATAAGATATACCAATGCCCACAAACAACCAAAGCAGGTCAATGGGACTTGTGAGTACAAGAAGCTATAACAGCAAGTAGTCGTGTAATGATAAAAACCTTCCACAAAGATGAGAACGGTAAGATTGAGGAAAGAAATAACAAGATATACTAATGCCAACAAATGACCATAGCAGGTCAATGTGACTTGTGAATGCGAGAAGCTATGTAATGAAGCCCCCTTATTTTATTTTTTTGATAACTTCACCAAAAGATGCCACAACAATTACTTAAGCAAATACATATACTCATACAGATTAGACAAATGAACACTGCAAGGATTGCAATTTCAAGTCTTCTGCTGTTGCAATTTAATAGTGATGGTTTCATTCATTTAAGGCACAGCTGTTACAAATTTGAGGCCCAAAACACCACTAGATAGGCACTATGAAACATCCACCATAACAACAAACATAGAGAATGTAAATACCTTGAAGGAAATGCAACTGGATACCATAACAGACCTGCTGTAGCTATTATCTGGGTGTTGACAGTTGGCAGCAATGACAAACTAATTCATCAGCATCATCCTCAAGCCTCCCAGCTGCAGTGATAGGCTCAAATAGTCACTCCAAACACCAAATAACTCTTCTTAACTGCCCAGACGTGCAAACTTATCCTCAACCAACAAGGAACACTCATCACCAGGTAAATTTATCATCTCAGACCAACTGTAACAGCAAACAGGGGCGATTTGATATTAAATTCATTTTCAATTCTTTAGAGCTCAAATCTGCCAACTATCACCTGCATCTTGTCCAACAAATTAGGGTGCCATTTCTGGGAAGATTTGCAGCCACCAAATAAACTCAAAACTGGCACATAATCCAAACAACTCCACCCAGCACCTGTATGGCCTGCTTAGAGGGGCGATTTTCTCTATAAAATTAATGACAGAATTTTACCACTCAAAAACTCTTGCAAAGTTGTCGCCCAGCTAGGAGACACCAAATAAAAAATACCCAAAACTCAATAGTTACTCCTTCAGCCTATGCATCAAAAATTGAAGGGTACGGCTTGTTTTGGAAAGGGTACGGCCAGATTTGAAAAGCTCATGCAAAGCATATTCAAGTACACCAAAAACCTCTGAAAACTCAATACTTACACCAAAATTATGCACTTCAAAATACCTTGAATATTTTCATTTTTTTTAAAACCGCGAAGTCCAAAACTCATGAAAATCAATGTCCTTCCTGAACGAAAACACTAGACCAGATAGGATGGATCTTGCACCATCGAAACTAGTGAATATTGACGAGGGTTTTCATCCTCAATCAACTCCTAGAAGAACTCAATATTCACTCCGATAGCAACCTGTTATGTGTGCAAACGTGAATGAGGAAAATAAGAGCCAAAACCCCTTTATATAAAGTTGGAGGGGAAAATAGCATTTTAAAAATTCAAATATTTCATTTTCCCTTGAAAAAGCCCCTTTAAAAATTTAAAAACAACTTTAGTCCCCATATTTCATTTCCCTAGGCATCCAACTTGGGGAACATAATAGCACTTGATAATATTTCACATTAAAGTGCATGTTAAAACATGACTTTATAACTTTAGTGCAAATATTTAAATAATCCCATCCTCCTTATAGAAAGCACCGCCAAGACACTGGAAACGGAAACATATCGCACTAAGAAGCAACTGATGCCGATGAAATATGCCAAGGGCCAAAAAGGATAATTACTAAAAAAAATGATTGTCTCCAAGAAATGTGACGAATAACCCAAATGGTCAAAAAATTACAAAGAGCACCATCGCTAATCCAAAAGCCATTTGAACACCAAAGGATCACTAGATGCCAAGAAAACCCGATACTGAGCTCTCCAAGAACCTTGGAGTCCCCTAACCACCACCAATTAGCCTACAAGAACTTTGGAATAGGATAATTGACATGACAACTGACTAGGCTTGAGAAGGGGACATTACAAGCTATAGCAGCAAATACTTGTGTTACAATAACTCCCAAGATTTGAACAAATAAATTATCACTGAATGAATGAAAGATTTTAATGGCGTCCATGAGACTAAACAGTCTATGGGACCGAGACAAACAAACTTAATTTGTCTTCATGCTCTTTTCCAAGTCGGATCTCCTGCTATTAATTTTGACTAGAAGGATAGCCGTCTGGTTGATCTTATCCTCCTCAAATAACTGTTGCATATTGTCCACAACCAAACTGCTTTCGTGTTGATTACAGATATCTTCATAAGCTGTGCATTCCATGATCAAGTGCCATTCTATCTCCACCGCCCCCTTATTGCAGAATATGCAGGTTCTTTCTTCCCAAGTTTCCCTAGGTATCTTCCACCTACCAGTGTCACACCTAAGATGGTACGATCCTGTCCTCAATTGTGCAATTAACAACCTCGCTTTCCCTTTAATAGCTACACCTAAATAAGTTTTTTCACCATGATCCTTTGTCAAGTTAAACTCTTTGATGTAGTAAGCTGTAATGTCCCCATTTTACGACGTCTTCTTTCAGTTAGGGTTGTTTCGGGCACACTTGCTATTTTTAGTAAGTGCTATTTTTAGAAAGGGATCTAGTACGGTGCATCGGTCTTTGGTGAGCCTTCTCGAGCATCTCAATCTCTCTTCGGCATATGTTTCAAGGCGCAATTTACTATTTTTAGAACTTTCTAAAAATAGTGAGTCAATTAGGGTTAGCCAGCCCAGGTCAATGTGATGTACCGTGCTCACTGCTGATTTGATTTTTGCTCGTTTAAAGGTCTGATGTTTTGGTGTGTAATCTGATGTTTCTTGTTTTTTTGTGTTTTTTGGTTTGATGCCAAATGATTTTAATAATTGTCTTACAACCATATGCATAAGAAGAACTCAAATTAAACTAACTTATAAAAGATAACTTCCACGTAACTCCAAACACTGGTCAAGAGACTTCTTGCATTACAAAGAGTGCTAAAAATCATATATATCTTCATACATTTCGAAAGAGACATCATTTACAACAAATACAAACTTGCGGCCAAAAATGCACTGTGAACAGTGCTTGCTACAGTACCCGCGGCCACCATAATACACATAAAAATTAACTTACAACTTTCTCCCGCCAAATGATGGAAGAAAAAGTCTCCAATACTAAGGGCGCCCCCTTTAGACAAGATAGCAGCAACTAGGAGAAGGCGTTTTTCTTATTTGAAGAAGTTGAAACCCTTACTTGATGGCGGCTGGCTGTAGGTGGTCAAAAATCAGCATCCAACAAACTTCAAAAGCAAGCCACGACCTCAAAAACGTGAATGGAACCTCTAGCAGCAACTTCCCTTGCAATGGATGACCTCCAACACTTGAAAACAGCAAGATAGGGCTCCCACAAATCAAGCAAAACTCAGATCTGCACTTTAGGGTGGTCTTTCACACCTTCAAGATGCATAAAACCCTAACTACAAGCCCCAAACCAGGCTTACCCACTGCAGAAATCAGGAAACCCTAGTTTCCTTCTCTCCCAACTCCACACTTCCAAACTTCAATCAGCAAAATAACATCAAGCATGAATGGGTCGAACTTTCCTTCTTGCTTTTATAATTTCTCATTGAGAACACTATTCATTAAAATGGCACTATTCACTTAAGTTATTTCTTTTTTCACTTTAGCCATGAATAGTAACTAAAAATAGAAAGTGACCCCTTTAACAAATAGTCACATGGTCCCCAAGCCTGAGTAAGTGAAATAAGTGGTGATGAACAATATTTTAAGCTCCAATTACACGCCAAACGCGCAAATTCACCACGACACTGACTCCGGATACCAATACTGCCTTTTACCGACCAAGTGCCCGTTCAAGTGACCCTCTATCCAGAACCACTAGCCTACGAGGATCGACATAATAGGCTAATCCAATGACTCTGATGCTTGCGAAATAATGGGGACATTACAGTCAAGATGGGTCTTTGTAGCACTTATTCAGTCGATACAAATTTCTAAGGTTGAATCATGGAAAAAAATTGAAGGAACATTTTGAAAAAGTGAGCTTAAATAAAGTACCTTATACTTTAATGTTGAAGGGTCATAAGGGGGACACTTTTGTACCTTGGTACCTAGTGCAATAACTCAAAGTCTTTATAAAAGAACTTCAAAGGGTATTTTATAATGAGCTTAATTGGGGGACACCTAAGGTGGATTGGAGCTAATATTTAATAAAGCTAATGGAAAATAAGACTTTAAGTTATATCTAATTATTTGCATCTTGGACACCAAAGTGAGGAGGAGAGTTTATAAAAATTAAATTAAATCAAAAGGCTATTTGAAGTTGGTGTGGGTTTTGGGGTTAGGGGTTTTGCCATAACTTGTGGCTTCTCTTTTAAATTCGCATGGGAGGCGTCATTTGCAGCTTATGATGTATTGGATATCGATGTGCTTTGGCTTTGGAGCTGGGCTCTAGGGTTTGGATTGACTTCCTAAGACGAAAACCTCTGCAGGGACACCTTTCTTTGTGTGTGAAAGACCACACCAGGAGAGGATATTGGAGGCTTCACACAGGAGCTTCATTTGGGCTACAAGTTGCAGATTTCAGAGTTTAGTGATGAAGATTTTTTATCATTTTTGTAGTGGGTTTGAGTGTTTTTGGCTTGTGATGGCAATGCATCAATTTGGAGAAAGTTAAGTAACATTTGGGTGATGAATTTTACGAATTCTTGGGCACAACTTTCCTGGACCAGAACTCACAATTTCATTCATACTTTAGAGATGGGTTTGAGATTCAAAATGGGTATTGATTCATCAGCTCCCTCTCTTCAACGCGATTCCATCAAGCACAAGAAAGTGATTTTTTGATGAGTTTTGGAATTTTCTAAAGAAAGTTGAACTTCTCCAGGAGGGACAGCTTATGGGGAAGAAACATCTGAATTCTCAAGTGCTGGAGCAGTCTACTTCTATTCGACTTAGTGGGGAATAATCAGGGGTTTGGCATGGTTGAGCCAAGGGCTTTAGAGTTGGCATCTTGTAGCTGGGTGTCACCTTTGAGAAACTTCATATATGCTGTTTGACACCATTTCCAAGTCTGAAAATAAGCTTAAATCTGAGTTTGATGTTATTCAAATATGACTGTAAATTTCTGCTAAAAAGAACTGAGCAATAAAGGCTGCAAGTTCGACCTTGTGCTTCATGGTCCATTTGTTGGGTGATATTATTACTTCTGCGCGCTTCCTGTATGTGGTGTTTAAGACAATTTTCAATAGCTATGGTTGATGTCCTTTGGCGAGTTTGTATTGGGGTTTGTGAGCTTATCTTATTGGTGAAAGTCGTGGCCCTAAGAAGAATCCTATCTGCTCTTTGGCGTCCCTTCCCAGGTCTGAATGTTGTTTCTGAGAATGTTTATTGTAACTCATAAACTGTTAAATTCTGCTATTGAAATCAGATTATATTAAGCCTAGAATTTGATCCCAGCTAGTATGTTTTTTCACTTCTATCCATATACTTATATATTTCTTGCAATGGTGAATATATGAATGGTATATGAAGACAAAGCAAAAATCTCTGAAACCAAACAATCAACAAATCAGAAAACAAACTCAGAAACCTCATACAGCAGTTGGAAAGTATTCAGAAAAAAAAAAACACGAAAAAAAAGATTTGGGGGTCGGTCATTACAGTGGTATCAGAGCTCTAATTGTCCTACCTACCAGTGGGTAATTTAAATTTCTATGAACACTAGAGGCTGTGAAAGAAAGTATAAAGAAAACATGGGCGATCGTATAATGCAACTCCTAGAAGCATTGGTCAAGGAGTAGGATAAATCCACTCAGTTAGCACAACAAACCAATCAGCGCATGGCACAACTTATACAAAGAATGGACAAAATGGGACAAGGTAATGGAGTTGAGCAAAACAGAGTGTATAATCAGCAAAATGGAGCCATGGTGAGACCCTGTATGCCAAACTCTCAACCGAGAACAGAAGCTTCAGTAGAACTCACCTTAGTTGAGTAGCAGGAACAGTTTAAGAAAGATCGGTTGGCTACAGGTTCCGGTTTCCAGCATGACATGTCACTACGGGATTATATAGAGCTCAGGATGAGTCATACACCCAACAAGGGGAATAGAGGACATATTAATGATTTCCGAAGGAAAGTTGGTGAACTTGGCATTCCTTACTTTGACGGGTCCAATGAGATTTCAACGAGAGCATTGGTTCAGAGGATGGACACATACTACAATCAAAACCCCATGCCTGAAGAAGAGTCCATAAAATATGTTGCTATGCACCTTGATGGAGTTGCACATAGATGGTGGCACCATGATATGACTTTATTGGAGCATACTCAGATTACATCATATACTGAGTTCACTAAGAGACTCGTAGAGAGGTTTGACAAGAAGGAACCAGAACTACTCTCCAGGGAGGTGGCTGAATTGAGCTCCCATGCGATCAGTAAAGAGCAGGTGGTTGAAGAGGAGTTTACAGCAGAAAAATCAAACGAAGTGGTTGCTATGAAGCTGGATGAAAGCGAGACCGAGCCTCAAAATGACTCTTGGGTCATGCATACAATTACGATGGATAAGGTTTTGCATGAGGGAAGGGCCATAACGGAAACCTTGGTTCCTAGTTCAGATTTATCCAATGATGACTCTATGACTAATAGCTCCCTTGATGTTTTTAGTGGAGCAAATATTGATGACGTGCTCACTCAGGTACCTTTGGTTGATGGGCACAAAGAAATAATAAATGATGATGTTTCCAAGTTAACCTTTGATGATCAATCTTTCTTCCTCATTGATGATAACATAGGTGGTTTTGAGTTTGAACTCAGGACCAAGTCTAGGGAGAGAGATGATTAAGATGACTCCAGTGATAATGAGATGGAGAATGACTTATTCGGAAAGGCAACTACTTATGAGGAGCAAAAAGATCACTTACCTACTAAACAAAGTGATCAGCCTTTCTTCACATGGGATCCGGGTGTCATGGCACCTAAGTATGATGAGGATTCACCTTGGGATGAAGTTAAATTGGTTGATAATGATGTCCTTACTTCATCCCGAGAGTCTTACATAGAGGTTGGCTTTGAAAGAGATGATTTTAACCTTGAAAAGGAATCAGATTTCACTTGGCAGGTTGCTGATTTTGAGCTTAGACCTTGCAGCTTGGTTGATTTGGATTCACAGTTTGTTACGAGGAATGAAAGGGAAAAGCCCCAGTGCATTGGGAAACTGATGCGTTGGCTTGCTAGTATGATAAAGGACCTAAATGGGATGAATCACCTTTCGACTATAGTGCTGTCCTTACTTCAACTCCACATTTATGCAAGGAAGTAAACTTAGAGGGCATTGAAGAAGTTGTTTATGAACAAGAGATCAAACCAGATTTCACATTGCAAGAAATTGTACTTAATTAGGGAACTAACAAACTTGTTGTTTGGGATTCTCAATCTATTTTTGAGAAAGAACAGGGAGAGGCTCAAGTAATTTGGGACAGTGATAAAGACATTGATAGTAAGTATGAAAATTTTGATTTTGTCATGCCACAAAACAGCAGCTCAACATTTTCGTTTGATCATGATTGGAAAAGACAACTCTTGGTTTCAACTGATGATGAGGTGCACATTTTATCTTGTTTGGACAGCAAACACACACATGTGCAAAATTTAATTCACAATGCTACTAAGGGTCAAAGTGAGCTAAATATTCCAATTTCTGATTTACACATATTGAAGAGCTCTATGGAAGAATTTAAAACAGCTTACTTATACATGATGCATGATAGAGATATAGCCACCAGGTTTGTAGATGAAACCTTATCTTTGTCTAAGCAGTTAAAGGAAGAAGTTAGTTAGCTCACCACTGAGTTAAACTCCACAAAGATTGCTTTGCAAAGTGTCGAGGAGGCACTTCTTGCAGCAAACGATCAGCTTTATGAGACCCAACAATTTAATGAGCAAGAAGGTAGAGAAAGGGCAAACAAAATCAAATAGGTAATAATGGAGCTTGATCACATTCAAGAAGAGTATGACCTTGCACATTGCCCAAGAAAATTTGAAAATGTGAGTTTAGATCAGCAAGAGGATTGTTTTGGATTGGGAGTTGAGGATAACCTTCGAGTTATTGATAATCCTTTATTTGAATGGGACGCTGATTTGACTCTTGAAAATCCACTTTTTGAGTTGGAAAATGGAGACTTAGGCAAGTCCAGTGACGCGAGTGGATTGGATAACCAGACTTGGGACCCAGGTGCAGTTTCTAAACACGAGGTGTTGTCACAGAATTGGCATAGTGGGTCTACTTCTGATATTGATACTGATGTCCATTCTCCAACCAGCTTGCACATGACTTCAACATCAAACTCACTGACGAGTTGGATGGTACCCTCAGTTCAACAATGGGGTAGTTTATGGTTGAGGCTTGATGGTGGAGATGATTTGATTCCAGGAAATGGCTTTGTTGATACCTTCATACACATCTCTCCACTCTTTCCAGTGGGATTTGAGTTTGCTTATCGCTGCCACTATTTCCTCTCGTTGGATGTGATGTCACATTTTAGTGAGTAGATTGATTTTGTGGTTGGGCAGGCCTTGGAACAGTTGCTATGAGCGTTCATTCGCACGCTGTTTACCCATTCATTCTTTCCACTTTGGTGAATGACTCTCACTGCAATTATTTCATGGAGATGTTTTGCTTTTTATTTGATGATGTCTTAATTATTGCAATGGTTTGGGTGAGTCAGTGTGCTTTGGACCTTTTTTTTGGAACTCGAAGGTTGAGTGTTAATGTTATGACTTCGGCTAGCTTCAGCATGGGCTTTGTTTGGTTGGTTGATTTCAGAGTTGTGGTAGCGGATGACTTGTTTCACATTTTGGTTATCATGTGGAGTCATGTCGGGGGTAATCTCTTATGGTTGAGCAAGGTGATTTTCATGGAGACTAGGGATGTGGTTGGTAGAGAGTTTATTGACGCACCCTTCTCTGAGTTCTTGTGGTAGGACATACTCCACGACATTGATTTCAGTTTCGGGCTTTGATGATCTTATTTCTCTGGTGGTCCAGTATAGGAGAATGCGGTTTGATGACATTGGTCAAGCTATTACGATCAGTGAGGCGCAACTTCGGCATGGTATCATTTTTCCGAGACTCACTTGGAACCCGGGAATCACATGGAGTTCTAGTGCAACATTCGTTTGGGATGAGAGAGCCAGTGTGGATTTTCTCGAGTTAACTTCGATGGCACCTTAGTTTGGTTCTTTTGAGGGACTTATTTTTGAGTGGATCGAGTTTTGGTGGTATTTTATCATGCTACTTGTAGGTGACTTTCAGGAGGCTTCATGTGTTGATACCTTGCAGGACAAGGATTTGAGCAGTTGGAGCTACAGACCACCTAAAATTATTTGGGACCCGGGGATCATTTTGGGTTTCGGCATGGATTCGGATGTGGATTGCAGGGCTCACTGGCATTGCTCGAGGACAAGCAATCTTTGGGAAGGGCGGACTATAATGTCCCCATTTTACGACATCCTCTTTCAATTAGGGTTGTTTCGAGCACACTTACTATTTTTAGTATGTGCTATTTTTAGCAGGGGATCTGGTACGGTGCTTCGGTCTTTGGTGAGCCTTCTTGAGCATCTCAGTCTCTCTCAAGCTCATGTTTCAGGGTGCAATTTACTATTTTTAGGACTTTATAAAAATAGTAAGTCAATTAGGGTTAGCCGGACCAGGTCAAGATGGGTCTCTGTAGCAATTCAGTCAATACAAATTTCTAAGGTTGAATCATTGAAAAAAATTGAAGGAACATTTCAAAAAAGTGAGCTTAAATAAAGTACCTTATACTTTAATGTTGAGGAATCATAAGGGGGACACTTTTGTACCTTGGTACCTAGTGGAATAACTTAAAGTCTTTTTAAAATAACTTCAAAGGGTATTTTATAATGAGCTTAATTGGGGGACGCTTAAGGTGGATTGGAGCTAATATTTAATAAAACTAATGGAAAATAAGACTTTAAGTTATATCTAATTATTTGCATCTTGGACACCCAAGTGAGGAGGAGAGTTTATAAAAATTAACTTAAATCAAAAGGCTATTTGAAGTTGGCGTGGGTTTTGGTGTTAGGGGTTTTGCCCTAACTTGTGACTTCTCTTTTAAATTCTCATGGGAGGCATCATTTGCAGCTTATGATGTATTGGATATTGATGTGCTTTGGCTTTGGAGCTTGGCTCTAGGGTTTGGATTGACTTGCTGAGACGAAAACCTCTGCAGGGACACCTTTCTTCGTGTGTGAAAGACCACATTAGGAAAGGATATTGGAGGCTTCATACAGGAGCTTCATTTGGGCTACAAGTTGCAGATTTCAGAGTTTAGTGATGAAGATTTTTTATCATTTTTGTAGTGGGTTTGAGTGTTTTTGGCTTGTGATGGCAATGCATCGATTTGGAGAAAGTTAAGTAACATCTAGGTGATGAATTTTACGAATTTTTGAGCACAACTTTTCTGAACCAGAACTCACATTTTCATTCATACTTCAGAGATGGGTTTGAGATTCAAAATGGGTATTGATTCATCAGCTCCCTCTCCTCAACGCGATTCCATCAAGCACAAGAAAGTGATTTTTTGATGAGTTTTGGAATTTTCTAAAGAAGGTTGAACTTCTCCAAGAGGGACGGCTTCTGGGGAAGAAACATCTGAATTCTCAAGTGCTGGAGCAGTCTACTTCTATTCGACTTAGTGGGGAATAATCAGGGGTTTGGCGTGGTTGAGCCAAGGGCTTTAGAGTTGGCATCTGGTAGCTGGGTGTCACCTTTGAGAAACTTCATATATGCTGTTTGACACCATTTCCAAGTCTGAAAATAAGCTTAAATCTGAGTTTGATGTTATTCATATATGACTGTAAATTTCTGCTAAAAAGAACTGAGCAATAAAGGCTGCAAGTTTGACCTTGTGCTTCATGGTCCATTTGTTGGGTGATATTATTACTTCTAGGCACTTCCTGTGTGTGGTGTTTAAGGCAATTTTTAATAGCTGTGGTTGATGACCTTTGGCGAGTTTGTGCTGGGTTTTGTGAGCTTATCTTATCGGTGAAAGTCGTGGCCCTAAGAAGACTCCTATCTGCTGTTAGGCATCCCTTCCCAGGTCTGAATGCTGTTTCTGAGAATGTTTATTGTAACTCATAAACTGTTAAATTCTGCTATTGAAATCAGATTATATTAAGCCTAGAATTTGATCCCAGCTAGTATGTTTTTTCACGTCTATCCATATACTTGTTATATATTTCTTGCAATGGTGAATATATGAATGGTATATGAAGACAAAGCAAAAATCTCTGAAACCAAACAATCAACAAATCAGAAAACAAACTCAGAAACCTCATACAGCAGTTGGAAAGTATCATTAAAAAAAAAAACGAAAAAAAAGATTTGGGGGTTGGTCATTACATAAGCTTTTTCACTAGAACAATAAAATATCCAAACTAGATTAGGTGAGCAGAATATGAGGAAACCCTAAAGAAGCTAGAAAAGAAAAATCCATATATGCTACAAAAATAAATAACATTGAGAAAAGAAGGCCCCTAATTGAAAGCTAGTTTCAGTTGATAAGGAAGTCTAGAGCAAATGAAGGGCCAACAACTTCATCATCAAATGCCATGAGAGTATCAATGTAATGTCCCCATTTTTCGAGTGATCATCTTGTGGAGGTACCTAGCCTATTTTATTCCCATAGGCTAAATTAGGAGTTATAAGGGAAAAATATTAAATTAATTATTTATAAAGTTATCTAAATAAATTAAATCATAAAGGTAACTTTATTTTAACTGATTTAATTAAAGTGTCTTAAGTGAAAAATAAAATAATATTTAAAGTCACTTTTAGGAAATATTAAAATATTCTTCTAGAAGCTTTATGGAGGTTATTTTGGATCTTTCTAGAAGGTCAAGGGTTTATTTAAAAGGTGATAAGAGCTGAACATTTGGGCATCTTGGATTTGGTTATTTCTTTCAGAATACTTGGAGAGCTTGTATTTGCAGGTTCAGCGTGTTCTAAGGATGAAAACCCTTAGAATTTAGTGGTTTGTGCGAAAACCCAACACCACTTGGAGGGGTAAATCCACCCAGGGTTTTCCATTGAGCTTATTGCAGGTATTTGACATTGAGAAGGAACTAGAAATGGTATTTTATTTGCAGGTTTACAACTGTTAGGGTTTGATATAATTTTGGCTAGGGTTTGGAGCAAATTGGGAGAGATTTGCAAGCAAAATTCCAAGTTGGGTATTTGAGATTTTGGGGAAGATATTGCAGATTCGACCTTGAGGGTTTTATGGCAGTTTTTTGGCATCCATATTGATGCATTTGTTGCAGGTATATCGCTGATATTATTTTACATTGTTGGGCGCTAGGGCTACTACACCCTATTTTGGTGTTTTTGGCAATTTCAAAGGTAAAAGATAATTTACAAAATTTATCCAAGCTGGGCGACTAGGTTTGGGCATTTTTGAAAGCCATTGGAAGTGGTTTCAGATTTTTATCAGCTCCGGGTGATTTTATATAAATTTCTGGTAATTTGGGTATTGTGTATTTTGAAGGATTCCATTACTTTACCCCTAGGGCTTGAAGGAGAAAGTTTAGATACAGATTTCACACCTAGGGTTTCACATCATTTAATCATATATTAACTCCTAGGGTTGCTTTAATCCAATTTGGACTTGAGCGCTAGGGTGTGGAGGAGATTTTGGAGAGTTGGCATCACCAAATTGAAATCAGCATTGTGTTTCAGACTTTCCAGTTATCTTCAGAAATTTCAGACTTGTTGGAGTCCAGATCTGAGTTGTTTCATCATCATATGGTCTTCTACATTGCTTATTGTTGACGTGGTTTTTGCGACCGCACCAACACAGAATAAAGTTTCCCAACGGATACCCTATCCTCTCTTGAACAAAGTTTCCTGCATGCTAAGATTGCGAGATAGATCATACATTTAACTCCAAGGTTCCGAAATACTTGGAACACCCTCAGTTGGTTTGATGTGAATTGTTGTTTTCTTACGAGGGGACTTACACAATTGTTCAGGATACTTGCAGTAACAACAGATATATGCTTTGAAGGGGATTTTCGTGCAAATGATTTGGCTTTGAAGTGCGAGTTTCCTAAAGTTACCCAGAAATGTGCGGAAAGTAAATGAGTGTAGGGCCTAAGAAACTTATACTCTATTCTAAATGCAAGATATGTGGAGCTCGGTTTCAGTAGACTTCAACCAAATTTCACTTGGCCTCACGTTGGACAGCTTCAGTAAAATTGGTGCAATCTTCAAAGGGATAGCATGAAATATTCAGATTATAATTTAGCATACATATACCATCAAGACGACGCATATAAGCATACAAATCACAATCGAAGTTAAACTCGAGATAATCTCCAGTTGACCACGCAAGGCGAGCTTGTCATCAACAAGTTGCTAGTGGTATGGAATAGAATGAAGCTACCTCAATAGAACGCCACACATCCAAAGTAAACTACTTGCATGAAATGAAAATTATGCTACTTTATGCTACTTGGATCCGAAAGGATGAAGAGACCTTGCTAGCTATCCATGACAAAGAAGAATTCCACCATCAATGAAAAGATCTATTATCATGAAAGTTTTACACAACAATCTCCACAAAAGTTTTCAAAGGGAAAACTTTCTTTCTTCTCCACACTATGCTATACTATCAAACAAAATGCCTCTACTCTGATCTCCAATCTCTAGTCTAATCTGATGTCTAATTTCTAATGATGTACAAATGAGGGGGACTCCCCCTTTTATAGATAGCCCAGTCCAATGGACGGCTAAGATTACAATCAAAAGAGTGGCTAAGATTAAGCCACCTCAGCCCTAACCCTAAAAACTGCCAGAATGGGGAGTGGTGTAATAAATGAGCAAAGATTCCCACTCACTCCCAAAAATAGTAAATGCAATAAATGCCCACAATCAGTCTTCTAGAAGATCCTCGTCCAGTAGTGCATTCCCATTCTCCTTCTCTCTGGCTGCAAACTCAATGAACCTGCCAAGTACAGCCTCAACCTCCTGAACTGAAATGGGTGGAATGCAATCAAGCTGGAACTCTAACACCGTGACTGATGTCTCATGCCTTGCACAAGATTTTCTCCAAGCAGCTAAGGAATCCTGTGTGCTCTGGATCAAACTGGAGAAAGTGGAGGTGTTCTCAAAGTCATCCTGCACGAAGGCCTTCACCTCTGAAAAGAAAGGCACCAGCCTACCCCTCAAATTATCTGCAGTCACCTCATCTGAATTCAACCGCCTAGCAAATATGGCCTCGAAGGTATTCTGGACTCCATCAATGATATTGGCCATAGCCTTCCGTATCCTAGTTGAATCCGCCTGTGCCGCGTCGAAGAAACCACGTCCCGTGATTGCTGAAGAATACCATCTAGAAAAATCATACCTGTCATTCTCCTGAATGACTCCTCTATCAATTAGCAACCGCAAAGGAACATGTCTCAATGCCTCAAGCCGCTGAATTACTTTGCTCTGATAAACAGAAGCATCTCCCCAGGCCTGATCAACTGCCTCCATTCGTGCCAAAATACCGGAAGCCTGCTGAAAAGCAAGAGCAAGGTCCTCCATAAACTTTTCTGTCTCAGCACGAACTCCTGTGACCCACTTATCTGCCTCCTGTGCCATCTTCCCTAATTCCAACAAGCCACTGATTGACTCTCTAGGTATCTCAGGTGGAAGCTCTATCACTGGAATTTCCTGCCCACGAGGACGAGACAACTGTTGCACATATCCAATCAAAGCCTTATGCTCTCTTTTCAATTTCTTATACTTTCCTTCCCTTTTAAATAATCTGTCCTTGAGGGCGAGGTAGGAGTTATCACACTCCTCTACAATCTGTGCACCTGTGGGACGTCCTAACTCCAATGTTGTGACCACATAATTTTCTGGTACTGCTTCATCTCGGTCACAATCAACCTGAGGCACTGCCACGTGAAGAGTGCGAGAGCCATCCTCCTCAATGGATATCTTTGAAAACTTCCGTGCTCTCTTTTTCTGTGGAGGCGCGCCGATCTGGTTCAAGAACTCTTCCATTTCAACTGCTGGATCAATCTCTTCGCTGGGGCTCCTTCTCATCCTATCCCTGAGCCAATCGGGTACTGTATACTGTATGTCAAATGGCTGCTGTTCTTGTGCCTCTACTTCTCGAACTTGTTCTACCTCTACATCATTCTGGTGAGGTTCATCATCCTCAAGTGGCTGAGTATCTCCTGAAACTATATCATCATCATCCTCCAAAGCCGTCTCTAACTCTTGCTGAAACTGAGGGTCAGTAGTAGTCCCCTCATCCGTCTGTTGATCAACTATACTAGGTGCGTTGACGCTCTGGCCAATTGACTCTCTCCGTGGAGGCCGATTATTTTCCTGTACCACTTGCACCTGATTCAATGCATTTCTTTGATCAGCAAACAAGGAAACCTCCTGTATACTTGGAGAACGTGTCTCCAATGGCGTAGGTGACTCAACTGCAACTCGTGGAGGCTCCGGCTGAACGGGCTCCTGCTGAACTGGCTCTTTCCTTCTAGACTCTAGACCTCGTGTGATTTGTTTCTTCCTGCCGGTGGTGGGTGTCCTATGATCTCCCATCAAATTGTAAGTCAAAGCAATTGACCTACTCTTCAATCTGCTTACCCGCCTGTCAACCCATGCTCTGGTAAATGTCAGGACCGAAATAGAAAGCGTGTCCAAGTCAACAACCTCTGGTTCTGACCAATCCAGGAGTGGAAGTGGAGTATCTCTCACTGCTCCATAATCTGGATGGACCACGTCCATGTCCTCATTCACCTGGTCTGGAACCGGAACAACTTCACACTCCCTAATCATGTTAATTGGCAACCAAGAGAACATTCTTTTCCTGACTTCAACCTCATCTGATGCATCAGCACAATAATCCTCAATATTTGCCTTGTGTTTAAATTCCTCTGACAGTACCCATTTGATGTTATTATGCGGATCATAGTGCTGTCGGCTGGTGTGATATGAAAAGTGGTAAAACTGAAGCTCACTCTCGGCTTCTCTAGCTGCCTGTAATGAAGGACACACTTCATCTGAATTGCCCATAACAATTGGGAAGTCAACACCTCCCTTCTTCTTCTTCTTCTGAATTTTATCGTAGGCAACCAATTGCCTAGATATCTCTAACATCAATATTCTATTGGTTGGGTACTTAGGCAGCCTATATGGATATGATGAAAAACCTTGCAGCCTTATGTAAGAAAACTTCGGAAACTGAATAAACCAGCACCCATACCTTTCAATCAATTCTTGGGCTTCTCTCGAAATCCTGCGATGCATCCGCTCTTGGAGTGTTCTCGTGATATGCATGGTGAAGGCGTCATTTGCACTCTTGTAGTGAGTAGTACTAGTCAGGTGCAACTGCGGACAAGCCTTGTGAATTTTGAACTAGTGTGAGCCACAACCAACAGGTTCCTTGTATGAAATTCTTCGATACTTTGTCATACGAGCCAGCATGTAAATGATGTAAGAGCTCATATAAAATGTCTTCATTCTTCTCAAGCTCAGGAGCTGCTCGTGCAAGTGGTCACTAATCATTGCAGCCCAATTGACGTAATCTTTTCCTTCCAACACGAGGTTGATGTAATAGAACATCCATGGCTCGAAAATAAATGACTGCGGGCAACCTCCAACTCTGCTCAGCATTATAATGAGATCACAGTACTCCTGCTTCAAGTCCTCTGCTATAATTTGCTTTGGCAACTTCGTCCGAGAGGGCTTAGGGTTACTCATCCACTGAGTATTGATTGTCGCTGTACATCTCTCGAATGCTGAAGCATACATTCGTTCAGCTCGTTCTTTGGACTTGTAAATCATGTTCCTGTGCACTGGGATTCCAAAAGCCTCGCCAATAGCTGAAGGAGTGAGGTTAGCGAGCACTTGTCCATCTGGTGACATGATTGATCTGTGATCTTTCTCATAGTAGTTGGCGCGCTCCATCATCAGCTCCGAGCACTGAATGGCTGGTGGGAAACCAGCAGCTGCATATAACCCACTTCGAACGATGTTGTGTGAAGTGGTCGAAGGTTGATGACTACCAATCCCCAGCATTCTGTTCTTGAAAGTCTCTAGGTTGATGGAGCCCAAGTTCGTATCTGTCAGCTTGCCCAACTTTGAAGTGAACTTTGATTCTGGCATGAATGTCTTGCTCAGTTTCTTTATAACAACTTGTCTGGATGCACCATTATTGTCCTTGCTTCAGCCATCTGCAAAATAATAGACATCCATCAGCAAATTAATTTATAAAATAAAAACAACATTGTGCAGGGGCTGCCAGTCGACTTTGAGAAGCTGCAATAATATTTCTTATTCGCAAACCTCAGCTTCTTCTTCAACAAATTCGAGCTTCAATCACTTAGAAAGTCTCAGCAAATTCAACACTTTCAGCAACTTCAATCAGCAATCTAAACTTTTGTAAATTCGTGCTTCACACTTAGCAAGTGCGTACTTCACAAGCTTCAGCAACTTCGCTCTTTGAATTCACACTTCTTCAATTTCAAATCAGCAAGTTCGCACTTTTTAAACTCTCAGCAATATCCTCTTCAAATCGAAATTCCTTCACTTGCATTGCAACTTTAAACTTCAGCAACGAAATCGAGCTTCAGCAACAACTCAAGTAAATTCGCACCTTTTCAATCAGCAAATAACTTAGCAAGTGTGCACTTTCTCAACTCCAGCAACTCACAAATTTCAGCCTTCAATCTTTAGCAAAATTTTGAACTTCTCAAGCTTCAGCAATCCAGTCTTCAGCAACTCACTGCAATGTCTAACTTAGAGAAAATCGAATTCCCCTCAGCTGTGAAAAAGAAGTGAGAAATTTCTCAATCTTATAGCAAAAATTGAATTCTAGAAGGAGCTAAATATCGTCAGTGCATTAAATTTCCACTACTCCACTTCAAGAATTCAAATTTTCCCTCTCTAGTATTTCTGACACTTGTCTAAGAATCTCAACCTTCTAGAAGTTCAACTTTGACTGGCATCCTTCAATTTACTTTCGAAAATGTTTAATTAAATTTCATCTTTTAATCCATTTAATTCCCCAGCCGAAGCTCTGTCTTGCAAATTTTAAATTTGAATCATCTCTGACGCTTTGGAAAATTCATCTGTGAAGAACTGGATTAAAATCATCTAGGAAACTCATTTCGAATTCATCATTCAAAGCATTCTCCTTTCAAAAATCATTTTATTCAAATTTGCCTTAGAAATTTTAAAATTTTCCTTAGGAAAATTTCACAATTCAAGTGCGGATTAAATTCTTCATCCAAAAGCGCTGGCGAAGTGCGGAAGACATATAAATCCATTTCTCATCCCAAATGTCCAGTACCCAGAAGAAAATTTTCTCCAGAATTTGTCGAATCTATGGGTACTCAACGAACGGGTTCATTTAAATTTTAAATTTTGAACCTTGGAAAATGTTATTCAATCAATTTAAATCTGTTCTTCATCTCTGTGAACATCTTGTTGCTCTGACTCGGAAATTTTTTAATTCGTCCTGCAATGCCAATATCTCTGACTTCATCACTGGAAAGTTTGCTCGTGCTTTAGGAAGAATTTTCACCATGTTGTACCCAAACCAAATTTTTTGCTTCATCAAGGCATTTTGCATTTTAAAGTCTAAATCTTGCTAATTTGATGTAAAACACAGTTTTGGGCAATGTCAAGCATGGAGTAGTTGTCAATAGTTTGTTAGTCAAAGTCAGTTATATTGAACAAAACCTGAAGCGGAGGCTCAAAATAAAGATCTTCACGACGAAGGAGCATCTCATGACGACATTTCATATTGCAGACGGTATTTTCAATGATCGAAGCAGAGTTTTTAAAGATCAAATCATGGAGATTTTTCAGAGGAAAAGCCCAAAAGCGCAAGTATAGCTCAGGGGCGCCCAACTTGTTGGAGGTCAAGATCTTGTCTAAAATGCTCAAGCATCCAGTCAATCTCTTCAAAATTAGTCTGGCTATCCGTTGAGCTATCCAGCGAGGCGTTCCGAGAACCACAACTCCGGCAAATCGCGACAGAAGTTAAAATCCCTAAATTTTAGGAGATGAGAAATTTGTCTTTTCCAGGCAAAAGCGCACCTCTAGCTTGAGGGCGCCCATCTTGAAGCAGGGGTAAATCTCGATAGTTTCGATGCCGGATGCAGTCAATTTGTTCACAACCAGTCTGCTTATCCGACGAGATATCAAGCGAAGTCATCCGACTCTCAGAGTTCAGGCGGCAGTCGTCCAAAGATTAGCTTAAAATGGAGTTTTCATGTTTCTGAGCTTCTTCGTTTATGCCCAGTGCAAGTACAGGCCAGGGGCGCTGGCTTAAAGGACCCTCCAAATGGCATTATTTGCAGACAGAATCTTCATAACATCAGTAGTATTCTAGCCTGGCTCCGCAACGCATCATTCAGCTTGTCGATCCGACGTTCCTGGTGGTCGTGGCGGAGATTCTACCAAGCACGTAATTTTTACGGGCAGACCATCAAATGATTTTCAGTGTATTTCCACAGTTCAAGGGCGCCTAGCCTTTAGGCCTGTCAGATGAGCCCGTTCGCGTTCGAAGTCTTCACAACTATTGAGCGTAATCAATTTATCTTTCCAATGAGCATAGCCGTCAGCCTTCAGCATTTGGCAGTTGCTCGTGCGTGCGAGGTCTTTGGTGTCATACTACAAAGTGAGGATGTCCAGAAAATGGCCAAGTCTGGTAGCGGTAAACATAAATAAAATACGCACTGGAGTTTTTGAGGTCTTAGAAGCAGTTTTCTTGCCTCAATACCTCCAGGGACTTCTCTTGAGGGCCCTTCTAGCTGTCCGTTAAAACAGATAGTGCCTGAATCGGGTCATCCCAGCTCCAGATGTCAGAGGTCAAAGTAGGGTACTCGGATGGAAGTTTGATTTTCGTCAAAATAACACCAGTGCAACCTAGAGCCAGGGGCGCTTTTGTTTTTAAGGCCCTTAACACAACTTTCAGGTGTCATAAATACAGCCGTTGGATGCAGAATGTCTCCAGTCATGCAGTAAGCTTCGTCTCGTATCAGCAGGGTTCACCGTTTGCCGGCAGCAGCTGTCTGAAGTGTCAGACTAAGGTAAGTCTGGAACCCGTAAAGCAATTTAATCAGGTGCGCCTAATTTTTCAAGGGGTTAAACGATGGATTTTACAGTAGTGTCTCCCAGCAGACATTTCTTCCTTGTTCAGTAGGCTTTCCAATGAATTCTTCAGAACAGTCTCAGCATCACCCGGTCATCCGGAAATCAGTATCGAAGTTGGCCAGTCGTGACAGTGCTGTCAGCTATTAAATAGGGAGTTAGTAAAAAATGAAGTATCTTGAGCAAATGGACGCCTATGTGCTTAAGAGATGACTTTTGGAATCAGTAAAGTCAAACGATGAATCTCATAGCTTCAACCAGTTTGTCAACTGAAGTTCAAAATATGCTTGTTCAGAAATGGTGATTTTCTATTTTTAGCGCCATTGCATGATAATAAGTATTTTATTATTATTTTCAAATTTGAACTTCTAGTCAGTGGCAGTTGAACTGAAAGGCAACCAATCGGAGGATTTCTATTCTGGTTAGGGTTTATGAATTCTTGCAGTCACAATTCAGTGCGAATTTCCTCTTATTTAACATGGCGCAAGCTTCATTGTTGATCACAAGCTTTCAAGAGAAATTCGATTTTCATTAAGGGCAAATTCATCCTTGAGTGAAATTCGTGATTTTCAATTGCAAGTTCATATCTTCAAAGAGAAATCGAAGTTATCAATTTTCAAAGCAACTTCAGAGAGTTCGAATTTTATCAAAGGGAATTCATATTTTTAAAAGATAAGTTCGTGGTTTCTCATAATTTCAAAGGGCGCATTTCAGAGCAATTCGCAAATCCTTCAGATCAAAGGCGTATTTAAACTTCAAGTTTCAATTGAAATTCGCAAGCCTTTCAAATATTCAAAGGCGTATTTCAATTCTCAAAGGCGTATTCCAATAATCAAAAGGCGAAACCTCAAATTTAATACAAATTCGTATTTTCTTCAAGGAAATTCGAATTTCATCCATATTCAAAAGGCGCAAATTTCAAGAGAAAATTCGTGGTTTTCAATTCCAAGGCGAATTCCTCCAGTTAAAGGCAAAATCTACATCAATTCACAGAGGCGATTTTTCCTAACATATCTTTTTGCAGATCAAAGTTCACAATTGTCAGCAATTCGAAGAAATCTTGGGCGATTTTCACAGAAGAAGACTTCAAAAAACGTCTTTTTCATCCTTTGATCTCAGATTTCTCACAAAATACAAATTGCATGTTCCTGAAATTGGCGAATTTGGCAAGTCTCAGTATCTGGATCATTCTTATATAGTTTTCTCGAGTTAAATTTGTGCGTTTGATTTTTCATGAATTTTTAGCTTCAGAACATTCGTTCTCGAATTGCTAATTTTCTCAAGTGGAAAATCTTTGTACAATCAAGTAGAAGTTGAATTTTCGCAAATCTGACGTTCTGGGTTGTCTTAGAATCCTTTTCTGGACAAAACCCATATCTCGGATTTTTCGCTGAAAATAATTCTTCGAAAGGCTATTTTTAACTCTCACAGGCTATTTTTAGCTTTCCAGAAATTTTGTCAGAATATAGTCAAGTTCACAGTCAACAGGCAAGTTTTTCAGAATGCAGTTCACTCAGCTCGAATACAGGACCAAAACCGTCCTTACCCATGATTTCCGCAGGTTGGTTGAGACAGATCTTCACAAAGTATTACCAGAAGCAGTGCTAGACCCAGTTAAGATCAGAAGTTCAATCATTCAGAATATTGAGCAGTCTGGTTTACTAGAGGCCGCTTCCATACCTATCTCCGTGCACTGTATTGAATTCGTGATGTCTTGCATTAAGCATTACAATTCTACTACTCGTGAGATAGTGTCAGTTGACGGACGGGTCATTTGCAGTCTCAAACCTTTGGACATCGAAAGGAGTTTTGGCATTCCTCAACACCAGAACAGCTTAGTTGTTTCTATGGAGCAGTGTGCGCAGGCATTTGATGCTGATATGGACAAGTGTCAGAAGAAGATGGCAGAAAGATGGTTAAAACAAGCAAAGAACAGATTGCCAAACAATGTGGGTCGCGGTGAATACAAGGATGAGTATGCGATTCTAATCACACTCCTGAATCGTGTCTCAGGTCAAGAACATCAAATGTTTTCCAGCCTTGGATGTATTACATTATTGGTCGCATCATTTCTGGGCAGGAGCATTATGACTGGGCATCCTTCATCAGTGACATTCTCCACAGGCAGATCACCGGTTTCTTAGTTGCCCATGAGTTTCACATGTGTTCATATCTCGTGTACTTGATCGCTTATCAGGGTCAGTTCCGAGGACTTAACACCGTGGGCATCCTCAGTGTTCAGAAAGTTTATCAATATTATGATCAGCTTGAGTTCACCAGAGCTGAACGTCATTTCAAGCGTGTTCACGAAGCTTTTTTGACTTATACAGTGAGGAACTTGTGGGTAGGGGGTTACTGCGTTAAGTATCTCGGCTGATTGCTTGGTAGGGCAGCAATGGATGGATGGGCGGATTGGTTTATTCAATTCCCAACATACACCTACATCCGAGTTTACGGCTTCACAAGAAATCCAGCTATGCTTCCACGTTATCCTTCGGATAAGACAATCTTTCAGGAATTCCTAAGACAGATGCATGATGTTCATCGTCTTCTTCGCCGCAGGCACAGACCATCTCTCAACTTTCCTTTTCAATTTGGAATGTATTGGTGCAAATCGGCAATTGATAGTAAGATCGCAGGGCAAGAACTTGAGAAATATCATCTTAAGTATCTTGTCGAAGCACGTGCCTATGACCTTTCAGGTCATTATACAGCTCGCCTTGCTGGAGGCACATATCACGAGCCTTCTATGGAGGATTACTAGGCAAATTGCGCAGATGACTTCGAGGTTCGCAGACGCAGTTACGGCCGTTTCTCTCTCTCACAGATTTATGTTTTCTTATCAGAGGATGTGGGAGGTTTATCAGATGACGAGGGAGAAGTTCTTCCTCATTGAGTTTTTTGAAGGCAGTCGATACCCCAACCGTTGCCCAGTGATGAATTGATGCGCCAAAAGG
>VDFB02281492.1:545494764-545788272 GCA_007258455.2 Sequoia sempervirens
TACACAACCGTTGCCAGCAGTAGATTGGTACGCCAAGGAATATGCAATGGTCAAAGAGAGGTCAAGTAGAGTTATTCAAAACAGTATACTTTACCTCGACAGCAAGAAGACAAGGAGGGTAAGTGTTCCCAGAGCAGAGCCGCCAGTAATGGTGAATCCTTCGTTACCTTCCTCGTCAAAACCTAACAAAAAGAAGAGGAGTAATCCTCCCAAGAAAGTACAAGTGCCAAACAATTCAAAGGGCATACATCGCTACATACAGAGCCCCGATGATATCCTATCACGTAACCGGGCCAGAGGTCGGGCCAGAGCGCCCGCCAAGACTGAGGTTCAGCCTCAAGTTCCTGCTAATCTCGGGGCCAGAGTCTTCACCAACCGCTACAATTCACATCAATTGGATTTAGACTTCCACCTCGCAGTTGGGTCTTCGGCTAATATCTTACTCTCATCAGCATCATTTGGTGAGTGCAAAACCCTTCTAGTAGCATTAGCCGAAAGATCAATCTTGGATCGGGTTCGCCTAGGAAGGAAGAGGAGACACCATCCCTTCCGCTCTTAATCATTCTGATTTTGATGACATTTACCAGGATGCGCCGGACAAAAGAGTCAAGAACATGGTTCACGTAGAGAGAAACACTGACATGGAGATTGTCGTTGAGACTGTCGTACCTCCACAGGGGAAGAACTTGGCTGAATTAGAATCTCAGGATTTTGAGGTTATCACAGTCAACCTTGGTCGCAGCACACGCCAGACTCAGGTTGATCTTCTACAAGTTGCTACGGACAGTGCCAGGGATAGAATACTAAAGGATGGAGACGATAAGGCAGCCCTCAAGGCTGAAATCAGACAGCTTCGTCAGTATATTTCTAGCCTTGTGCATAGACCCGATGCCATTAGTACACTCCCACCGATGCTTGAGCCTCCAGCAGAGCAAAGTCAACTCAATCACTTGGTTGCATATGGCAAGAGTTTGGAGGAATGGGAGGAGTTCGTTGCTAGAGGCCGTACTATGCTTACAGAGTTATATCAGTTGCGGTACAATGCACGTGAGCTCTGTCTTCGTCTTCAGGATGAGGAAAGAGATATGGCAATTAACAAACCCCGGGACGAGATTATGATTGCTCACCTGAGTGTGGCTTATGATACAGTCATGGATGCAGAGGACAGAGAGGCTATCTACTCTTGGAAGACACAATTGGTTTTCAGGGTAAAGATAGAGGACAGTTTAGCATCAGAGTTGGCTGAGAGTAGAGAGCACGTCACTAGTGCACTCCGGTTTGTGAGGACTCTAGTATCTCGCTTACCGTGCCGTTATCAGATCGAGGGTGGTGCCTACGTGGAGCTTACCGATGTTCAGTCAGAGCTCCAGGCACTCATTCATACCATTTTCAGTGGGGAGACCATTGGCTGTAAGATTACTCAGCTTACAGTCATGTCAGCATTGTTCGACGAGGCAATGAGGAGTAGGGGCGAACTTCAGTCTCAGATCACAGCTGGTGAGGATATGCTGCATCGACATAGCATTCTTCGACAGAGTCTCATAGCTCCAGATAGTGATACAGTCAACAATCTCGTTGAGGGATTGATTGCTCGAGATCACGACCAGTAAACTTCAGTTTCACCTCTCAGGATAGACATTACACACACGAGTTGAACTGAGTGTTACCCTTTCCAGTTAACTCGAGGTTGTCATCACATGCATATCTATTCTGAGACTCGCCTTTCACACTTGGAGTTTCTTTTTAGGGTTTTTCGTTAACTGATGGTAGTCTTCCAGTTAACATGCTTTCAATAAGGACGTGCATGCTCGCACAGTTGTCCATTTTTAGATTAGATGTTTCAGTTAAACTGAGGGTAGTTTCCCAGTTAACTGTATAGTTTACTTAATTAGGGTTTGGCGCATAGCTTGCATGCATTGCGAGAACTATAGATGACACAAGGTGATTTTAGGGTTCCCTACACCTTGATGTATATAAATAAGAGCTTATGCTCATTTGTAAATAACTTTTGCTTGAGAGAGAAATATATGCTGCGCCTACCTTGCCCTCAATATTACTCTTTTTGGTACTTGTTCATGTGTCTTCACTATTGCAATTGATTGTTATGCCACATAGGGTTTCGAAAGATTGTAATGCTGAATTCTTTCCATAGTTTAGATATATCTGTTTGAACATCTTTATCATTGAAGTCAATTGTTATGCCACATAGGGTTCCAAGAAATTGAGATGATAAATCTGTTTTGTGTTAATTTACCATTGTGATCAATCGTTATGCCACATAGGGTTTCGAGAAATTGCAGTGATAAATCTGTTCTGTGAATCTTTATCATTATAATTGAAGGTTATGCCACATAGGGTTTCGTGAGATTGTGGTGATAAAGGCTGTTTGTGAAGACTTTACTTTTTCAATCGAGTGTTATGCCACATAGGTTCCATAAAATTGTCTTGGTAAAGTCTTAAATCTGTTTTGTGTTCAATAAGCTGGTTTAGATTGAGATGATAGTTGCGCCACCTTGCCCTCAAGTAGAGAATCTAAACCCGTTTATCGTCAGTTAGTCAAACCTTGCTCCGTTTCCTCTCGCTCTGTTTTCCTGAGGAGATTGGATAGATTAAATTTAAGTTGTAGTTAGTAGATCTGCAAAACCAGAGAAAACTCAGCTGCAACGTATAGGTTCTTTCAAGAAAGCCTTGTGCCTCTACAGCTGAAACAAAAAGACAGGACATAGTTTTAGCTTATTTTCCTTTGCAAGTATATTTGTCAAAGCACAACGAGGGAGCTTCCCCTCCATAATTTGAAGAGCACTCATTGCGTAGTGTACACAGGCTGTTCATAACAACTTCTACTCCAGAGGTGTTAGTTGTTACGCCAACACACCACCTCCAGAGTCTAGGCGTATTTTCTAAGGAAGAAAATACTTTTCCTTAGAAAAATTTTAAATCATCTTGAAAACTTTTTGAAAATTTCGCCTTGGAAAATTCTATATTCAACTCAATCACTTTACCCGTGAGAAAAATTTATTTCACTTAGAAGATCTTCCTACAAGCACATCATATTTTAGTTCCATCATCTTCAACGCCTTAGGAAAAATTCTATTATTTTGGAACTCCAATGCCTAGCATTTTTGTTTTATTCATCACCTTGCATTTTACTTCACACTTGAGAGATATTTGAATTTAAAATTCCAACGCCTTTTATTCTTCACTCACCACCCTAGGCGCATCATGTGTGAAGAGAAACAAGCTCTCAACCCCTAGCATTTTATTCACCCTTGGCAATATTTTCTAACACCTTGGCACTTACCACCTTGGGCGCACATAGCACTTGAAGAAGAATAATAACCACGCCTAGCATTTACCTTGTTTTCACCACGCCTTGGAGTATTTCACTTCACCCTTTACCTTATTCGTCACCCTATATTCACTTTTACTCTCCTCAACTTGGGCGCATTTTGGCTTGCATGAAGAATGACTCTTGGACTTCTCCGTTTTCGTCTTCACATGCCCTCTTTTGGGCGCATTTGAGCCTAGGAGGAGGATGGGCGCATATAAGAGGGTGAGAAGGATTTTAAATTGCCACGCCTTAGCATGTGACTCTTCACCTCCCTTATTTTGTCTTCACATGACTCCTTTTGGGCGCATTTAGGCATGTAAGGAGGACGAAATTTGTTGACTCCTTTGACCTTTTGCATTTTGGGCGCATTTTTCATAGGGAGAGGGATGAAAAACTTTGACTCATTTGACTTCTCTTTTTGGGCGCATTTCCACCTATTTCAGGATGGGCGCATTTTGAGGGGTGAGGAGGACGAATTTCTTGCCTTAGAATATTTTTCAACTTTCATCAGCTTCCCTTGGGCGCATTTTGGCTAGGCAGGAGTATGAAAAATGTTGACTTTCTTTGACTTCATTGCTGGATGGCCGCATTTTGGCCTAGGAGGTGGACGAAGTTTATACTTAGAATTTTCTCCATGCTTCCTCATCAACTTGGGTGCATTTCCAGGTAGCTACAGGATGAAGTTCCAGACTTAGCCACTTTCCCTCGTTTTCGCCAGCTTCTCAGTGCCTTACTATTTATAGTAAGTCTCTCGATTTTTGCATCTCTGAAGCTCAGAACGATTTGAAATTTCAAACACTGCATCCTCACGACCTTGTTACCCTGTTGACACTGCTATTTTTAGTTGGCCTGCTATTTTTAGCCCATTTCTGAAGGTGATTTGCTATAAATAGTAACTGCTTGCTTCTGATACCTTCATAGCTCCGATTGACTTGAAATTTGAATGATGCGCTCCTCACCACGTGACCTTCCTGCTGACATCAGCGCATGCAACTGATTTGCTATTTTTAGCCTGTTTCCAAAACGACCTACTATAAATAGTAAGTGCTCCGTTTGTCTTCAAATTTTACCAGCAGATAGCTTGGAAGATGCTGATCGCGGTGGTATACATCGGTTTTCGAAAATTTTGACTTTTTACCCCTCTTCCGCCCCGAAGCTAGAAACCCTAATTTGTTGCATGCATATCAAATGGTCTCCGTTTGTTTTCGTTTCTGTTGCATTGCGATCAGCTCATGATTCTGAAGTGCTGGGAGGCGGCTGCCGGGATGCACCTGCTAAAAATAGCAAGTTCCTTAATAAGTGATCATCTCTGTTTGCATGTCACATCACTACGTAGCTCTCGAAAAACCCATAAAGAATATGCCGACATGCAAAGAAAATCCTGACATGCAAACCCTAAAAATAGCCCCAGAAGGCTGAACTCTGAAAGTTGTCGTCTCATTTTGCATGTTATATCGTCGCGAAGGTCTTTGAAAACCCAGAAGGAATCTCCAGACATGCGTGGAAGAACTCTGCATCCAAGCCCTGAAATCTGCTCCGGAAGCTGAACTGCTAAAAATAGAAAGTTGCCTGTTTCAGCTCAAATTTTGCACACGAGCAGCTTGATGTGTTCCGAATGCAGTGTGACTGTCGGAATTTCAAAAATGCTGAAAGATTGCCTTGAATTGCACACTTACTAAAAATAGTAAGTACTCAGAATCTGATGAAATTTCAGTGGAAACCTGCTGGAAGCACACTGACAACAGCGTTAATCTCATATTTCAATTTATTCACTTCATTCGACCTCGGATTGACCAGAAGGATGGAAACCCTAATTTCAGACTTGGCCAAATTTCACGTTTAAGCCCAAAAGACGGGAACGTCCCCGAAAAGCAGACCACAGAAAAGAGAAAGACAGAGAGAGAGAGACAAGAACCAAAGCCAAAAAGGACTAGAATGGAGCAGAAATTAGGGGTCCCCATTTTAAATGGGGCGATGTGTGAAAAGGTCACAACACTTATCTCATTGCTATTGGAGCTATGCATCATCCGGGTATGTTATAATTGTTGAACACTCGAATACTTAGGGTCTGTCTTGCTGTTACAGTCTGAATAAACACCATATCAGACCTGATTTATTTGTAATCAGACCTCATATTTCATTAATAAAGGGTTCCTTTGGTATTGCTAAGTTGTTTGTTATGTTCTCTCTTATTTGGTACTTGTAATTGCATCACAAACAATCCAAAATTCAAACAACAAAACTCAGAAATTCATATCAGAACCAAAAAGTCAGAATTCAGAGGTTTACCTGACAAGTGTTTGATAAATTGACTAAGGATCAAATTGAGAAAAGAACAGTGAAGAATCGGTAGGGGTTCTTACAATCAATAAAGGTCTACTGATGTAAATAGGAGAATGGCTTAAGCTAAGAGATCTAGGAGATCAATTCTAAATGAAACAAGGTATTCCCCTTAGAACCTCTTAAACTCCATAATCAACAAACTTCTGGAGGTTGAGATAAAAATTTGTAAGCAAGGAGTACCATTGGCCCTTGTAACAACCACCATTGATTTTTTTTTTTTTATTTGTTTGCCAGATGTGATGTGTCTGCAGTTGTGTTCTTGTTTGTTCTTGATTCACATGTTTTCAACATAGCATAGCATACATAGGAAACATTGCATAGAAAAGAAATAACCATGAAATAGCATTGTCTTCAGATTGGATCATAACATATCATAATGGCAAATGATGACCAATGAAATCAGACTTAAAGAAGAGTATTTCAGACCTGATAACAATGAATTACAGACCTGATAACAGTCATACAATAGCAGCAAATGCTTGCAAATTTGCACCAAAAGATAGATACAATAGATGCTAACCCACCACAGCAAACTCACATCATAGAACAGCTGCACGGACTCCAAAATGAGAAGATTACAGGTCTATACATCAGCAGACCCGACTGTGCAAAGCTCCCAAATTGGCATGGCTCCCTAGGAGGGGCGATTTGCTCCTAAAAATCAATTCTTCACCAAAATCTGCCAATGGGTACTTGAAATGAGGTGCCCAGCTATGAGGAGTCTTTTGGAAAAATATACCCAGAACCAAACCTCAAACACCAACTGAGCTACGAACAAATCACCACTTCCAGCCACTGTGTAAAATGGATTTCTAGAATTCTGGAAATGAATATCAAACCTCTGATAATGCGTCTTATCACCTCCAAACACCACCAAAATGAAGCAAAACCTCAAGCACACCAAACCCTTCAATCCCACATCAAAACATTGAGAAAATCTTCATTATTCAACCCCAAAAATAATGAAAATTAGGATCTCTGTAAGCATAACGGTGATCCCTGAAGTAGAACCACTCTTTCCTGCTAGGGTGGATCTTTCACCACCGAAACTAGCTACTAACAGTGAGGGTTTTTGTCTTCAACTCGCAGAAATAGAACCCTGGAAGCATTCCAACATCTTATTATGTTGCCAAATGATAGATAATGAAATGAGAGCCAAAGAGATGTTTTTATAAATGAGGGAAGGAAATTAGGGCAACCAAGTTTGAATTCACTTTCCCTCCAAAACCCCACGCCCCCCTCATAAGCCTTTTTATTTATTTTAAATTCTTTATGTCTCCCTTAAGCTAGGCATCCACTTTTGGAGGCAATAATTTGGCTTTTAAAAACAACTTAATTTCACCTTTTCCTAGGCGTTAGACAAGGGGCCTTTTAATGAACACATGGCCCTCACTTAAATTATAAAGTAACTTTATAACATAACTTAAGTGATGGAAAATACAAATATTAATTTGATTTCACCCTTAATACTCACCAACGCCCAAACAGGAAATAATACACTATTGGAGAAACAGAGGTTGGGACCAGCTGCCAAAAATACACATACTAAAAATAGTAAGTGTGCCCAAACACCAAACTGGCACAATCTGAGATGCACTATGGCTTAATATAAATAGTAAGTACTGAAAAACGACCACTACTACAAATAGTAACCCCTACTAGAAAACACTAAAAACCACCACAAAGCCCAACATAGGCTCTGAGTCCCCTAACCAACTCCACTTAGCCTATGAGAACCCTGGAATAGGCTACTAGAACTCTCCAACTAATTAGGTGCAAGAAGGCGATATTATAGTCCTCTCTCCCCAAGATTGCTTATCCTCAAGCAATCACAACTCTAGATGTTGTAATATCTGCTCACTCTCCCAAGTAGCATCCTCCATTGGCAAATTCTTCCACTTCACAAAATATTCCTTAATCGCCCTCTTCTGCAGAGTATGCTCCCTGGCCTCAATCATAGCCTCTGGAACCAATATCAACTTGCTTTCCTCATCCAAAGGAGGCAACTTTGTAGAAGGAATGACATTCTGACCAAGTGCCTTTTTAAGGCGAGAAACATGGAAGAAATTGTGCACCTTGCTACTCTCAGGTAGCTCCAACTCATAAGCCACCTCTCTGATCCTCTTGTTGACTTTGAATGGTCAATAAAAATAGGGCTTAAGTTTTTCTGAGCCACTTTTCTTGAGTGGATTTCCTGTAAGGCTGCAACCTCAAATAAACCATGTCCCCTACCTCAAAAGCCTGCTCAATGCAATCCTGATCAGCATATAGCTTTTGTTGATTCTAAGCATGTTGTATATTATCTATCAGAGATCTCATGATATCCTGACTCTCCTGAAGAAGATCTCTGACTCTAAGCACCCGACAATCTTCATAAAGCAAATCAACAAAGTTGGGAGCTTCATAACCATACAATGCTATGAATGGAGACATCTTGATGGACATATGGAAGGTAGAGTTGTAGCAGAACTCTCCCAAATGCAACCATTTAACCCACGCCTTTTGCTGCCCTGAAACATAGTTGCACAGGTAACCTTCCACCCATTTGTTAACCACCTCAATTTGCCCATCAGTCTGGGGATGAT
This sequence comes from Sequoia sempervirens, assembly GCA_007258455.2. Taxonomy (NCBI): domain Eukaryota; kingdom Viridiplantae; phylum Streptophyta; class Pinopsida; order Cupressales; family Cupressaceae; genus Sequoia; species Sequoia sempervirens. Next base: position 545,503,024 of record VDFB02281492.1, read on the forward strand.
GACTAGTGCTAGGAGTCAACTCCATGCCACACAATCTGAATAACTCCTGCCAAAACAAACTCATGAACTTGTTGTCCCTGTTATTGATGATGGTCTTAGGTGTTCCATGAAGCCTAAACACCTCTCTAAAGAACAAATCTGCCTCTTGCACCATTGTATGCCCTGCTGATATGGCAAAAAATGAGCAAATTTGGTCAATCTATCCACCACCACATAGATACTATCCTTCCCCTACACCTTGGGGAGCCCTATAATGAAGTTCATTGATATACTTTCCCACTTCTGAGTAGGAATGGGTAGGACCTGCAATAAACCAACAAAATAAGTATGTTCGTTTTTGTTTTGATAGCACACTTGGCACTCACGAACATACTTGAGAATGTCATCTTTCATCCCTTTCCATGAAAATCACTCATGGATCTGCCTATATGTCTTATAATATCCAAGATGACCACCCATAGGAATATCATGAAAAGCCTTAAAAATCTGCACTTTCATCTTAGATTCATGTACTAACCAAATTCTTCCCTTGTAATTTATAAGACCATCCCTTACCTAGTACTTATCATTCTGCAATGAACCATCAAGAATGTTGTTTGCAAATGCATTCTTGGCATAATCAGCTTGTATCCTCTCCTTCCAATCTGCCGATATGATTGAAATTGAAGATAAATGTGGACTTCTAGACAAGGCATCAGCCACCACATTCCTCCTCCCTTTGACATATTCAATGTCAAAGTCATACCCTTGAAGTTTGCTTACCCATTTCTACTGCCTCTCATTGAGATCCCTCTGATTAAGGAAGCATTTAAGGTTGTTATGATCAGTCTTAACCAGAAGTCTCCCTCCAACAAGGTACTGTCTGAATTTAGCTAAGGCATGCATGATTGCCAACATCTCCTTGTCATAAAAGGAGTATGCTCTCTCACCTCCTCTCAACTTCCTACTCTTAAAGGCTATGGAATGTTTGTTCTACATGAGGACAGCACCTATATCTTCACCTTAGGCATCACATTCAAGCTCAAAAGGCTTGGAAAAATCTAGAATTGCTAACACTGGGCATGTGCTCATGATTCGTCAATTGCTTGAAATGATCAAAGGATTGTTGCGCTAGTTCAAACCAAACAAATGCCCCCTTTTTGGTCAAATTTGTGAGTGGGGCATCCAACTGAGAGAATCCTTTGACAAACCCTCTATAGAACCTGCAAAGACAAAGAATCCCTTCAATTGTGTAAGGTTTGTAGGTGGAAGTCAATCAAGAATAGCCTTAATCTTTTTTAGGATCAATGCTAACTCCACTAGAGTTGATTATGTGTCCATGATAAAACAACACTGACATACCAAACTCACCACTTGGACTCCTTGGCAAACAATGACTCACTCTCCAAGATGCTCAAAACCTCATCCAAATGCCACAGATGTTCTTCCCATATCTAGTATAAATAAGTATATCATCAAAAAATATCAACACAAACTTATGCAACTGCTTACTAAATATTCTATTCATGCATGATTGGAATGTAGCAGGAGTGTTAGTCAACCCAAAGGGCATCACAAGGAACTCAAAGTGACCATAATGGCATCTGAAGGTTGTCTTCTCAATATCCTCCTCTCTAACTTTGATTTGATGGTAACCAGACCTCAAGTCTATTTTAGAAAAATAGACGGCTCCATATAGCTCATCAATGAGCTCATCTATCCGCGGGATGGGGTATTTGTTCTTGATGGTCTTCTTGTTAAGTGCCCTGTAATCTATGCACATGCGCATAGTCCCATTCTCCTTCTTCACTAACACCACGGAAGAAGCAAATGGACTCTTACTTTGTCTTGTGTGTCCCATGTCCAAAAGCTCCTTAATTGCCTTCTCAATTTCATTCTTATGTCTCTTCGAGTGCCTGTATGGTGTAGTGATGACAAGCTTAGGCCCCTCCTCCAACTCAATCACATGCTCAATGCCTCTATTAGGAGGCCTAGCTAGAGGTATGCTACCAAAGACCTTGCTTCGCTTGGATAGCAAAGCCTGAATGTCTGGTAGATAAGAGCGCTTCTCCTCTTCTGCAAATGTGGGCATAACTATGTGTTCTGCTGCCCAATCCACCTAATCATGCCTAAAAAGCCTCTCAATGCACTTGAAGGAAACTACCCGAGACCCTCCATTGGATATTCCCCTCAAGACCACATTCCTGTCATCTGATTTGAACTTCAATTCCATGGTCTACAAATTAAGGGTGATCTCACCAAGGGAACGTAACCACTAAATGCCCATCACTGCATCTATATCCCCAATGCTAACCACATCGAAGTCATCCTTGACTTCGTAATTACCCAACTGAAGGTTGAGCTGAGGGATCATCCTGGTACAAGTAATGGCAAACCCATCCGCAATCATCACTCTAAAACCATCAACCTCCTGTGTCTAAAGACCCCTACATGCTACAAGTCCCTCATCTATGAAATTACGTGTAACACTTGAATCTATCAAAGCGATCAAACACTGCCCATTAAGAACTCCTCTAATGCGCAAGGACTCATTCTTCTGGAAGCTATAAAGTTGGGCAAGCTTCCTCTCTTTTGTCTCTTCTTTTTTGGACTCTTTAGAAGACTCTTCTTCCTCTTTCTCCTCTAAATCAAGTTGCTGGTCTGATTTTTCTGATGAAGACTCCTCTACTGAATAGTATTCAATCCTATTTACCTTGCCCTTAGTTGCACATTTATGTCTTGGGTTTCATGGCTCTTTGCACAAGAAGCATAAATTATTCCTTCTCAAGTCATTAAGAGTGTCACCATCAAGCCTTGTGACTGATTTCTTTTATTGATTGGTGTCTTTTACGAATAGTCTTTTATTTTTCTTGTGCAAAAATGGTTTGGACTGAAATTTAGATTTAGGGGCAGCCCACTCCATACTCCTTGCTTTTTTCATGGCTTCCTGCAAGGTTGGAGGGTCAAACGCCTTAATCCACCCCTTAAGTGGCTCCATAAGTCCCTCACTAAACAGCACCACCAATTTCCTCTCTATAATCCTTGTGACCATCATTGAGAGCCTCTAAAACTTTGCTATGTAAGCCTCCACGGTGCCATACTGCTTCAACTGGACCAGCCCTTTATAATGTAACTCAGGATCTTTCTTATCAAACCTCTCAATGAGCTTAGTGGTAAACTCACCATATGAAGTGTAATGTCCCTTACCCGGTTTGCCCTAAAATTCGCTTGTAGATTAGGTTCAAGGTATCTTCTTTTCCAAATGAATGTTCTCCTAATGCAATAACCCTATATTGGAATCCTATATTCACCATATTAACAACATATTTGTTAGCATTAATATCTAGATATCCAAAATATAAGCATAATCACAAAAGTAATAATGAAGACAGAAGAGGAATGGCATGGGTAGATCCACCCGAAGATATCCATCTAAGCCCAAGGGCACAAGCATCCCATAAGGAAAACCCACCCCTTGGCCTCGAGCTGAACGTCCGAACTAAGACCATTCCATCCTCGGAGTGGCGTGCTTAGTGGAAACACTTGTACCTGCTTTCTCTACCCACGTCATCACCTCAAAAGACACTTAACTTACTGGGGAGAGTCGATAGAGCTTATAAGTGGCCCGGGCCTACCACCCCTCCATAGCCACAACAGATTGTTAAGTGGGACTCCCACCCCTCCATGGCCGTAGCGGATTGTTAAGTGGGGTTTTTAGGCACCACTTTCCTCAAGCCTACCTCCCTAGTAAGTTTACAAACACTTATGAAGACAAACTTTTAGCAATTGAATATGCTTGCATTCATCTTTTAATTCTTTTAAGTCAATGTAAAGAACATGTCCTAGAATAATTATAACCATGATAGCATTAAAGAGGGCATTGCATTAACAAGCAGATCAGCTACACTCGTATGTACATTTGGTTGAAATTAATGAAGGAACAATATATATATATATATATATATATTTCTATTGTCAATCCTAATAATATTTCTTTCTAACCCTATGAACATATCACAGTAAATATATCTACTAAACGATAATGCATCGACCCATATAGAAGTCAGTATTAATTCACAAAAATGCAGTAATCTTAATAACCAGATTATAAGGCTTGCATACTACATTGTAAACTTGTAGGCCAAAGGCATTCAAGGTTTAAACCAGCATGGACACCATCTAATTGGTCTTTAAAGGGGGGATTATTAAATATAATGCAGAATCTATAACTAATGCATCGCCTACTTGGGCATCTATCAATGAGTGAGTTTTCTATTAGTTAGAGATTTCTAGATATGAAGGCTAAGTGAAATCACTTCACCTGAATCAATGTGTTAGGCCTCCTACTGTAGACTCTATTGAATGCTTCTTCTTGTAATGTCCCTTTAGATTTGTTTTGATCCCCCAACACAACAGCACCTAGAATAGATAGTTTTCAGTAGTAGCCCTCAATGGTAACCTATAAGATTGCTTTATCCCATATTATTGGTTCTTGCATTTATTGATATAAAATTGATAAAGAGAAATAGCTCTCCACTACTACGCCTAGTGAAGATAAATGTAAATCTGTCTGTTTTAAAGCTTGTATCTGTATATATAGATGGGACAAGTATATACCCCTTTATACTCGACTTTGCCAAAAGGCATTGCCTATCACCTTTGCCTTTCTAGGGTCATGTCCCTTTGTTTGTTATTGTTTATCATCTTAATTATTACATGGGCAATTACATTACCGTGTTTACTTCGATATGAGGTTTAGATTGTTCAACGGTTGAGACTCATCTTGGGACGGATAAGTGAAGGGATACTATACAACACTAGTGTACAAGTGAAACCGTGATTTTCTCTCCTAATACACGGGATCACCCATGGTAATTCCTCATGGAGTCGATCATCAATGATATTGTCCAGCTATAGTAAACTTCCCTCTTTTAGTATGTTCGCCGCTTTGTCTAGAGTATGACTCTACGTCTATCATAGTATTTCTTCTCCATTGCGTGGTATTTAAAATTCATGGATAGCAATGGAAATTAGGCTGCGGATTTAATGTAAGGATTGATGACAATTCTCCGAAGAAGACAAGGAGGGTGGCGGCTTATTTAGATTTCCCGATAATATGATATTGAGTAGATGTCTTTGGTATCGGTGGTGATAATCAAATAAGCCCCAAAATGTTTATCTCCAAACATTTATAGCAATAGTCTTCAGACGAAAAACCCACTATTCTTTGAATAGGTTTCCGTTCCACTTTGACATTCCATTGATACACTGAGACCTCTATTAAAGTTGTGAATATTAATGGATCCATTTTTTTTTTATCGATTGCTTGGGATTATAATTGTGATTAAGGCATCGATTCTTTTAATGGTAATCTTTGTCTTCAAAGTCTTATGTCGTTGTGCATTGTGTGGGTTTATTACTAATATTTTCCTTTGCTAGGGATCGCCGCTTTAGGCTATGGGATTTACTCCTAATATTGGGCATAAATATTATTATTATCATGATATTTAATATTAATTGTTCTATTTCATATTATATTATAATAATATTATTTATGTTTGTATTGGATATTAATTTTATATATTTTAATATTTATTATACTACTATGACTATTTATTTATTTCTATATCTGTAATTATAATATTGTCTTCAACAATTATAATTATAATGGTAAGAAATGGTTAATATTTTAAAATACGTCTCATGTTATTTTATGGTCGTGTTTCGGGGACATGACATGAAGTGATAGACCTGTGACCCAAAGTGACAAGCCCATGGTACCACCACTTGTGTTCTACTCCATCAAGATGTAAAGTGGTAAACTTAATTGCCTCCTCCTCTATCATAGGTCTAAGGGCTAGGTAATTGTCCAACTTTTGCACCAATGCCCTGGCTGTGCACTTATCACTACCATCATAATGGGCAAGTGTTACCTTGCCTATGGCCTGTTGTAGGTCCCTCTGAACTGCTGGTCCTCTGTGATAAGCTCTACCGCCACCCCTTTTCCTCTTCTAATCCATTAACTCATTAAAAGATAAACATTCTTTCAAAGCCTCTAGAAGAGTGTCATATTCAGCATATGCATTTCTAACTCATCCACCATAGGTAAGGGAGTGTCATGACCATTCTGTGGTATCTCCTTTGGAATGAATGAGGGCTGGAAAGGTCTAGAAAAGGTGTTGGACCCTGCTGTATTATGTTGTCCTCCATTAGCCCCTTGCTGATATGTGGAGCTACTATCCCCATTATGTGTTGGATTGCCTTGTGTGTTGTTGTGTGAGTTGTTAACTACTAGGTTTTACCCAATTTTCCCCAACAACTAAGACATCATATTCATCATCGTATCAAACTTCTTCATTCTTGCACTAGGAAATGATAGCATTGTCTTCACATTGGATCATAACATATCATAATGGAAAATGATGACCAATGAAATCAGACTTAACGAAGAGTATTTCAGACCTAATAACAATGAATTACAGACCTAATAAAAGTCATACAATAGCAGCAAATGCTTGCAAACTTGCAGCAAAAGATAGATACAATAGACGCTAACCCACCACAACAAACTCACATCATAGAACAGCTACAGACTCCAAAATGAACATATTACAGGTCTATACATTAGCAGACCTAACTGTGCAAAGCTCCCAAATTGGCATGGCTCCCTAGGAGGGGCGATTTGCTCCTAAAAATCAATTCTTCACCAAAATCTGCTAATGGGTACTTGCAATTAGGCTCCTAGCTATGAGGAGTCTTTTGGAAAACTACCCAAAACCAAACTTCAAACACCAACTAAGCTACAAACAAATCACCACTTCTAGCCACTGTGTAAAATGGATTTCCAGAATTCTGGAAATGAATATCAGACCTCTGATAATGCGTCTTATCACCTCCAAACACCACCAAAATGAAGCAAAACCTCAAAGCACACCAAACCCTTCGATCCCACATCAAAACACTGAGAAAATCTTCATTGTTCAACCCCAAAAATGATGAAAATCAGGAACTTTGTAAGCACAACAGTGATCCATGAAGTAGAACCACTCTTTCCAGCTAGGGTGAATCTTTCACCACCAAAACCAGCTACTAACGGTGAAAGTTTTCATCCTCAACTCGTAGAAATAGAACCCTGAAAGCATTCCAGCAGCATCTTGTTATGTTGCCAAATGATAGATAATCAAATAAGAGCCAAAGAGATGCTTTTATAGAAGAGGGAAGGAAATTAGGGCAACCAAGTTCGAATTTACTTTCCCTCCAAAACCCCATGCCCCCCTCATAAGCCTTTTTATTTATTTTAAATTCCTTATGTCTCCCTTAAGCTAGGCGTCCACTTTTGGAGGCTATAATTTGGCTTTTAAAAACAACTTAGTTTCACCTTTTCCTAGGCGTGAGACAAGGGGCCTTTTAATGAACACATGACCCTCACTTAAGTTATAAAGTAACTTTATAACATAAGTGACGGAAAGTACAAATATTAATTTGATTTCACCCTTAAAACTCACCAACTCTCAAACAGGAAATAATACATTGTTGGAGAAACAAAGGCCAAGACCAGCTGCCAAAAATACACTTATTAAAAATAGCAACTGCTAAAAATAGTAAGTGTGCCCAAACACCAAACTAGCACAATCTGAGATGCAATGTGGCTTACTATAAATAGTAAGTACTGAAAAACAACCACTGCTATAAATAGTAACCCCTATCAACGTTACCAGAAAACACTGAAAACCACCACAGAGCCCAACACAGGCTCTAAATCCCATAACAACTCCACTTAGCCTATGGGAACCCTGGAATAGCCTAATGGAATTCTCCAACTGATCAAGTGCAAGAAGGGGGCATTACAACCCTCTATGATGGAGACCAACTAACACACATCTAGAGAAAAAATAAAAAAACTCGAGTACCTTTTGATGAGCACACAATGATACTGAGAGGGGAGGTGGGGCAGGAAGAGTTGAACGGGGAGGGTGGGGGTGAATCAATATCAAACAATCTTTTACTTTTCAAAACTCAATTAATTACATCAACTACACATATGCAAGATCTTGCAATTAAGAACACAAAGAGAACACACGATTTACATTGAAACCCTTGCGGGAGAAAACCACGACAATATATATATATATATATATATATATATATTTCTTTTTTTTGTAGGCTCCAACCTACTATTAAGGTCTTCAATCTCTACACAAATTGAGCTCCAACTCAGCAAGAGGCTTCAATCTTTATTTGATAGGCTCCAACCCAGTAAGAGGCTTCAACCTCTATTAATCCTTCAATGGCTGATCTTGTTCTCTTTAACTCACAATCTGATTACAACTTCTGATTCTTTATGAAGTAAGTCTTTCCTTTTCAAATTAGGTTCACACACACTATCTAATCTCAATTCACAAGCTATCATTCTTTCACAAATATGATCCAAATAATGCACTCTTCTCTTTCATAAATCTGATCCAAACTTTGTCAATATCTTCCTTCAAACTTGGTCATTATTTTTCCTTTATAAATCTGCTCATATATTTTTCATTCTATCACACATACTTTCTTCTAGAATAGATCAGAATTGCTCTTCATTTTCCTGCCTTACCTTTTTCTTTATATCTGCTCTTTTACTCAAAAATTATTCATTGAATTGCTTTTTTTTCACGTCTCATTTCTCAATGTATTCTTTATATCCTCATATTTAAATGATGGGACACATCTCTTTGAAAAGAGATGTCATTTTGAATGGACATGTCCTTTGTTTACCAATTGCTGCCTTTTAATGCTTAATTATTACTTTATTAATTGCTGCCTTTTGGAATCATAAACTCTAACTTTTATGAAGTGCTACCTTTTGAAATTTATCACTGCCATTTATGAATCGCTGCCTTAAGAGATCATGTTAATCGCTGCCTTTAGGAAAATATAATTGCTGTTTTTTCTTCTTTTGCTTTTTTTTTGTCTTACTCTTATTTTGTTTTATCTGTTTTTTGTCTTATATAGTTTTCTTTTGATTGCTGTCCTTTATTAATTTGTCTTTGCTTGATTGCTGCCTATTAACATATCTTTCTTTGTTTATATTAATGATAATTGTTATTATCTATTAACATGTAATAGTTTCTCCTTCTCTTCACACAAGATACTATTGCTGTCTTTGGTATTTCTTTGGTGATCAATCATATTAATCTTTTCCTTGTTAGATATAATTAAAATATAATCACTGCCCTTGTAAACTGTAATTTTTCTCATTGAATCTAAATGATATTAATTCTCCTTTGACATCAATGATATTGATGGCAACTATTTTGTCTATCAATCTTTTCTCTATGAATTCTTTGACATCAACCATTAAATCATCTTTATACCTTTGACATCAATGACAATATTGAAGAAAACACACACACACACACTTATACTGAGAGAGAAGGGGGAGTGGGGGGGAGGGTGTGGGCGGGCAGGGGTGAATCAATATAAGAACAACCTTTTCAACTTATAACTTTGGCAATCATAAGCAATTCAAAACATCCACACAAGTAAGATCTAGCAAATTAGAACACAAGATGCACACACGATTTTACGTGGAAACTCTTGCGGGAGAAAACCACAGCAAAATATTGCTTTTATAGAAAACTTCTTACAACTTCATAGGTACCAACCCACAGGAGACACCAATCCCCTCCACTAAGCACCAACTCACCAAGAGACACTGATCTCTTTGAGTGAGACTCCAACCTCTTGATCTTGCAAAATAGAAGGCACCAACCTTCAAAAACAAAGTGATTATAATGTTTTTGAATCAGCCCTAGATCCCTCAAAGACTTCAACAAAAATCTGCCCATTCCTTCACACAAATCTGTCTTGAAATTTTGCTCTCAAAACCTCACTCAGATCTGCAATTTAATCTTCAAAAATATGCTCATAAATCTGAAATATTTTCACAACATGCCTTTATGAATCTTACATGAATTCGCCATAGAAGCCTCACAAGCATGAAACAAATTAATCTCATAAATTCTGCTCTCTAAATCTGCTCTTCTTTGCTGTAGATCTGCTCTAGAAATATGAATGATATTCAACGAATGGATATCCAAATGTTCCACAACAACCTTCTATTTATACATCTTCAAGAGGCACCTTCAATCAATAGACATATCGCTTCAACAAGGTCGGCCAAGGGAGCAAATGATTAAAAAATTAATTTGAATTTATTTCTTCCAAAATGAGCACCATCTTCCATGAGGTCGGCCTTTGCATAATACATATTTTTATTTATTAATTTTCCTGCCCAAAGCTGGGCGCTTCACTCTTCTAGGTCGGCCAAATAGGGGGAGGCACTAAGTAATTTAAATGTCCCTTTGCCAATTGTCATATCTATTAAAGGAGGTCGGCCTTCTATAAGGCAAATATATATTCGTTCTTAGTTTTATTACTTGCCTAAGGTGGTCAGCCCAACAAGTATAATATTTATCAATCTTATTTGCTTGCTGCAAGGGGGACGTCCACAATTACATTTGACATCAATAACAATTTAAGTCAACAAAAATTTCCAACATTCTCTTTATACATCTTTGGCTTCAATGACAATTTCTTCATTTTTATCTTGACATTCTCATCCATACATCTTAGACCAACAATTTCCACGATAAACTCTTTGACAACCTTGTCTACTTTTGACATCAATGACAACATTTCCAACACCTTCATGGGATCTCGTGAAGAGGGATGTCATTCACTTACATCACCACCTATGTGTCAAAATGTTATATCAAAAAGGACGCTTGATGATCCCAATGGCTGGAATACAAAGAAATGAGGTAATCAACCTCATAGTCCTAGAAGCCCTATAAAGCCTGATTTCTAAAAGTGAACCTGCTGAAGATAAAAAGCCAAGTATTTTTAGACGAGGTGAAAAAAAATTGGGTTACAATGGAACCTTTTGATATTATCTCCATTTCCTAGAGCACCTTGACCAATGGTGGTATGTCTCAACTTCTTCTTGGAGGAAAGATACACACAACTAGTCTAGAAGAATCATATGGACACATGACCAATGATGTTAGAGATAGCAAGGATGGAGGATAGTATTGTTAGTAATCTACAAGAAACACTCATAATAGATATCATATATTGGGCTTGAAAGGTTGCAAGGAAGAGGTCCATGCTACCTTAATATATTGCAAATATATGTCCTCATTAAGAGCTCATTTGATCTCACCATTAGTGGGGAAAAGGCGAGGAGTGGCATCCAAGCAACATTTTTATTGAATTAGTCTATAAAGATATCAGTAGACTTAAGGATGAAACTAGTCTAAGAATACCAACATTGTCATGCCCCTAGGAGACATGGGAGACAACCCTTTTCATAGAACATTGTGCTAAATATGGATTTCAATCTAGGGTTGAAACACTTAGGGAAAGCTAAAGACAAACTCAAGATAGAGTCTAGAACATTAATTCATTTTCAACAAAGCATAAGGAACTATCCTTTCATGGTCAATAATGTTTTGAAGAAAGATAGCTTGTACCCTCTCAATACATGCCAAATCAAAAAACTTGATTATAGGGGCACCAAACTCCAAACCATAAGAAACACTAGGTTTAACGACTGGTTTTGAAGAGATGCAGCTTTAAGGGGATATCCTGGAACTTGGAAGTGTGGTACCTAAAAATACTAACATTCAAATATTAAAAAAGTGTCAGCAAGAGGACACCCTTGTTTTACTCCAACAGTTGTCTCATATAAGCAAACAATCGTTGGAATTAGGTGTTTAGTCACAAATAATGTGGGCACTTATTTGACAAGTAATGTCATTGAATGCACTTTTCAATCTCATTTGCCTACTTGGTCATTTAATGACATCACTGCAATTTCTTTCTAGAACTTGCAACCTAATGTCATTTGTTGCATGTGTGAAAGCGAGAGAATAATGCTCAAATATTGATGTCACATGTGAAAGCAAGAGAATAATTCTTCAATGTTGATGTTGATTATGCACAAAAGCAAGACAATAACACTCCAATATTGATGTTGATTATGCACGAAAGCAAGAGAATAACACTCAAATACCAATGTTGATTATTGTTATAACCAACTTGCTTTTGCCTCTCATGTAATTTTTTTTTTTGATGGAGGTCATCCACAAATTATTAGTAGCTACCTAATACGGGACCACAAGCCTTCTTGGGCTGAACCTCTTCGGCTGAGAGCCAAGGACTGAGGGGTATCCATTCTACCAAATTCGCCTGGGGCACGGTCCCAGCCTCATCCCTTTTTCGGTGTCGGAGCCTTTGCACTCAGCAAGACTTGATCCCTTGTGAGCTCATTTAGAACCTTTCAACTTCACCAATAGACCAAGGGCCCATTGACCTCTCATGTATTTTTCATCAAGTATGGAAAAAGAATGAATTGTAGGCAAATTGCAAATATAAATGTGTATTATGATGAATTATCATTTTAAATGAGGCAAATGATAACTCCTTATATGATAGGTTACTAGGTTTGTCTACGTAGGTCCATTTACCTAGCACAAATAGGTCCAATACTAGCCCAAGTTACTCAAGTGTACACCCCAAGTATTGTTTGAATCATAGTTGGAAAACTCGGACTCGCCGCGGACTCGGCAGCCCAAAAATATGACTCGGACTCGGGACTCGGCACGGACTCGGGAAAAGACTCGGCTAGGACTCGGCAAAAAAAAAAACCGTAGTTTTACAAAAAAACAAGAACAAATTAATGCATTTAGAGAACATAAGAGCCTAATTTGATTATCAAACACTCATAATTCAAATATTACACATGTCATATGATCATCAAACACTCAATAATTGAAATTTAATCATTCATAGTCATCAAATACTCATAGTTTCAATGTATAACATCATAAGATTATAAATGTTTACATATAATCTTGGATTCTTTCAACCCCAATTCAATTTGCAGACCTCTATACCACAAACTTGAGTGTTAAAATGAAAGAAAATGTTAAAAAAACATGGGTTTTTAACCCCTTTTGACTCCCAGCTACACAAGAGAGTTCTGGGTTGGGACTCCCGAGTCCAACCTCAGGACTCTTTTTAACCCCTTTGGACTCCCAGCCACACAGGAGAGTCCTGAGTTGGGACTCCCGAGTCTGACCTCAGGACTCTCCGAGTCCTAAGGTTGGACTCCCAAGTCCCGACCCAGGACTCTCCTGGACTCGACTCCCGAGTCCGTGGCGAGTCGACTCGGCTGGCCTACGGACTCCCGAGTCCGTGGCGAGTCCACGGCGAGTCCGCCGAGTCTGCAAACTATGGTTTGAATGACCTAGGTACATTGTATGCATGCATACCCAAGGCATACCATGGTCACCTAGGCAATGTCCTAAGCTAATATTTTTAAACATCTTCAGTGCCCCATATGATCTGCCTAGGTCATAAAGATTTGAAATTTGCAGAACTTTTTTTAATTGTTATAAAACGCCTTAAATTCATACGGAACATTAGGGCTTTGATTTTATTAAAAAAACTAATTTTCTGATTCTGGTATTGATCCTAGTTAGGTTTTGTGGAAATTGATTTTTGGGTTGGGTTTGTTTTGGGTTCATCTGTACAAAAAAAAATGTAAAAATCATAAATATGTATGCAACCTAAAAGCAGGAGTTAAGTTTAGAATACCACATAGCATCATATAAACAACAAAACCACCATAAACTTGAATGCCATTTAAACATAAATGATAAATATCATAACATATTCATTGTTCAACCTTTAAGTTCAATATTAAAATAATAATATCAAATTCAACAATTAAATTTCAGCGTCAAATGGATTTTCTAAATCATCAATATCATCATCATTAGACATTAGATGATGTAGGACCATTTGAAAAACCACAAGCAGTGCCAATGCCACTCACACTAAAAGTGTGCTCGCTTCTAGACTCCTCAAGTGCAACATGTTGGGAAGTGGAAGCATCAAAGTCAATATGCTCTTGCTCCATATCCCACAAGTTCATGTCCCCTTCCTTGTAGCCATGTTGTTTGTGTGAAAGGAGGCACAAGTTGGAAATGCACATACACTAAGTTCTTTTCTCTTTTTGAGTGCAACCTATTGCATTTTACTAAGTGGATGAAAGAGTATGTACTCCAATTCCTCTCAGATTTAGATGAACTAGCAACCTATAAAGACAAAGTAGAGAGATAGAGTTATACATTATAAAACTTAAAAACTATAAATGAAACTTTAAAGATTAAAAAATAAAAAGTTATTAAACTTACTTGTGATAAAATTTTGATAGCAAGGGATTGTAGGTCAAAGTCATCATTAATCATAGATTCGTCCTTTGCAAAGTCATCATTAATATTAGATTGGTCCTTTGCAAAGTCATCATGGTTAGGTGAAAGTGTTAGCATTCTTCATAAGTATGGGATCTCTAGAGATTTGCAAAATACACATCACCTTATAGTTTTGACCTTTGAAACAACTTTTCTTAATAGATCTTTGCAGCAATGCAATGGCATCCCTATCATTTGATGCAACTTTTCCACACGCCTAGAAGTCCCTTTTGGAGGACCTATCTCCAACAAATGGCTGCAAATGATCTTTGCCATTTCAAAGAGAGATCAAAATGGTGTGAGCTATTTTGGTTTTTAAGGGGGTTGAAGATATCACTAGGGTGAGAATAACCAATTCATTTGTCATGGGTGATATATTGTTAGAAGTGGCAAAGGTTAACAACATGTGATTTTATGTTGGATTGTGAAAGTTTTTTCCAAGGAAGAATTTTTTCTATATAAATGAGTTGAAGCTACTTTGGGATGTAGAATCTAATACTTTTACCCTTGCAGCCATGATGAGAAATTACAATCTATTGCTTAGCTCTAACACAGCACCTAAAGACAAGGCTAGGCATAGCTTGGTGATGGAATAGGAGCTAAGCACCATTGATGTTTCAAAAAATTATATGCCCTAGAGACCAAATTTAAAGCCTTGCACTCCCCCTAACTTTTTTTTTTTTAATTTGGCATAGGCAAAGAAAATTATTATGGACAAGGAAGGTTGGCACCACCTACTAAGCGCTCTTTTCCACCTAGTTATCAAACAATTTCCTACTAATGAACCCCATCCAAGCTTACCTTCTATGGTGAGGACAAAGAGACCCTAGCTTCTATAGTGTCCTGCCCTAAATTGGTATACAATCTTTTTCGAACTTCATCAACTTGGTTGCTCAAACATTGCGTCAAACAGTTTGACAGTTTGCTACTCTTGAATTGTTATCGCTGATTTATAATTACTATTCATGCCATAAATTCACTCAAAGAATAACCCACATGAAATCACTTCAAGAATGTAGCTCCAATTTCAGATTAATAACATATTACAAGCATAGGACATTGAAAGAAATCAATACCACTAAGACCATTTACAGAGATGTGTTTTCAATGAATTTACAGAAATGTATCTCTTTATATATTTGGCACATTGAATACATAGAAATATAGATTTCTTGACCTGCTAGGATTGCACCAGCAACTTACCATAAATTTGCACATCCCACATATATCTTGAATGCTTAGACTTTCGTATACAAAATAGCCAGCACATGGTATTCACTCCTTGTTTGTTATGTTTGCTTGATATTCATCCTTGGCCTGCTGTATTACTTAAAAGGGCCCACCATATTCCTTCTAAATTCACACGACTTCTCCTAATTCACTTCGACGGCTCTAACCAAGTGTCTAATTTGAAACCTACGGTGGCAAGTTATGTGTCTATCGGCAATTCCAACAACATAGACTCCCACAGAATATCTGGCAATTAATAATTGAATACTGGTAGGAGAAAATCAACAGCCCAACGAAGATTCAACCTTCCCAAAGTGAAGCGGCTCAAAATATTTCCACGACTCTTCATATTTTTAATACAACGCCTCCAAGGAAATCGATAAATCAAAGGAACTGGGTTGTAGACTACGTGACTTCCAATTGTTTAATAATTCTTGGCTTGAACGCAAATAGACTCCTTCACTAAAAATCCTGACTCTTTCCCTCGAGAAGTTGCAAGCTATAGAGAACTCATGTCTCCAGGGCACAGCATTCAAACAAGCTACTCCCGATAAGTATCAAACTCCCACAATATTCGATATTTGGCTGACGATTCCTCATTAACAATCTTTTGGTGATAGTGGCGCATATAAACCCCCCACGACACCTAAACATTTACACGGCTTGTTTTTTTTAAAACTCCCGTCCTTCAACGGTATAATTTGCTTGATACTGCACATTTATTCTTTCCACCCAGCTGCCAATTTTCACGACTTTCCCTAGTAATTGTCGACTTCCTTAATAATCGATAGGATACTCATTCAAATCGACTTTGGTTATATTCAGCTCCGCAATAGTGTTAGTAACGATTATTAGAAGGTTCAAACCATAGTTTGCAGACTCGGCAGACTCGCCGCGGACTCGCCACGGACTCGGGAGTCGAGTCCAAGAGAGTCCTGGGTCAAGACTCGGGAGTCCAACCTCAGGGACTCGGAGAGTCCTAAGGTCAGACTCGGGAGTCCCAAATCAGGACTCTCCTATGTGGCTGGGAGTCAAAAGGGGTTAAAAAGAGTCCTGAGGTTGGACTCGGGAGTCCCAACCCAAAACTCTCCTATGTGGCTAGGAGTCAAAAGGGGTTAAAAACCCATGTTTTTTTTAACTTTTTCTTTCATTTTAACACTCAAGTTTGTGAAATAGAGGTCTGCAAATTGAATTGGGGTTGAAAGAAACCAAGATTATAGGTAAACATTTATAATCTTATGATGTTATACATTGAAACTATGAGTATTTGATGACTATGAATGATTAAATTTCAATTATTGAGTGTTTGATGATCATATGACATGTGTAATCTTTGAATTATGAGTGTTTGATAATAAAATTAGGCTCTTATGTTCTCTAAATGCATTAATTTGTTCTTGTTTTTTTGTAAAACTACGGTTTTTTTTTTTGCCGAGTCCTAGCCGAGTCTTTTCCCGAGTCTGTGCCGAGTCCCGAGTCCGAGTCATATTTTTGGGCTGCCGAGTCCGCGGCGAGTCCGAGTTTTCCAACTATGGTTCAAACCATCACTCAAGTAACGCCTTCTTTTCCTATAGCGGCATTCCTTAATTCATGCTTGCACCTCTTAATTTTACTTATTTCTTAGCGATTACTCCAACTCAATATCCACGAACTTTTGACCAATAACCATTAAATGATACACAGTCTTCAATCACTTTCGTCCCATTCTTAAGCCGACTTAGGATTTAAATGGCAATGACTTTACCATTCCCACAATTTCTTGTCTTTATATGATATACACAGAAGACTCTTCACCTTCAGACCAATCCCTCTGTTTAATTGATAAAGCCTCTCACAAGTTTTATTTGCTACAATAGGTGGTATTTCAACACCTCAAATTATATATGTAATCAATAATCTCGACAAATTCTTGAAACATACATAGCTTTTAAAATATAAATCTATGCTCCACAGGAACATTAATGGTCACATGAATATTGATGATCTTCAAGATAACTAATTCCTCAAAACCAGAAAATTTGAAATTCGACAAGCCTAGATATCAACTGAAATACTGGAATTTTCATAAACATTCAATCTTCATTAATATTCAAACCCCAACTCAATTCTTCTACAAAAACTTCCAACTTTGGACTGATTAAACAATTTAATCAATACCGACTCTAGAATTTGTCTTATAAATAAGACTCGCCAATTTCTTCAAGAAACCAATCGATTAAGCCCAAGTGAGAAACCTGAATGATTTCTCCAGCCACCAGCCAGGGTGGATAATCTCACCACCAGAGCTGATCTTCTTCTAGAGGGTTTCCGTCCTCCAAAAGGATGTGTTGAACCCAGTTCAACCAGCAAAGAACTTGCTCTCCAAAATCCAAAACCAACATACCAGCAAAAGACTCCTCCATATCTTTTATTCACCTCCTTGTAACTTCCCCAACTTCTTGAATTCTCATCTTTTTGCTTTTCTCTTTTTATTTAATTCTTTTGAGAATCCAACAAAAGTTTTTAAGTTACTTTACACCATTAAATAATTAACTTTAGTTGTCCTTTTTAATTTAATCTTTTTGGACAACTTAAGAATTAATTATTTAACTACAATGCTGACTTGCAAAATTGGGGACATTACAATCCGCCCTTCCCAAATATTGCTTGTCCTCAAGCAATGTCAGCATAACTACCAAGCCACCTATTTGAATCAACCCAAAACAAACTGTGATTCCAGGATCCCAAACCAATCTCTGAAAGTAGCCACCAAGCTGCCGTTGCGCTACTTTGATAAAATCCATCAACCCATCATACCAAATATGAACTTGTCTCTCCTGTGACCCCTCAAAATAGTCAACCTCTGCCCCCAAACTGAAATACCTTTGAAAATTGAAATCTATACCATGAGAATTCTCCAGACAATTGCCAAAATATCTTTCCCATGCCCACCAAATTACACAAATAGCTGCAATCAGCAATGCATCAACTAGAAAAACATAGGCCAGCAACCTGAAAGAATTGCCATAAACATTATTCAACGATATGGAGATTAGGAATAACTGAGACATATTTGAAAATTCATCCACACTTTGTTGCCACATAATCTGCAAATACTGAAAATTGATCAAGTCATTAGCCATATTTGTGAATTTCATAATTACAATGCTAAAGCAGCAGCTGTAATAAAAGAAACTTCTTGTATGCAAAGGGTTTGTGAGCCAAAACTTGATTGAAGAAACTTCTCTAATGGCAGGGTTATCATCATCATTAAACTCCCACTGATGTTATTGATTGTAAACTTTGTCCAAACCAACTGAATACAAGTAGCAAAAATCTTGTGTTGGCTGATTGGGAAGCAAACAGCAGCTTCAAATCTGCAATTTTGCCTAAAGCCCATCCATGAAACAGATTTTGAAAGTCCATAAACCCAATCCTGAGTTATACCTAGATCCCAAATCTTGTATTATTCATCAACCATATCACTAGAATTAGAAATTGATTCATCCCTCAGCACAAAAAGTGGATTATCAAGAGTGGAATTTGCATCCCACTCAAAAAGAGGATTATCTGTAAACTGAAAAAGGTTTCTATTAACTTGATTCAATTGACCATTTGGATGTTCCAACTCTGTTCTTATCAACTTGGAAGGTTGCTCTAAATCAGCATCAACATAAAGCTCATCAAACTCATCCATTTCTTGCTTGATTTCCCTAACACTTTTCCCATCTTCATGCTCCATAATCCGATTTGTAGCAGCTAACTGAAAATTTGCTTCTTGAAGAGCCATTTGAGTACTCCCCAAACACTCCTTAGTAGATGTAAGCTCAAGAGTGAGCTTATCTACTTCTTGTTCCTTTTCTTTAATGCACCCAAATTGTTTTCTACAAGTTTGATGGAACAATCTCTATCCAAAAGTAAACTTAAGAAATCAGATTTCGAAGTTCTTAAGTTATCTTTAATTACCTACAAGTCTTCAAGAGAGGATCCTCCTTCAATACCCCTTTGCCTCTTCTCAATTTGACCCTTCCAAAAGAGATCTTCAATGACATTATGTGTAAGGTTAAAACGTGATAGGGCTGCAACAATCATGATTTTTGTAACTTTCATCTGCTTCTTCAACTCACATGACTCATTGGACAAATGATCAATCTCAACTTCATGTAACAATATTTCTGATTTGTTTTCAAATTCATGGCTCTCAGCTGGCACAACTCCCACGATTTTTTTTTTTTAAATGTCTAAAATGAGGCTCAAAAAAGCAAGATTTTTTCAAAAAAAAACTTTGGAAAAGCAAGATTTTATCAAAAAAAAATCTTCAAAAAATTCTTTAGAACACATCAGAAATTCATCAGAAAATCTGGAAAATCAGGCCACAAATCTTTGAACAACAAAACCCTAGGTCACCCACAAAAAACTTGCAAAAATCTGTTGCTGGAAATCTACAAAAATCTGCAAAAATTCTGAAAATCGCCAAGAAGAAATTTTGAAAATCTGCTACCAAGAGGATTGGCGATTTTCTTCTTGTGAAAAACCCTTAAATCTGCTTTGAAAATCTTCACAAAAATCTACTTGAAAAAATCTTTTGAATTTTTTTTCTTTACAAACCCTCGATTTTTATTTTTAAAAAAATCGGAAAAAAAAACTTTTGAAAATTTCCAAAAAATCTTTAAGTAATCAGCTACGAATTTTTATTGCTAAAAAAATTCACCAAAAATGAGCCTATGCTCTGATAACATAAAATGATAATTGATATTCGATATTCGTTATTTACAAAGGAGAGATGTTTCTAAAAAGAAACAATTGTTAACTAAAACAAACCAAAGCAAATAACAAAAAGTTACTAAAAGCTAACTGAAGCAAACTAAGTTAACTAAAAGTAAACTACCGACTAACTAAAAGCTCAGATGACCATTAAATATTACAATAATACTTTAATACCCTCCCTTAATGGTCATCCTACTAACTACACCAAGCTTATCCCGAAATTTTACAAATTTATCAGGATTGAGAGACTTGGTGAAAATGTCTGCAGTCTGATCCTCAAGTAAGCCTTCTTCTCGAGCCAACTGAGAGAGGTAGGCAATGTTGAGATGCCCATACCACTGATGCCAAAGAGTGCTAATAGATGAACTCCTCGCAACCAACGCATGTTCCAGAGGATCTCCAGTATCAATCAGTTGATACAAACCATGATCCTCAAGCCCAACTGCAACAATTTTCTTAGACTCCTTATCAACAATTCGACACTTATGTGAAGTGAAAATGATGTCCAACTTCAGATTGTGTCACATAATCTGACTCACCAAGAGCAGGTTAAGCTCCATGCCTGGTACATAGTATACATTAAGAAATATTAAATTTCTCCCACCAGATGTGATCTGGACGTTGCCCTTGCTGACAATTTTATACTCTTTGCCACTACCAAAGATGATGAAGTCGGAGCAAGCCATATACTCCGTGAACCAATCTCTCATGTTTGTAAAATGTCGAGAGGCTCCAGAATTGATGTACCATGCAAATGATTTGACACGATCTGCTAGTCGTTTGGCCATCAATGCATAAGAGGTAGACACCTGGTCAGACTGCATAGATGCCATCCCTGTTGTTTTCCAAGAGCACGAAAAACGAGGTAAAGTTTATGATCATCTAGCACTAAACCCTGGAAAATCAACTAGCACAACTCCCACAATTTTTATTTTTTTTTAAAATCATCTAAAATGATGCTCAAAAAAGCAAGATTTTTTTAGAAAAAACCTTCAAAAACTCAGAAAAAACAAGATTTTTTCACAAAAAAAACTTTTAAAAACTTTGAAAAAGCAAGATTTTATCAAAAAAAATCTTCAAAAAACTCTTCAGAACACCTCAAAAACTTATCAGAAAATCTGGAAAATCAAGCCACAAATCTTTGAACAACAAAACCCTAGGTCACCCACAAAAAACCTGCAAATATCCATCGCCGGAAATCTACAAAAAATCTGCAATAAATCTCCAAAAATCTACAAAAATTCTGAAAATCGCCAAGAAGAAATTTCAAAAATTTGCTACCAAGAGGACTGGCGATTTTCTTCTTGTGAACAACCCTTAAATCTGCTTGAGAAAAACTTTCAAATTTTTTTCTTTACAAACACTCAATTTTTATTTTATTTTAAATCGAAAAAAAAAACTTTTGAAAATTTCCAAAAAATCTTCAAGTAATCAGCTACAAATTTTTATTGCTCAAAAAATTCGCCAAAAATGAACCTATGCTCTAATAACATGAAATGATAATTGATATTCGATATTCATTATTTACAAAAGAGAGGAAAACTCCTTATATAAAAAATTACAAGAGGGTATTTCTAAAAAAAAACAATTGTTAACTAAAGCAAATAACAGAAAGTTACTAAAAGCTAACTGAAGCAAACTAAGTTGACTAAAAGTAAACTAATGACTAACTAAAAGCTAAGATAACCATTAAATATTACAATAATACTTTGATAAACCACTTATGAAAGGAATAACTACACTAGGTGCAACTTATGTTTCCTGCTATTGTTATTCATGGTCACATATGAGAAAAGGTGCTTGTGTTTTGTAATGTCCTATTTTATTCCTAAATCTCTGCAGCCTATGTTTCAAAAGAAATCAATAAAGATAATTAATATTACACCAAACTGGCATTAAATAAAGATTAAGTTGTTAAGAATGGTCAACCAACATATGAGGAGTTGTATCCCTTAAGCAAGATAAGGTATATAAGGAAGGTAGATCTAGAAGGAAAAGAAAAGGGAAAAGAATTATTATGACTGATTACAAGTAATAGACAGCAGCACTAGCAAATTAACTTATTTAAAATTAAATTATTATTCTCCAAATGCAGTGATGAAGGGTTGTAACTATTGAGGTGAAGAGGTGTGACTACCCAAACTTGAGATATAAAAGGGAGAGCATTTCACTTGAGAAAGACATCCATAACATCATTCAATCAATCAATTAAAAATAAATATGATGTGTGTCCTAGTGAGAAAGTTTGTGACTCTTAATGTGAAAGGTTGTGACTCTTTCAAATACGGAAGGTTGTGACTCCCCCAATAATAAGATATAAAAGGGAGATCATTTCCTTGTGGAGAAATCATGAAGTGGATGAGATTGGAAAAAGGTAAATAAGAAATTAAAACATAAGATATCTGTTGGAAATAAATAAATAAATATATATATTATATTATATTATATTACCAATTAATATAGTAGATTCCTTTAGCAACCTATTTTGAATTTATAGAAGTATTTTGCAAATAGGGAGGCCGATCAACCTTCTGAGTTCACGAGAAGTGAAGTATTGGGCTTTCCTTCACCAAGCATGCCACCCTGCGATGCAACACTCATGGGCCGAGAGGCGTATGAGTGCTCCTAGGCTTGTTGAGGAAGGCAGTCTTCATGCATCTTATCAAGCACGCCACCCTGAGATGGATGGAATGGAGTGTCCTGCCATGCTCATGGGCTGGGAGGCGAATGAGTGCTCCTAGGCTTGATCAAGGAGGATGGAGCGCCTCCAAGGTGGACTAAGAGATAGAGTAGACCTAAGATCCTACCATGTTCGTGGGTCAAGAGGCGGATAAGTGCTCTTGAGCTTGAGGGTATCTTCAAGTACGCCACCCCGAGATGGGTGGACGAGGATCCACCCATTCTCTCACAATACAAGGACAACTATCCTTGAGACTGTAGTTTGCAAATATTTCAAGTGAATCCCTAATATGATCAGCTATAGGAATATGCCTTGGAATAACCACTAATGATGTTAGGATATTTTGCATTTAATAACGATGCTATGAACTATAGATCTAACTATTATGATGTTTTAGCTATGGTATATTGCTCTCAATATTATAATATTTATGTATTAGTTTGAATGTTACCATAAAGTTGATACTCGTTATTACTAATATTGGTTTTTAGTGATTATTATTGTTTTACAAGTCTAAAACCAGGTATTTACGAAAAGGGGACATTACATGTTTAGGGTTGTGGTGAGAGATGTAGCTATGGTTGCAACTTGACAAATTAAATGATGGGCACTAGCATGGTGGATGATAAGGTTCTAGTGATCTCATGAGTTTGTGAGCATCCTAGCTAGAGTATACAACCTACTTAGAGGTATTGATTTTATAGCGGCGGGAGATATCTTTCTCTCAAATTTAAAATTATAAATAATAATTGAATAAATACCAAGGCAAGTTGGCCTTGTTATAAATAATAATTTTATTTTTATTTTCTAAAAGAGGCCGACCCAAATGAAAAGTCGCCTTGCTTTGTATATATACAAGGTGATGATCATTCATTTGATCATCAATTCATTCACAAATCATTTTGCACTTCAAGAAGGATTTCGCACAATTTGCAGCAGATCATCATATTGTATCAAGCAGATCGATATCAAGGAGAAATCATATTTGATTGTATATTTGCATCTAGGAGAGGTGCTATCTTTCATTGCATCAGATCGGCCTTGTGTTTGGCCCAAGTTGTAAGCAGATTTCTGCTCTTTTCATTCAATATATAAGAGATATATTTTGGCTGGGTTTTTCTCCCTCAAGAAGGAGGGTTTTCCCAGGGTATTTATTGTGTTATATTGCTCATCATTTTGTACTTCTGCTTATCTTCATTTCTGGTCTAAAACTAACATGTATCAGAGCGGGTTTAAGCAAGATTGGATCAGATTTGTTTAAGCAGCGAAGTCTTCTCCTTATCTAGGGCAGTCTATCTAAGTATCGAAGATGGTGAACGGAGTCAAGGTTGAAGATAGGCTTAATGGTGCATCAAATTTCACCTCTTGGAAATTCAGAGTTCTTATTGCCTTAAAAGAAAATGATCTTCTAGATTTCGTGGAAAATGATGTGCCCGACACATCCAATGATGCTAAGAAAACTCAATGGAAGAAGAATGGCACAAAGGCTAGGAAGATCTTGATAGACTCCGTAAAAGATCATCTAGTGCCGATTATCTCCAAGATGAAGACAGCCAAAGATATGTTCGAGACTCTACAAGGATTGTATGAGATCAACAATACTAGCAGAGCTCTTGCCTTAAGACAACAGCTCCATCATATAAAAATGGCTAAAGGAGATTCAATCATCTCCTTCTTCATGAAGATTGCTGAGTTGAGAGATTAGCTATGCGCCATTGGAGATATAGTTGAAGATAGAGACCTAGTTATGTTGGCATTGAATGGTCTTCCTAAATCTTGGGAGCCCTTTATCCAAAGCATTAGTGGGGGATCTAAGTTGCCCAAGTTTGATCGTCTTCGAGCTGATTGCATTCAAGAGGAATCTAGATTGGCAACAAGAGGAAATGGGCAAGGCTCTCATAATGAAGAAAATCATGTCCTTGCTGCTCAAGCTTCCAGAAGGAAAGGAAGAGAAGGGAGAAAAGGCAATTTCAAGAGGAATAGAGACAGAAAATCAGATTTTGTTCCCAAACCAAAGAAGAAGGATCTCTCTCACATTCAATGTTTTAGGTGTGACAAGTATGGTCACTATGCTCGAGATTGCATATCAAAACCAAAGCAATATGCTTCTACTGCAGATGTTGATGATCTGTCACCTCAAAAGGAATCTAGAGACAACTCAGGGAGATTTCTATTCATCTCCGCTCTTTCAAGCAATGTTCCAACCGACAGTGACACTCGGTTGATTGATAGTGGTGCTTCACATCACATTACAGGATATCGAGAGCATCTTCCGGACTTGGTAGAAAGAGAAACCAACTTGCAAGTGATAATCGGAGATGATGCTTGTTATTCCGTAAGAGGTGCTGGGACCACCTCTCTTCATCTAGATTCTGGCATCCCTCTTCATCTAAGTGATGTCTTGTTTGTACCAAGAATCAAAAGAAATCTTGTCTCCATTTCAGCATTGGAGGACAAAGGGTACCAGGTTGCTTTTTCTGAAGGGAAAGTCCTTGTTTGGCCTAAGAACTCTAGTATCAAAATAGCTCGTGTGATTGGTGTCCGTCAAGAGAGCCTATACAGACTTTCTATTCGTCCAGTTCAAGCATTATTGCATGAATCTATCAGTTTGAGTGAGCTATGGCACAGCAAACTTGCTCACTTACACTTCAGAGCTCTTCCATCCATGGAGAAGATGGTTACTAGGCTACCAAAGCTCAGTCTGGAGCACGATGGCATTTGTAGAGGATGTGCACTTGGTAAGAACATCAAGAGTCCCTTTCATAGTAGTGATAGTAGATCAAAGGAAATTTTAGATCTTGTTCATTCTGATTTGTGTGGACCAATGTATGTGGCATCTTTGAGTGGATTTTGGTATTATGTGATTTTCATTGATGATTATTCTCGGAAGACTTGGATTTACTTCTTGAAATCTAAGGAGTCTAAAGAAGTACTTGATAGATTCAAAGAATTCAAGGCTCAAGTTGAAAACATGTCCGGGAAAAGAATTTAAGTTCTGAGATCAGACAATGGAGGAGAATACACTTCTAGAGGATTTTGTAATTTCTACATTGAGGCAAGGATCAAGAGGGAGTTTTTTGTTCCGTACAACCCTTAGCAAAATGGAGTTGCCGAAAGAAAGAATAGATCCATAGTTGAGGCAGCCAAAGCTATGATTCATGATCAAGATTTACAGACTTTCCTTTGGGAAGAAGCTTCCAGAACCGCCATGTATGTTCAGAACCGAAGCCCTCATCGAATATTGGGAAACATGACTCCTGAAGAGGCCTTCACAGGTGTGAAACCTGAGGTTGGTCATTTAAGAATTTTTGGTTGTCCTGTTTATATTCATGTGCCTAAGGATAAAAGATCTAAGCTAGAACCATCAGGCAAGAAAGGAATATTTGTGGGTTACAGTGAGTCTTCAAAGGCCTACAGGATCTACATTCCAGGGCAAAAACAGATTGAGATCAGCAGGTATGTCTCTTTCGAAGAGGAAGTAGCCTTCAAAAGATCTAAAGGGTCTTACATGGAGATAGACAGTGAAGAGCAGGAGACTACTCAGGATATGGAAATATCTCCTGATCATACTCTTGAGATTCAAAGGGAGTCTAATGAGCCAACCGAGACTATTGATCCAGTTGATCCCATAGAACCAACTGATGGGCCAAGGGACATTGCTATAGGTTGAAAGAGACCTCTATGGGCTAGACAAACTATGCAAGAGGCAGAAAAGTATGCAGCTCCTCAAGGCACCTTTAGGGAAAGAAAGAGACCGCAGAAGTTTCTAGGTTATGTGGCATTGATGAGTCACATCATTGATTCTGAGCCTTCCAGTTTTGAAGAAGCCTCCAATCATCAGGTATGGAGAGATGCAATGACAGAAGAATATCAGTTTATCATCAAGAATGATGTTTGGGATGTTGTTCCGAGACCTGAAGGGAAATCAGTTGTGTCTTCCAAGTGGCTCTACAAAATCAAGCATGCAACTGATGGTAGCATTGAGAAGCACAAGGCGAGATTTGTGGCAAGAGGATTCTCACACAAGGAGGGAATAGATTATGAGGAGACATTTGCTCCTATTGCTTGATATACATCTATTAGGACTATTATTGCTATTGCATCCACTAAAGGTTGGAAGCTACATCAAATGGACGTAAAGATTGCATTTCTTAATGGAAAGATTGAAGAAGAAGTGTACATTGAGCAGCCAGATGGTTTTGTGATTCATGGGAAGGAGTCTCATGTATGTAGATTGAAGAAGGAATTGTACGGTCTTAAGCAAGCACCTCATGCATGGTATGAAAGGATTGATCGATATTTGATGAGCTTGGGATTCTCCAAGAATGATGCAGATTCCAATCTTTACTTCAAGGTAGTTGATGGTGAGGCTTTGATATTGGTTCTTTATGTTGATGATTTATTTCTCACTGGAGCAAAGTATCTCATTGTCAAATGCAAGAAAGATTTAGCCTCCAAGTTTGAGATGAAGGATCTTGGTCTTATGCATTACTTCCTGGGACTGGAAGTGTGGCAAAGACCCAATGAGATTATTTTCAGTCAAGGGAAATACACTATAGACATCTTGAAGAGATTAGGGATGATGGATTGCAAGTCTATGTCTACACCTATGGAGACAAATTTGAAGAAGTTGAGTGAATCAGCAACTAGTTCAGATTTGGTAGATCCCACCATGTATAGACAATTGATCAGATCATTGATGTGTCTAGTCAATACTAAACCAAACATTTGTTATGCAGTGAGTGCTCTCAGCCAATTCATGTGTGAGCCTAGACAAATACATCTAGTTGTAGCAAAGCATATCTTGAGATACTTGCGTGGCACGGTGGGATATGGCTTGAGATATAATTCCTGTGAAGATCTAAAGTCACAAGGCTATTCTGATTCTGATTGGGCCGAGAGTGTAACTGATAGGAAGAGCACCTCTGGATGTTGCTTCAGTTTGGGGTCTGTCATGATTTCGTGGTGTAGGAGGAAGCAGACTTATGTGGCACTTAGCACTGCTGAGGCCGAATATATTGCAGCATGTGTAGCAGCTTGAGAAGCAGTGTGGCTTCGAAAGCTCCTTGCAGGATTGTTTGGGCAATCATTGGAGCCGACTGTGATTCATTGTGACAATCAAAGTTGTGTGAAGCTCTCAATAAATCCAGTGTTTCATGATAGGACAAAACATGTGGAAATCAAGTATCATTACATCAGAGATATGGTGTTGAGGAAAGCAAATCAACTCAAGTACATTTGCACTGATGATCAAACGGCTGATATTCTCACCAAGCCTCTTTCCAGAGTGAAGTTTGCACATTTCCGGGACAAGCTTGGAGTAGTGGAGAATGTCGCCCTTGCTGAGAGGGAGACTTAGTATTAGTGAGCTTTGCTATAATGCATATTTCTCTGAGACAAAGAAATATGAGGTGAAAGCCCTCATCCATCTCTAAGACGGAGATGTGGTTCTTTCCAAACATGGGAGTAGCCATGGTGGACGTCATGTTGAGAGACTCCATGACAACATCACGTTGAGAGACTCTATGATGAACCCTTTGTACTTGTGTTTTTCCACACATGGGAGTAGCCATGGTGGACGTCATGTTGAGAGACTCCATGACGACATCACGTTGAGAGACTCTATGATGGGCACTTGTGTACATGTTTCTTTCCACACATGGGAGTAGCCATGGTGGACGTCATGTTGAGTGACTCCATGATGATATCACGTTGAGAGACTCTGTGATGAACTCTTTTCTACAAATGGGTGTAGCCATTGTGGGTGTCATGTTGAGAGACTCCATGACATGGATATCTGGAAAGATACCTCCCTAGCTAAGAGGGAGTGTTGATGTTATAGCAGCGGGAGATATCTTTCTCTCAAATTTAAAATTATAAATAATAATTGAATAAATACCAAGGCAAGTCGGCCTTGTTATAAATAATAATTTTATTTTTTATGTTCCGACCCAAATGAAAAGTCACCTTGCTTTGTATATATACAAGGTGATGATCATTCATTTGATCATCAATTCATTCACAAATCAATTCACACTTCAAGAAGGAGTTCGCACATTTGC
The DNA here is from genome assembly GCA_007258455.2 of Sequoia sempervirens. Taxonomy (NCBI): domain Eukaryota; kingdom Viridiplantae; phylum Streptophyta; class Pinopsida; order Cupressales; family Cupressaceae; genus Sequoia; species Sequoia sempervirens. The sequence goes on from VDFB02281492.1 coordinate 545,532,024, forward strand.
AGCAGATCATCATATTGTATCAAGCAGATCGATATCAAGGAGAAATCATATTTGATTGTTTATTTGCATCTAGCAGAGGTGTTATCTTTCATTGCATCAGATCGGCCTTGTGTTTGGCCCAAGTTGTAAGCAGATTTCTGCTCTTTTCATTCAATATATAAGAGATATATTTTGGCTGGGTTTTTCTCCCTCAAGAAGGAGGCTTTTCCCAAGGTATTTGCTGTGTTTTGTTGTTCATCATTTTGTATTTCTGCTTATCTTCATTTCTGGTCTAAAACTAACAAGAGGAACAAGGAAATTGACCTAGTGGTAAGTGTGAATACGAAGTCGACCCTTAGTTTTAAACTTGGTCCTAAGGCTTGTTGACTTTGCATTTGATGGTGTCTTTTTTGGATGATTTTGGTGGGCTCTTGACTTTTGGTTTTCATAATTAACTTGTGGTCATGCAATAGCTTGATGAGCTAAACAAATATATTGATTGCAAACCTTGTCTTTCTTCATATGTTGTGGCACCTCAAATGGCAGTGTCCAAACTATGGCCCACAACGACACATTTTGCAACTTATTATTGCTCTATCAATTCTAGCTGGGAGTGCCTAATAAAATCCCTAATTTACCCATAAAAACTAGTATTACCTTACTATAATATTTTTTGAAAATGCATCAATTAAGATGAAATCAAGTGATAAATAAATAGGCCTTTCACAGTAAAGCCTCAACTTCATATGCCCAAACAACATATTTAGGCAAAAAACTAAGTAATATGACATGTCAAATTCTAGGCAGCACTTGCCTCAACAAATGAGGCAAGATCATGTGTTAAATTGATTGACAAACTACATTTAATTCTAGGTAGGGCATACCCCAACAAGCAAGCCATGCTCGTGTAAATTTGATTGTATTCTATCCTAGGTAGGGCATACTTGATGGACAAAGCATGTACATTAGTAAAACCGAGTAAATACCAAATCTCATTTTGAGTTAAGCATTTCAAAACAAATGAAGAGTGTTTGTGTCTAAAATTCATGCACATATCATATCCAGTTCTAGGTTGACCAAACCATAATAAATGAGGCATGTGCATGAATAATATTGAGTGATACATTGCACCCAATTTTGCGTAAGGGTATACCTCAATAGGTAAAGTTCACATATAAATTGATTAACTTATTGCATCCAATTTTGGGTAAGGGCATACCCCAATATGTAAAGTTCACACATAAATTGATTAACATATCACAGCAATTTTAGGTTGGCCATACCTCAACGAATAAGGCATGTCCATTTGTAAAATTGAGTAACATACCCTATCCAATTATGAGTATGACATACCTCAAAGGATCCCATGAAAGTGAGCAATATACCACATCCAAAGTTGGGTAGGCCACCTCCACGAACAAGGTATGTTCACATGTAAAATTGAATAATATACCACAATCAGTTCTATGCATAGCATAACTCAACAAACAAGGCATGCTCATGCAAAATTGGGTAATATATCACCTCCAATACTAGGCAAGACATGGATCAACAAACATGTCCACATGTAAAACGAAGCAACATATCCATCTTCTAGGTAGGGCAAGGAATGTTCATATCATCCAAAATCTTAATAAATATAATTGGTGAGAGTAATGAATAATATGAATTATTACTTGAAAATGGATGACTCGATACCCAATATTAAACAAACACCCTTGAGATCAATATAGATAATAGTGATGCCAATCCACATGATCTTCTAGGTAGGGCAAGGAATGTTCATATCATCCAAAATCTTAATAAATATAATTGGTCAGAGTAATGAATAATATGAATTATTACTTGAAAATGGATGACTCGATACCCAATATTAAACGAACACCCTTGAGATCGATATAGATAATAGTTATGCCAATCCACATGATCATCAAATGATTCAAAATCTCTTAGAAGGAGTCTAGAAGGTAGAACTGAAACACATTCCTAAAATAATATATAAAAGTATGTGTGGGTAGTAAAAGGCATGTTCAAGTGTATAATTGAGTAATATCCATCCAATTCTAGGTAGGGCATCTCACGGAATGCATATTCATGTGTAAAATTTGAGTTACATGTTGCATCCATTCTAGATAGGGCATACCTCAGAGGACCAGGCATGTTCATGTGTACAATTGAGTTATGCATCCAACGTTGGGTAGCGTTATATGTCAACAGACAATACCAGAAGCAAGTCCTAGGTGAACTAAACAAAATACATACACCCCATTGTAGATAAAATGAACCAAATAGTAGTAAACAAAACAGAATAATGATGTTGAAAATGGATCTTAACTGCTCAAATTTATCTGAATTACCCTTTGGTTATGCATGGAATTATATAATTCAGCACCCTCTGATAGAGAAAATAGCAAAAAACAAGTACCTGCCCATGCAGTTGCTACTGAAGCTATGGATGTCCCGACAGTGAATACCACCCGGTGTCTCTCAAATACATCCTGCGATCAAATGGATACCATCCCTAAGAGAAAATAATCAAATATTTCTAGGGCAACCATGAACCGAAGCCAATTCAGAAAATATATAAATTCACAATGATCACTCCGAACATAATTCATTAATGGGTATCATCCCTCAGCAAACAATTAGGGCACTATGAATCAAACCACTTTGGAAACCAAATCAACTCGTATTTGCCCTTATAATATAGTTCACAAATTATTATGCATCCATCAATACTTAATTCATAAATAGGTATTTACCCCTTGCAACATATACAAAAGTAGGTATTGTCCCCTCGGAACAATTCATAAATTGTAGGCTCCAGTTATCAAAAACAAAACACAGAAATGGAGTCAGTGATTGAACTCAGACGGGTAAAGAAATGAATGAAATACCTTGGTAGAGAAATAGGTATCCTGAACTGCTGACCATGTATTGGAAGCTCTTTGCTTCACCTTAGGAATTTTGAATGATTTGAGGAAGGAAGGAGCGACAGCTCTTAGTCGCTGCATTTTTCAATCAGTCATTCAGCCCAGGCTTAGAGCAATCGCTCATGATTTTCCAATCAATCAGTGTAGAAGGCCTGTTTTTGTTGTGCGCCCATAATCTATTGAAGTTACTTGGAGTTTTTAGTAAAGGGTGTGATCTGAATGGTTTTTTCAAAGGTTATTTTTGTTGTTATTATTAAACATTCATCAGTAATTACATCGCTACGTTCAAGTTTCTCATATTTGTACTCCATGCATTCCTTAGACAACACGCAATTCAGTGGAGATGCGAAAATACCTCACATTCCACACTCTTAAGCAAGTGCTTCAATAATAATTATGGTTTTAAAATTTTATGTAAATTATCATAGTTTACAATGTTAAGATTATTATATTATTATTTGTAATGGATAATTTGTATATTTTGTTATTTTTATATTGAGAAATAAAATTATTTAGATATAGTTTATTTTTTAAATATATAATATTGAATTTTAAAATATATTATAATTCTTGTAAATAAAGATATTGAAAAGTAGTACATAGCATTTACTACAATTTTCAAAGTAAAAATAAAACAAAATAATTATAATTAGCATACATATATTAAATATTAATATATATAAAATAAGTCCAAAGTTATTTTGTTTGAGGCACATATTTTTCATCATTAAGGGTATTTTTTATTTAATTTCATAATATGATGTAATTTATTTTTTTTAATAATAAATTCACTTGCAATTGTATAACTTTTTCCTTAACACATTCCAATAATAATATCTATGTTTGATATAAAAGTAGTAGTTGTTTACTCTTATATCTATGTTTAATATAAAAGTAGTAGTTGTTTAATATTTATAGCTTTGTAGTGGGTGGTTCGACGGGCACCCCTCCATGTTGGCGGAGGGGCTTCTAAGGGCCCTGAGTCAACTCCAGCAAGGAGCATTTATGGGAGTGGTCGCCGTTTTGGTGAGAAGCTTTGGCCTTGCCAAGTGGTGAGGCTCTCAGGGTATGGAGTATACGGTGAAATCATGCTTAGTGGCTTGCTGGCAATTGGTCTTCATTTCGAGGTGGTGTCTTAGTTAAAACTCGTTTTTGGAGGACGAAAATCTCATGTAAGGACAGATTGCCTTGCATCGCGATTATTCCTCACCCGTGTGTTTTGGATTTGGCCTGCTTGTCGCGGGCTTTATTAATGTGTGTGGGTGTTGGTGGATCATTTATGTGGTTTTCAAAATATTGTTTTCTAGTGGTTGCTTTCTTGCAAGTGGTTTGACGGTTGGGGTGGTGATAATGGCTAAGCCGAGCCATTCCAAATTCATAATTACAGTCTCTGTGGAGGGGCTGGAATATTTCGGCGTAGACACTCCCATTTCTTTGTTGGCGACGAAGAGGCAAACCGCCTTCAGGGAAATCACAAATCAAAGGATTAAACGCATTTTGCTTGACAGTGATCCCCTAGTCTTGGTAGCAGTGAAAATGGTGTTAGGGAATGGTCACTTGGCCAGAAAGGAGTATGCAAGGGATAATGCATACATCTCACAGTTCTTGGCTACTATTTTGGACATTGAAGTGTCCAAGTTGGATGCCAGAGACTTGTTGGTGAACCTGTTTCATGGCGACTTGTTGGGTGGCCTTGAGGAGACTCTGAAAGCGGCCTTCGTGGGCAAAGGGATCTCACGTCCCTCTAATATGGAGTTGTTGTGGAAGACAGACAAGGCAGTGAAGGTCTTCCCCTTTCTCTTGGATTTGAAGGGGGCCAAGCTTATGCGGCACCGGATGATCTCGACAATGGCAGTAGAGTTTCTGAAACGTAAGCTAGGGTTGGTGGTGGAGGAAGGCTTGGAATGGATTGAAGATTTTTCTTCTTTTGCAAATTTAAATGGGTTCCTTTGAGGTTCGGCTTTTGTGTTTGAATTTTTACTTGTTTTTTGGTTGTTGTTCAGGCTTTGGTTTTTGTATTGGGTAGGGTGGCTGCCATTTTTGCTCTGGTTTTAGAGTGTTTCCTGGGTTGGTAGGGGTTTCAGTGATATTTTAGCGGTTTGGTTGATGTTTCCTACATAGCAGACATTTTGTATGGCTACTTCTAATATTTTTAATAAAATATATAAACCTTACGTATCAAAAAATATATATTTATAGCTGTATAAGTATTTGTTTTTAAGTTTTATAAAGATTAACTTCAAATCATAGGAACTTATATATAAAAAAACATAACATGAACATCAACCATTTGCATTAAATTATAACATACATACTTTTAATTTGTTAACAAAAAATAATATAACATAGTTTTTCTTTAACACATTCTAATAAATAATAAAGTGTATGTATAATAAATAATTTGTAGTTTTTTTAATTGTTGTTAAATAGGTATCTTAAAAAATGCTTACATCTTCATTAACATTCATTTCAACAGTAATATAAATGATTTCATTATATTTTCCATCATTGTTTATTTCAATTGTCATATATAATGTTAGACACTAAAATTTAGTGGAATTCCTTCCCAAACTTAAAATTTAATGTTTTTATTAACGATAACTTTGTACTTTCAGTTTGTTAACCATTTGTGTACTGGTAACTGTGCATTATCACTATCGTGAAGAATAGTTTAAACTTTAATTGCCACATTGGACTTGATAGCATGCAATGTAGGTATCCCATAGTGTGCATGTAACAACCTGAATGATGGCATGACCTGATGCACCGTGAATATGATGGAGTAGTTGAACTTTAAAGTAGCAAGCAACCATTCCTTAGGTAGTCCTGTGTGATAACTAATATGTGATTGTCCTTTAAGAAATTTCATGAATTTCATACTGAGCTCATCACATAGACTATGTTTTTTAATGGTTATTGTTGGCCTGATAGTGACCTTCCAAATGCATCCTGCAAAGTAAAGATCGTGAACCTCATGGTATAGACAAACTGACCAGGCACAAAAATCTACAATTTCAATTTGAATATTGTTAAATTTTATATCCAAGTTCATTTTCACGTTGGATTCATATAGAAAGTTAAAGTACATAGCATAATTATTAAAAAAAAATTGGTTGTTTTCTAGTTCATTATTGATAATTTTCTTGACCATCTTCTCTCTCAACTAATAACGGGCACTCAACTCCTCTATATGAAGGAGGACATTGAATGGAAGACGACAGTGATACTTCGATAACCAAATAGACACCCATGATGTATGCACATTATGTGACATCTTCCTCACCTGTAGGAAAATCATTTTTTTTTTACATTAGTATTAAATAGGGGAAAATATATATTTTTCAACTTTTGAGAAAATTGCATATAAGAGATTAAACATTAAGCAAATTTATGATATCAAAGAAACTCAAAATATATTAAATTCAAGTAGTAAAAAATAATTGAATATGTGAGAAGCATATGAAACATACCAATTTTTAAAATTATGTGGTGAAATATGAAGAATCCACATGGGTAGCAAATGAATTTTAGATTTTCTACAACTCACTAGAAACATTTGAAAAGTATCATAATTGTTTTACATTAGGAAAATTTGTTTGTTGAATTTCCAATGCATTAAACATAGAAGAATTTTTAAGTACCATAACACATAAAATCATATAAATACATTACATTTAGAAATTTGAGTATAGTCATTGAAACAAAATTGAAAAAAATATATTTCATCAATTATCTTCTAAAATTTTAAGTCTATTTTCTTTGAAGCCTTTCTTTTGGCAAGTTGTCTACCCTTTTTCATGTTTTCATAACAGTCATATGTAAATGGTGGCATAATTCTTAGGCCGTGTAGAGACTTTACATGAGAAATGGCGACAAATGTCAATGTTGTTCTTTCTCTTGGTCCAATATCAATAGTGGCTTTTGAAAGAGTCAAACCCTGTGATTTGTGAATTGTTAATGCCCAAGTCAATTTTAATGGCATTTGGATTGTCCCCCCTTTGTATTGTTGTAATTGGAATTGTATTTGGATTACGGTCATCAAATGGTATTCCTGAATAGCTATCAAACTCAACCATTACATATGTTGGTGGTTTTGGTGGACCACTTCTAGGTTTGTATACAATCTTTCGAATATATCCTAGAGCTCCATTTACAAGACCTACTTGTATCCAAAGATTTGAAGTCAACATTACCTTGGCATCTTTACTGATCAATAATTCTAGATCAAGCTCGTCATTTGAGCATCCTTCTGTTGCATTAATACTTCTCGATTTTGTTGCAAGACTACGTGCAATAGGATGCTTCAATGAGTATAGCATTTTCTTGTTATGTTTATGAACATTATCATTTGTTGAGAACATATGAACACCATTGTCAAACTCCTCATTGCTTGTTGCATCAATGGTAATAGCGGTTCTTGTCATAAGCAATCTCCAATCATCAATTGTTGGGTTTGTATCTCTAAGATTTGTCAAAAGTTGGCAAAATCTCTGTTGGTGGATGTTTTTTCCATCTTGTCTAAATACTTATCTAAAGTAACCACAGTTTTGAATTATTCCCATAGAAACCTAGATCTTTTGTTGTTTTCATATGCTGGTCTATCATTAACAGGAGGCAACTAACCCAAATCTCCAACCAAAATTATAGATATACTTGAAAGATAAACAATGATTTTTTTTAGCTAATATATACCTTCATATCTATATAAACTCCATAACGTGAATTACTTGTATTAGAATATAAATTAGTCATTTTTGTTAATCATAATCATGTGTATACCTACAAAGTTAATGTTTACATTTTGTGGGAATGCTTGTCAGAGTTGAGAATCTATGTTCTCTAGCATGTTTTGATCTATGAAGCTCATTTCATCAATCAAAATGTATTTGATGTGTGTTATCTCTTCTTGAAAGCTTGTTAGCCTTGCTCCTTCTAGTTGAGAAAAATCTCTTATTGTGATTCTCAATTTTGAATATACTGTGGAAGTGCTAATGTTGAATGTTGCAACTCCAGTTGGTGCAAGTAATAGAAGGGGAGAAGAACTCGAAGTCACTGCATTTTCAAGAGTTTGTCTAATAGCACCAATTAGATATGACTTTCTTGTTCCTATTGTTCCTTGAATTATCATCTGCAAGGGGGTGGATTTGATTATTATGGTAGTGTGCCATAATTATGTTGAGCGCCTTCCTTTTTTTATCACTAAGATTTGAATAGTCGGTACATTGTGGTATGTCATCATGTATGAGACACCCATGTTCTCTCATGTTGCTAATGAAATTCATTGTTTGATTTGTGTACACTTCACCTTGGTATTCATTACACCAATTTGTTTGTCTATCAATATCTCTTCTCCACAGAAAAACTCAAAAAATCACACATTAATATTTCTAGCTAGAAATGCAACTTCAAGCAAGGAAAAATGTACAGGCATACCTTTGGAATATGAAATTCTATAAATCAAAGCAAAGCAAATATTCTTTCTGGTTTGTGCATTATATAGTGATGCACACTATAGTCACTCCATATAAAATAAAAATAACAGCTTTAAAACTAAAAATAATACTAAAAATAAAAGTTTTCAAATAGCTTTAAAAACAAAGCAAAAATTTCTTATCTCCATTGCTAAACAACAATATATATATTGATTTCAATATATATAATATTGTATTTATTTAATTTTTTTTATTAGATATGCAAGATAATCTTGTTAAAAATCTTCTTAAAATTATAAAAGCGTGAAAATATTGAAAATTAATATGTATTTCTATAACAAATATTATAAATTAAAAATCATGTATTTTCTAAAAATGTATATTTTTCTTTTTTAAAATATTCTAAATTAATATGTATTTCCATAACAAATATTATAAAATGATATATATTACTATTAGAAATTAGAATATTATATTATATTTTATTTTTCTTTTTCTTAAAAATTTCAAACAGTTTTAAAACAACTTTAAAAAGAAAGCAAAAGTTTCTTATATCTCTATTGCCAAACAAAAATATATATCCATTTCAATATATATAATATTGTATTTATTTTTAATTTTTTATTAGATATTTAAGTTTATCTTGTTAAAAATCTTCTAAAAATTATAAAAGCGTGAAAATATTGTAAATTAATATGTATTTCCTTAACAAATATTATAAATTAAAAATCATGTAAAATTATATATATTAAAATTAGAATACTATATTATATTTTTAAAAAAAATTCATATATAGTAGAAGTATAAAAAGATAATGATAATGCATGCTTTTAAAGAGATAAAAAAAAATCTTAAATATAATATTACTTTGTGACGGGTTAGTAGACGTCAATTTTAATGGGGAGAATAAAAATGTGCACATACTCGTGAGTGTAATAAGCCTTTCGGCTTAAAAATAATAAATAGTGATTTTTGTAAGTTTAAATTAAATGTTACATATAAAAATAAGGCAAGTGTATTAAAAAATTAACTTTTCAAATAACAAATAAAAAATAAACAAGTGTCTAACTAGTACTTGTCTTTATACTATTGTAATTATTGTTTTTTAGATTTGGAAAAAAATAAATGTAAGTTTTACTAACATGAATAAAAATAAATGTAAGTTTTGCTAATTATAGTGTTTTAGTATTGTTAATTAGTTCTTTACATGACCTGACCCTAACCTCAGTCTTAACAATAAATTATAAACCATTATCCTAATCGTAGACTTATTTCTATCCATAATATGGGTGTAACCCTAACAATAAAAAATTGTAGAGTGATATTAAAAAAGATTATATAAATTAATATTGAGAATAAGATTTGAAATAAAGATATTAGATGAATAAAATTGTGGAACATTATACCTATTAATCATATTTTAGTGATTTTTATTAGTAATATTTTATTTTTAATTTATTTTAATTTTTAAATAGTTTTAACCATAATTTTTACCTTATTTCTTAATTCTAATTCTAATCCTATTTATAATGTTTTTTGGATTGTTGTAGTGCCCCTCCATGATTCACCTCGTCAGTATTGTTGTGTTCATGGTCAATTGTCCTTGTTTTGAATTTATTGATGGTTGGGTGTTTAGCGTTGTTATTTAGTGTTAATTGTGATATTCTTGTAATTATTGAATTTAAATAAATTATTAATGCATGGCTTGTGGAGAAAGTTATTGTTTAAGTGTTGTCTTGTTTAAGTTGAGATAATTAAATTTAAGTGATTTTTAGAAAGCAAGTTCAAAAATGGAAAAAGTTTGAGCACATTCGTAGCTCCGAACGGGTTGCAAAAAGGAAACTTTTTTTTTAAGTGATAATTACTTGATTTTTATTTTTGAAAACTAATATTTTTCTAGTTTTTAATAATGCTCAATTTTGGGAAAATGCTAATCAATGATTTTTTTTGGTTTCCGAATGAAATTTGGTCTGCAACATTAATTGCGAAAATATACATATATTTTTTGGGGTTTTCAGTTTTTTAGGAGAAGGGATTTTTTGAAAGTTGATCAAAGCTTGTGAGAAGAAGTTATCATTGCAACAGATTTTGTTCTCAACATTTCTCTTCCATTTCGAAGGATTGGATCTCAGGTTGGCATCATCATTATCCTTGTTTTATTTGTCCATGATTTGCGAACGATCTCTCTCTTGTTTGGAAAAGCAATTGTTGTTATTCGATATGCTTGTGATTGTGGAATCGGTTTGCAACCAAATTGGTTTTGATGCTTTTGGTAGTCACTGGTTTTCCCTTTTCTTGAATGAATTTGATTTACTGCCTGTTCATGGTATTTGATTTTTGCTTAAATTGTTGGGTATCGATACATAGTCGACCATAGACCTTGAATTATTTTGGCATCAATTTCATTGTTACATGTTGATTCTTTGTATCTAAGAAAAATTTGATTCCCTTTTTATTTCCCATAGCATCGAATGCTTTGGATGGCATCTATTTGTTTATGGTTTCCAATTGTGATTGTAGGCCGATCCATCTTGAGCCGATTATTCTCTCCTTGAAATAATAGGGGTTTCCATTTTCTAAACTGTATACTAATGGGGTGCCAAAGGGTAGGCGATTCCCATGCTTGGCATTGTATTCAACTTCATGTTATGCGCTTCACCTTTTCACCTCTCTTCGTCACTGTTTTGTAGCTGCATGCTTGTTGCAGTAACCACGATGCATTTTAGACTTTGATCCCTTTATGTTGTAGATTGCATTTCACTTGATTCTGTCAGTTCTCCTTGGTTTACATTGTGTGTTTTCATCTTTTCTAACGACTATTTCCAAAATAAATCTGCATGTTGATCTGCTAGAATCTTAGTGCCCTTTTTCACAGGGAATCTTGATGATAGAAAGGAAATTCATGATATGTATGATAATCCATCACGCATGCTTTAAACTCATCTTTCTTTAAATTAAGCAACTTTCTCTCTGGAAAGGTTTATGTTAGTCTTGGTTATAGGGTCTTTGCATTGCAATTTGTATGGCGATGAACCATCTAGCTTAGGGCTCAAGGTGAGTTTGGATCATTAAGACACTCTGTGTCTAACCGCGTATGAATCTCCATCACGAGGGCATTAGAAATCCACTCCTTAATGTTCCACGGGTTTCCATGGCTTATCACACATTTTTGTAACAATCGTCGACCTTCCTTGTAGTTTGCATTTAGCTTGCCAATTGCATTTGCTTAAAAGTTTCTAAGCCTTTTCCAACAAATCCAGCAGGTTGTGCGCACCTTGGTGACAACTTGTTCCTAGACATGATCTTTTGTTGCCCTTTTGTTTTGAGTGTCGTACATCCCTCTCTCTCTCCATGTGCCGACTCTTGATGCTAGGCAGTTTTTAATGAGTACTGGCTAGTACGATTAATATGCATTGTGATTTACAATTTATATTTTTATATTGTAGCTTATGCTTGGTGCATTCAAATTTTCAATAAATGGTTGTATCTTGTATGCGATTCGATGCTGAATATTTTGATTCCCTTTTTCATTTGAAAATTCAGTAACTTGCATTTGGTTTTACTGCCAATCGATGTTTGTATAGTTGGAAAATATATTGTGTGAATATGCTTTCGGTGTGCTTACCATATGGTTGGGTTTTGAAAGATTACTCATATATATATATATATATATATATATATATATATATATAATATATAATATATAAGTATATACTGAAATATGTATATGCCTATATATATATATATATGTATGTATGTATGTATGTATGTATGTAAGTGTATTTTAAGATCATAGTTGAGAAAACCTTTGTATTTAGGAATTAATGAACTGCGAAAGCTAAATGAGATTAGGAACTTAAATAGAAAGCAACAAAATTGTTTAATTATAATTGGTGAATAGAAGGTTTGGATTAGATAAGTGAAATTATATATTTTTATATATACATTTGTATGGTAGCAATATTGATGTGAAGGCTTTCAATAGTTAAAATCTAATTAAGTAAATAGGTTTATCTTTCAGTTGAGAAAAGACAAGAATTGGAATTGAAGCCATTGTAGTTTTCACTAAATGTTCATCTAGTAAATTTATCTGAGATGATATAAATACTTGTGTAATTTAGATATGTAAATGTTAAACTAGTTAGTCCTATTGCATAGATGCAAATGACTTCTTGGTCATGTCTAATTGGTTGTTGGTGTCTAGATTATTGGATTAAATGGTTGTTTGATTATTTGTTTTGAATTCCATGTTTGATTTGAGGGTATTATCGAGTGATCACATTTTTTTAATTGTGTGCTTGTTTAAATAATGTCTTCCTTGGATGCATTGATTAGTTGACTTTATTTTTTATTATCTGTGTTTGAATGTGACAATGAGTAATCTAAGTTGTGGAGTCAAAGTTTTTTATGGAATATTTTAGGGATGTAGCTTGGAGTGATCATTTGTGTTGAATTTAATGTTTGATTTTGAGTTTTGTGGTGGATTTTGTATTGAGTTGATTATGATAGTTTTGATTGAGTATGAAGATCTTGTTGTGATGTTGCCACTTGTTATTCTATACTTGTTGACTCGTAAATTGTGGATTGAAAATAGTTCTTTGAGATCTTGTTATTGTTTTCACTTTGATGGGGAACCAATGTGTTAGTAATTTGTTAGTCTTCCAGAGGTTGGGGAAAGAGTTTTCTTTAAGATTGGCTTTTCATGTTGGTTCTTTGTGAACACTTGATTTTATACATGATTTATGATTATGTGGGTACTGGCCTTGCACTGTGGAATTGTTATACATGGAGACTTTGTGCGAGTTGGTGTATGCATCACTTTATGTGATCATTCATGTGGCCTTATATGTTGTGCAAGTTGGCTTATCCAGTTAGTGGATTATTGAGTCTTTTGTTGCTAGTAGGGGGAGTGGCTCTTAATGGGGGTCTGATGCACAAAGTGGCAAGTCCAAGGTAACCCATTGATTTTCTTAATCCAATGAAAACACTAATAATTAATTAGGGGGGTTGAGTAGTATCTCACATTAATCCAAATAATGTCGCCTCACTCATGGCTCAAGTGCTTGTTTAGGCTTGAGATGAGTGGGAAGGCCTGGAAAGGAAAGATCAACTGCCTAGTCCGACTAGAAGGTGTGTTGATCCCACATGAGTTTGTATGGGGGTCCAACGGCTAGTAGAGGTGGTCCAGGGTAACCCAAGATGGGGGTCTGGTAGCCTAGGAAGGTTACGCCTGGGTAACCCATAGCAAACTATGTGATGACACTCCTCCCTATAGCAACCTTATATGTCTTGTAGTTTTCCCCTTGTTGTTCATGTACCTCTGGAAGCGGTCGTTCTTTATGTTTTGTTTGTTACTTTTGTATGTTGGAGTCATGTTAGCCCTTTTGTGTCGTGCTACTATCTTTTTGTATGCTTGATGTAGTAGGTCCTTATTGTCATCTCCTAGCACAAGGGGTGGGCCTTAGGGTCCACATGGTCGAGTGGAACGTGCTATACACTCCATTGGGTTCCCAGTCGAAGTTCGTGATGCAAGGAGTTGTACCGTTTGCAGTGATTTTAAAGCTTCACCAGATTTAGAGATAGTATTGATGCTATGTGTTATATTCATTTCAATTGTATCATATTATGTAAATTGGTGAATCCTTCCCGTTTATGTTGGGAAGCACAGTTGTACTATTGTAATCATTGATACGATGTATATTCATATGATAAATGTAATGTTTATATTATTTAGTATTATCATGTAATCAGATGGATGTTTATGTATTGTTATGGATGTATGCATGTTGTTTATTGATTCTATATCATGGTTTTAAAATGTATACTTGGGAGTAGTTTATCATTGTTATGGGAATTGATTCATGTTAGGAATGTTTGTGAGTAATGCAGTCATGTTACCCCAGAGGACTAGATAGGTGATGTGTATGTATAGTTTCATCATTAGTGTTGTATGTTAACTTACATTTCATATTAGTTTTACTTTAAAAAAAAAAACTGTGTCATAGTTGTGTTGTCCTTTGGGGTTGTGTGGCAGGGTGTTACAATTATAATAATTAATAATAATAGGATTATAATTATAATTTAATTAATAATTATAATAATTTTGATTAATTTAATTCAATTTTTATTTGTATTTATGTATGTTTTGAAGTTAATAAAATTTGGAAAATGAAAAAAAAGTGGCAATATCAAATAGTTTAAGATTTAATTTAAATTTTTATTTTAATTGTGTAAAACCAAATCTCGAAGCTTATTAGTACTTGTTAGTACTTGTCATTGGCATAGTACTTGTTAGTACTTGTCATTGGCATAGTACTATGTTTGACTTTTTTTAGTTAACTAGTTTTAAAAAAATTAAAATAAAATTTAATTTTGTAAAGTCAACTTGTAAAATATTTAACTTTACAAATTATAAAAATTATTTTCTTGTGCATATGATTTGTTAAAAAGTTATGTGTGTTATTGACCCATTTGTAGGAAAGCAAGGTAAACATTTTTTTAAAGAAGGAATTTTCATTTTTTGCTTTATAAAGTTATTTCATTAAATCTTTCTAAAATAAATAAATATTACTTATTTTGATTTTAAGAATGTAATTGTTATTTTTTTATTAAAGAAAATCTCACAAAAATCAATTAACTATTTTATAGAGATTTGGATTCATGCTATTAAAATAATAATAATAAAAAAAATTGTATTATTCTTTCCATTAGACTAATATCTTTGTTATCTATGTTTTTAATATTTTATGCTATTATTTAATTATTATATGCTCTCCTTCTTATTTTCATTAATAATTTTTTTCATCATGTATATTTTTATATTAATTTATATATATAGATTCTCCAAAAAAATTATAACCTATAATATATAAGTATATAACCTATATTATTTTAGGTCTTTATTATATATAATATACAACCTATTTTAATGTAGATAATATTAATTTATATATATAACCTATATTAATGTAGAATTTATATATATCACTTCTATTTATATCTTATGTTATTGAAGGTAATATTTTGTAGGTAAATAAGTTAATCTACTTTCTGTAGGTAATATATTAATTTATATTAATATATATGATAGGTTATTTTATTTTGTAGCTTCTCCTTTAATCTATATATATTAATATATATTATATAAATTATTATGATTTTATCTATTTATATTAATATATATTATAGGTTATATGTATTATAATCTATTCTATTTTAATCATCTATTTTTTTATTTTAATTGAATCATTTATTTAATTTTCCAATTTATATTTTATATAATCTCATCTTTTTCTTTTTTCTTTGGTTAAATTATTATTGTTTTAAGTTTTAGTATATTTTCCTTTATATCTTCCTTCATTTCTTTTAATAATTTTGGTAATTGTTCTTCAATCATTCTGTTATGGAATTCATCTTCATAATTTTATTTATTTACTATTTGAGACATTTAACCTTTAACTTTTTTGATCCATTTATTTGTGTTATATCATATTATTATATTATTCATTCTTCTCTTATGTCTTCATCATTTTTTGTCTATTTTCACTCTTACTTCATTTTTCAATCTCCTCCCTCCCTCCCTATCCTTTCCCACCACTTAACTATTCTTAAAGTCATTTCTACAATCATATTCATCATTATCCTCTTCCTATGAAGAATCATTGAGTTAGGGTTAGGGTAAGGTCATTAGAGTTATTTATTCATTGTTTCAAATATTTAACTTTAACCTTTTTTGATCCATTTATTTGTGTTATATCATATTACTATATTATTCATTCTTCTATTATGTCTTCATCATTTTTCACCTATTTTTTACTTTTACTTCATTTTCCAATCTCCTCCCTTCCTACCCTCTCCCACCACTTAACTCTTCTTAAGGTCATTTCTAAAATCATATTCTTCATTATCCTCTTCCTACAACGAATCATTTAGTGTGGTTTGAAACGTCAATTCAAAATGGCATACATAGTTTAATCTAGAAGTGTTTACTCTATCATTTATGGATTTTGAAAAAATCATACCATTTATAATAATTGATTCGTTAATATTTAACAATTATTGATTTGAATGAAGAAATATAGTTGCACTTGTGTCTACTAGAATCAAATCTAATAATTTAATATAATATATATTTTATTTTTTAATATATATATATATATATATATTAAATTAAAAATAAATAGCTTGTAATAAATAATCATTTTAATATATAACAATTTTATATTAATAATAGGAGAGGAAACAATGCCAACATGTAATATCTAACTTTTAATGATTTTTAGTATATATTATATTTAATTTATTTAATATATAATAATTTATAATATAGCATTCATTAAATGTGTTATTTATTTAAAAGTTAGTGATAAAAATTAGGTTTATAGTTATGATAGTGTTACGATCATAGTTAGGGTTAGAGATAGGTCTAGGATTAAGATAATGGTTTAAAATATATTGTTAGGGTTAGAGTTAGGGATAGGGTTAGGATTAGGGTTAGGGATGGAATTAGAGTTAGGGTATGAGTTAGGGTTCGGTCATTAAAATAACTAATTAACAATACTAAAACACTATAATTAACAAAACTTACATTTATTTTTATTCACATTAATAAAAATTACATTTTGATTTTTATCAAATCTAAAAAACAATAATTACAATACTATTAAGGAAAGTACTAGCCACTACGTGGAACTTGTTTTTATATGATAATTTATGGATGTGCTTTAATTTAATTATTTCAATAGTGTGAATCCAAATCTCTATATAAATAATTGATTTTTGTGAGATTTTCTTTAATAAAAAATAACAATTACATACATTTTCTTAAAAAAAATGTAAAATTAGGTAACATTTATTTATTTTAGAAAGATTTAATGAAATGACTTTTTAAAGCAAAAAATGAAAAATCATTTTTTAATAGTTTACCTTGCTTTCCCTACAAATTTTCCCATAACACCCCAAACTTCTTAGCCAATTATGTTCAAGAAAATAAATTTTACAATTTTTAAAGTTAAGTATTTAACATGTTCATTTTTAAAAAAATTATATTTGAAGAGCATAAAATTCTAGTTTTTAATTTGTTCAAAACCAACTTATTAATAACTAATTAACAAAATGAGTTGAAGATCTATAATATAGATAAAGTAAAATAATTCTTAAATCAAAATTTAAATTTGTGTGTCCATGTATGTTCGGTAAATAAAATAGTTTAAGTGTCATCATGACATAGCGTGATGGTTAAATTGTAGCTTTATTTTTGTTGTCACCAAAGTTCAAACCCTCAATGGGTTATTGTGATGGCAGGTGTAGTGCCCTCGCCAATCCATTGTGCTCGTAGGTTTGAACCTTCGCATTAAAGTTGTTGGTGTTCATGGCAGTGACTTAATGCTCCAAACTCTCGCTAGACCAATGTGCTTGTGGCCTTTGCACTCCTATTAGGCTACTAAGTTCACAGGTTTGGACCATTCACATTAATATTGTGCATTCATGTCAAGGATGAGGTCCCCTATTCGTAGCCTCATCCAACTCAAGCCAAGCTAAATATCCCTATGTTACAAATAAAATAAAAAATAAAAATGACTCTTAAGTAAATAAAATAACTTTGTCTTCCTTTTTAATATATTTTCTTATATAGTAATGTGTTAGAGATTGATATCTCAAAATCTTTTAGATAGATTGTAATACCCCTCTGTTTTGCTTTCTGGCTAGACAGTGTGTCCTTGGTTGCTTTGATGTGCTTTTTGGTTATTGAGATACTTTATCTTGTGTGTGCGATTTGATTGCTATTTATAAAGCGATAGTCTATTTGTGTGATGTGATGTATCTTATCTGATGCTTTATTTGACATGTTTTAATTGGTGTAATGATGATTAGTTATCGTAACATGTTATTGCATGAGATATTTGTTTATGATGGAACTGTCAGTCTATGATGAGTGTATTGGTGAAGGGGATGAGATCACACCACTCGCTTGCGAGTGCCCTACGGTTCTGCGATTTCCTCTTCAGGGTGTGTTTTATTATGTTATATATATATGCATGCTCAATATAGTCTTTGTTCGCAGGTTGACAGGTACAAGACATCGACTCCCCCTGGTTTCACAGGTTTGAGCGTGTCCATTGGCCAACAATATTCGATTGGGAGATAGTAGCTAGGGTTTCCATGCCAAGTCATCACCCTAGTCATAGTGTGTCGTCAGGTTTTAGTCGGGTTAAGTGCTTCTTTGTTGTTCATCTCTCCTTGATTTTATTTAATTGCAAGTTGGAAAAGGTAAATAAATGGCTCTATGTATTTAAGTTGCTTATTAAATTGATGTGGTTATAACGCTAGAAATGTCATTTAATTTATTAATTAATTTAATTTAATTAATAAAATGATCTAATATTGGATTAGATTTATTTTATTGATTAATTAAATTAATTGTGTTGAAATGAATTAAGTTATCCATTTTGGAATTAAAAGTTTTAAATTCTTTGAAAAGAGAATTTTAAAAGTTTAAATGCTTTTTGAAAATAAATTATTAAAAGCTTTAAATTCATTTTGAAATAGAAATTTTATAATAAAGTAAATGATTTAAATTTATTTGAAATTTAAATTGTGTTTAAAGTATTAAAATGCAAATATCTTGTAAATGCATGAATTAAAAGAATTAAATTTATTTGAAAAGGAATTTGGTTTTAAATTATTAAAAGTAAGATATTTTGTAAATGCATAAAAATATCTATAGTGTTGAAAGATATTTATAATTGAAAAAAAAAAAAGAAAAATATCTGGGATATTTTAGAGGGCATTGACTTAATTTGGAAAAGAATGAAAGGATTGGGAGGATTATTCATGCTTGGAGAAATAAATTTTTTGTGAAGAGGAAAAAGGGTTTTCTTGTTTTGGGAATGCATTTTGGAATTGGAGTGAAGATTTGGAAAGATTTTGGAAGAATTGGAAATTGCAACTCAATTTCAATCTTCTTCTTCAAGTTTCCAACAGGTTCTCTCTTGTTTTGTGTTTATTGTTTTGAAATTTTGTATTTTCAATTTTGAAAACTTACTTGGAAACAATTTGAAAACTTTATTGAACACATGGAAAATCTTAGATTCTTGTGGAAAATGCAAACTCTTTAACATAAATTGAAATCAAGAAATTAGTTTTGAAGATTTAACAATAGAAAAATGGAAAGAAAACAAAATGAAATTTGAAAACCTCTGTTTGGGAGTTGAAATGGTTCATATCAAATTAGAAATTGAAATCAGGAAATCATGTTAAAATAATTTTATTGAAAATTTCCTGTTGAAAATTTGTCCAATTTGACTGTAAAATGGAGATTTTTGGTATATACATACATACATATATATTTTGTTTATATATATATACATACATGTATTTTAATTATACAAATTTTGGGTGTTTTAATTGGGAGGTTTTTTCCTCCTGTTTTTTAAAAAAATAAAATTTCTGTCAAATTTTATAATCTAGAATTTACCAAACTTAGGGGTAAATTTGTTTTTTTATATAAAAATAGAATAAAAAAAATTATATATAATAAAAAAAGTGGGGGAGGCAGGGGGAGCTAACCCCACCGTCGCCCAGCCTCAGAGGAGGCGGACTGTGTGTGCCACACACAGGCCGTTGCCTATGTGGGAGGCGGGTTGTGTGCCACACAGGCCGCCGCCCCTAAGGGAGGCGGGCTGTGTGCCACACACAGGCCGCCGCCCATGTGGGAGGCGGATTGTGTGTAGCACACAGGCTACCGCCCTGTGGAGGCAGGGTTGACCTGCGTGCCCTAAATGGGCTTTTCCTTTTATTAATTTTTTTTTTTTAATATATAAAATATAATATTTTTTTATATATTATATATATATAATATAATATTTATTTATTATATATATAATATATATATTATATATTATATATATAATATAATAATTATTTATTATATATATAATATATTATATTTTATTTTATTTTATATGTTAAAAATAATAATTGATTATTATTTAAATGGTTTGGATTTTAAATGGGTTTTAAATAATTTGGGAAATATTTATAAGTTGGATTTTAAATCGAAAATATAAATATATATTTAAATAATGTTTTCAGGTTTAAATATATTTATATTTAAACACGATTATTTAAGATTATTAGATTATATAAGATGTATATATTGAATGTATAATGAAATGATTTCAATGGGATTCTTATATTTAAATATTATCGGAAAATTGAAGTAGACCCTTAGATTTAATTTATGATTGCTTGTCAAATGCTTAAATAGTTACTTAATAAGGGAATGATTTTAAGGAAAAGGGATATTTGTATTAAATAAAATGAAATGTTTAAAAGAGCGTTTTTATTTATAGTTCTTATTGGTTGCAAACGAAATTACGATAAAATTAGTGATTTTTATGAAATGTGTAATTGAGGAATTTAAAATAGTGTTCATAGTTAAATTATTGTTTTTATTTTAAAATAATATATTTAAAGGGACAAATATTAGATTTAAATATAAGGTGTTTAATAGCGAGATTAATTGATTTCAAAATGATTTATTTTGCAAAGGAGAAATGGTTATTTTAAAATGATATGTTTTAAATCGAAAAAGTAAATGTTTATTTTATTATTATTTAAAAGCAATTAGGGAATTAAATATTTGGTTTAAATTTCATCTTTTGTTTGAAAGAGACGTTATTAAATCAGTTTTATTAAGGCAATAAATTACTGAATGTTAATGAAGTGGATTTAGGAAATCCAAATATAGATTTAATTCATGTTTGATCGCCCTTCTTGAATGTACACTTCTTATGTTTTCGCTTTGGGAAATTTGATTAGAAGGGTTGTTAAGTCTTCCAGAAGGGGTTTAACTTTTTGGGGTTGTTGTATTATGTTAGTCAACCTTTGTATTGCCTTGTGTGGTGCATATAGTTGTATCATGTTGTCTTACCTGGTTTTCACGAACGAGGATGGTTTGTGTCTCCTTTGGATTAGGAGTGGATTATGTGATTTGTGTCTCCTTTGGATTAGGAGTGGTTTATGTGGTTTGTGCCTCCTTTGGAAGGAGTGGATTATGT
Organism: Sequoia sempervirens; assembly: GCA_007258455.2. Classification (NCBI taxonomy): domain Eukaryota; kingdom Viridiplantae; phylum Streptophyta; class Pinopsida; order Cupressales; family Cupressaceae; genus Sequoia; species Sequoia sempervirens. Next base: position 545,553,429 of record VDFB02281492.1, read on the forward strand.
GTTTTGTTGCCTCCAGTGTTTGGAGAAGGGTTGACTTTTGTTGCCTCCAGTGTTTGGAGTGAGTTTTCATTATGTGTTCCTCCTAGAGTTGGTGTGGTTTTATCTTGTTAGTATGCACTTGGGATTCCCTTGGTGATTGGTTTGTATGTGCTTTCAAGTAGAAGAGTGGCTTCTGTTAGGCGCCAGAGCCTAAAGAGGTAAACTGGGTAACCTTCAAAGGTGGTTTAATCAAGTGATAACTAAAGAAATATACTTAGAAGTTTAGGTAGTTTTTCACATTAATTAAGATAATTGAGCCTCACTCATAGACGCAAGTGCTCATATAGGCTTGGGATGAGTGGGAAGCCTTGGAATGGCAAGGTCATCTATCTTGTCTTTATGAGAGGTATTTGATCCCGCATGAGTGAGTATGGGGGCCGAGATTCGGTAGAGGCCACCAGGACAACCCATAGTGGGGGCCAGAGCCTATGAAGATTCCCAGAGGATATCCCATGTCAAGTTGTGTGATGACACTCTTTCTATGACAACAGTTGCTACATGATTTTGTGTGTATGGTCTTCTTAACATACTCGATCTGTTTTATTTCTGGAAGCAATGTGACTTATGTCAGTGATGTTAGAGTTGTACTTGTGTTATTCTTATGGTTGTATGATTCATGTGATTGGTTGTGTCAATGTGAGTTAACCTGTGTCTAGAGGTTGATGGTCTTGTATAGGATTCCTTGTTACTATCTCCTAGCACGGGGGGCGAGCCTTCGGGTATCACATGGTTGGGTGGAACGTACACCTTAATCCGTTGGGTCGTCTTCTTGTTCGTGTGGATGAGATTTCTAGTTGGAGAGCTCATGGGATCCAATTACTTTTCATGCTTTATTCTTTTCAATTGATCTTGTAATTTATTTCCCCTCATTTGTTATCGAGGTGGAAGATGTAATTTGTAACCATGTTTATTGGATTTACCTCATTCGGGGAATGAGAGTTGTAATCATATTGTTAAATTATGTTATTTGGAATCATGTGGTATTTCTTATTCTTTGATGTAATTTATCATGTATGGAATGTAAGTGTTCTTAATTTGTTAAGTAATTAAATGTTATGGTATCAATTCATGTTTCTTGTTTGGGTTTTAAAGTAATCTCAGTCTCGTAACCTTAGGGGTTGTTGGCAATGGGTAGTGAACTTGCATGTTAATTGCACTTAAACAAAAAAAAAATTAGTACGTTTGAGTAGTTAATTGCAACTTCCTCTAGGGTTGCGTGGTGGGGCGTTACATAGATATATTTAAGATATAAATATCTGTTTATTTAATTTTGATACATAGATATATTGAAAAAGGTGTAATCTCAAAGGTAAAGTTGGGCCCCTTTCCCTATATTTTCTACTTACTTCATTATGCATTCTCCAATGCACCTACCACTCATCCTTTTTCTCGTGTTCACACACCCTTATGTGTTTTCCCCAACCACTTATTTATTATTCTCATGCTCGTAATAATTCTCATACACATGTTATTCACTATACAATCTAGCTCCTTTTCTACCTTGATACCATTGCCTAATGAAATCTCTTAATACCAACAATACTTTGAAAATTATAGGGATTGGAGTGGTCAATATCTATAAACATGAAAAAATTTAATATTATTTATGTCAGAGTAAATTATATTTAATTAGTTTTTCCCGTATTCCTGTATTGGGTGGTTGCACACCTGTTTATGTTTTTCATGACTTTATAAGCCTATAATATAATGTATTTTACTATCTTGACTTTTAATAAAGCATCACATTTTTGGTGATTTTTTCTCGGCTGTGAGGGTTGATTTGCAGGAGGTTGTTCCTGGGTGATTTGGAGCTTAGGCTTAGATTAATTTTTTTTTGCATTTAGTTACTCCCACGTAGTTTTTCCCGTGCTGGGAAGTTTCTCACCCATCTATGCATTTTCATGCCTTTATAAGGCTATACATTGTGTAATATTAGCATCTCATTCTCAATGCATTCTTCTTCTATGAAATATTTTTCTCTCATTCTTGTGAAAGTTTGATTCTACAGGAGGTTGTTCCTGGGTGATTTGGAGCTTTACTCCAACAATTTCAAATATCCTTTGAATACATTAGATAAATTTCTTCGATTTCATATATATATATATATATATATATTACTTACTTCATTATGCATTATTCAATGCACCTACCACTCGTCCTTTTTCTTGTGTTCACACACCCTTATGTGTTTGCCCCAACCACTTATGTATTACTCTCATGCCCATACTAATTCTCATACACATGTTATTCACTACAATCTAGCTCATTTTCTACCTTTGATATCATTGTCTAATGAAATCTCTTAATACCAACAATACTTTGGCAATTATAGGGATTGGAGTATAGATATTGATCACTCCAATCCCTATAATTTTCAAAGTATTGTTGGTATTAAGAGATTTCATTATAAGATTCATACTCTAGTTAAAGAGGCTTTGTACATATTGGGCTACAATTTTCTTTATATGCACCAAAATGATACTTGTAACACGTTTTCACTATGTATGGTGTTAATTGCAAGTTCATGCACACTTGTAATAATATCTACAAGTCCATGGTGTTATATTTCTTAAAAAATGCTTGATAAGTTCATAGATAAATTAAAATTGTGAAACTTGTTACTATCAGAATCATACTCTCCTTTTTAATATCCACTCTAGAAAGTTTTATAATGGCTTAATTTTGTATATAACATGCACTTGGATTAACTAATTAAATGATTTTGTAGATATACATTGTCCTATAAACTTGGAAACCATAAAAACCATCGAACCAAACCATATGTTTAGTTATTCATAAATAATTTACAATATTCAAGAGTTAAATTTAACACTAACTAACACATCTATTGAACCAAATCTAGTGTTCTAGAGTATTTATATTACATTACTTTAGATATTTTAAAAATATTATAAAATAATGAGCTCTGTAGCTCTTATTTGTTGGTGTGAATATGGTGCTTTACCAAACTAGTCTACTAGTATGTCTTATTCACATGTTAAGTTTACTTAGGGTCCTAGGGAATCTTTCTAGAAGTCTTAGGTGTCATGTGATTTTATCTTATCTTATCATGTCATTTAATTATAGTGTCCTAGTTCATTTAATAATTATTGAGGTAATTATTTCATTGTACATGATTAAGGCACATGTCATGATCTTGTCTAATCCTATATCTCAACCTTGTCTTTATAAGCAAGAAATCTCATGTACATTTCATATTCAATCAATCAATCTTGCATATCATATCAAAAAAGCTATTATCTTGTCATACTCTCTTATGGAAGGTTATCTTTTATTTTATAGGTGATATTGGGGTGTGAGCTAATTTTCAACTCTTACCTGGTATCAAAGCTCTAGTGTTGTAGACTCATTCCCAAATTTGAGGGACATATTTTAGTTTGAAGAATTTTTTGAGTATATTTTTGGGTTTCAAGGACCTCATGGTTGAATCTAGTGTGTTAGATAAATCTGGGATTGGCTTTTGTTTCATCAAAATCCAACATATAGGGCCAAATCTACAAGGGTTTCAAGTAGGGTGAAGGTTGCCAAATCCAGGAGGTAGTTGAATTTTTGGAGCACTTTAGGCCAAAACTGACCCTGCTATCACGTCTAGAAGGATTGAAAACCTATAAAACACCTATCAAATCATCTAAATTAGACACTTTGTCCTAAGGGCATCAAAGGTTTTTTGGTTTGTCGTTATTTTTCATACAAGCATATAGATTTGTATCTAGCTATATGGTATGGTGTAGTTGGAAGATCTACAGTCAGTATCCCAAGAAAAATATTTGGCACGAATGATAGCATATTCGAGAAGAATATTCGGCATAATCGACAACATATTCTAGAAGAATATTCCTTTGTGTGTATGGTGTACTCAGTTTGTATTTGGTTTGCGTTGATAGTACAATTTCAAAATGTTTTGTTAATAAAATATCATTATTTACGTTGGTTGGCTGTTTGTATTAACCCCTAGTTATGAGTTTAGATCTCTCGTGGTCATTTCCTAATGAGGAGGCTTAAAGCCCCATGCAGTGCAGCCTTTGGCCTGCCATCCCTCAAACACTTTGTCCCAATGACATTGTGACCACTAGTAACAATTTTTTTTTCAAAAATCAGTGCATTTAGTCATATGGGTGCCTAGGATTCGATGGAATGGGGGCCCAAAATTGGCCCCCTAATGCCCTAATTGGGATTTTTTTTCAAATGGCCATAACTTTTCACCATGGTGTCCATTTTTTGAAAAGGACATATCATCGAAAAGTTGGCTTAGTGTACTTTATAGTGGAGGAGGTTATTTTTCTATTTTTATTATTTGATGTCAATATTTGTTATTTGAAGTTAGATCTTCATTTTTGACTCCCAATCTGTAATATGCCAAACATTCATTGCAGTAAATTTCCTAATTTTTTACTGTGCAAGTAAATAAAAACTATGTAACAAGCCATTTCAATAAAAAAAATTCCTTTTCTTTATTAAAAATATATGAACAAAGATGTTATACAAAATTTAATAAGGATTTTCATTCCATTACAATACTTCTCTAAGTACAATTTTCCAAGAAAGTTCAAAACTAAATACATAGCTCCAACGAGCTTCATGACATAAGATATAAATGGTCCAGGAAACTTCCTTTCAAAACCTTGGTCCTTTGTCGCCTGCCGAGGAGAAGCATCACTCAAGCGCTTTTCCTTCAACCACGGACTCATATGTAGTCCCTCACACATCTATCAATGATGGATGGCCCTTCCCTTCAACAAAGGTATTGGTTAGGTAACCCCATACGACATACCACTCTGAGCTTAGTGTTGTATCAAACATGACTAGGATTTATAACCTACACTAGGTAACCCTCATGCATTTAAGTAGACACAATGAACTAACAGTGGAGTCTCGACTTACATACTATTCCTAGTGGATTCATCGGACATCCCCACTACTTTGGCCAAAGTGTTCTCACTTAGTATAATCGAGTGATGGTCTACCATTCACCTACACTATGGCAAGCTCATTTTGACTTGAGGCCATTATATCTATGCCTAGGCAATCCCTCTCCATGGGAAAGCTACTCCCCAAGATAACCTAAATTTAAAACACAACCTAAGGTAACACAACTCAATAAGCAAAGTACAAGTTCCCTCCCTTCATTGGACAACATTCCCAGGAGTAACCTACTAGCCATCTAGCATAAATAACTATCTAGTATTGAGCATACCCTAAGCTTGTCTATGTTTAATCATAACTAGTATAATAATAATACCTATTGTAAACATAACCTCTTTCCCTTGATTTCACATGCCTAGTATAATAATACCCAAGACAAAAAGTCTCTCCTAACATGGAGTACTTACAAACAATGCACAAACAAGTAAATAGATTCTACTTTTCTTTCAAAGTAAACATTACTTTTCACTTCATGCAAGTATCAACAAGACTAGATCAATTAATCAAGACAACTTATTTAGAAATAGAATAAGCAAAGTAGAATATTCACATGCTTGTTTAATAGCTTCCCAATTTGACTAGTTGTAGTCACAACACCTTTGGAACAACTCTTTCCAGCAAGGATTAACATCTTCTTATCTCTCAAGTTGGTAATTGCACCTTCTTAGTAGATAGCTAAAACTCTTTTAAATCTCAAGACTCTCCCTCACTATTTGATCAGAATATTGTAGATAATAAAGCACACTAAATTGCAGATTTGTTGCACAAGAAACAACGCATAAAAGAGTGAGAATAAGGTGTCCCAAACAATGAAATCCTTGCTGCTATTTATACAACAAGCAAGCAACTATACTGCCTATAATTTAGGCACGATAATGACAGTAGGAAACATGCAAAGCAACACCTCAAACACAACTTAGAAAGCTGGTGTATAAGTAAGTAAAGACTCAACTTGATTACTAACATATCAACCCACTTATTGACAACAATTGGAGAATAAATCAACTCTCCATGTGATGGAATTCGAATGCAGACTTCTATGATTAGTAGAACACAAAGGTGGTGTGATTTTACTATAAAGTGAAACAGTCAATAACCAAAGATTGTCACCCATATTTGCATCAACTTATTCCATGCTAAGTATAGACTCATAAACTCAATTGATTTATACAAAGTCATTGGTTGTTTGGAGTATTCAACAACTATTTAATTAGTCACAACAATTCATGGTAATGTTTTTTGACCAAGTCCAAGATGAATAAAGGCATTGACCTTTCCCATATTGACTTAAATGTTAAAGCAATTTGCAAATTTAACGAATGACATCAGACACATAAAAATTGGCCCATGAATACAGTCATATTCACTTCAAACTTTAGCTATTTAGGTCGCCCATGATTGTCGACTTCAAATCCAATATGTTTAGCATTAAAATCGGTTGCTATTTATTGTTTGAAATAGTTGATTTCAAAGTAATTGATGTTTAAATGAAATCACCACGTATATATATATATATATATATATATATATATATATATATATATATATATATATATATATATATATATATATATATATATTTATATTATCATAAAGCATGTATATATAATTGATATACAAAAGAGTATATCAACATAGCAATCACATTGTTATAATAACATATTGATTGTGTATACATATATATATGCATATATTACATATATACGCCTCTATGTGCATGTATGTGTATGTGTACATGTACCAATACATTTGAATGGGCATATCCACTTGCTACCATACGCGTGTATAGGTACATGTATACATATGAATATATGTATATACATTATATATATATACACATTTGATTCACTCACCAAACTAATACACAATTACCATGGTATTTGATAAGAGACTACAAGGAATATGTTTATGCGTATACATATTCATGTCATTGGTTCCATCAGATATTTCTATGTGCATAAGAAACTCGTGCATGTGTATACATAGGTGTGTCTACCTATGTACCCTCATGTACGTGTTCCTTCTAGTGCATATAGTCTATCATTGCCACACATGCGTGTATGCATACACATACCCCATATACTCGATAGATCAATTCAAGCATGGTAACAAGAAGGAAATAAAAGCTCAACAAGTAATCATCGCCTAATAATTCACACAATAGTAAACTAGAATTTTACTAAAGCAGACATAACAACTAAGGATGACTTACCAACTTCCCACTTAATAACCCGACTCAATTATTCTACTTGTGGTGTGTGTAAGCTTAGATAAGTTACAGTACTGGTTACCCAACCAAGACCTTCTCCTAAGTGATACTTCCCCTCCACCTGGAGGAATTGAACATATACCTGCAAACACTAACACATGTACACGACAATCAACTGTTCACAAAATATGCAATATACACATTATATCTCCAAAGTTAGAATATCAATAAAATATTCACCCATTCACCTAAATGCATTCCTTCATATAACATTAAATGAGATGAAATTCATTCATAAGATAGTGATAAAAAATTGCACACACAATTTATTCATCCACTGAATTCACATTACATTCACATTTTACCCTACATAGTAATAGTAAATAGTAATTACACAATTCGGATGTAACACAATCTCATAAATTTTTACCACAATCTCTATTTTTCATGATTCTTGTGATGTTGGAAAGGTATTGAGGAGCTCAATCAAGCCATCCATGCACTTTTTCTAGATTTGGCCTTGGGTATATTTTATTCAAATTTATGTGTATTTTTATTTTAGTTGATCACTTGGGCATCTTGTCACTCAGGAAGGTGTTACTTTGATCCATGTACTTCATTTATGTTCTGGAATATGTATTTATCTCGTGTTGCTTCAATAAAATTCTAAGGTTGCTCCATATTGAGATTTTTCTAGTGTTTCTTGACATCAAGATAGTCATTCTTTGTTTTTGTTACTTTATTATGATTCCAAAGTTGCTCCAAATAGTTTCTAGTGTTTCCAATATCAGAATTATCTTGTCCTTTGTTTCTATGATTAAGGTTCTAGAGTTTACTCCACATTGTGCTTCCAATGTTTCTTTGCAATAGGTTATCTCATTATGGGGTCTATATAGTCTCTTTTATTTCCTTCCTATGGAGGGTAAATTGATTGTATCTTTTCTCTGTTTTGGAGAGGAGTTTTTTTCCCTCTAGGTTTTCTCATTTTCTTCATTTGTGAGAGATTGCATTAAGTTACCTAACATGGCATAGTTTTGAGATGTATAATAATCTTCATATTTTGCATAATTTGCATGATAATCTACTTCTCCCTAAGTTGCACTTAAGCGGAGGTGTTGGTGTGAATATGGTGTTTTACCTAGTTAGTCCAATAGTAGGTCATATTCACATGTTAAGTTTACTTAGGTCCTAGGGAATCTTTCTAGAAGTCTTAGGTGTCATGTGATCTTATATTATCTTATCATGTCATTTAATTCTAGTTTCCTAGGTTATTTAATAATTGTTGAGGTAGTTGTCTCATTATACAAGATTAAGACACATATCATGATCTTGTGTAATCCCATCTCTCAACTTTGTCTTTATAAGCAAGGAATCTCATGTACATTTTATATTCAATCAATCAAATCTTACATATCATATCAAGCAAGCTATTATATTTCCATAGTCTCTTGTGGAAGGTTATCTTTTATTTTACAGGTGATTCTTTGATGTCAGCTAATTTTTAGCTCCTAAACTATCATGACCAATATTATAATTCGTTTACCCCTATAGGCACAAAACGCACAAGATAAGACAATATTTTTATGATAAATCATTGATGAAAGAAGAAGACGCTAATAAGGTTGGAGTGACTAACAAATGCCCCTTGTATTAATTCTAGTTTGAGACATATCATAATAATGACAACCATTTCCAAAAAAAATGAGTTGGTCAATTTATTATTCTATGACTAAAATCATCAAATCATAAGTAGTTTTTAATCCTTATAAAATTATCATTAATTATATCATTTTACTTGACACGGAGGCCGTCTTGAAATAAACCACCATATCACTATACCTAAACATATCATATTATATATTATTATATTTTAGTCAAACCCTTATCAACTCAATTGATTAAATTTCAATCTATTGCTACTTTCAAATGCATTTAATGTATCATTTCATCGGCTAGTTTTCTCCTTCTTCCATACCTCCAAGTATTCATCTACAACTATATGTGAGTGGGATTGAATAGGTGGTGTGGCTTGAGAACTATGTGATCATCATTTTTAATACCAAAGCAACTTCAATTTGCTCGCTCGTTGGCATACAATCATAGGTCAAAATTTATTTCTCTTTTTATTTCAATATTTAAATTTGATAGTCAGTAAATTATTTTATTTTATTATATATATATATATATATATATATATTAGACTGCAGGAATCGGGCGGGTATTTGTCCCCCTATAAAATGCAGTGCGCTTGGTAAAAAAAATTTACGTGACCAGTGGCATTGGGGCGACACGCCCTTTGGTACCACGGGTTTGGGGGGAGACTAGACCTCGTGACCTCTTGCTTACAACATGATACTTTAGCCAATCGAGCTAGGCCCCCCTCCCCATTTTATTAATACATTAATTGGTTATTAGATTGTAGTTATTTTTGTTAGTGTGGGATTATTGTTTATTATTTTAAAAATCTTCAAAAATCTCAAAGATCTTCCAAAATTTAGGCCTCCCAAGGTCTTCAATGTAATGTAACAACTTGCACAATAGAAGAATGTGATGGAAAATATGTGGAAAGATAATACAAATAGTTACAAATTCTCAATAATAAAAAGATATTATGAGGGAGAAAACCTCCAAAAGTATTCAACAAGAAATAAAATTCACTATGATGAATTCACTTCCTCCTAAATATACTCTACTTATGTCTTGGATGTCACACAAGTTGACCAAACTACTTATATAAGACTATAAATGATTATATAACTTAATTAAGGGTTATGTTTGCCACAAGTTGGCTATAGATATCCCAATACAATCAATGGGTTAAAGGAACAACATGCCCCCTCTTCAAAGAAGTGTTTTTCTCAAAACAAATTAAGTATGGATGCTTTTGCACAAACTCATATTTTTTCCATGTAACATCTTTGATTGGAAAATTCTTCAACTTGATAAATCACTTGATGACCATCCTCATTTTTAGCCTCTTAGTACATGTTTGAATGATTCCCTCATGTTCCAAAATCATTCTTCCCTCCTCATCAAGCTCTAGTACCACAATATGGGTTGAAAATATTTGTTCAATAATCTTCTTCAAATAGGAAATGTGGAATATTGGATGTATTTTTTAAATTGACTTAAGTAATTATAATTTGTATGTCACACTATCAATCCTCTACAAAACCTTATAAGGGCCATAATACTTGGGTGCAAGTTTGTTATCCTTTTTCTATTATTTTAACTTGGCATCTACTTATATGATTGTAATTGTATAAAGACTTAATATCCTAATTTAAAAATTATTTCACTATAGTGCTAATCAACTTATTAATTCACTCTATCATGTGTTATTGTTAAGTTCTCCATGAAACTAAAGAGTACATATTATTTATATTGAATGTGTTCTTCAATTTCTCTAACCTTTGGGTGTACCCTCACATAAGAGATGATTGATGGTGGATGGTACCCATATAGTGCCAAAATGGAGATATTTTGGATGAAGTGTGGAAAGAAATGTTTTACCACCATTCTTCTCATGGAAAAAATTGCACCCATATCTCTTATTTATCCAAAATAAAATATCAAAGATGGCCTTCCATGCAATTTTTGACCACCTCAATCTATCCATATAATTGGGGATGATATGACAAGCTATGAGTAAACTAAGTGCCCAAACATGAGAATAAGTTAGTCTAAAAATTACTTATAAATATAGAATAACAATCACTTACTGCTCATTATGGAGCATTTTCTTCACGAAGGCCTCATACTTCTCATTATGGAGCATGTGAGAGCCCATAGTCCTGCCAAGTTGGTTAAAGGAAAGGAGAAGGCCATAAGTGAGGAATCTTTTTCGACTAGCTCAAAGACTAGTGTTGATGGTGAAGCTCAATGGAATGAGGAGGAGGAGGGTGGTTCGTCGTCCCCTATGGCAGCCCCCTCTAAAAAAAGAAAGAAGGGGACCTTAAAGAGGAAGGATTCCAAGAAGCTCGTCTTGTAGGAGTCGGGCTCCCATGGGTCCCCTTTTGATGGCAGTGATACTGTTATAATCTCTGATGGTTCCCAGTCCAAGGAGAATCCTAAACCCCATGGCTAGGACTCTGGTGTGGTTGGGCGTGAGGAGAAGGTCTTTTCTGTTGAGGCTAGGCTTAAGGAGGTGAAGGAGTTGCCGCGTAGGGCTTCCAAAAAAATCCCAAACCTAAAATAGCAGGATGTGAAAGGTGGTAAGAAAGGTAAGAAGGCTCTGGATTAGGTATTAAAGGATGTGGCAAAAAATGCCATTGAAATCAATGATTCCCTTGTTTAGTAGTCGTGTAGCATGGAGGAGTTGGTTGAGAGGACTGTGCATAAGGAGGAGGATGTGAATCCGAACCCTGGTAAGCCTGATCTGGTGAAGGTTAATCATCTTTCTGAGGATTTTTCATATTTGAATGATAGCAATACTTCCATGTTTTGAGCTTTTGGATATGGCTCATTCGAGGGCCACGTGGACTTTCAAACTTGCCAAGTGGGTTTTGCAGGAATGTAATAAGGTTAATATTAAGATCAGAGGTCTAAAGGAGAATATGTTAAACCAACCAAATGGCTCCTCTTCAAACATTCTAATTGAAAGGATGGTTGATTTAGAGTGATTTTTGTTGACTTTAAGACACATTGTGAGAACCACCTTGGGGAAATAGAGGGAAAGATTAAGGAAACAAACAAAGACATCAAGAAATTATTGTAGGTTAGTCACAACTCAGTCAAGAATAGTGCAAAATCCTTGAAAGTTTTATTTGGTAAGATTAGTCAGCTCAGGGAGGATCAATTATACTTCACAGAGTTGGCTAAGAAGGACCAATCTTCCAAGGGTAAGGGGAAGAAGATTGGAAAAGAAGAGGAAAAAGGCCCATGTACTAGATCTAGGGGGAACCTTAGGAAGACATTTGATGAGGAAAAGCAAGAATTAATGGACATGGTCAATTTGCACTGCAACCAAGAGATCGAGGTGGCTAACACCTTGAAAATTATGAAATAGTGTCTTTTTCTATGTTGTTTCTTGTTTTTGTTTATTTGTTGTTAGGTCACTATTTTTTGGCTATTGGTTCGCTTTTGGCTGCTACTTATGCTTCAATGCCTACCTCTTTTAGCAACTTTTTCTCTTATGTGATGTAAAGGGTTTCAAGTCCTTTCAAAACCTATTTTTTCAATATAATCAAAACAATCACTTACTATGATTTTTGGAGTCTTGTTAGCTTATGAATGGTATCCATAATTTTTTTACTATAGTACTTGCTAAAAATGGGTGTGACAAATCACAAAAATGTGTATATTTGGTGATTCAATCTACAAAAACTATGAGGATATTTTTTCCCTTTAGACTAGGTAAAGTTGTGATAAAAATACATGGATACCTCTTCCTTTTTTTTGGCTTGGAATAGATAAAGGTTGTAGAAAACCTAGAATCTTAATTCTCACACCTTTATTTTGTTGGAACACTATGAATTTTGTTACAATTTTTTGTACATCCCCTTTGATCAAATCCCAACATAAATATTTCTTGATTATATGATAAGTCTTCAAGAATCATGGGTGCTCACCTACTAGAGAAGCACGTAGTTCTACCAAACCTTTAAACTTAAGGGTTGGTCTATTATATAGGTATAACATGTCCATGTAACATAAAACATTTAATTTCCATTTAAATTTGGTTAACACTCTTGCATTCTTCTGGAGTTTTTAATGAGAGTTTGAGTATTCATACCTTTCTTTCACTCTTCTCATGTCACATCCACCTAATATACATGTAATGTGGAAATGGAATACAATAGTGACTCTTCGGATCATCTCTCCTAGATAAAGCATCAACCACAACATTCTCCTTTATTTTCTTACATATGATCTCAAAGTAATACCCCAAAATATTTGTGACCCATTTTTGTTGCTCTTTAAATGATATCCTTTGTTCTAATAAGTATTTGAGACTATAATGATATATCTTTACCTTAAAGTGACTTCCCATTGCAAAGGCCTCTTTTTTTTATTACATATAGGATACCCATCATTTCCTTATCATAAAATTTCAATAAATTATTACCTTTAAGTTGGAAATTCTCAAATTCTAGGGGTCTTCCCTCTTGCATGACCACTAATCCTATGACATACCCAAAAGTATCACATTCCAGAATGAATTTTTTAGAAAAATATGGAGTAGATAGTTGTGCACATGGTTTCCTTTAGGTTCTCAAATTCCTTGGTAGATATCCTATTCCATAAGAAGGAATCTCTTCACTAAAGTTATGAGAGGTATTGATGTGCTACCACAGTTTTTTGTAAATCAACAATAGTAATAGTAATCCCTAGCTAACCATGCAAGTTCTTGATGGTCCTAAGCACTTTTCAATTCTACTATAGCCTTGATCTTGTGAATGTATGTCATGTGAAACAATATGATATATATGTACTTAACCTCTTTGAATCTAAAAAAATTGGATAGCTTACCATAAAGATTTTTTTTTTGTAAATTAATAGTAGTATATCAACCCATTAAATATTTCTACCATAGCAGCTTTCAAATCATAGTAATCGAATTACAATTGCAAATCGTAGTTCATGACAGAGTATTTAATCACTACTATAATTGGACATATACAAATCAGTGAGGATGGGAAAATATAAACATATCACAGATATAGTTTCAGGCTATACAAAAATTTTACATGTATAATATCACTATAATTCCAAACTATATAAAATTTTATACATTATCAACATATAACATATTAGCATATAACCAATTTGAGAGAAGCTATTGGATATTAATCATTGTAGCCCCTATTGTTTCCTTTACTATCACCCTAGTTGGCCTCCCTCCCAGGTGGCTAAGCATTGGATTTTACCTTCTTTGTGGTTGAGATGGCATCATCATTCCCATGGAATCCCGCATGGTTTGGTTCCCTCGACCTTTCTGCGTCCCCACCTACTGTATTGTTGAACACTCTTTGGAATTCATTTAGAGCCCTAAGAAATGTTTCAACCTCCTCATGGTTGTGGTTTCATATGTGCCCACACTTCACCTCCTCTTTATTGACCACCACAATGCCCTCTTTGATTAGCCTTATGAATTTGTCCATGGAAATCTCTATGTGAATTGAGACCTGCAAAGCAACATTGAGAAAAGTGAGTCTTTTTGATGACCTAGTAAGTGCCCTCTTGCAACCCTTGAATTTATCCTCATTCCTTGCTTTCCAAATGTGCTACATGATTTCAGTAGATAGACAATTCCATAACAACTTACAATCATTACTAATTTTCTTATCATTAATCAAAGCATCCTTCCAAATGATTTTATCTTCTTTATCTTAAATTTTTAAATATAACACAATAATTTCCATATTTATTTTACATAAAATAATCAAAGAAGATATTAACCACACATTTGGGAGTTCTACAAATGCTACAAATATCAACATCAAAATGATTATTCCCATATCCTCTTTTGGATTAGATTAACATCTGCTCCTAAATCAACCATTACTTTAGAGATTTTTTGATTATGAATTCAGAGGCTAATCGTGATGGGCCTTGTTTTCTAATGCTTCCCTATTGTCCTGACTTGCGGAGTGGATTTCTTATTCTAATATTTAGTGATTTGTTTTAACTTTATTTGTAAGTAATGTTGTCATGCCATCTATGCTAATTTTTTTAGTATCCTTACTTCTTGTTCTGATAAAAAGCCATTCTTCTCTTTTTCCTTTTCTTGTTCTTTATCAATAATTTTCCTATCCTATTCTAGGATATGATCATGTTGTTGTTTGGTGAGGTGGAAATTTTCTTCCCCTTCTAATCTTTCCTCTTCTAGAGGTACTACTTTTTGTCTTTTAGTATTGGTACCTTGTCTAGTTACCATTGTTGCTTTACCCTCTTCTTTTATTCCAAGGTCTTTGTGGTACTAATCTCCTATACTACTTTCTTTAGTAGTGTATCCTTCATCCCTTCCTAACTTTTGACATCTCCTTGTTTCTTCTTTTGAATTCTTGGGTACCTTCTGGATAAGTCTTGCACCTTTGTTTGTATTTGAGTTTTGCGATTCATCATTTTAGGCTTGTGGTGATGTTATTTTGTAATACTAATGTGCCTTTTTGAAATTGAAGGCATTATGATCTTCTTGGCCGTAGAATCCACATTGCTTTCTTCTTTCCCCAACATTCGGTTGCAAAGTGTCCCGGTTTGTCATAATTAAAGCATATAGAATTTTCTCTCCTGCCTCTTCCTCTTCCTAGATGTCTTCCTCCGTGGGATGGACCAGTTTTGTTGTATTGTTCTATATTTTGGCTATTGTTTACATTCCCCTAGTTCTTCTACCATGGTGGTACTTTGTATCCGGTATCCAATGCATATGTTTACTTTCTACTAGTTATTTTTATATATGCCAATGTGTGCTGATCTTTATTGCTTATTGTAGTAGGGTCCTCTCTTAATTGGAATAGTTGTGATGGGCAGTATTTAGTATCGTGGTTGTCCCACTCTCCACACATTCCATAGTAGGCTGAATTTACTTTCTTGGGTATTGTTTGGAGGTCTACCCGTAACTCATTTCCTTTCTTTTCCCCCATTTCTTTGGCACATTCATTTCTAATATGACCTCTTCCAAAATAGGTGCACCATATGTTAGGCCTAGTTGTATACATGTCTCTTTTGGCCATTATTACCAGTTGGAGTCTTAACTATTCTACCCCAAGTCAAAGTTTCTCCATTTCTCTGATTTCTCTTTCTTTGTCATGTTTGTGTCATGGCTTGTTTTCAATTCGATAGGCGAATGTAACTAACTCTGGATATGTATTGAAATATCATCCATCAAGAGCTATTCTTATTTTCGGTAGTACTTTGGAGATAAACCACTTGATCTTTTGTTTATCACTTAGAGGTTCTTCCAAGTGTCTAACAACCTCTTTGAATCTCTTGTCAAAGTTTGATTGATTCATCTTCATGTTATATTAGTTCTCAAAATTTACTTACTCCTTTTGTAGGTAATTTTGGTGTGACAAAATTTGCTAAGAATATTTCCCAATCTTTGTTATGGTTTGGATAGTTTTTTGTGTACCATTGTAATATTTCCCCTCATATGGATATGATAAATTCAAATAGTTTAATGTCTTCTCTTGTTAAGTGTTGTCTCTGCCATAAGCATTCTAGAATGAATACATGCTCCATCGCTTCAATTGTATCCTACCCAAACATGGGTAATTTCATTGTGGTATTCATGGTTGGTTCTTCTTCTGAATCACTATTTGTGTATCCTATATCAAATTCTTGTTCGCTTGATGTATCTATATTGTTTTTCACTTTCGTGATTTGTTGTCTTAGATTTTGTTCTACTTCTTCTATTGAAATTCTCCTTGATTTTATTAGCATTAGAGGTGATTCCTGGTTTGGGGGTTATATTTGTTCAAAGTTCCTCTTCATTCTTAAAGGTGTCTATTTATTCATTAATTTCATTTGGTTAATTGATTTCGTGCTTTGTTATAGCATGTTAACTTTATATAATTCTCTTTCTTTGTTATCACATCTTCACTCCTTACTTTTAATACACTTTTAGTTACTAATTCATCTAGATAATTATCATCGAATGATATATTTCAAAGTTTTTGTACCAAAGTTTCTAATAATGACCAATCTTCATTCATCTTTAGTTGCATATGTGTCCATTTTGGATGTGTGAATGGTGTCTTATTCATAGGATGTTTCATGATTCTTACTACCACTTGTTCCATTTCTTTTCTAGAATTTTCATAATCCTCAATTTATTATGCTATACTTTGAATAATTTGGTTTATTCTCTTTGTGTTAGAACCTAACTACAAAACTTCTTCCTTATCTCCTTTTGACATCCTCTATGGCGTGCTCTTCTTCTTCTTCTCTCTGGTAGCACCCACATTGGCGTGCTTAGCAGCACCCTCAATTATGCCCTCACTTTCTTTGTTCTGATTTTCTTCCACAACCTCTAGGTTATGTTCCCTAACCCTTTTCTCTGCCTCTTCCATTCTTTTGTGGTATCTTTCTTGTCTCTCTTGAATCTATTTTAACCTCCTTTATTCCGCATTAATTTCCATCCCTAACTTAATGATTTCAAGTATCTCTCTTTTTCATTTGTTATTTCCTACTCCCACATGTTTTTCTAGGTTTGGACTTCCATTAGTCTCTATATATATCATATATTTGAAATAAAATCTTGAAAAATTGCATCTTTTCAGGGATCTTTTTAGATCCCTCCCCCCTTTCCATTTTCCATCCCCTAATGGCCTACCCCCTCTCACAGAGGTGGACCTTAGGGTCTGACAATTTTTTTTGCTAACTTCTTTTCCTTATTAATGCTTATACTTTCTTTATTGTTCTCTCTAGGGTCCGAAAATGGAACCAATATTGGAAAGAAGAATAGGGAAGTATAGTCTAGAGATCTTACCCCAAGGTATTTTATGTAGCCAGTCTATACCTCGAAGGATACAATAAGAGAAATAAGCATTTGTGGTAAGGAATTCAAAAGAACATATCAATTTTATTATATTAATAACAAAAGAACAATTCATTCATTCATAACACTTATAGAGACAACTCCTTATATTATATTATAACTATATACAAAAGGTGGGTCTTAGTCTCTGCTCTCATATTTCTTATACATATCTATATATTTGTCTACCTTTCTACCTATCTCTCTATTTCTATATCTCTATCTTCTGCATGTTATTTACATTGAATATATATATACATTCCAATGAAGGGACATGTCTCCTATTTACAACTAATTCCTTTTCCATCCTCTGCGGACCTTTTGTGGTAGCCTATGATAAGATCTATTTTGGCCCTTAACCTGCTAACACACCTGAAATCATATCAACATAAATTACATCATGACTATAAAAATGGCTCCACATGCGAGAGTTTGAGATTGGAGACCTTGTACTTGAGGAAAACCAAAAGAACACCACCCAAGATAGAGAGAAGAAAGGGAAATTTGAGCCAAACTTGTTGGTTCCATATATCATTACTGCCAAATCTAGATTTGGAGCCTACAAGCTAGTCACTCCTAATGGTCATGAGCTAGAAGAGCCTATGAATATTATCCATCTCAAGCACTTCTATGCTTAACCCATTTAGCACTAGTCTTCCAAAAAATAAAAAAAAATAGAAAAAACAACAAAAAAATTAAAAAATCATGAAAATAATAAAAAATAAATTTATCCACTGGTGAAAACCACTCCTTGTGGTATGTTGGGAAAGTACCATGATGAAAACCTGGTAAACATGTGTTTGTGTAGCAGGAAACCACTCTAGTCTATTAGCATGTTTTATTCCACATTATTCTTACCATCACATTTTATTCACCCCATTACATCCCTTACCCCAAATTGTTCACTCAAGTCCCTTACCCATCTATCACATTCCATAGATTTCTACTATCACTTCCACATACATTGCCTACTCATGTTAGCCTCCTTCACTAGATTTCTCAATTTACCAACACTTCCCCTCATTTTCATCCCTCCACCCACCCCACCCATCCATCTATTTTCCTTCCCCATTTTTTCCTTCCATTCCATTTATATCCATTCCTTAATTTTGCGCTTAATTGGGGAATCCCCTTGTTGACATTTCTTAGAAAACAATCCACATGTATATTCCCACTAGAGCATGATCTTTTCATCACCATTTATCATCCCATTGATTCATGATTTATTCATTTTTTGGAATCCACCCATTCACCATCCACCCATCCCATCCACCCATGGCTTAAAAATTTCATTTGATACCAACTCATTTTTTTGCATGCTTTTGATTAATTTCTTGTTTGTCCTTGTCTTTGTCTTCAATTTTTCTTTGTATTTGTCTGTATCAACTTGTGTCTTTTTCTTTTTTTTGGATTTCCTCTTTCTTTTTTACTTTTTTCTTGTTTATTGCATCTAGTCTTAGTGTACCGTATCTCACACCGTCATGGTCACCTTCATCATCCATATGATGGTGTGCTTATTACATTGTGTTCCTTAAATCACTACACTATTTGCATTTTCTATGATTTTATTTATCTTTTATTTTTAGTTTTTGGTTTAATGTTGCTTCTAGTCTTAGTGCTACATCAATCACACCATTATGATCACCTTCATCATTCATATGATGGCATTCCTACAACAACATGTCTATTGGATTACTATTCTATATTGAAACTTATTTGTTGTGAGTTAGTCCATATGCACATGGTGCATTGTCATCATGGTCTCTTATGTCATGGTGCATAATGCTAAGTGCTACAAAAAAATAAAGGTTGCTTCTTGCATGTGAAGTTACTATGATAGCATGTATTCCTCATCTATTACATCATTTCTCATTATTTATCCATAATCCTAATCATGTGTCATTTTTTTGCATTACACCCTTTTGAGATTTCATCATCCAAGATGTACATCCATACAATCTAATCTAATCATTTTAGTGTCATCAATCAACATTCCTAATCCTTATTCCATAATATTGGTCTTATATTCATGACATGTACATCATCCCAACATGATTTCTCTCAAGTAATGTTTTATCCTTTATGACACATCTTTTTACTACCCTTTGTCTTTTCAAGATACCTCTTGGGTTCCATTTCACCTAATAGTTCTCTTGAGGGGGCATCACTTCCATCATCATCTTTAAGTAACTAGGGCAAGTTGCCACTAGAGCTCCATTCCATCCAATCCAACCCTAACTTTTGTTCTTCTTTGACACATTTCCACTTACTTACATTGTATCAAAGACCTGGGTAAAATGTAGACACCTAAAATATTCCCTAGGTCTATTCATCATCACTAAACCTATCACCTAATCCCTAATCGATCAAACTTCTTCACCTAGGCCTACATGCCATCACCTAGTCCTAATTAACCTAGGACATATCCCTTTCACTTAAAGTCACATACTTTAATTAAATAATTATATTATTTAATTAACCACCCTTTTCCATCTCACCACAATAAATAAATAATAAATTACATATTCCACCTATTATCCATCTCACCCATGTGGCTAAAATAATTAAATAATTTTATTATTTAATTAACCCTATTTTCCCTCAACACTTTCCAAGAATAATGGGGACCCAAGAACACTTGTCATTGTGCTCCTATTATTATCTCAACATATTCCAAGAATATTGGGCACCTAGGAACACTTGTCCTTATGGTCCCCTTATTATCTTAACACATCCCAAAATTATAGCCCTTTTAGATGCACATGTCCTTAATTTCCTTCATCCTCACAACTACTTACTAAATTTGGTAAGTTAATCCTAGCCATTCATATTCTAACTACCTTCATCTCCACCCTTCATCCTCTCCTAGATCTTAGGAGATTCCTCTCAACCATTCTCCACCTTTGATCTCACAATCAAATCTTGGCCATCCATTCCTTATTACCAAAATATATAAAATCAAACATTTCATCCCTCATTCTAATCCATTATCATTTATTCTAAGTATATACTATCAAATTGGTATCATTCAAACAAGGAGCATCCATATTCCAATCCATCAAGAAGAAAATTAAACCACAATGAAGGCTTTGGTAATATTTGAATTCAGTTTTCGATGTATTACTTTGTTTGCATTCTCATTGTGAGCTCTATCTAGAGGTTTGTGATAGTTAGAATAGGAGCCTTTTGCATTGTATTTGGTTCTATTTCAATTTCTAAATTATTGCTCACATAGGCAACTAATTCTTTGGTCATTTTTGGGTTGGTTATTGTAGTGGGGAAGTTGACTATAATTGTGCTATTATTTGTATTTTGTGTCAAAATGATATCTATTGTATATGTTTTCAAGTCCCTTTCAAAACCTATTTTACCCATTTAGTAAAAATAAACAACTTAAATTCCACAAACTTTAGATTGAAAGGAAAAAATGTACATTCTAAGTCCTTAAAGATATATCATTTTATAATCTATTCATTTAAAGCTTCAACATTCCATTTATGATAATATCCTATATTTCCAAGAACAATCCCATTGGGGTCTATCTAGACCTAACACACTATTTATTTTATTTTCATAGTCATAACTACATCAAGTGAACTTACAACAATGATAAGAGGGCCATAAAGTATTCATTCTTAGCTTTAGATATAATTTTTGGAATATTTTATAGATATAGTGAGTCCCTATTCAAGTCATTAATATTCTTGTAAAATATTGGAAAAGTTCTTACTAGCCACCGTGTTTATATCTTCTAAAGTAGTAATACATATTTTAGTTTTATTTTTTATGCACTCGATCCCCTTTACCTTTTTTCTTGCCTAAGTTAGTACATGTTAATATTTTATATTTATATCTCTTCTATTTATCCACATTTTCCTTGATTTCTATCAAGTATAAATCCTCTTCCTTTAGATTATCCTCTTGTTTTTATATTATATATCTTTACTTTAATAAAAAATTATCCATAAGCCTCTCTCATTGAATTTTTATAAATGAATATTTTAATTCTTTACTATTTTTTTAATTTTTTTTTAGACATTTTGTCAAAGACTCCTTTGTTCCATATTTTTGGCTTACATTTGATATATTTAATTTTTTGAGATAATTAACATATTGTCAAATACTTCAATATATGTATGTATGTATGTATTTTTGGATGTTCTATTCATGTATGTTCAAATTTAAAAGGATAGATCAATATTTATTATCTTTTTCCACTTCTAGCTAAATAAAGAAATGATTATAATTCACCTTTGATAAAACCAAAGGATAGGAGCACTACTTTTCTATAGTGTTACCCAAAATAACAAGAAAATAATCTAAACATTTTGCAATACAAAAAAATCATTTTCACCTATTATTATAACATGTAAAAAGACCTTTCTTGAAGAAAAAATTGAAAAAATTATATTTTCAAACAAATTATTTTAGATACTAGGTCAATTTTTATAATATTTGGAAGCCCCCAAATTTACCCTCCAAAGAAATAATATCAATGAAATCCCCACCTATATAATTTTTGTATATGTTAAAAGTATCAGTGATGATTCTTGTTTGATTGACTTAGATGCATCATATTGGATTATTACCCTCCAAAGAAAGAATATCAATGAAATCCCCACCTATAACATAATTTTTGTATATGTTAAAAGTATTAGTGATGATTCTTGTTTGATTGACTTAGATGCATCATATTGGATTAGTCCTTATAGTGAGTGGTATTCCAATTACAAGGAACGTGATGAAGGATAGGCTTTCCTTGATGTTAATATCTCTCTATGGATATTTGGTTAAGGTGAACATGACTTTCATGATTAGAAGAGTGCAAACACTCTATAATGTTTTTCATATACTAGCTTTGGCTAGAAATTTGATTCTTGTCCCTAAGATGGTTGACTTAACAATACATGTCACATTTGATGAAAATGGGTGTGGGTTGATTAGAGGAATTTTGATTTTGGATAAAGGTGTAAGGAATGATACTTTACTTAGGTCAGAAGCAACAAAATTATGCATAATTGCCAATGTTACTAAACATGAATTAGGTGAAAATAGCTAAAAAATTGGTAGTCAATAATATGGTGGAATGTATGTCAAACTATTTTGTTAGTTTTAAATTTTATCAATTTTGCATGTTTGAAAAGAAAAATAGGGTGCAATTTGCTTCAAGAACCTCTAGAATAGGGGATGTGTTTGAAGTTCTCCATAACTTGATGCCTTTCTTCTTATGGATGCACACTCAATTAATAAGTCTTGGTAGTATCTCTTTATTGATGATTATATAGACATATTGAGGAGTATTTTCCTAGAATTTTTTTGAAGTGTTTCTCAAGTTCAAATAATTTTAAGCACCTATAGAAAATCGTATCAACACAAAAATCAAATTTCTAAGGTCAAATAATGGTGGTGAGTTTTTTATAAGGATTTTGAGGCATATTACAAGAAAATTGGTAGTATTAAGAAAAGGAAAACACCATATGCATCACTATAAAATAGAGGTGCTAAAAGGTTGAATAAATCCTTTTTTGATTGAGCTAGAAGCTTGTTGAGTAGTGTAGATCTAGGATAAGAATTTTAGGCTAACATAGTTAAGACTACTTATTTTTGATACTGTGTCTCTCACTTATGTGGTTGACGACAACAAACCATATGAAATAAGGATATGTAATAAGATAGTTGTAATACTTTTGAGAGTATTTGGTTGTAATGTTTCTATGCATTTTCCTAAGAAAAAATGATCCAAGTTGAACTTCAAGTCTAAAATTTGCATTTCACTGGGCATTGGTGAGAATGTGAAAGGATACAATATTTGTAATATAGTAAGATATAAGGTTCTCTACTTAAGGGATTTCGTATTTAGGGAACTTGGAGTTTTTCTAAGATGGAACAACCAAATGAAAATGATAAAAAAAGATGCATTTTGTATACAAATTAGAACAATAATATGTGTCTAAGAATGGACAATAAACCTCAAAGAAGGACAATATGTATCTAAATTATGAAATTAACCACTAATGAAAGTTATGATTAGGTCTACGTGGCAATGGAATTACATGAAAGGTATAGTCCACTAGATTTCTAGTGGGTTTTTCTCTTGTACTAATGAGGATCCAAAATCTGTAAGAGAATAAATCCTAGAGAAATTCAATGAAATAGGAGATGAAGGCATTGCAACATAATAAAATTTAGGAATCAGTTGATTTTCTTGAAGGTAGGAAACCCATTGGATGCAAGTGGATGTTCAAGAACTTCAAAGTAGATGGTACATTGGAAAGGTTAGTGGAAAAGGGATATTATTGTAGAGTCCCTACCAGTGTCTAGTAAACTCGGCAGTGATCACACAATTCAGAGGGGAAAACCTAACTGAACAGTCCACTTAACATTTGGAAAGACCTTCATTGAATCATCAACTAGGGCTAGTAAAATTGTGATGGTACTTGCACTGTATGTGCTTTCAAAGACTAGAAACTACCTAAACAATCTAGTAAAGATATTACAGTTGTTGGAAAATCATAAGCTGCAAAACAATAAAGAAATTAAATTTCTTCCTATG
This sequence comes from Sequoia sempervirens, assembly GCA_007258455.2. Taxonomy (NCBI): domain Eukaryota; kingdom Viridiplantae; phylum Streptophyta; class Pinopsida; order Cupressales; family Cupressaceae; genus Sequoia; species Sequoia sempervirens. Next base: position 545,577,654 of record VDFB02281492.1, read on the forward strand.
GCTAGGCATACCTATAGTATAAGACTGTACTTAACTATTGTGGAAATTGCTTGAACTGATGATTAAACCTATTCTACACTCTGGAGTACAATAACTCTAGTAATTGCAATATGACTTATGATACAAAGATTGTTCATGCATCCATTAATGATTCATAACACAAGAATCTACTAACACAACTTGCATTTATAAAGAAACAACTAAAAACAGAATGAAATAACTGAAAAGAAAGGAGTGAAGGATAGTTACCTTGAGTGGCCCTTGCTCAAGTAGTTATCTTCACTTAGTCTAAACCAAATCTAGCTCTTCGGATCCAACACAATCATAGTAACTCAATTTCATCATTGCACAAATCCAGAATATCACATAAGATTTTGATCAAAGATCTTATCATGGAATCATCATTGCACAATAAATAGTTTGTATTTCAACTAAAAATTGAAAGAGTATCTAATAACTGCTAAAAACTGATTGACTGAAAATTGACTAGCTAGCTTAAGACTCAACCAACATGTTGTACATATATGCATGAGGGAGCTTATTCAAAATAGGACTCTAAAATAAAACCTTTAATGATCACTCCCTGGATTTTAGAGGGTGACAAATATTCAGTTAAATTTTAATGCAACTAGAAGAGAAGAAGAATCCAAATTGGATTATGACTTTATTTGTAACAAATTGGAATGTAGAATGCTCAAAATTAGTTCTAGTTAGAATCCCAATTGTAACAAGGGTCTTCATTCTTTAGTTGCTTTATTATTTGTCATAATGATGCATCATCTCCTCCATTAAATATCTTCATGTTGTAGTCATCGTGTTCGGTTTATCCTAGAAATCCCCTATTTTGTTGTTCAGGAACTCCTTTAGCTACAAGCTCTATGTTGTAGTTATTGCGGGCTACAATACCTTCGTTGGTTGCAAGGGGTTAGTTCACAAAACATGCATACATACTAACAACCATGACTAAGCATAGATATCCAATCACAATTCATACATATCCACACATAAATCATGCATTAACCATCACATCATAATTATATTTCCATATACTTAAACCAGGTTCAGGGTTTGCATAATCTAGGTATCAAAGATATCATAATGTATGAACATGTATAGGAGTAATGTCTTGATAATGTCTATAAGAATGTATAAAAGATATAAACACTAACTATTATCTAGACCCATCGATTACTAGGTAGAGGGAATAAACTTTGTTGATATTTATCTCCTATAGATAAATTTAATTTCATTAAAATGTTGTTATCAAAGATTTGGGTTTTTAATTTTTAAGTGGAGAAAATGGATATAAGGACACCATTCTTGTGTGGAGTTTTGGAGGGAATCTATATGTTTTAGCTTGAAGACTTCAAGGTAATGAGTAAAGAGAATCTAGTTTTAATATTAAAAATGTCATTGGATGGGTTGAAGAAGTCACCACATATGTGGTATAAAAATTTGATTCCTATGTTAGAAATAAGTTTGCAAGGATTCAATTTGATCACCATGTGTATTACAAGATGATTAAGTGTTAATCTTATATTGATGATGTTATTTTCATTGGGGAAAACAAGAATTTGATTAGGGAAATTAAGGTTTAGTTGGCTAGTAGATTTGAAATGAAAGATCTAGGTGCTACAAGATACATACTTGGTATAGATATCCATAGAGATGGAGCAAGTAGAAATTATGGATAAACTAAAGGAAGTATCTTATGAATATAATGCATTGGTTCAACATACATGGAAATAATATTCTAAATATCTATTTATTGGTAGGCACCAATTTATCCTTGGAATAGTTTCTTAAGTTTGCATATGATTTGGAGGACATGGATTATGTTCCATATGTAAGTGCAATATGAAAAATTATGTATAAAATCGTTTGTACAAGGCTAGACATTCCCTGAGTACTAGGAGTTCTAAGTAGCTTCATCTGAAATCTTGGAAAAGAACAATGGAAAAAGGTTAAGAGAGTGTTTAGGAACTTTAAAGGAATATTTAATTACTATTTGTTTTTATCATTGTACTAATGTTTTTGTAATGTGTCAAACATACATGGGTTTGTAGATTTTGATTTGGTTAAAAATTTGAATAATCGAAGATCAACAAGTGTATATTTCTTTACCCTATATGGATTAGTAATAAGTTTCATTGTCTACAACTATAGTATAGTGCATGGAAACAACACATGCTTGCAAATAATATTTGTGGTTATAAAGACTAGGTATCAATATTGGTTTTAAGTCATACAATATTGAATTATGATTCACAAAGTGAAAGTTTTTTAGCTAAGAACTATATTTACCATATTCAAAATAAACATGCATATGTGCACTATCATTTTTGAGGAAGATGGTTGAGACAAGGAAGGGAAAGATGAGAAATTTTGACATTTTGGGTTTGTCAATATGCAAAATAGACTCATTATGAAATTTTGTGATCAAATGATAATTGTTGGGAAGTGGACCTTTTTCTAGTTGGTCTACTATGGCCTATCCTTTTATTTCCTTTTGGTTCAATGTCAAACATGCTGAGGAGCATAATCCATTTAGCCATCTTTCTTGTTAGTGTTGATATGGAGAGTAGGCACTCTAAAGGACCTACTTCAACAATGAGGTGGGTGGTAGCATAAAGCATATAGTGGAATTTTTTTGGGAGGTGAAGACTATTGTAATAAAAACTTTAGTTCATCTCCTACTAGTGTCCTATTGATATAATATATGGTATTTTCCTATCCCTAGTCACCATGTTGTGCGGGGAGAGAACCCAAGGCATGTTATGTAGCTAAGATGTAAAGAAATAGATGCCATCTAGGTATAAGTGCTACTAGAACTGGTGGGTTAGTAATATATTCCTTGATTTGGTCAAATGCTACTTGGCATGGTGAGTCCCATTCAAAGCTAACATTCTTCCTGAGGAAATGTGAAAATAGATGTAATCACAAGAGGGGATTTGAGATCCATTAATTACGAATGTGGTTACAAGATGTATGTAATTATGAATGTGGTTACAAGATTGCATAAGCTCAAGGATAGCCTCATGGGAATTATCCAAGGTAGGAGAATCTCATTGGTCATAGTCAATGAGGTTAGGGTGTTGGAGGGAAAGGTGGATGGTGACAATGGTGGTATCATGGAATAGGTTTTCAACAGAAAGCTCTTCAAGAGGACTAGGAATACCACTTAATCATTTTCAATGTTAGAAGAGGTGTGCCTAGAAATATCAAAAAATTCTACAAAGGCATCATAATACTCATCATGGGCACCAAATCCTAGGTCATTAGTGCCTTCATTTACTAAGAGATTGATAGTATGAAGGGGGGGTTGCTTGTGGAGGCCAAGGCCTTTACCTTGATACTTCATCTTATGACACATCCATGATGGGATAGATATTTGTTATTTTAAGAGAAAGTACCATACTCATCATACTTTTAGAGCCATGTAGGATTAAATCCTTTGACATCTTCATGGTTAAGCTAACTACTATAGATGAAGATAGTGGGCCCACATTGTAATGTGAGGAAGGGATCCCAGACCTTGGGTCTAAGTTGACCAAAGGAGTGAGGGGAAATGGGTAATTTGGTGATGCAAAGGGATTGATGGATTTGATATTCGCCACATCCATTATCAATAAATTAGAAAATGGATTGTAGGGACTTAAGTTTTGGAGACAGTGTGGAATAAGTGGATGGTAAGTCCTTAGGATCAATGTATGTTTTCAATTTTGAGGTAGTGGATTTAGGGATGGCCTAAGAGCTTGGACAATAATGAGTCTTCATATTGATTTTCCAACATTTTTCAATATTAAAAGGATGAAGTTCAATAAGGATAGTGACTTCCACACTCTTGTAAGGAAACTTGAGGCACTAAGTATGTGGATGGGATGGCTTGCAAGGAATGAATCCATGATTGACTATGCATTAGGTTTTAAGGAAGGTCTAGATCGAGGACATGACATAGAGTATGCTACAATGAGGGTCCTACCTCAATAGGAAGGTGAATGGTCCTAGTTGATTCTCTCTTTGCATTGTCATAACTTTAATGGCGATGGTTTGAGAACCTAATGGATCTATCAGATAGCCCAATTTTGTACCAATCAAAGTGTATAAATGTTTAGGCTATACCCATTATCAATGAGCATGTGTTTGATCTTGTGCATTAAGATGATGGATTCTATATGGAGTAGAAAATTATGTGAGGGGTTAACAAAGGGGAGATATTTAAGAGTGAAAGTGAGGTGGTGATTGATGGAAAGGTAGCTAACAAGGGCCTAGAAACATGATGGATCAATGACATTTGGAACTTGGGATTCTTGAAGGATTTTATTCAAGATATCATAGTACATGGAGGATGTGTGAAGGAGTTCAAACGATAGATATTTGGGCAAGAATTTTCTCAAGGTGATCAATGAAGTCATTATTTATTTTTTAGATTAGGATGGGTTAAGGGAGAGACTCAAACCATGATTCTACCACATTGAATAGAGACAAAATATTCAAATGATTTGATACATGGTTTAGACTCTTTTGTCTTTTTTTCAATATGACCAATGAAAAAAGTGTTTTGTGAGGGGTTCTATGGCAATAGGCATTATGTGTGTGAGATTCTTGCCCTTGATTTTTCTTAGTGTTTTGGTTTTGATTATTCTTAGGAAACATATTTTGGTAGTTCCCAAATATTGATTGGGAAAGCAGTTAGATGGTCTTTCAACTTTGGTTTGGCCCTATCTATGAGGTCCTAGATGTAATGTTTTAGTTTCATGTATTTTCGTATGGCATGACCCTTGATTTGATGGTAATTGCATAATTCATCCTCCTTATATTAGGAGGGATTGGGATGATTGGCATCAAATGGTTTAGTGATGTAAAAGGTGATTATGTTACCCTTGACCTATTGTTGAAATACCACTTCTATGAGTTCTCTAAGTGGTTATAATTGCCATTTATTTTTCTCAATTTTGGGTTGTGTGGATGGATTGGTGATAGATGAAGTTTGTTGGAAGTTTGGATGTATTAAAAGTCAGTGACCCTATCTTTGACTATATTTTTGTTTTTACTAAAGAATTTAGGCTTTTTGTTAGAAATTTTGTATTTATCATTTTGGTATTGATCTTTGGAATAGAGTTTTATTACCCATTTAGAAATAAGGAAATTTTAAATTTGGATTCCCTTTCTTGCTAAGGTCATCAAAGGAAGTGACACATTGCACTTGCAAGTGAAAAGACAACTTTTGGTTTAGATTAGTGACAAAGATATGAATGAATTATTTTCAAGTATGGGCCATGGGAACCTACTATTAGCTAGGGATCTCTATCATTGAAGGAAGATTAAAAAAAAATACCATATTTTTTCTTGGTGTTACAAAGATCCATCATGGTTAGCTCACATTCCATGTTACAAGAGATTTTCTTATGAATTTATCAACTAACTTTCCAAAGGATTTGATGGACCCTCTAGGTTGGTGCAAGAAACATTTAAGCACCCTCCCAAATAGGTGATGGGGTAAAATACATAGAAGGTACATATCCTATTAGATGGAGAGGATGGTTTATGCTAGTCTTGGACTATGGATGTGGAAATTTTTTTTGGATCCTAAAGATGTTTGGGTTTGATCAAGATTTTTGGAACTTACAGATAATTTAAGGGTTCCAAAGTTCAGATTATGTTCCCTAGGATAAAAAGGGTCCTAATTATTGTATTTTAGGCTTAGGATAATTAAGGGTCCTAGATGGTGATTTTGGATGATTTTTTTGATTGAAAGGAGGATCAAAAGGAAACTTTTAAAATTGTCCAAGGATTGCTTGTGAAGAAGGTAAGGTGTTGATTTATTGAAATGGGTATGAGGTGAATTAAGGATTTCAAAATTTGTATTTGATCTTTTAAATGGGTGAATTTAAATTTGGGTGGAGGATGAGATTTGGATCAATGAGTAGCAAAGGGATAAGCCCATTTGATCCCAAAGGTAAGATATGATTATTTAAAAATGGAAATGGATTTGGATTGATGGTGGATTGGTAAAAATATTGGATGAATATTAATGCTCCAAGGTTGAGGTTTAATCATGTGGGATGGACTAAGGTTCAACTTGGATAAGTGATGGACCTAAAGGAGGGGTTGTGGTAAAATTGGGCGTGTGACTAGAACCAAGGTCCTAAGAGATATCAATTTGTGGTGATGAATATGGATTTGGGAAGGATTGGTTTGATGTATTGAAGAGTGTGTGGGATTTATGTCTAATTATATGGACTAAAAGATGAGCTAATGTTGGTAGACTAAAGATGAAAGGATTTGGGACAAAGACTCCTTAGGGTTAGACTAAAGTTTAATATGGGTGGGGTGATTAGGAGAAAGGTACCAAGGGTTGAAATGAAGTAAAATGAAATGATGAGGACAAAATCCCTAAGGCTTGGGATAATGTTTAATAAAGGTGAAGTGATTTATGAAAAATCTTATTGTTTTGGAATGGTGTGATATGGATGAAATGACCAAGACAAGGGTCCCATGTTTGCAAATAATATGAAGAGGGTGAATAATATGATTAGGAAAAATTCCTAAGGTTTTGGAATGATGTGAGGATGGTTGATGAAGCAATTAGTAAAAAAATCTTAGAACTAGGAATGATGTAAGGGTCGTAAATGAAGCAATAAGGAAAAAATCCCTAAGGCTTGAGATAATGTGTGATGCTTGGATGGGATGGTTAGGGTAAAATTCCTAAGATTTGGATAATATGTAATATGGAATAAAAGATAAGATAAAATGATGAATGTGTAATGGTTATGGGTTATGGGTCCAGGGTTTCTTTGTGGTATTGGATGAGGATCTTGGGCAAGGACTAATGTCTCTTGGAAGATAGTGGGAATGGACTATGGAGGATGGAATGAATCTTGGACTAAGATTATTGAAAAATGGGGTGTGGATGAAAATGGTGAAAGCCTATGAAGGTCAAGAAGCAAATGTGTTGGGATGTATAAGCATTGAAATGCAAAAGCATCAAAACATGAAAGTGTTGAAATGCACAAATGTTGAGATAGGGGAAGTGTTTTGATTAGGTAAAGTGGTAAGGGCTTGAACCCATTATAAAACAACCTTAGAGGAAAAATATTAAATGAAGCTCACCAATAGTGAGACAAGAAAGTCTCTGGAGAAGAGAGACAAGATTCAACTACAAAGAGGACAACAAGACCAACAATGCTTTGACCAGAGCATAGAATTGAAAAATGGTTTTGGGAGAACCCAATACCAACAAAAGATAGTCAAGGTGGTTTGAATCCAACCTTCGTCAAAGGCCTCAAAAGAGGGGAAGAATGGACATGAAATTTCATAACATTGTTCAAGGGAGAAAACTAATTTTACAGGCTTCCAATCACAACATCAAGGGTTTATCTTAACCTTGCAAGAATCATCATCATTTGTGAAGGGGTCACACTCAACATAATCCATCTCATTCCCCTTAATACTAGAGGGGCATTCAAGCAAGACATTGGAATGCACCTTTTCATGAACATCTTAGCACAACAGGGAGGTATTGACCAACATTATGGAAGTGGTTTAGGCATGAGGGCTCCTAATACACATTTTGTTCCCAATCACCAAGCTTGGAGTGTAGTTTGACATTGTTGGGAAGCTCCATACCAACCTCAATACAAACAAAAAATCTAGCATATAGGAAGCTCATTCTATTTTTTGTGACATCGTCAATGGTAATGAGTTGACCAATAGCATCAACTATGCCATGAATAATACTTTCATCCCAGAATTCCAACAAGAATTTTGGGAGGTGAACCCACATAGGAGCAAAATTTATCTTGTAGAATCGAAACCAACCGATCATCTTTGTAAGTAAAGAAAAGCCTTACCCATGAACTAGGGACCTCCAAAAAGAACATAAGAGAAGTCCTCGATAGTATTGAAGGAGAATAGGAGAAAAACATTCATTAGAGCTTTAACACTCATCAACCTAGAAGAAAACCAATAATTGGATTCCCAACTACAAATAACATCAATATTAGGTTTATGACCCAAAATATTCCAATAAGAGTGTTTTGCAACCCTATAAAGGCTTTGTCCACACACATATCAGGAATAAAAAGAGCAAGGATATGAAAAACAAGAGACTAGGGAACCAAAAAAAGGGGCCCTCCTTAGTCCTACAATTTGGAATCTCTTTAGAAAGAGGTGGAGGCACACTCAACAGAAATGGGGGCCTCCACCAGGGAAGGATCCCTCGAAGAGAATCCCTCAATAGGAGGAAGGAGGTTGCAACCTCCATAGTGCATGTGTCATCTAAAAGAGTGAGCTAGGCAAAGGAGATAAAAAAATTCAGATCCTTCTAAGAGGGAAAAAGATAACCCCTCTTTAAAGAGAGGTCACATGAATTGGTCCCAACAAACTTGGTAGTAATCTTAGCAAATGAGTGTATATGAGCAACACACTGGGCCTCCAACCACATTTCCAAAAGCATGAAATCATCCTCAATAACTATTTGATCATTCCCCTCAAAGGGCACAGACTTCAAATGGGCCTTCTAAAGAACATCAAGGAGTGTTTCATCCTCATTGTCTCAAGAAATCAACCTAGGATCCAAATCCTATGTTTCATCCTCCTCATTTTCCCAAGAAATCAACCCAAGATCCAAATCCTCTTTGACAAGGAAGTTTCAAATATTACCAACAAAAGCGCCATTAATAACACCATTGCTTGGTGCCTCTGCCATCAAGGAGTGCAACCCAAAGTTGTCACAATTGCAAAAATCCACTATTTTTGTCTCCAAATAAAATCATGATGCATAACCATCACAAATGCAGGATGTTACCACCAAGGGTTTAACTATCACCAAGGGCTTAAGCCCACAACGCTTCCTATCAGCTCATTCAACTTTTCCATTCTCAGAATCTCCCTTGCCATCAACTATACAAACTCCATTATTGCCACCTCTACTACCATCAATTGAGCTAGATAGGGGAAGTGTTAGATTGATGAAAGGAAACTATAAAAACACACAAGAATTTAAATATTAGAAGTGTTGAAACAATGAATGCACTAAAGTTGCACATGTGTTGAAACAACCAAAGTTCTAAGACACAATGCGAATGTGTTGATCTGTGTAGCTTAGTTTGTTTGGGGGATTCTTGACAATAGTTACAAAACAAAAAACATACACAATGGTCAATTTTGGACTTAAGGGATTAAGGTTGATAGGCATGTACTAGTTTCACACAAGAAAACATGTCAAACAATTTACACAACTCTATATTATTCAAGTAGGAGTATCACTTTTTGTGGGCCCATTTTTACACTATCTACCAAGGGTGTGGGTAGCTAGGGAATGCAACCTGTCATATACCACTTATGAACCCCTTACCTTGGAGGCTTAAGCCTTCTCCAATGTGAGCTCTACCTCTACTACTCAAAAGTATGTTGTAGCTTGTCGAGTCTAATTGATATTCAATGCACCATAAATGATATGTTTGAAGGTTTTTATCTAGGATGTACAAGTTCTCTAGGGTATCCTTGTTATACCACAAGGGTATGTGAGAATTAGATATACGAATAAGAGCCCATCTACAAGAATATGAAACTTAATGTAACTTCACCTTGTGTTCTAAGAAACAAGAGGCCCAAGACTGCCAAAAACATAAATTTTGTTCTCCCCCTTTATATATCCCATCAAATTTGCGTGGTTGAGGTCGTCCCTTGAAGTGATAAAATCCCCAAGAAGGCCTTCAAAAGAGAAAGGAATGTTGGGTATTTATTATCATCCAACATCATACAATGTGCAAGGGGAGAACATTCACACAAACTATCACCCTTAGCTTCTAATGGAAAACACAAAGGAAAAGTATAATTTTTTTTTAATCTCTGAGATCGTACTAAGAATAAGGGGAAAACATATGTTTCAAAAATTTCTTAAAATATGGAAAACAAGCTAATTAACCCACTACTCTACTTTAGGTGCAACTAGACTAGTGATAAAATAAAATCTTTGACAATCATAATCTACATTGAATACATTAGTAGTTGGAGACAAGGTCTTGGACAAGCGTAGACAATTTCATTACTTAGAGTACTAGATCAACACAAAACACAAGGAAAATGAAGAATAAAATAAAAATGTGGAATCGATACTACATAGAGCATATTCATTGAAACATGTAGGTGAACTAAGATAAAAAAAAAAAAAAGGCATTAAAACACAAAATAGAAAGTAGAAAATTAAAATTTTTACCAAATCTGCATAGGCATTGATCCATATAAACACTAAAATATGCAAACAATGATCTGCATAAGTGCTAACTCAGTGAAAGTGGTTAGGTGCAAAAGCATTGAATAGTAGGTGGAGGTGTTGATCCATATAAGCATTGATCCATGTAAATATCAATCCATAGGGCGTAAGCACTAATCTAGGTTGGATGAAAAACACCTATAAGAAGACATGAAAATCTTGCACACAAAGGGTTAAAAATGATGAAAATAATAAAATAAGCACAACATTCAACAAAAAGTCAAAAAAAGCTAGTGAAAAATGTTAGAAACAAGCTGCAACAAAAGTCAAAATGCAAAAAATGCACTCGCACCATTTGATGCGGAAGTGCTAATCAGAAAACATGGGAATTCAAACATAGAGTCTAGACACCAAGCCAAAAAAATATATATGTAAAAATTCAAAAACACTCAAATAAAAATTGGTAATAAGGATGTGGGTCCCATTGGGTGTGTCAAAATAAAGACAAGGGAAATAAACAAGGTATTTGACAGACAAATATCTAAAATAACTGAACTTCTTAACCTATTTTACCTTAAAGATATCAAGTTTCCACAATCCATCAAGTAATGCAATAAAATTTCTAGATTTGATTGTGTTTTGGTTTTTCACATCAACGTTTTGAATCATACTACATGATCCATCATCAGGATGAAAGAGAGCTAGAGGAGAAAAAATGGATTGTTGCAGACCAAAGCAAGCTAAAAAGAGAGAGGGGACACAAGGAAGGAGGCACACGGTTCGAGGTTAAGGGTGGATTAAAAAATAGAAAAGCAAAGGAGTAAAGGAGAAGATAAGGAAAGAAAAATGAACCCTAGATAGCATCTTGAAGAGGGAATGACGAATGAAATAATTTAAAACAAGGAAATTATAAAGGAAGCACGATAAAGAATTAGAGAGTAAAAAGAAAACTAGAATTTCAACAATAAAAAAGGTTCAGATTACGATGATATAAAGAAATTATAATAGTATAATGAAAAGAAATTTGTATAAGAGAATTATATAAAGAAATAAATTAATATAAGAGAATTATATAAAGAAATTTATTATAATAAAAATTAAAATTATAAATATTATATAATGTTTATTAATTAATATATAGTTTCTATTAAAATATAATGATAATAATAAATAAAATAAACAAGTGAATAAAAACAAAAATAAAAATAAAACTAGAACGTTAAATATAATGGAAAAACAAATAAAATAAAAATAGAAATAAAGACAAAAAATGATATAGGTATAAATCAAGGATAAGAACAAATTAAAATGAAGAAAGATATAAAATAAAATGTAAGAGATAAACAAACCAAAATGAGATGAAAAGAAAAAATAATAACAATAAAAATAAAAATAAACATAAGAATGATGGGATAATAAAATAAAATAAGAAAAACAAAATAATAACGAATAATGAAAGAAAATAACAAAATAAAATAAATAACTAAGAATAATAAATAACATAATAAATAAAAATGAAAGCTATATAATTCTCTTATATAAATTTATTCCTTTATTTCTTATATAGAAGAAAATTCTTTATATAATTCTCTTATACAAATTTCTTTTCATTATACTATTATAATTTCTTTATATCATCGTAATTTGAACCTTTTTGATTGTTTAAATTCTAGTTTTCTTTTTACTCTCTAATTCTTTATCGTGCTTCCTTTATAATTTCCTTGTTTTAAATTATTTCATTTGTCATTCCCTCTTCAAGATGCTATCTGGGGTTCATTTTTCTTTCCTTATCTTCTCCTTTACTCCTTTGCTTTTCTATTTTTTAATCCACCCTTAACCTCGAATCGTGTGCCTCCTTCCTTGTGTCCCCTCTCTCTTTTTAGCTTGCTTTGGTTTGCAACAATCCATTTTTTCTCCTCCGGCTCTCTTTCATCCTGATGATGGATCATGTAGTATGATTCGAAACGTTGATGTGAAAAACCAAAACACAATCAAATCCAGAAATTTTATTGCATTACTATTTTACCTTGTTCCTCTAATTGAGCTAAAGTAGAGTGCGCCCTTTAAGCTCCACTTGATTTGCTCAAATTTGGAATGGATATAATTGTGTGTGTGGATTACTCTCAATTTCACCAACATAAGTTTAACATAGTGAAATTAGAAACATAAGTTTAACAAGAAGAAGGATGAAGATATGGGAGGGGAAGGCTCCCAATTTATAGATTTTCCACGAGGAAAATCAAGGGCCCAAATGTAAAGTTAATGGAAGGCTAGGATTTAAGGATTGTGGAGACATGGATTGGAGGATTAGTCTTGTGATGTGTAAGGGGAGGCATGCTCACATATGCGTGAGAAAGATGGCATGTGTAAGAGATATGGGGACTACACATGTGTTAAGAGCACACTGTGTGAGCAAGTTAGTGGGACTAGTTGAATAAGACAAAGATGAGGTGGAGGCTTGAGAGGGTTTTAAGTTTACAAGATTGCATGCTCCTACATGTGTGAGAAAGGAGTGGGGTAAGTAAGCATGTTCACACATATGGGAATATAAGAGGGATATGGGCATTGTGTCAAATGATATGTTTATATTTTAATCCAAGTTGGTTAAAATAACGATCAAGATTAAAAGTTCATGGATTGAAGAATTAAAAATGAAAGAAAATTTAGTGGGGGCTTAACTAGTCTAATTAATTAATTAATTGATTAAGTTGGAGGAACTATGAACTAAGGTTAATGAATTAAATCGATTTAATTAATCTTAGGGAAAAAAGAGGAATTGATTGCGAGAAGGGTAACTAATTAAATAATTGTGGGAATATGGGATGGTGGTGGATTACAAGAATAATTAATTAAATATTTATTTATTTAATACAAAAATGATGAATTGGGAGTCAACGGTGATTTCAGGTGTCTACATAGATTAAGCATATCAATGTGTTTATTTTAAGCAAATGGATGACCAATTTATTGTTATTACTTTTGCATGTTGATGACATGTTGATCAATAACAATAAGGAAATGACTAAGGCTCTCAAGTTTGTTTTCTTTGTAGTTTGATATGAAATATTTGGGGGCAACTAAGTTTATCTTAGAGATGGAGACTAGTAGAACTAGAGTCAATGAAATGAAGAAAAATATGTTGGGTGGTCAAAATGGGATGAATAAGGATGATGTGACTATATTTCTTCTAGTTTCATTAGGAAAAGAGATCTCCCAAAGGTAGGATTGACTTTCAACCAAAAGGTGAGTCAACCCTATTAAGGGATCTACTATTTCCTTTATGATAGAAAATGACAAATATGACTGAAATGCACTTTGGGGAGATAAAAATAAAATGCCTAATGAACTCAATTATGCAATTTAAAACTTGAAATGCAGATTTAAAGGATAATACAAACATAAACTACAATCTTCTGGCAGATCTAAGAAGGAGAAACCGATGTGCACCTGTCACCAAAAGTGGTTGTTGAGTGTCCTACTAGTGACAAATTCGCCCTAGGGTGAATGGGTCTCTGAGCAAGGTTCCAAAATCTGATTTCACAGTCATTTGATCCTGAATTTGCACTCTTGATTCCTTTGGATTTCACTATCAGAAAGTCGGAAATAAATTCTGCAAATGAGTTTTCGTGGCTTGAAAACTTTGATGACAACTTTGTGAAATTGCACTTTTGATCCAATCTTCAATCCTTCTTCACCTACAAATTTGCACACACAAGGAGAGGGAAAAATTGTTTGTTTTTTGGTGAATAGGGATTTTCCTTGGTCAAACCCCGTTTTGGTAATTAAACCTTGATAATGAAAGATAATGATAAATGACAAGGATTGATGAATGAACAAGTATGTCACAACTCACTAAACCTTCAATGGTTACCCTCAGAGGACTTAAGTACAACACATCTCTCTAAGGATTGTATCTTGCATGAATTGGCTTGAATGATAGCTTGATTTGATGCTTGAATGCTTGAAACCTACATCACAATGTTAGCTCCAAAACATAATATGAACACTCATAACTTTGGCATGATGATATGATCTTGATTTTTTGTTATACATGCTTGATAAATATGCTCTTCAATGCTCTTGACAATAATATTTGCTCTAGGAATCTCTTGATTATGCATGTTAGTTTTGAATTGATAAAATGACTTTGTATTAGATTCCATAAGCTAACATTTGAAACTTGAATTTGAATCATTAAAATGCCACCAAAAACATATTAAATATTGGGATCTAGGACTTAAGGAAGACCCATTCGCCTTTGGGTCCTAGGACCTAAATCGAAGACACAATTTCCAAGGTGTTTAAAATAATGTTAGCATTTGTTTAATGTCGATTTCCCTTTTGGAAAACGGGAATAATAAGGCTTAGGAATGCATAATTTAGGTCATTAGAAGCTTAATTAAGTCCAATTAATTAAGGGGACCCAAATATAGTGTGAAAATGTAAAGGAGTACATTTTTCTACACTACAACTTTAAATCAATTAGAGAAAGTACGCTAACTCTATTTTGCCTTGTTTTTATATGGAGGTCACCTATTACAATTCAAAGACTTTTATAATTATTCAACTTGCTCAAAAATATAATCATTTTCTAAAATTGATAAAAATATAAAGTATGCTAACTTAATATTGGGCTATGAAAATCATTTACTTGTAACAAGAGAAGCAATTTTAATCAATTTTATAAATCAACCATCTTCAAACCTTTTAACTTACAAATCAAAATAAGTTTGAATACTCTTATTTTCACCATATTGAAATTCAAAGATGATATAATGTGAACTATCTAATTACACATACACATACATATACACCCCACACAATAAAAAACATGTAAAACATTAAAGACAACAATAATAAAAAAAAGTAAGAAAATTTTGTTTGATAATGAGGAGGATGGATTTGAGGAGAATGAAGAGTTTCTCCTTCAATAAGAAGAGGAAGTGTCTAGGGAGGACTCACAAGGGGATTTAGAGGAGAATGAGTTGGATGACTATGAAGATGAACATGGGAAAGATGGAGAGGACTTTGAGGAGGAGGAGGAAGGGAAAGACAAGAAAGACAAGGGAAAGGAGAAAAGTAAAGAAGATAATGCCAAAGAAGGTGGGGAAGATAAAGAGGAGGATAAAGACGTGTGAGGAGGATATTTTTGACTTCTTCTCCAAGTAAAGAGGGTGGTGAGGAAAGAGTTGTTAATAGGACTTCTTCTCTGGGTAGAGAAGGGTGTGAGGAACCAGTTGTTGATAGGGAAGATGGTTATGATAATAACTTGGACACTCTGGGCACTGTCAAAACTTATTTGACTAAACTTAAAATTAGAATGGGGGAGATGGAGAAAAAGATGGAAGGTAACAATTATCACGAGAAAATGATGAGGATGTAAACTGCCCTCGAAAAACATTATGTTATTCAAGGAATAATTAAGGTTGTGATGGGAACTGTTTCTAACCATTCAAAAAATTTAAAACAAAAGAAGCAGGGTAAAGACAACGACACTCAAGGGGTGATCGACAACAACAATAAGGTGATGCACAATCGGGAGAAAGATGCTTGCGAGGAGTCTCTTGACTCCCTATTAGAAGATTGGAACATCATTCGTTCGTGTTGTTTTTGACTCTTTGAAGTTGTTTTCTATTAGATTAGTTGTTTTTTGGTGTGGTTGTGATGTTGTTTTGTTGAATTATTGTGCATATCTATGTACTTTCTTTTTGTCTTTTTTATTTTAAGGTTAGTTTTAAGTTGTCTTTGTGTTGAACTTTTGTGATCAAGGCTCTTTCCCTACCAATCTTATAAAAAAAAATAATAAAAACAACCTTAATATAATAATACATTACTAATATAAAAAACCCCTTAAATGTTAGATTTAAAATTTTACTTGTTCATTAATTCCATTATAAGTTGTACCATTCAAATCCTAAAAGATAGGTTGAGATTATAATTCTAATTACCATTGATTTTCACATTAAAAAATTAAAATAAAACATGGATCCAATATAACAATTGTAATGATCTTTAAACATAAAGAAATTTAAAATAAAAGAATTCTTAATTAAGTAATTAAAAAAACTTTAGTCATATACAAAATAATATTATAATATGTTTTTAAACTTGTATAATTTTCTAAAAATAAATTATTAAGTAACAATTTAAAATTTGGGATTGAAATAATTAATATTGAATTAAATTCAAAGAAGTTAAATATAATATTTAACTCAAAATTTGATATTGAAAATATATTAGAAAATTGTTAAAAATTAATTCATTAAAGTAATGTTTTAAGATTTGATCATATAATTATTTTAGAATCTTCAAATTAATTGTGTTTAGTTTTGGTTGAGATATACATAATTGAATTTAATGAAATTACTTGCATTTTTTTTTTCAATAAGCAAATATTTGATAAAACTTAATAATGATTCATTTTGATTATAATAAACTAACCACTACTTTCTATCTACCATATTTATGTCATGAAGACCACCCATATTGACTTAACTACCTATAGAAAATTATAGAAATGATAATATAACTTAATTAAAGGTTATGTCATCCATAAGTCCACTACACATGACAATACAAGCTATTGGTTAAGAGCAAAGCAATGGACACTATCTCCATGTTTGTGGAAGTGAAGTAATACATAGACCTAAATAGGCACTAGCAAGAATGAATCAACATAAATCTAACGCTTGGAACTCATTGGGTTCGACCTTTTGATGTCAAAATCTAGTAAGGATAGGTGGTGTTAAGAAACACCTTAAAAAATATACTAAAATTTAAGGATCTTATTCTCCTAAAATAGATCCCTAAGTGGGTTGATTTGATGACTTAGGAACAATGATTAAGACAACAAACAAGCATGCAATGTGCCTAGGACGATGTATGCTAAAATATGCTCTAATAAATACTCTCTAATGGTTCACTTGATTTTCTACAATTTCTACTAGGATATCAAATGAATGAGCAAACGTCTTTAAACTCACCATAGCACACAAATCAACACAAATGTGCACTTAGTTCACAATGACTAGTTGAAGAGAGATGGCAAAATATAATTTGAATTTGAATTTTAAAAGTTCAAGGTTCAAATATGTAGATATAGAAATACCTTAAGTCAAGCCCACTCTTACAAATTTGATTGAGAACCATAAATAAATTATCTAGAAATCAAAATCAAATAGATGAATAATAATATTGTCAATTAAATTAACATAAAACATAACACTTATAAACTTGATAAGTAGGAGGTATTTAACACTTAACACTTATAAAACATAACACTTATAAACTTGTTATTACATAAAAACCACTATAATCAATTTAAACCTAAAAATAGGGGAGAGGGGCCCATAGTGGAGCACCCTAACTTCGCGTTTCTCAAAATCCTATGTGGAAATTTCAAATCACTCCCAATTTTGTACAATAGTTTATTTGGCAACTCACATGCTTCTATATTTCATTTTAGGGCCACATCATCAAATATGATGCCACATCAACATGCTTTTTTGTTGAGGTATCCAAAAAGACCCCAAAAAAAGTGAGACTGATAGTGGTGCACCAAGTCATGTTTTATTGGTGCACTGATGCAGCATCACATGATTTATTAGTTTGTGTAATTTATAGATAAAAAGTGTTTTGTAATTGAATATTAAAATGCTCCACTATGACCCAACTAAGGACTATTTCTATCCCCACTATTAGACCCCGCTGAACTATAGACTCCTCTCCCCCTATGCCTTATAAATTTGTTATTACATGAAAACCACTCAACTGGATTTGAATAAACTTTAACTAGTCTTAAAACCCATTTTGTCTACTAAAAGTTCAGTGTCAGCCAACTCACCTTTACCGAAAAAAGTACTCACTGATATACTTTCTATAGTTTCGAAAGTTCTGGTAAAATATGTGTTCCAACTTCCGAGTATGGCCTGTGTGCAAAATGATTAGCTACTCTGTGTTTTAACCTGCTCTGGTTTATTGGTTGGCATATCATTTTCCCATCCTTTAATCTTCAACAGAAGCAGCGTATTTCCCAAATCAAAATTGATCAGCTGATGCATGCATCATGAAATCTAATACTTCAAAC
Organism: Sequoia sempervirens; assembly: GCA_007258455.2. Lineage (NCBI taxonomy): Eukaryota > Viridiplantae > Streptophyta > Pinopsida > Cupressales > Cupressaceae > Sequoia > Sequoia sempervirens. The sequence goes on from VDFB02281492.1 coordinate 545,595,959, forward strand.
TTCAAAGATTGTTAAATCTGAAATTCATTTATTTTCTTAGTTTCCAGGAAACTCAAACTCCATTATAGAACATGGACCGCATACCTGACCCTGTACTCAATATTTCCTGTGATTACATTTACATATAAAATAGCTGTCTCCTTATTCATTTACTTTGCATACTCTAATTTGATTGACGTCCCGTACCAAACCCCTGCATATTCTGGTAATTATTTTTAATTTAAAAAAACTAATTCGAGGGAGAATGAGAAACATGTTTTCTGCAAACTGCTGAGAAACACAGACACTTACCCCGGGAGCCATAATAATGTGAAATTTGGTATAATATTATTTAAAAGTGAGAATTGAAAAAAAGAATATACCATCCATTTCTGCTGTTTATATTTACCAAGGAAAAACTAATAACACGAAGCAATGTTCCTGTGATTTATGCATGGTAGCCAAAAACAGTCCTATAAGCATTTTTTTTCATTAATTTTGGTTGAAAATATTGAAACGTCAATAATATTTTAAGATTCTTTATTTTTAATATTACTTTTTTAACTTACATATTTTTAGCCTGCAGTATTTTCTTTCTGTAATTGACATGCAAAATTTACTGGTACTTCATCGAACTAGAGGAGATGTTGCATGTGCCAATTTATATTCAATCTGTCTAGCACCACGGAGTGAAGCATAGAAAAAAAAGTATTTTTGTTACATGACACCAATGTTTGTAGCACAATCCACAGATTATTTCGCTCACTGTATTTATCTGACGATTCTATTGACTACACAGAGTTGATCATTCCAGAATCTTCTGATTCTCTTCTACCTGTATTTACTGTACAAAATACCTTATTTTTTCTGTTAATAGTTGCATGTAAAGACATGTCTTGATCATCTTAAAATACCAATGTCTCCGGGAAGCATGTTGTATGTACAAAGCCTAGAATCAGTAAATAGACCAAAGGACCAACTTATAAAGTTTTCACCTAGGCATGATGAGGATTGGATAGCTTTCGTGTATTGGAAATTCTGTGAAAGATGAACTTATTCTTTACTGGAATATTTTCCCCCTCTAGATGAATGTTGGCTTCATCTTGCATTGATGAAAAGAACTACAGACTAGTTACAGAATGAGATAAGGATTATAAAGCATCTCAATTTTGAGCCACATTTTGGGCAGTCCTGCATGCCATTTGAGGCACTAAAAGTACCTGAGAAGACAAGGAAATTATGCCGGCTTTACAACTAGATCCCTAGCAAATATGTACCTAAAATTGTAATTATAAGGCAACCATTCTATACAGTGGGATGCTGTCTTCTGGGGATTTCTTTCAATCAATGCTTTAATAGCCTCCCGTTGTGTATCATCCACATTTTGGCATATCCAATCAAGCATGCTTCCTGAACTCATTCCTGCTTCTTTTGCATAACATTCAAAAAGTTTTGGTACAGAGACCTTCCTGTTATTCTGGATGCCAATGCTTGCCACCAGAAACTCCCTTTTAGCTATTTCAAGCTCATTGATGACATTCTTTTCTGTATAGACACGGAGCTGCATAGAAATTTTGTTAGTAGCAATAATAGGGCACTAGATGCAAATATGTTGCATCGCTAGGTGATATTTTCCAAATCATAAGTAGAGACAAACCAATTATGTGACTATTAGAAACTGATATTATTGGTAAGAAAACAGAGCATAGATAAGTATGAGAAGAATGCTATATGGAAGAAAAGAATGAGCTTCAAAACATTATTTGGATTTTAAACTTATCCTACGTACTTTCTGTTTGGAATAAAAAGCAGACTACACAGCAATAAAAATAAGATCATATGTAGCTCTTAACATAAGGATATATACCGCAGGATCCGAGAATCCGCCACTACAAATGGCAAACCAAACAAGGGGTTCAGGAACATCAAGACCAAATATTCGTCCAAACGTGCGGCGTTCCTCTCCAGCTTTCAACCTTGTTCCAGTAGAAAGGAGTCTTTGGAGCCACTTACAAATTTTTAAACAGAAAGAAGAATTAGCCATTTAAAATTAGATGTGATACACCAATAAACTTAGGGCCTGGTGTTATTACATCTGAACTACTTGAGTGAACTTGAGAGCACCACATAAAACACAAATTGAGTAGTCAATAAGGGCAAAAGAAAGTCACTTGTGCAGGACGTGCTGTTCGGCGGCATAGGATGGACTGCTCTATTGCAGTTGCACTGACAGAATATCCCCCAACTTTATAAGCAGCCTGCAGATATATTTCAAACATAAATCACAATGCTCAGTTATGATGCTATTTAATGATGAATCGGGAGCTAAGATGTTTAATTTTTACCATGGTAGCATTCCATTTACATGGAATTAACATGTTGAAAAAGTATAAGTGGAATTCAATTACCGAGGTTTATCACAGGAAAAATTTGGCAAGATCCCAGGAATTCAGGAAGTAAGATTTGTAAAAACAGAAAAAGCTAATGTTATTTAACTTATTTCATGCAAAATTTAGTGCACATAAATGAAAGGAAATGTTATACATTATAAAAAAGCTAATAATAAAAATTGCATAGGACTTTTAAAAACTCTATTTTACTTTCACCTGAGAGGATTTGTAATGAAAACAAATGGCTGGCCCTAAAATAATAGGTAATAGGTCATTTTGTCTTTAAGTATGGTCTACTATTTTAGGGGCAGCCCTGTGTTTTTAACCTAAACCCTCATTAAGGTATAAATTAAAAGAAAAAAACTTATTGTGATTTAGAACTTAACTGCTAAAAGAAATCTATACGAAGTTAAACTTCAAGAAAAATTAAAATATCCTAACCCTAACCCTAAACCAAAATGTTCAGTCTGTGTTTTCTCTATATTTTTCTTTCTCGAAGTTTAAAAATGAGCAGAAAAAATATTTATATAAATAAACCAAAACAACTTTTTGAGTAACTCAAGGAAATCTCAGGAAATGGTATGGGAAATGTGGTGGGTAGTGATTGCTCATGATTAATCACAGTTTTTCCAAGTGTGTAATGCTACCATGATTTTTCTGATTGTAAATAGGGATAAATTTTGACATTTTCTAGCAAAGCAGCTGCTGGAACAGGCAGCAAAAGAAGAGGCATGAAAACTTCTGCAGCCTCCTTGTGACATGTTGCTATTTGACCTGTATTTGTAAAAGCCAATAACAATCATATAAAAGGCAGAAACCTTGAATAGAATCAACTTGGAAATAAGATGAACGTCATTTAACAAACATATGGTCCTAGGCATTCCTTTAATAATTGTGACAACACTCTAGACAATACAGAGTAGTCTATGACAAGTACTTCTATTCCCAGCTCCATCTACAAGTAGCCAATATATCTACAATCAGTAACACACAGTCTCGACAATAATTACATTAAGGCCATTCCATCAATAAAGTCAATGCAGATTGATTATGGGACAGTGACCAGGCTTCCATGCTCTGTTATACTTGTAATTTGCTTCAACAACACATAATCTAGAGGAATGCTACACTGGCATGGATCATGAGCATTGAATATTGTCCTAAATTGTAAAACATCCCTAGCTAACAATCTTGAGTCTCTGTAAAGAAATACCATTGTTAGTATGCCTTTGTTTCTGAGGCCATCATTCTTCTTGGTGCAGCTCTTGAGGGGATATTATAGAAAACATCCTAAAACCTGATGAAAACTTGGCATAAATCTAGCACACATACGATACAGTAGTTCAAACTTCAACAAAAAAATCTCTTTTCGATTTTGTTTTTTGCTATTTACCTCCTAATCCACTTGATATTGTTGATGAGCCCTGGAAATGTATACTGGTGTACATCCTTAAAACATGCTTTTTGAATCTGAAAACTAACACAACAAACCTCTTTTCCATAAATATATTTGTTAGGTGATTTCAGTCTTATATTATAATTATTGTAGATGAATTGATTGTTTTTTAAGTAGAAAAAGGTAAAATGAATTAATTATTTGATATTGGTTTATTTAAGATGTTTTGCACAGTCGTTCTATATGTGTTTCCAAAGGATTTGGAGTTTTTGTACAAGATACACATTCATTTATGACAATTTGTTTTGTTGCACAAGATGTTGGCCTTATTGTGCAAGCTAATGCATTGTTATGCAAGCTAAAGCCTTGATGGGCAAGCTAATAAACTTGCTACACAAGAGGCCAGATTTGCTGCACAAGATAGCTGCCACACTATTCAAAAACAACCATTTTGTTGCACAAGGTAACCACTTTGTTGTATGACATGTCAAACAAAATGTCTATAACAGAACATTCCAAAATTAGTACACTCCAAAGTTGGATTCCAAGGAGGTTACACTTGTCACACTACATTCCAGACGATTGTTAAAACATTTGTTTGGTAGCTGCTAAAGAGAACTACCTGAACTAAAGATAGCTAAAAGACGAATCTGCTGTAACAAGTTGTTATTAGGTTGTTTAAGAGCTGTTTGTTTCTTAGTATAGATGGCATTATTGTTTTAGATGTTCTTATAACTAAATGCCACCACTAGTATCTATAATTCCATACTCATAAGCAAGTAGTAACCTAGTCTAGAATTCAGATTTGTATCTTTACAATTACTCAACAATGCATTGTTCTAGACAGACTTATTTATCTATATTAAATAATAAGGTAGTTGATTAAGGGGCGAGTTTGTATTCCAAGCATCAGTCTGAACTGGAAAGGCCCGCTTGTGAGGATTGGTGAACAGTTAGGTTCACTTTCTTATTTATGTGTGTTGATTATGATTTCAGTTCTTATTAGATTTGGCTCCTTACATGAAGATATATTTGGTTGTAAATATTGAGAACGTGCATCATTTTTAGCCTTCTATGCTAGACAATGAAGACAGTCAATTATTACCTTCTATCAAAGACTGTGCTAGATGCTCAACAAGAGGTGGACAAAGATCTTGGTTTCCAGAAGAAGATATGGATGGGGGGAGACAAGGATAATTAGTGAGTTGGATTGAAAGGCCAAGTGGTATGCCAAAGATGGAGTAAATTGTTTCCTCCCTATATAAGAAATCGTTTCCTTCCATAATCTTTTGGAGACCAAAGGCCTCCCAATTGAGGTGTGATCTGAATTGGATCATGAAAGAATGTTTGTAATATGCTGAGATATTTTGTTTATACTTATGCAATTGTTTGACGAAATGTCACCGAAAAAATGTTCTTGCTTTGAAATGACTGTTTTGAAAGTTTGATAAAATGCATGAATATGAACTTCAATTGTCTTAAATTGCACATGTAACAAAAACAATTCATTACATTTAAAATTAAAGATAACACTCTGACCTCAAAATTGTTGGTTTGTACATAGGAATTCAGCTGGTTGATGTTGCCAGATAATTTCAATGCTTCCAGAATAAGCTGCAACTCCTTTTTTTTTGTTGGTATTTATTATCTCATCAGAATGCTTCGATACCCTCCTTATTTGCTGTTCTTCTAGAAACTTGGGAAAATCTTGCTATGGGTTAGCCACTGACCTTTTCGAATATTCGAGAAATTATATTTTATTTTTCCAAAAAAGTGACCTAATTTTTAATTTACTTTTGGACCCCAAAATAAGTCACTTTATAATAAGATGTTCGACTTTAAAAAAACAATTAATTAAATATTCCCTTACAAAATTTCCAATTAGCCTACGAGAATCAAAATAATGATCTTCACCGAACACTCACTTCTGAGAAGGGGACATTACAATGTTCCTATTCAGCTAAGCTGAATTAATAACACTTAATTCATAAATTGTATGACTAATGAAGCATTCTCAGACATGTTCCCACCTACTCCATGATGTAGAGTTGGGCAAACAAAAAGTGTAATAGGATGATTGGGGACAATACAGGATGACCTATACACCTTGTGACACACAACAATGAGGAAATGGGTTGTGTACACATTCGTGAACTCCCATATTTCTTGTATTGATTTGTTAAATGCTGAACTTGCCTGGTGCAGCAAGCAAAACACAAACTGATTCAGAAGCTCTGAAATAGCCCCATATAAGAAAAAAATACTTCAATCTCCCAATAAAGAAGCTGAAGCATTTCCTCTTTTTCCTTTTTTGGGTGGAGTTTCCATCTAGGATCTCTGTTTGGTTCAACTACTCATTTTCTTGTATAAATACATCCCTTGAGGCCATTGATTGATCATCTAGAGTAGTAGAACATATAATCAGCTACATATAGTAGTGAAGCATGCCATTTGATCAAGTTTTCTGACCAACACAAGCTTGTCGAGCATGACAAAAGTGCTGTAATTGTTCCAGAGTGTTCTTGGAGGAAAAATTTGAGCAATTGGCTAGGAATTCTCACTTGATGATAGTGGATATGAAGAGGCAAATCCTCACTCCCCCACATTGGGTTTCTCAAAGGTAAAATCTTGTGTTGATTCTCTCTTTTCATGTTCATTTCAGTGGTTCTACTTGTATAATTTCATTTTATGCAACTTCACAAAGTTCAGTACTTGATGCATCACAATTTTAATTATAATTTTTGTTTTCTTAAAATGGTTCTCAAGGGGCAACAATTCAATCCTGTCATATCACAAATCTAATATGTTAAGGCTTGTGTAGATGAATTGGGAATGGATGTCTATCCTAATTACTGATAGATATCCCAATTGAGGCTGAAATTATCACCGATGCTAACATCCTTTCAGTTTGTAACGATTCTATCTTTCAGCATAAAAATCCATTTGTCTGTATAAATTCCATTCTGCCTCTTGTTTGGTCATGTAGTTTTCATCTAATTCTTGAAGCATATACATAGAGACCGTGTCTAGAATAAGCTAAGAGATACACTGGATTTACGGTTTTACCCTTTGAAATAAAGACATCCTACGCAAGTTGTTGTCTGGTATTCCATAAGCTAAATATGCCTGCAACAACAACAACAAAAAATAGTTATTCCAGTCTACCAAGTTTTTCACCAGCATATTGGAAAGCTATTACCTTCATAGTAAAATTTTGTGTTTCAAAGATGAATAAGGTCACATTGAAATTTCTCATAAAAGAAGCTTCTTTACTTACAACTAACAATTTTTCTTTGAATAATTTCTGGTGATGGTCAATTATGGAGTTAATTAAATGAGAACACTTATAGTTTCAAGGTCAAATGCTAAATCTTACATGCATAACCAAAGCGTTGTAGACATTAATCCAGAAGGCCAGTCTTGCATGTTGTTGCATTGAGGTTGGATCCACTTTTTCTAAATGCTCCACCATCGATCTAAAATCCCATCACCCAAAAAAAAGGAAGAATTATCATTACGCCTTTGGAATAGAGCATGAGCATTATTTCACGAATATATTAGGATCACATTTACAGTTTATCTGCTCTTATCCATTTGTTTAAATTTTCTGGCGTGCACATGCACACACACGGATGAAATTCAAGCTAGCTTGTACCTTTGAAGAATTTTTTAGTCATTGACATCATTGGAGAACTTTTTGTTACAAAGAGAGTTGTAAACACAAAGAACTACCTGAAATTGCGAAGCATAAGAGTTGCATGTGACAGCCTATCTTTATCTACACATATGCATGGAATCTCCACCATGGTTGTGTAAGGGCCAGCATCTCCCATATCACCTCTAACTTTGTATGGATCCTTAAGAAAAGTATCGGAGAAGGACTCTATCTTCCATCTTGGACTCCATCCATCACTGATCACATCATGAGGGGAGCATATACTGGTAGAGGACACAGATGATGGTGGAGAGAGAACTATTCCAGAATGTTTCAAGGGGGGATTAGACAGCTTACAATAAATGGCTGACATGCATCGGACTAGTTCCTCTGACAACCGATTTGGTGACTTGTAAAAGTAGTCTTTCAATGTAAGAGGCACCCTGCTATTCTGATAAATAAGAGATAAGTCTTTGCATTCCTCCTGCTGAAAACATATAATCTTAGTACAATAATGCATAGTCCCATCAGAAGGCAGAACAATGATATAAATCAGTATGCATCTAGTTCAATGCAGGCTAATAACATGTAAGACTAAGAAGCATTACATAGTCTTAGTACAATAATGCATAACAGAAGATATACATAGTCCCATCAGAATGCAAACAATTATATAAATCAGTATGCATATAGTTCAGTGCAGACTAATAACATGTAAGCAGCATTATATTTGGAAATTCAATATTTTCTCTCTTTTCAATCTGCCACAACCTGTGATTCTGACCATCCACCACCTTTACTATCAAGGAAAATAGTCATAAATCACTCATCACAAATAAAAAGGAAAGAACATGTGGCATAATAGAGTATTTGTTTCTGGTCAAGATGCAGGCCAAGAATTATAAGCAATTTGTCTAACAAACAGAATTCAAGGGCCTCAAGCAGCTGAAAAGTTGTCGTAAGCATATGGCATCTACAAGGTCTAGTAATAGAGAAAATTCCTTTTTTGTAAGAGTACTAATCGTCTCATGCAAAATTCTAAAAGAAGCTTTTTAAAAATTCAGGCTATGAGATCATCTTAAGAAGATCTTTGAATAATAGTTACAAAAATTGCAAAAGATAAATTGTTACATGGCAGAAATGTCAATTTTCATTGAAGAAAGTGCAATTTCTGAATAAAATTGGTCAAACAATCTTTGACCAAGAAAATCATTAATAAATCATGCTTATTTCACAATTCCCATTTAAATCATGATTTTTAGGGATTTTTTTGGTCAAAAATTTTATGGTTTCTGGATTTATTTTTCTTATTTCTTAGGCAAAACTTCCTGATTTTCCCCTGACCCTAGTTCAATTTGTTCCCAATTAATTGAAAAAATATTTTTCTTATGGATTGCTGATTTATTCTCGATTTTCACTACTAGGCTTTGAAATTTTGAATAACCTCAACAAACAAAGGTAGCTAGAATGAACATTAGAAAACATGAATTGACATGCTATTGGAGATAGTGTCTCCAACACCCTATACTCCCAATTTGGCCCTCAACTTACTATCAACGTCATTGATGTGCAAGCCCCTCAAAATCCATTAGCCTCAATGGGAAAACCCTTCCACTTCAATCCTTATCTGGAAAACACTATCTACCCTTAAGTTGTAAAGAACTTAGCACCTTCTACCTCCATTTAGATCTTCAGACTTGGATCCTACCCAGCTTGTTCCCAAATTGTATAACCCTCATAAGTTATGTTGGTGCACACTAACTAGGGGGGTTCCCATGAAAGCTATCTGGATCTTATATATCTCCGTGTAGCATTCATGGTAGGAAAATTCTTTGATCATGAAGCTATGATGTATGAGCATTACAAAGACTTCCTTGATGCCAAACAAGCTTTAAATGATCAGAACAAACATAAACCTATTCATCAAGCCAATGTACGCATTAGAATCTATAAAAAAACCCTTCTTGTACCAAAGGAAGACTAGTCAACCTCTATAACAAGTGCAAAGAAACAATCAACAAAACAAAAACTAGCTGCAACTATTGAAGCTAGGGTTTTGAATGGTATGATGCTGATTTGTTGGTGACATTTAGTGCTCCCGGACTTATTATTCCCATTCTATGATTGACACAAACACTTGGGGTTTCATTTCAATTCTCGAGTTACATACTTAAGAATGAAAGCTTGCATTTTCAAGGTAATTTTCAACAATCTAGAGGAGTATTGACCAACCATTTTTCAAGCATTATTCATGACAAAGTTCATGGTGATCGTTTTCGTGTGCCTTTTATGAGTCTCACCAAGTCCTTGCACTAGGGTTTTGACATATTTTCATTCAAAGATTCAACCATGGTTTTCACTTTGACAAAATCCTTGGCAATGGCTTTTTAGTTTTCTAATCAGAACAAACAAGTTAGGGTTTTTGTATTCTTCAAAATTCTAACATGTTTCAATGCAAGAAATTGCATCAAAATCACCTAGAAGATTCAAGTACCAAACAATTAATTTTAGCAATGGCTATTTCTAGCAGTTGTCATTTCCAAAGGTTTTATTTCCAAATAGAGAAACCAGACCTATTTTTAGGTCACTTTTAGTTGGTTGTTATTTTATTATTTCTTAGATTAGTAGTTGCCTTAAATTTCTTTGCTTTCTTGCTTTTCAGGAGCTTTAAGCATTTGTGCACTAAACATTGATTTTGGGGATAAAATAACAATTATTCAAGTCCCAAATATTGAGTATTTTGTAACCTATGAAAAAGTGCTTTGACCTCAAGATATTCTTAAAATAGTTGATGCCACACTTATGCTGCTAAAATTGTTATTCAAGTTGGTTTACCATGTTGATTTCATTGATCAAATTGAAATAGAATGATTGCATCAAGCTTTGTATTGATGTTTCTTGTTCATCCAAGTGATATCTTTGCATGCAACTTAGCTGTTTAATTCTTGAAATAATGTGTTGTCCTATATTAAAGATATTATTCCTTATCAAATCCTGTTTGCATTAGATTGTTGGTTTTTGGTTTAGCCAATAGGAAGTTGTGTTTGTGTGTTGTTTAGATTAATTGCTTTCATTCTTATTATCTTGCTTGTGAGACAAGAGGTGCTTCTAGTCTTGTGGTCGTACTTGAGGCAAAAAGATAGATGGATAGTTAAGTAGTTATTTTTATTCATGTAAACCCCCTAGAAGAACACTGTATAGTGTGAATAATTATATGTTTTGTCTATAGCTAAGCATCTAGGGTAGTTTAGATCTCACAAAGTTTCCCCTCAAAATTTGAAGAGCCTTTTACCTCACATATTGTTCTGGTTTAAGTTGTCTCAGAATAGACAAATTCAAATGCTAACAATTTTTGGCGCTCATTGTGGGGCACAAGATGCAATGGGCCAATCTTGTAGTAGGAAATTAGACTCATCGCCTAAATTGAAGCTATCCCATTCTAGTGGATAGGGGCTACACCAGATTGCAAAGGAAAGCAAGTCTTTCTAATATTGTCTTCCAAGAGATTAATAAAATGTCTTCAAGCAAAGGTTCATCTTCACCGATTGTTCCTAAACTCATCAAGATATTGTTGGCATTGGATAAAGAGCCACTTGAAACAATGGGCGACAAAAACAACATTAACAATAATCACAATGGTCTATCTCCATCTCCTTCATCACAAGGATCCAACATTGGTCCTTTGGCTTTTGCAAAATGCCATGATTTTCCATATGGTTCAAGGAAAGGTTTCTTGAAGTTCCATGGTGATGGCACACAACATCCAAATGAGCACATTGCAACCTTCATCATAGCATACAGTATCCTTGGAATGGGAAAGGAAGATGTGGTAGTGCTACACTTTGTGGAGACCTTAGTTGGAGGTGCAACAAAATAGTTCCAATTGTCCAATGCAAAGGAGAATAATGAGCCCATGAGATAATTTGTCTCATGATTCAACTACCTTATTGGCATAACCAACATTAGTTTTAAGCCTTCTCCAAAGATTCTTTTGAGTTCTTTTATCAATGCACTTTCATTAGAGATTGTATTCATGATCAAATCCAATAGAACTGATGAACTAATTGAAGCTTAAGAGTGAGAAATTGTGTTAGAAAATGATATGATTACCACTAAGAAAATAAAAAAACTCAATCAGATTGATGATCCAAAGTTCAATCGACCCTCTCTTGCAAAGGGTGATAAGTGATGTGACAAACATGAATAAACAACTACAACAAAATGTTCTAGCTCAACAGTACTAAGGACATCCTCACAAAAATGTTGGTCCTTTCAACAAAAGCGATGGACTTGGGCTACCTCCTCCACCTACAAGGTTTGCTTTAAAGGCACCCATTCATAATATGTACTTTTCATGAACTAGGAGAGCATGATTCTGCAGATTGTTCAAAGATGCATCACATGTTGCAGCTCATGACCTTCTCTAGGTCAAACCATCTAAGGGTTTTGAGTAACTTTCAATATTGTCTAGATCAGTATCATGACGGCTCTATAGCAAAATATTTTCAATATGAACCCATTTGTGCCAAAGAAGTAAAAAATTGGTATAACAGTTAACCACATGTTCAATGGCTAAGCATGCTTGTGAAGTCAAAAGCTAAGAAAGAACATAGAGAAGGAAAGGGGAAATTACATGAAAAGAATCCATGGGATCCACTAATAGTGTCATATTCTCAAGAGCCCATCCTTGCTCCATCAACTAATCATGGGGATGAGTTGGATTTTTTGTCTACCTCACAAGCATTGCTCAAGTTCTAGGAGGAAGAAGCATTATTGATCAAAGAAGAACAACCTTTTATGTTGGACATAGAAGGAACTGCATATGTCCGTCCTGTGTTTTCTAAGGAGGACAAAGCTTTGTGAGCATCTATAGACCAAGCTTGTGTTCAAATTATTTTCACTAAGCAAGAAGGCATTGATTGCACCATTGATAAGGACGCATCAAATGACTTCTTTGCATTTGAAGGATGGTTTGAAGAGCTTGCATAAGACAAGACCAAGGAAAGATAGTCCACTCGAGCTACTCGAGTAGTATCTACAGAAGGAACAAAAAGTTTGTTCGCAATGGTTTATGCCTTTTTTCATGATGTCAATGAAAGATCAAATTAGATGAAGAACATGATCTTCTTCTTAAAGACAATTCAGCTCTAAAGGCATGTGTCAAATTACGTCTATATGGAGCTATTACTAGATCTTTACATTTTCTTGCATCACCTTGAGAGTCGGTCTTAAATGGAGAACAAAGTGAATTTCTATTTGAAATTTGACTCGTCCTCATCCTTGTCCTCAATTGTTCCTTCGTATACCAATGAAAAGGCAGGTGTCAAACATTCAACAGTTATCAATAAACCTATGCTAGAAAAGGTTGCAACAAAAGAAGGATTGTTGATGGGGGAAAAAGAAATTATGTCAAACACAAGTGACTTCATGCCAATGTTTTATACATTCTTAGAGGAGAAAGTGGAAACACATATTAGAGGATCAAGTTCCCACTCCAGCTCTTGCACCAAAAAATAGTGGCTACAAAATTATTGATGATCAGTTTTTTTTTTGTCTTCCTCTGTTTGATGGATTCTTTGAAGAAGATTGTCACAATGAGGTCGCAGAAGTCCATTTTACCCAAGGTCCACAATCATCATCTGCAGAGGAAATTGTAGAGTTTGTTGCTAGAGATTGACATTTTTCTTCAACATGTTCACTTTGATGATGATCCAATGCTTGAAGAAGATCTATACCTTGAGGGTTTGTCAAACCAAGATTCAATAAATACATATGATGAAACCAAAAGGCGAAGAACTGTTGCCTACACAAGGTTCATAGTCAAAATTAAATTTAGACTTGGAGAATCAAATACATGAGCTTGAGATCTTTCTTCCATAAATCCAAGTGCCTCCAAAGGATAATGTTCCATTTGAGGTGAATTCAGCCCAAGTTTCATACCATTCAGCCCTCATCAGCATGTAACAGTGTTTTTTGATGGTATTTTAGCTGTTCCCAGCTCTACACCTCTCTTTGCAAAACCATATAGCAACTTGGCAATACTTTGGCAACATTTTAGCTTGTCGTACAGGCTCTAGGGCAACCTGTAAGTGGAAGTTGTTGGCTGATTAGATATTAATTTATCGCTGTTGTTCCTTGCCATAATTTACTGTTGTTTCTTGTCAAAATTTGCCTTGGAATAAATTGCTAAATTGTAATTAATTGCATTGTTGTGGATTGCTAAATTGGTGACCTCTTTCGGGCCTTTATTTCACTGTTATAAATGCTGACTATTCATATTAAATGCTGCTAATAAACAGATCTAATATTCTCCATTGATTTGGGATTTCTAGGGTTTCATGAGTGTTGTTCATTCATTAATATTGACATTTAATGATCTGATCTAATGTAAAACCTGATTGCTTGGGTTTCTAAATTAATTTACTAATATTATATTTCTAGATCTGCATTAGAGTAGATTTAGTTTGTTTCCTTTATTTATTTCAATGTTCTATAGTAAAAAAATACAAAAGTTTGGGTATTTTCCTAGGGTTCCTAATTTGGGTTTGTTAGTGCCCAAATTTGCAAGCCTCAAAATTTGGAAAATCCATCAAGTCCTTGCCTGTTTTATGCCCTTGCCCTATTTTGGCTAATCACTTATGCCCAATCCAAGATAGTTTTAGTGGGTCCATATTCAAATGTTCTCTTCATTTTGCCCCTTAGATTATTCACCCAAGTGTCAAAATCCAAATTTGTCTAAGTATTTGTCCTTAGTGTTCAAGTTCAAAAGGTCAACAAGTTTGTGAGTTTGCAAACTCCCCTAACCCTTGACATGGAAAACATGTTTGAGTGAAAAAAAATTAAGTCGTTGAGTTTTAAATGTCGCAAAGTTTGTGAATTCATGAACTTTGCGAAAGGGAAACAAAGTTTCATATATCGCAAAGTTTGCAAGTTCACGAACTTTGTGAGAGTGTAACATGGTTTGCCAAGTCACGAAAAGTGCAACAAAGGGAACAAAGAAAAAGTTCAAGGTGAACAAAGAGAAGGAAAAGTTAGGAAAGTCGTAAGGTTTTTTATTTCACAAATTTTGCGAGTTCACAAACTTTGCGAAAGTGCAACATAGCTTGAGAAATGCCCAAAATGCTAATGTAGCATCAGATGATGTTGATATGTTGGGAGGTTTGCAAGTTCCTAAACCTCTTGAAGCTTTGAATTTGGTTTGTGGTGGTATCCATTCCCCATTCCATCCTACTCCCGCTTTCACCCTTTTTGCTCGTCAGACCTCGAACTTGCAAGGGAACCTTGGACCTTGGCACCATGTCCTAGGTGCTAGATTCATTTCATGCCCCACTCCTCACACATATAGTTCCCCAATCCTTCTTTCCCTTTGATTCCTAGCCTCTTGTCCCCCAAGCTCCCTTTGGACCCCAAGCCTCCATGCAAACCTCACATCTTTGTCTTTTTCCCCAATCCTCGATCCATTTCGACCCCTAATCCTCATGGGTTCTCCTTCCCCTAGTTTCTCGATCTAGGTTTCCTCCCAAGAATCGAACCTCTAGGAGGCTCTCAAACTTTGGCACCAAGTCCTCCCTACATCCCAATCCCCACAACTTCTTCCCTCTTCGCTCCTGGTCCCAACTCCTCCAAACCTGATCCCTGTGCTCTCTATTGTTCTAATCCTAGTTCCCTCCTCAGGCCCACAACCAGTTTCTTCCCTGGTCCCTCTCCATGCTAGTCCCAATTCCCTATTTCTTCCTACATCCTAGTTCCCACTAGGTAACTCCCTCCATTTCTTCTTATCAAATTTGTGGACTTTCTTTGCACTTTTAGACTTGGTGCCAAGGTCCCTCCTAGACTCAAAAACCTATTGAATAGCTTGTTTCACCTCTGAAGTCCTCGACAAGCCATTTCACTTACTTTTGCAGCTTGCCCATCACTCGATTGATGCCAAATTTAACCTTGCAACAACCAGTTCATCCCTTCCTACCTAAAATTCATCAGTTCAAACTGTTGGGCTCAAATTCACATGGAGATCCAATTGCTAGGGTATGGACAACCATGCTACCATTAATGTTGGTTGTTGAAGTTTCAACTACCCAAATCTCCTTGGGCAAATCTTTGTTGCTCATTTTGATGGTCCCGCAGGAAAACTCTTGCAACATCCACAGGTTCCATTTTTGCCCCAACTTTTGCAAGCTGCTAAACACCTAAAACATGAAGATCTATCAATACTTGCTCGCTTTAGATTCAAAGAGTTGGTCCTTGAGACAATTTTTTGGGTTGGGAAGGTCTAGAATCAATTCTAGGGCGTCAAATGTTGCATGTATTCGCTACAAACGAAGGAATGCATTTGGTAAAGGGTAGGAAGGGTCTGTAACAGCACATCTCCATGTACTGGTATGTCTCCATGGCAATTTGTAATGATTCAAAGAAATGTGTAGTTGCAAGTTCGCAACTATGTATTTCCTCTTACCACATTTGCTAGTGCAATTGTAATAGAGGTTAGACGAAGAGTGACAACTTCTAATGCATTACAAATGCTATGTAATGGTATTCACTCTTTTGCATATGGGTAGTTGTAGTTCTAAGATGAATTATTAAGTATGTCCATTTACATGGAATGTAATATTTGATTTGCATTTGCATGTAAATGAAATCTAGTGATGTTAATCCTTCACTTGATGGCATCGTTTTCCTCTTTGTTATTCATGACTTTGTTGCCACATGGAGCAGGCACCAGTCCACATTGATGAAGGGTCAATCCTTCCATCATTTAATCACCTCCATCCCTATCAGCAATAGGAATAGAGTATGAATAGATGAGAGAATGCATGTTGTTCATGATTCAATGGTATAAACTATGTAATAATCTCAAACAAACCTAAATTGTTAAATCAGTACAGAAGCATGTACCATATGTCTGCACTTTGCCATTGTGTAAGAAACATCAATAAGGGATTATAATACTTCCATTATCTATAGGTGCATGTGCAAGGTGTTATCAGCCATATAAGAGGTTATAGCAACTAGTTTGTCTTTGACCTAGTGACAATAATTAGGGTCAAGTGTACATTGGGTGTAGTTGTTGATTGTTGTTGTCATGTTACATGTTACATGTTAGTTGATGTACAAACCTATTAAGGTTACCTCTAGGAATACCCTCCTAGGTTTAAGCTGGGCCTAAAGTGCAGGTGAGACCACCCACTCTCGTCATTACCCTTCAAACATCTACAATCTATTAATGAACCTCCCTTTTTTACCTTCTTGACAACATATCCCTAGCCTTTGTGGTAAGAAATGTTCTAGGATTGTGGACCTGTGTTTTTTGGAAGTAATAGGGACATTACAAAATTGCAATAATACCAATCTAATCTGTCATTAGCATATATCTTATACGCTTAACTCAATACACATCTTACATGAATCTTATCTATTGAATTATACTTGTAGTGCTGAAATAGTTGTTGTGGTTGTATAAAATGAATTAAAAGCAAGTAAAGAATTGAAACACACAAGAAATAAGATTCAACACAAGATTACCCTAGACAAATCCAATGCAGGAAAACTCCAAAAGAGTGATAGTGCCTCTTTATCTCATTATCCTTATACAATATGTCAAATGAATTTGCTGCAATGAAGCCTTCAAGAACATTGTGGGACTTAGGCAAGACTGTTATAATATTCTTCTATGCTAGCCTTGCACTGCAACTTGCTTCTATAACTCACTCTCCTATCCTACTCAGCTGCACATACATGCTACAACTCCAAAAATCATAACTAGATTGATATGAATGCCTCTTGAGCAATTAGACCGAACAAAGATCCCAAATTAAATTCTTTGAAAGAACAGAATTCCAATCATTTGAGCTTACCTAGAACCTGCTAAATCTGCAGTTCTATCTTATGCTGGACAGTTTGCATGGCTAAGAACCCACTTGCATCACACTATTTTGTATAGTTAGGGTGTGGTCTCTGCAAACATACTTGACAAATTTGGCAGCAACCAAAACTGTCATGTATAATTGGTTTCTTCAATATTGTCAACCACATCACGCTTGATCCTTCCTACATCTAATCCATCCCTGCACTTACCTACAACTCTATTTTATACAGAGAAAAAAAAATACACAAAAAGAATATATGAAATCTTACTGAATTACATTACTTGGTCAAATTGGGATCAACATAGGATGGAATTTATGTGCATCAGAGTTATTTCCTTTACATACTACAAGCCCCGCATTGGTTTTCTTGCAACATGGTTTAAATATTTTTAAATGTTCTCATAATACAATGCTAGATATGTTATTAATAAACAGGGTTTTTCAACCAAATCACCCTTGATCCTTCCTACACCTAATCCATCCCTGCACTTACCTACAACTCTATTTTATATAAAAAAACAAAAACAATGAAATCTTACTGAATTATGTTACTTGGTCCAATGGGGATCACTATAGGATGGAATTTGTGTGCATGTGAGTTATCACCCTACATACTCAAGCTCCATAGTGTTTTTCTTGCAGTATACGTTTGAATATTTTTAAATGTTTTTAAGTTAATGCTATATATGTTATCAATAAAGATGATTGTTCAACTGAATCATTCTTCCATTTACATTTGCCAACTTTCTTTCATTTCATCTGTAATTCTTATTCTCTCGTAGGCAATCCTATTTGTCCTCGCTATTCCTAACAACAATTTTCTTCCTTTTTGTTTTCCATTTTCTATGTCACCTATTGTTCCCAATCAATTATTGTTCTTCCTTTCTCACATAATCTTCATTCCTTCTAATTATTTATCAAGATCACTCATTTCCTCACAGTATTCTCCCTATTTGTATTAATTTGTTCACTTTTGTCCAAGCCTCCATCTCAACTCTACAATTAGTCCATCTGTCATCTTATCACTACCTCCATTTTCCCTTTACTCCATGTCTGAAATACATTCACCAAGCTCTGTCGTCACACCTTCTGCATTATCCCTCTTTCTTCTTTTTTCTAATGGTCACCTCACTTTCCAGCTATGTCCTTTGGATTCAGTTTCTATGACAGTTTCAAGTGCTCCTCCTCAATGCATGTATCTCATTCTAAATCTTTTTCTACAACCTTATCCCTTTATTGGATATTTTTCCATTTCCCCCTATTAAATCTTTATCAACTTTCAGCATTTCATTTTCACAGATGAAACATTTCATACTAGCTGTCATTCCTAAGATTCCTCCATACCTCGATGATAGCATTATTTGAATTTCACTTGTCCATCAATCACATTATCTTCTATTATTACTTGTAGAACATGAAGCACTCAACTTTCCACCTACATTTTGTGCCAAAGACTAACATCAAGTTATAATTTTTCTATTATCAAAAACTTATATATAAATTTATAATATTCCATCCAGAGGAACACCATAACATTAAGCCACTTTAAAGTAAAGAAGCCATATAAACAAATAATTAAGTAGTCTAACAACAAAATAGGAAAATATCTTAGTAACGAAAAGCAAATATACCAGGTGAATATGACTTAAATAATCAAACCAACTAAATTCAAAGAATTGGGATACGTACAATTATCATTTTTAAGAAAAATACAAAACATAGAAGAGATTGATGGAATCTAGTTCTCCTCTATCAAGAAGTTCCCAAGTATTGATCTCATTTTAAAAGGAATGAGTATTGGCATTACTTGCAAAAATAATTTCAAATGCAAAAACAAAAACTTCTGGCCTGAAGAAATATAAGTTGTAAGCATACTCAATATCAAATTTCAAGACCCTAAAAAGGTTATTAAGGGGAAGACAACTCCATGAAATGCACATCAAAAAAATCATTACTCTATTTGTGTAGATACATAAAACACCCTATGACTGTCCATTACAAGAGGAATCACAATTGTTTGTCGTGCTTTTAGGTTGCTAAGTGGGAAAGGTGTGTAATGTACCTAATTAATAGATCAATAACTGCAATAAATATGTAATAATATCTCTTGATAATAGGGTTGGAAAAGGCAGAGTTAAAATAGAAGTCTTTATAGAGGCCACTTGATGCTAATTACATAAAGATCAACTTTGATGGAGCAGCTAAATGTAATCCCATAGTTTACAAACTTGCGAGTATTTGGCGAGTCAATATGTAATAATACCTCTTATAGGGGTTGGGGAAAAGGTAGAGTTGAAGCGAACGTCTTCATGGAGGACACCCAATGCTAATTAATTAAAGATCAACTATGATGGAGCAGCTAAAGGTAATCCCATAGTTTACAAACTCGCTGCAAGTTTTTTTAAAAACAAGTACTCTCAAGGTAAACTTGCTAGTTTGGGTAGCCGAGTTTTTGGTGAGTGGTGGCAGGAAAAATTGACAAGTACTCGACAAGTTTCCGTGAGTCCATAAAAGAACTCGTGGGATGTGATTTGGATGTTGGAAGATGGTTTGAATGCTGAAAAACCACTTCATTCTTTCCTATTTAATTCTACATGCCATAGCTCAATCTCACACAACAATTGTGTATCCTTGAGAGCAATTTGAAAGGATTTTTAGTGGATTTGAAGGACAGATTTGAGAAATTTCAATTTCCAGGTCAGTATTTTTTTTTCCAAGCATGTAAGTTACTTCTAGCATGTTACTAATTTATTTGTGTAAACACTATTTACAATTTTACTTGCAATGAATTCATTTTTTGAAAAAATTATTGCTGATTTATACTAGTTTTTTGGTATGAAATCACTGTTTTTTTTTCCTTAAACAAAGGGATTTAAACTTTGAAGTTAAAAAATAAAATAAAAAAAATTTGAACAAATTTATTAATGGCATGCCACAATGCTATCCAATTACCATATTACATTTGTAATGCAAGATTTATATGTGAATTTTATTTAATCTTTTGTATTCAAATCACTACTTTTTTAAAAATGTTTTTTGGTATTTAAACATGTGATTGGTTAGATCTGATGGCACCTAGCTCCACATCAAGTTCAATATTAGTTATTGGAAGTCATCCCCCTTGAAGCAACGACCCAGCTTGGAAATGTTGTAATGGGACAGGTATAGGGAAATGTGATTTGCATCTTACGCACAAAGAAGCTTAATGGAGGCATTAATCGCCTCAAATACTATATTGTAAGCATTCCTCATTGTGATGCTAAGTCGTGTCCAAAAGCTAAAGAAGAAGAAAAATGAGAGATGCAAGCACTCCTTTGCATTGTTGGATGAGAAGAAACTAGAGAGGGAGAGGACACAAGCAACCATAGCAGCAATAATTAATCCTAACATGCAAGTAGAAATGGATGAAGATATGGCAGTCATTGTGGGCTCTACTCATAGTCCATGCATACAAAGCACATCCACCTCATTAAGTTCGAGCAAATTGCAAACACAAAGCTTTTTAATTCCTAGAGCACAACCTTCTTTGAATGGTATAAGGTGGAACAAGGAGATGCACTAGAAAGCACATAAGGCATGTGTGAGTTTCTAGTTGTACAACCTTCCCTTCAATGTGGCAAAAAGCATGAACGAGGAGAATTTGGTGACAATATTGACAATTGCAAGGATAAGGTATACGGTGCCCTCTTTAAGAGACTTAAGTGAGAAGTCGTTCTAGAATGTTGTTGAAGATGTAAAGTTAATTCTAGAAGAACAAAAGAGGCAATGGCAACAGTTTGGATGCACTATTCTTTTAGATGGGTGGACAGATAGAAAGAATTGCACCCTTATCAATTTTTTGGCAACTTCAAATGGTGAGATGGTTTTTCTGAAGTCAATGGATGTCTCTAACAAAGTAAAACATGTAGAAACCTTGAGCCTAATGTTGGAGCAAGTTGTCTTGGAGGTGGGCATAGAGAATGTGGTTCAAATTATCATTAACAATACAGTGGCATACATATCAATTGGGAGATTGCTTCAAAAGAGGCATCAATCACTCGTTTGGACTCCTTGCGCATTACATTGCTTTGACCTTCTTTTGGAGGACATAGGCAAAATTGTTCGGATGAGATGGTTGTAGAAGATGCAAGGAACATTACAAAATATATTTATAATCACTCTTGGGTTCTTAGCTTGATGAGAGATCACACCAACAAGAAAGAGCTTGTGCAAGGTTTGCAACTAACTTCCTAACATTGCAAAGCATAACTAGTTTTTCGACAACGTTAAAGCATTGCAGTTCAACTATGGCTAGACTCACCATATTCAAAGAAGGTTGATGGAGAGAGGGCTGCAAAAACAGTTTTTGATAATATCTTTGCAAAGAGAGCTACAAAGATCATCGAGGTAACCTCAAAATTCAAGTTAAATTTCAAATTGAATCCTTTATTTTTAAACTTTAAAAGTATTTACTTTCATTGTAAATTTGTAATTTTAATTTGCTTATACTTGCAAATGTCGAAGCCCTTGGTGAGAGTTTTGAGTTCGGTGGATGGGGATTAAAACTTAATGGGATATATTTATGAGGCCATGGATAGGCCCAAAGATGCTATCCGAAACTTTTATAGGGGAGTTAGAGACAAATTTGATCCCATTTTGATTTGAGGTTGAATAATCAACTCCACCAACCCATTCATGCAACGAGGTATTGCCTCAACCCCAAGTTTTTTTTTTTCAATAGCTTTGTAGATTCTAATAGTAAGGTTATGGTGGGCCTCTTGACATACATTGAGAGGATGACACTCGAGGTTGAGGTAAATGACCACATTATTTCAGATTTGCATAATTACAAGCAAGCTAAGGGAAAGCTCTTTTCTTCAACACTAGCTATTCAAAGGAGATACATCTAAACACTAGGTAAGAAAAATGGAGTCTTTACCTATATCTTATGAGTTACAGATTATAATTATTAATAATATTGCTTGCATACAAAATTTTGAATATCTTATTTGCAAGTTCTTCAAGGGAAGATTGGGGTGGAAACACCCCAAATATTCAAAAGTTAGTCGTCCAAATTTTGTTTCAACCTTGTCATGCTTTTGGCTATTAGCGCAACTAGAGTTTGTTTGACACCATTCACACAAATATGCGTAATAAGTTGACTCAACAATGCCTCAATGACCTAGTTTTTGTGCAATGCAACCTTTGGCTTCGCACAGAAAAGGTGGAGGACAAATCAAAGGAACTTATTGATATGGATGAGATTGATCACTATAGTGATTGGACCATGCAAAATGAGGAGTCCTCTTTGTTTATAGAGTATGAAATTGTTGATTTCGGGACGCAAGCTATGGAGGATTTGGCTACAGTAGAAGCAAGAGATATTGGATTGGATGACATCACTATCATAGATGAGGCATTGCCATTTAGTAGCAAGGTGGAACCACAAGTGCAGCCTTTTAGGCCAAGTGAGGAGCTGCACCCAAGTGTGAGGATTAGACCCTCCCAATTTTTCACTAGAATGACGAAAAGGAAATTGTAAATACTTGTAATTTGTAACTTGCCTAGATATGCAATTTATAACAATGATTTTAACAGATAGTCATCATCAATTCATAATAGTTATTAGCTACCTATTGTATCTGCATGATGATGCAAACTTGTAGTCTATTTGTATTTACTATTGATAATGAAAACATTTCTCCCATGGTTTAATAGATTTATATGATACATTTTGCAATCAAATTTGGCAAATAAAATGTGTTTTTAAAGAAATTTAAGTAATTTTTAAAGTTGTCGAGTTTTGTTGAGTTTTTTGCCAAGTTGGAAGTTTTTGGTCTATCACATCCAAGTTTGCAAACTATGGGTAATCCAATCCCTACAAGGAATGGAGTATTTCTTAAGGATAACACTAGATGGGCCATCTTGAGATGCTAAGAGAATTTCAGAAAAATGTCAAATAACCTGGCTGAGGCCAAAACACTTCTTAGAGGGCTCCACATTGCAGCGGAAAATGGATGGAGAAACTTTAGATATTGAAGGAGATTCTCAAGCATTACTTAGGTTGTTGCTAAAGGTACTTGTCAACATTAGTAGCTTCACAAAATCATTCAATCCTACAACAAACTCTTGCAATAAGCACCTCATTAGACATTTCAAATGAGAGGGGAATAAAATTGTAAACTAACTAGCAAACCTGGGGGTAACTATGTATATGGGGAAAGGGGACCAAATTCAAGTATATGGATCCAATGTATTTGTCCCAATGTTAAATAATCTCCTTAAGACAAGATGAAAGGCCCTAGGCCCTCTTATAATAATTAAGGATGGGTTAATTCCACTTGAGTGGGCATTACACATGCCACCCATGTAAGCAGTTTGCACATCACATTGATTATTGACTAAGTTATTGGTTTGAGTTTAGATACAAGGATTTGAGTATGCCAGTATGGCAAAAATACATTTGCTGTCGGGTATGTTTTGGATACAACTTTACAAAAACATATAAATATCATAAATATATACATATTTTAGCATAAAAAGCAAAAACAGGAATTAAGTTCAGATAACCACATAACATGCATATAATAAACAAAACAACCATAAAAATATATCCCATGCAGAATAATAAGTCTCAAACCATTGGTAGGGGCAGAAAGAAAGCTCAAAATTGCATATACGTTGGCCATTACAGACCAAGAACTAAAGTTCTGAGAAGTATTAGGATACAGTAATAATTCTTTGGAAAAAACAAAGGGTTTGCCGGTTATGAAGATTGTTGCCTAGTTCATGAAGTGTAGGACTTGTAATGAACTTCAATGAGTTCCAGAATTTGAAAAGATTGAAGGTCCATTATAATTCACAAAAAGATATAAATGAATTTTGAAACAAATGCTGCCAAAAACATTTCATGCCTGTCATCCCTGTAATTTACATCCAAGAAAATTAGATGCAGTTACCAAGGATGAACCTTGCTCAGATAGAGACCAAGAAGAGTTCTTAAAGATATACAAAAACAAGGCCAAATGCCCATTGTTATTCATCAATGCTATGTCAGCTGACATATTTATCATCTAGAATATATGAATGGATAAAAAGACACCCTGAAATGGAAAATGCAGTTACTATCCTTACAATGGAAAAATGCATGGATTCTCTGTGGGTACATTTTGGGTTCTGCATTTGCAGCCCAGATTCATCCAGGTATGTGGACAGGAACATCCATATACACAGGCAAATCCAGGCTACAAATGCACAACCTAGAATGTACCTACAGCGAGTAGAACCCCAAAGCCATATCCATAGCCTGAGCAAATCTAACTCGAATCCAGGGCTGCTAGGGAGTGAACTCACAACTTAGATTATTAATGTCTTAAAACCCATAGAATAATTATTTCTGCATGCAGATCTATTGGTAATCACAACACACATAATTTTTCACTCATTCTCTCAAGCTTTCTGCTGTAAGGATGGCATTTAGAAAATTGACGTGTGGGAAGTACGAATGTGGAATCATAGATGCCAGGCTCAAAATAATAGATGTTTACAGGGGAAGGACACAGAACAGTCAACTCAGTACCCTAGAGACACAGCAAGCATAAACATTGAAGGCTGAATAAAAATTAATGAAACCATGGTAGATGCTGCAGAGAGGAGGAAGGTCCTTCTTTCCTTTGCTCATTTGGATGAAGAATATGGAAACCTGATTCTGGAGGCAAAAATTAAAGGGGTAGTGAAGGATAAATTGTTGTAGCCCATGGATGAGTGTTCCTATAAGGATTGCCTGGGCTGCTTTGCAAGAATGTAATGAAGCATTGAAGAATAGAATTCAGGATGAGGAATAAAGAAAATGGCTGGCTTCCTCTTCTAAGGATGCATTCTTGAGAGAGAAAATGGATAAGAGCGCCACTGCTGATATAAATTGCTGCAGCAAAAAGCAAAATGCATTTGAATGTGCATGAGGCAGCAGAAGTTGTTGGACATGAGACAATTGCGGCCTGCACTGCTACTAATGTTTGAGTTCATGATGAGATAAATTATGTGGGCTTCTGCATTCCTTTTGATCATTCTAAGTGCAGGGCTGCCCAAACAGCCATGGCTATCTATGTGATTAAATAAGGCAGGAAATTGAATTAAATTTGTGAGAAGTTGAGGATTGATGTTGAGGAAATGATGGGGAAGAGGATTTATTGGACTCTCTTCGTAATGAAGAAAAAATTGAATGGGGTACCCAATGACCCCCCTACTGCCCCTGATAGTTGAATGGTAGTTTGGAAGCCCCGTTTGTCAACATCACATTAACTCTTCTTTTGTTGCAGAGATAAATTGCAGAGAAAACCCAGAAGACTGTTGCTACCACAAGGCATGTTGCAATTTTTGGCCACATTTAATACAGTCTCTCGGTTTTCTGCAAAGTAGAAATGTTCTAATGGGAAGATTAGAGGATGACCACCAGATGGCATAAGCCTCTATAAGAACTGCTTACAAATACAAGAAAAGCCTTAATAATATAGTCTTATGTATCATTTATCATTTCTGATCATTTCACAGTAATGTGGGGTGCTTCAGATGTTGTATTTGAGCATTTGAATACCATAAGGTTCCATGGTATTGCAGTTTCTCTTCTATATTTAGCGATGCAATGGTGCCCCTTTTTTATGTTTTACATATAAAACATTTAATAATATCATTATTTAATTGATGAAGGGATGTACCTCATTAAAAGTTACAAGGTCAATATAGCATTGCCCTTGAAATTGTAAAAGATATACCAGCATCATGAATTATTTCATTGAATGCTTTTACCAAAACGAGTCTGACTATTTTCAATATTTTTGTCACATACTAATATATCTTGCTTGGCTTTTTTTTTTAATCCCTGATAGAAGATATATATGGGCTCACTAATATTTTGATAAAAATTGATGCTGTAACTGCGCATTTTATACCTATAAATCCATCCGCTTTGCTCTTTTCTTTACAGTTTATAAATTTTGGGTTTTCCTATGTGATATCTCTACTTACAAAACTTGGCTCTAACCCCCTTTCATAAGAAGGGTATAACACCCTACATCCACCTATTTTGTAAATAGGATGCTATTGATTGTCAAATAAAAGCATGCTCAAATCACATTCCTTTTTGAAGTAAGAAATTTTGACAGCCAGTTCAGGAGGAAATGAAGCAGAGACTACTATTTGTGTACACTTAGATCCATCCGTTATGCTTTGTGGTGACATTGACCCTTCACGAAATACTTTTAAGGAAAGCTACCTAGTGAAGGTATGATACATGTCAATGAGTGTTTGGGGGATTCCACATGTGCTTCCTATACTCTCAATTGGTTTGGTTCTTTAGGTGGTCATTTGAGAATGTTACAAGTAGTTCAACTGGCACAAGATTGTTACATGCAGTTCTAGATTAAACTCACACACTTGCCATATTATTTTATTATATATCTGGTTTCTATCTTAGAAAACTATTTTGCCTACCTTTGCCATTTTTAACAAAATTATTCAACAGATCAATCCCCACATAGCTGTCTCTACTCAAGTTCCATCAAGCTTAGAGTAATGTCACCATCATCTTCATTTGGACAACGACCCCATAGAAATAGATATATACCCTGGAGCTATGTAGGATTCTGCAAAGCCTCTAGCAAATTAATTTTATAAATTGATAAATTGAGGTGTTAAGTGACAGCATTAATACAGCAAGGATATACATGCATACTAGATTGAAATATACAAGCACAGGTCAACCTGTGTGACACTCCACAATTGAGATAAGCAAACATGGGGTTCCATGTCTAGGATACAAGAAAGAAATCACACAAACAAAATTTGAAGGGTGCGTTGCCACAACCATTCAACTCATGCACTAATTATTATTTATTAATAATTATTTTTAATTTATTTAGAAAACAAAAGACAATGTCAAAACATTACAAATGAAAGCAATTATTTTGAACATGAAATGATTTTATACTGTTTACCCTAGAAAAATGTGCCACATGTAAATCCAATCTATCTCATTCTTCTCAAATAGAACATCTAGGTAAAGTAGAAAATACAAAAGAATGAAAATTTATGTCACCAACAATATTCAAGCAGCTTATTGAAATAAGCATACCTTTACTCTGGGAGAACTTTGATGCTCTAAACTGTGAGACTTATGATTCACATTAGATGTTTTACTAGACAGAGAAGCATCCCTAGTATTAGAAGAAAGTAGTGATTTTTCTTTCTCCAAATTTGAAGTAGTAGTTAAAGCATCATGGCGATGCAGTGAAGAAGGAGAACTGCTGGGTGTAAAAATAACCCTTGAAAATATGTTGTATTTTCGTTTGCTTTCATCTTCTGTAAGTGTTGACGATGCCATTTTTGAAGTCTGTGAAAAGGGAGACTTCATTATGTATTGACTAAAAAAATTTCGATAAAATGTGAGTATCCGTTGTTCAAGATCTGTAACTTCGTCTTCAAGTAAGCAAGTCTCCTCAATCAGAACCATTGTCTGCAAAATGGCATATATTTAATTGTCTGCATTAAAACCACAAAACTGTTTCCCAGGCACTTGAAAAATTCATAAAAGAGTGCAGATTTTAATGTTCAACAATAAAACCATTTCACTGCTATTCTACAAAGTTACACACTCATTTCAATATCATGATAAGATAACAAAGACTCAAATGAGAAGCTAAATTTAGAAATTTGCACACAACCAACACAGGTATATCAAACAGGTTCAAGGGTAGATATTTCAACTATATAAACAATTATGTCCAATAAATGATTAAAAGACCAAAGTTATCTAACATACAAAGAAACAAAATTTTCTGTGAAGCAAAAGTTTATTTACCATATACAAAGAAATCATACAGATCTTGATCTACTTTTGCCCTAGCATCCTAATATATTGGGAGAAAATGAAAAATAAAGTAACAAAAATATACCAACATGCTTCTCTTCTTAAAAGATATATAGTAAATAATGACTATGTGTAAAGGATGTGAAAGAGTCAATAACTGTTAGAATATTTTGTCATTGATGTCAAGGTGTTTGGTGTTTGGTTGATTGAGCTACCAGCTTGTCTTCTTGAGCTGCTTGAGCTGCTTGCCTATGCTAAGTGCGTTAAGCTACTTGGTTGTGTGCTTGAGCTATCTGGCTGCTTGCTTGAGCTACCGGTTGTCTGATTAAGCCTCCTTGTCAGTATTTGTGCCATCTCAGCATGCTTTGTCAGCAGGTTGTATATTCTTCAAAGGAAACTCTTTTTGTGGGGTCCGTTTATTCACCTCTATGCATCGACGGCTTCAGATATTTGCATCAGATATATTTCTAATAAAATTAAGAGTATATGGTGGCTTCAAATAAATATGAAAGCTTTTTATAATCTTCAAAGTATGAGGGTGGCTTAATATTTGTCGAGTTTTCATTTCTGGCATGAATTATCTCTGTCAAAGATTCTTTATTGGGGATGCGTTTTTTTTTTCTTCAAGCATACTGAATATTTTGCTAACAGTTTCTCTGAGTGGGGCGGCTAAAAGAATTAGCATATCGCATTTGTTCTGCCAGAGTTAATGAAACCGTGTAAATGTTAGCTGCCTGCATTCTGGTCGATGGCGGCTACAGTATTGTGGTTATTGAATATAAGACCGCTTAATTCAATGAAACGTTTGTTTCTTTTTGACTGTCGGGTATTAAAAATGTTTGAGAATTTGAGCAACTTGCTATGAGTTAAGGAAAAATGGAAGGTTGTTTTCTATGAGTCAGGCTTTTCAAAAATGACATCTTCACTCTTTTTGTATTGGTTTGAGCCGTTTCTTTTTGACTGTCGGGTATTAAAAATGTTTGAGAATTTGAGCAACTTGCTATGAGTTGAAGAAAAAATGGAAGGTTGTTTTCTATGAGTCGGGCTTTTCAAAAATGACATCTTCACTCTTTTCGTATTGATTTGAGCCGTTTTTGGGCAACGTCGGCTTTATTTATAACGGGTGCTATGTTATTTTTTTTGTGTGATTGATTTGATGAGAGTTATGAATTTTTTGGATGTGGCGGTTACTCCAAGTTTAGAACATATGCAATGACTCCATTATATGCGTCGGCTCTTCCTTAGACTAAAATCAATTTATTGGTTGTAGATGTGTGTGGAGGTCGACAAAACAGGGGACGTGCTCATATGCCATTTTGAGGTGTCTTAAACAATTAAAAAATGTTTTTCGATGCTTCTTGAAAATAAGATGAATTAATAATCTGCATCGACTATCAATGTGGGTGATGGCTCCAGTAACAGAAGTAGTGTCTATGGTGAAATATCTTAGAGCGGCTAATCGTGGCTTTAAAGATGTGCAGTCGACTTGTCTTTAGCCGCGCCATTCTGTCTTCATTGATTTGTGTTTTAAAGCCATGTGTGTGGCGACGGTTATGCTTATGTTTGGCATATCATATGAATAAAATATATAACTAAGGGAGTTGTATACAGGTGGAGTTTGATGATGTAATTTCTGAGGAGACGTGAATATCATCGAAGGCTATTTTTATTCTTCAATAATTTCTGGGCATAAATGGCAGAAGACATGCCTATTGAATGTGCGTTGAATATACAAAAACGCTGAGCCGACTGGATAAGTTCGAATGTGTGATGCGCTTAAAAGATTTATTGTGTTCTTTTTGTAGTCTTCTGTGTGTGTATTTCAATGCTGTGACTATTTTTCTGATTGGAGGTCTCTAAAGCTTTTTGATACAGAATATGAAACGGCCTGTAGATTGAAAACATAATCATGCCGTTCAGAAAATACATGATGAGTATTATTCATTTCAGTTGTGTAGAAGGTGCGGTTGTGTGTTAGGTTCGGGTGTGCAAAGTAATTTAGTGTGCTTGACATGGAGCTGTCTATGATAACTCCCGACTTTGCCTATGGAGTTAAGATTTTCTAAGCAATTGATTTTGAAGTGAACAGAGTCTTCTTTATCGAGAGTGATTTTTGTTTTGCCAAGGTTGGGTTGTGAGAAGCTATTAAGTTTGATATGGAGATGAGCTGAGTATTGAGCTGTACTATCCTTTATAATAGTCACGAATTCATATTTGAGGACTGTACCAATTACTAAGGTGTCGAGCTGCTGAGTGGATGAAATCGAAGCCTTCAGAAGAATATTTATGAAAATGTTACAGTGGTCTGAGTAGGTTGAACTGAGCAATCAGCTACAGCAGTTTTGGGGATTTCAGAATATGGAGTTGAGAATTTGAGCAAAGGTTTTCAGTGCTTGAACACTGGACTTGAAAATTTGTGTTTCAGAAGTCTGAAATTGGTGCTTCAGCAACAGGAGTTGGTGCTTCAGTTGGTCGGAGTTGGTGCTTCGAGGGAGAGTTGGTGCTCACTTATGTAAACAGGGTTGGTGCCCTTTGGAGTAATAAAAGCAATATTTTGCCATGGTTTTTTATCTGAAAGGGTTTTCCACGTAATCCTAATGTTCTTACTTGTTCATGGTGTTTTATGTTGCTGTTAATGTTTTAATTTCTGAATTATATGGTTTTAAGTTTTAAGGTTTTGATATACTGATTCTACCACCCTCTGCCACCCCCACCGCCCACTCTCAGTATTTCCTGTGAGCAAAATATCCTATGGCTACAAAGGAAGTACATGAGAACACAAAATTGGATGTTTTATATAATCAGCCTTATTTCCAATGGAAGGAAATGCATTGACTGGGCTCATTTGACCGACAACTCTATTTATTCTCAGTTGATGAGATTCTCTGACATCAGTGCTTTCCGCATGGTTTCTTATTTCATCTATTCTTTAGTGCAAACAAATGCTTTTACAGGGTTAGAGAAGGTTCCAACAAGAGGATGGTTCTTCCTAAAGTATCCACAGCTGGAGTACTGATGAGGGATGAAACATTTCAAAAGAATCAATGACATCTTTATCATGCTAACAGTTACGGATTTGGATGATGAAAACCAATGTATGGATTCCAGATCAAGCAAGGATGGTTGTCATGGAGTGGGCTAATTGGTACATTCAATTCCCTACCTTCATCTACATTAGAGACTTTGGATTCAAGTCATATCCCTACAAGCTTCCACAATACTTGAGTGATCAGATTCTTTTGATAGAATATTGCAGGTAGTTGTCAGTTGCACGTAAGCATTGTAGAAAGAAACATGGCTAGAAGCTACTTTTCCAATCTATATCAGACCATGCACGTGCTAATGCTATTGATGCCAAAAACAAGAGTGTCAAATTGTCCAAGTTCAACCTCAAGATTTACCACAAAAATAGGTGCTTTGACTCCAAGGATATAATGGTCAATAGACTTGGAACCAAGTTTGAACATGTATTGATATTGAAGACTTTTCAGCAAACTGCCTTGATGAGTACAAAGTTAGAAGATGAGGATATAGCAAAATGACCTTAGATTAGCTAAGGGAATTCACATCCAAGGAAGAGCCAAATTGGTTGGTTGATTCAAGTGAAGATCTCTTATCCCCATGATTTGTTCAAGTTAGAGGAAATATTCAAACATTATCCCCAATAGATTGGCCAATTAGAGATGGAACTACCAAAGATTGGATGAATAAGACAGACATGGACAAGTCTAAAGGATTATTACAGAGGAAAGTAGTAGAACAAACAGGAGCAGTTCCATAAAGAAAAAGGTCAAAACTACCAAAAAGAAGTAAAGAAATAGCTCCTAGAGACTCAAAGGTTGGAGTTGAAGATCAGAAAGATTCAAGTGAGGCTGAGGGAAATTCAAGGCCTGAGAAGCTAAAGTTAGTCCCTAAAAAGAGGGTGAAGTCCCATTCACTAATTCACGTCAGCGATTCTCTAGTTATTGAGACAATAGTAGTTAATCTTCCAGTTACAACTCCCATATAGCCAAAGGTAATTCTTGAAATTCCCGAGTTCCCATTCATACATTTCCAATTCCAACGATTCAGCCAAGTGAAGAAATTTTAGCCATGGAGATAGAGATTCCAAGGCCAAAGTCAAGTACAAGTATTGAAGAATGCCAGGAAACTTTGAACAAGAAGAGAAGAAGAGTTGTTGCATCGCCACTCAACCTGAAGGCAATTTCCAATCTAATTTAAGAGGGAAAGACCAAAAAAACAAACAAGGTTTAAGAAGAATGAGGAAAGGCATGTTGTTGCTAAAACCACCATTCCTCCCATGGATAAAAATGTCCAAGATTTGCAAGTTGTTTCCGCTATTCAGAGGCCAACCTAGGGCCTATAAATATGAGAGGGAACATTGATTTGTTACACTTTGCCACAAAACAGTATTTCTGAACATTGTTTAAATTCTGAGTTATTTAATTGCTGCAAGTTACTTTATTTTCTGTTCTTCATTGCAAAAAGAAACACCTTCTGCATTTCTGTCTTCTTCTATTAAACACATCAAAACAAACAAAAAACACAAGGCAGAACAAGGGTGCATATTACAAATTCCTTTGAAGAATCAAGGCAAACCAAAACAAGTGCCCTACCAATTACTTCCTTGATATCATTGAATGCCTTCTTTCCTTCCTCTATCCATTTAAAAGTTGACACTTTCTTCATCATACCTATGTTACATGTCAACTCAACAAAAATCTAGGACAAACCCTCATAAGAAGCTTGCCTTGTTGAAGAAAGAATGGACTTCGGTTTTGCTAGTAGGCAAAAGATAAAATTAAATAACTTCTACTCTACTTGGGTCAATTTTAGTTCTCTCCTTCAATACAATGAGACCCAACTTTCCCTCTATTACGACAAAGATGGACTTTTGGGATTTAGGGCAATCCCATAAAACCTACAATGTTCAAAAATGATCAACCTTTTCCTTGGAAAATACCATCAAATCATCAAGGTATACAACAATTAATTTATCCCTTAAACATCCAAAAGCTAAATACATCACTCTCAAATAGGTTGCTCCAACATTTACTAGCCCAAACGACATTCTCTCATATGCAAACATTCCCCGTGGAGTGGAAAATGGTATTTTAAATAGATCTTCTACTAACACCTTGATATGATTATATCCTAAAAACCATCTACTAGTGATTGGCAAAGGATAATTATCCTTCAACGAGGCTTGATTGAGATATATATAATCAACACAAATTCCGATCTTTTCATTCTTCTTGTTGACAAGTATCATGTTGGAAATCTAGGCAAAATGATGAATAGGCAAGATAATCCTAGAATCGAGCATCTTTTGAATTGCACTGTAGATAGTGTCAATTAGATGCAGATTATATGGCCTATGCTAGAAAGGTTTTAGCTATATTTTCAATGGAATATTGTGAGACAATTATTTGGATCAAAAAGCTTTCTAGTCTACATATGAACATGCAACTATGTCTTTATTATCTCTTTGAACAACTCTTTAGACCATTCTCTTTCTTTGGGCATGCAACATTTAACCAAATTAACTATCCTTGGTTCATTAGTATCAATTGTGTGAATTTTCTCATAATTGGTTGAAGTTCATGCTTGAGATTGAATTTGATCTTTCACATATCTATCCTATTGATCAAACATTCTTTTCAAAGACATAAGGCCTTTGGAATTTTATTTCCCTTCAATTTAAGGATTTCCAAGTTAGGATGAGCTTTTTTTCCCTCAACAACATTGGTCAACATCAATCAAAAGAGCTACCTTCAAAATACAAAGACCTAAAGGCATTAGTTTTTTCAAGAAATTCAATGATTAGTCCATCGTTGTTGAACACCTGCCAATTATTTGCATTGTGATCCAACTTCCAATGTGCATTATGGATATTGTTTGGTTTATATTATTTGAAATAGTTATGTATTTACATGGTTTAAATAGATAAGACATTTATTATATATGATTCGATCATATGAATTATATTATCTAACATGATTGCAGAACCTAAACCAAGATTTATCTTGCTTAAGGTATTTAATTGGTAAGATATAACCCTAACTACATTATACTTGTGATTCTAGGGCAAGATTTAGGGCAATCCCAAAAGGGGACATTACACCCTGATTGAAGAAAACTCAAGTTCAAAACACCTTATATTGGTGCATACCTTCGTAAAGGGGTTCTTTGAATTTTGAAAGCAATTTTCAAGAACACAGGTGCACACCTGGTAAAGAGAACTTTATTTTAAAATTAGAAGAGACCTTTCACATTGTTAGGTGTGCACTTCAATAAAGAAACCTTTCTTTACAACTTGAAATGATATTCATATGTATCGGTGTGCGCTCAATAAGGTGAATTTGAGGTCAACTAATTTGAAGGCAGGTTTGCATTGGTAGATGCACGCCTATTATAAGCTAATGGCATTTTAAAAGGAAGAAGTTGTTTATCTATCAAGGTGTGCGCTGAGTAATGTAGTGGCCAACTAAGGTCTATACATAGGCATAACTACAGTATTAACACCGATCATCAGTTCTAGAAAGAGATGTATCTATCTATAAGAGGCAATTTCTATTCATAACCCCACAACTTCTTGAACTCAAAGATATCTGCTATATATTGTGGCAATCAACAGTACAAGAAGATCCATCTAAAATAGCAGAGATAAGCAGATATATTTAGCAGTCAAGGGTGCCTAATTTTGGAGTAGGATTTTGTTTAAATATAGGTTCAATTATCTCTTTATTTCACAACAGAAAAGCTCAAAACAGCAGACCTTCATCACTAGTTTCAGCATATCAGATTTAATCAGCAGAATGCAATGCAGCAAAATGCCAGAGCAGTCTTATTTGACAACTTTCAACAAATTTTTAGCAGTGATCATCAAATGCGCCTATTTCAGCATGATTATTATATCATTGAATTCAAAATTTCAGGTATTGCTAGCCACCTAAGGTTCTAGAGATAGTTTCCAATCATTTTCATCATCAATATACATTTGTTCATATTCTAAATATGTGTGCTTCTTTCATCTTTCTTAACTCGTGCATTGTAGTTTGGTGTTGGAAGTAAAAAAAAAATTAATCTTTGCTTGTGTATGTGGATTTACTAGTATGTTTTCAACCAATAAGAAAGGATTCATGATTTTGTTTACTTTGTTTCAGTTGCAAGATTTTATTCATATAAAAATGTTCTCTATGAGAGAAGATCCTTTCAAGTCTTGTGCTCAACCTCCAAGAACAGAAATGATAAGCCAAAGTTTATTTTCAGTTATTTCCTTACAGAAAACCCCATTGATCATGTTGTAAAGTGTGCATAACTGTGAATCTTGTTCATAGCTTAGGGCTTAGGAGTACTGTTTAGTTCTCAAGGAGCTTCTCCAACAAATTTGAAGAGAGGTTTATCCTTGTGTGCTATTCCATTTTGTATTGTCTCGGAAGTGACAAATTAAAATGCTAACATTGTCATAGCTTAGGGCTTAGGAGTACTGTTTAGTTCTCAAGGAGCTTCTCCAAATTTGAAGAGAGGTTTATCCTTGTGTGCTATTCCATTTTGTATTGTCTCGGAAGTGACAAATTAAAATGCTAACATTGTCATGTCCCCCTCTTAGGAATGAAGGAATTGATTGAAGACCCACAGTCTATTTCTATTCCCTGTAGGCTAAGGGACAAATTAAGGGAAATAATTTCATAATAGCATTGTAATTTGGGTCCAATCATCTCTTCAAAAAGGCTAATTTAGATGTTTTTATAGATGACCGTCTAAATAAGACATTATAAGGCCTATGTATTTCTTTGTTTAAAAAGTACCTTTTAAAAATTCACTTAGAGGGAAAAATAAAATAATAAAGAGTCCAAAATTGGAGGCACCTATATAGGATCATCCATTCTTGTCATTATTGAATTGAATTTTCAAATTTGAACACTCAAGGACAAAATCTCTTAGTTGGCGAATTCCAAATGACGAAAACCCTTTTGGATTAAATTTTGGAATTGGAGACGAAAAACTCTCATATCCATTTGTGGTGATTCTACTCAAAGATTGCATTGGTGCTTACTGTTGCAAGTGTTTTGACTCATTTTGGCAAGCAAGCTACCCTACATCAACAAATCATCATTTGTCAAGGTTCCTAAAACAAATCAGCATACTTTTTGAAGGTTTCCATCTCATATTTTGCTGTGTTTCAAGGGTTTATTGCTACACCTAGTTTAATATCATTTACAGCCATATTGGCACCCCTAACCGCCATCATACAGCCTCCTAGCTGCTGCTATACCATTTCTAAGCAACTATACTACTGCGCTTAGTTTGTTGTGGCTGTTTCCAGCCCTCATCAGCATGTAACAGCATTTTTTTTATGGTCTTTTGGCTGTTCCCAGCCCTGCATCTCTCTTTGAAAAAACATACAGCAACTTGGCAACATATTTGGCAATATTTTAACTCACCGTACAGGCTATACGGCAACATGTAAGTGGAAGTTGTTGGCTGATTAAATTTTAATTTATTGCTGTTTTTCCTTACCATAATTTACTGATGTTTCTTATCATACTCACTAGAATAAATTGCTAAATTGTCATTAATTGTATTGTTGTGGATTGCCTATTTGACAACCTATTTTAGACCTTTATTTTGTTGTCATAAATACTGATTATTCATATTAAATGCTGGGAACAAACATATATGATATTATCAATTGATTTGGGATTTTTAGGGTTTCATAATTGCTGTTTATTCATTACTAGTCATTTAATGTCGGATCTAACATAAAATCTGACTGCTAGGGTTTCTAAATTAATTTTCTAATATTATTTTTCTATATTTGTATTAGAGTAAGATATAGTTTGTTTCCATTAATTATTTTCAGTTTTCTATAATCAGAAAAATACAAAAAATTGAATATTTTCTTAGGGTTCCTGATTGAGGACATTACAAACATATGCTGAAATATATGTTATATATTGAAAAACTAGAAGCCAGACCCAATCTATGTTCTCAATATAGTCTATTTCATATTGCTGTTATATTTCTAATATCTATTTGTGTATGCTGAAATATCTGATATCTGTTTAAAAAAGAGAAGTTGGACCCAATCTCTATTGTCAATTAGTCAATCAATGGAGAATTTCACTGGACGGATAGTTATCTCATGTTGTGAACTGCATTTGACAACTTATAGAGTTAATCTCTTTGAAGACATGTATCTCATGGATTGTATCCTACCTCCTTGCTTCGCGCCAGATATTTAGTGGGCGACATTTCCCAATCATTAGACTCGGCAAAATTATCAAGAGAACTGCAAAACAAAGAAACTGTCAAATGTTTCACAGAATGTAGTTGAACTTGCAAGATACTAGCAAACTACATCTACATGAAAGCAAGTTAACATTTTCAAAGAGAATGCCACATAATTGCATCAAAGGTGAACTCCCAAATGTAGAAATGCATATGATTCAAACTTAGGACTAGACACAAATCCCTTTCACAATGCATGTCCAGATACATCAAATATGTTAGCTACATGGTTACAAAGAGATGGAGGGGCTACTACTAGGAAGGGAGAGGAAGACAAGTATTATCATGCAATTTTTCATAAAAGAATGGCAGATGGATATTGCAGACAATAAAATATTTAAATTTTGGAAAAAAAATACATAATGGCCATATAACTTCAAAAATGTAAAATGCTTAAAAATTAAATAACTAACATTTTGAAGTACTGAAATAAATGTCAATGAAAGTGAGAATTTATTATAAATATTTGATAATCATTAGCATGACAAAAATACTTAAATTTAAACCATAATCACCTAGAGGCAGTAAATGGAAACTGTGACAGCAATGCCATTATTTAAAAACATGGTACAGGGGTACTTAGAGATGGCTATATTTTCAATCAAACAACAAAAATTCAGTGCACATAGACATCTTAATTCTTTTAATTCTTTTTCTTTTTACTCATGTCGGATGAATTTTGTAATGTGTCGAGTTTTGATGTTAAAGCTTCACTTTTCCAGTCAATTTGAAGGATCATGTTTCAAGATTTTTGTCTTGTTAGTTCTACCATGTTTTGTTGTTCAAAAACAAATCAATGGAATTTCTTTAGTGGAGAAATCATAGAGAGATTCAATGTAGTCAAGAACTGAGGGACATATCAACAAGGGCTCAAGTGTCATGTAAAAACTGGGCAAGATATAGATAAAGACTTTTATTTGGAGTCCATCGCCATCTTTCGATAGTGCCAATTCTGCAGATTTGACTTCTACAAAGGTAATATAGGAAATTTTGCTCACTTTCTAGTCTTGTTGCAGATTTTAGTCCTCTATATTAGCTGCAAAGTGCAAACAGATGTTCAGACTTTTTTATGCTAGTAGCTTTCATAGACGGCAATGCATGGCAGTCATATTCCAACCCAAACATGTTTAGGTACAGCTGCATGAAGACGTGTCTAGATGAAGGAAAAGTTTGATTGAAAGACATGTTCCTTTAAAAAGGGTATTTCAAAGATCATCAAATGGTTAAGTATAAAGTCCAAGTGTGCACTTGTATTTACAAGAGAGAGAAGAGTGAAATCCATTGATAGGTGCATGTGTGAGGCTAAAGGGCGCACCTAACATAAGACTTTTTTATTTGAAAATCAAAAGACATGTTTGCACTAATAGATGCACACCTAGCATCCAGAGGTGCACTCTACAAAGAACTGTATTCAAGAACAGGGTTCAAAACTGCTCAAACAAGTGCATTCCTGTAGACAAAGACACACCTCATCAAATAATTTTTTATTCAAAGTTTTGAGGTCCAAAGAAGGGCATGCCTAAATAGTTAATGATCTAAGTGTTGGGTCTGTATAGAGGCGTGCATCTGGTAAAGATGAGCACGACTCTAAAAGGATTCCACATGTCTGTCTAAGGAAAAGAATGAAAATCAAAATCAACTGATAGGTGCACACCTAGGGGATGGGTGCACAACTCATTAAAGGAAAATCTTATGCTTAAAACCATTCAAAGGTGTACACATGAAGCAAGGCGATGGACTTGATCAGAGAAAAGGAAGACATTGTACAAGGCTACAAAAACGTGCTTAGAAAGCAAGCATGCACTTCAATAAATAGGATTTGAAATCAAGTTTGTAAAGATCAAAGGACAGAGCATAGGTATGTGCCTAGGGTGTTGGTGCACAACTCACAATGGAAGGTTTTCAAACAATTGAAATCTATTGCAGAAAGGTGCACACTGGATCTGCTGCCACACACCTGAACAAAAGGAAATTTTGACTACTTCAAAATCATGCAGAGGTGCATACCAGTGGCATTGACAAAGGGAAAAGGTTTAAGTCTAGAGGGGTGTGTGTGTGTAAAAAGAACAAGGAAATTCAAAACCAATTTGAGGTGCATGCCTAAAAGAAGTCAATCGATTTAAGGAGATCACCTATAAATACAGGGAGGCACACCTATCCATCTCAGACAACAGACTCAACAATTGTGAATGCAACCAATGGAGTATTTGGAGGACATCAAGTTCAAAGAGGGCCCAGAAGGTCAAGTCATTGATCCTAGATGACGATTGGTGGGCTCGTGTGGACTATGTCTTGAGTTTCACTGAGCCTATCATGAGTATGATCAGGTTTGCTGATACAGATCGACTATGTTTGGGGGAAATCTATGATGGCATTGACTCCACGATAGAAAAAATAACGGTGATAATAGCAGAAAAAGAGAATGACCCCCAAGAAACATTTTTTCGAAGTGTTGAAAAAATCATTCATCGCTGTTGGGACAAGATGAACACACCATTGCATCTCCTTGCATATGCATTGTCTCCCAAATACTATAATGCATAGATACTTGCTTTGCTAGGGAGAACTCCACCATATAGAGATAGTGAAGTTGCTAATGGGTACAAGTGAGCATTCAAAAGACTCTTCTTAGATCTAGAAGTGGTGGAAAATGTGAGGAAAGAGTTTGGCTTGTTCATCTCAGGACAGAATCATAGTCTGTGTGCTCTTCAAGACCAATACAATGTAGATGCCCGTACATGGTGGTACCTCCATGGGCAAGATTTTGTGTTCCTCCAACCTCTTGCAATGAAGATTCTATCACAAGTATGTAATTTTTATTTTTTATTATTTAACATTTGTATTGTAGACCTTAATACTTACAGTTCTTTAATTTATTTTGCATTTTTATTTTTAAGTTGTTTCGGTTTTCTCTCCAATTTCAACAAGTTGCGAGTTCTTCTTCGGCTGAACGGAATTGGAGTACATACTCCTATATCCACTCAATGAAGCGTAACCGGTTGGTTGGCTGCACAAAAAGCAGAAGACTTGGTTTATGTCCATTCCAACTTGCATCTTCTATCGCATAAGCAAGATGAGTACAAGGATGGTTCAATGAAGAATTGGGACATAGCCCCTGAGTGTGCCAACTTGGATGCATCTATTGCAGAGCTTGCTAGAGTCACTATAGATGATGATGATGATGATGAGACTCTTGCACATGATGCACCTACTACAATTGGCAATGCATTTACTTGTGGTTCAAATGATGTTGAACCAAACGATGTATTTGATCTAGATCCTTTTGATGATTGATGAAGATTGAAGACTTAGAGTCTTAGACAATTATACAAATTTTTTATTGTATTTATTTCAATTTTGTAATTGTAATGATCTTCATTTGAATCATGACTCTAGACATATATGATATATGAGTATGGCATATGTATTGAAATTTTGAACTATCAATTGGCATTTATCTTTATCACTAGCATTGATCAATGATTTAATGATGATTGATGATTGATGAAGTATCATACTATCAAATGTATTTACAATTCTGTATATTTTATATTTTTTTGCATACCTATATTCCCTACCCATACCCATTCCTGTACCAAAGCCGGCAACTTAGATTTAAAGCCTTAAAGGGTAGTGAACCCTAGAAGGTCCTAGTAAGAAAACGTATTCAGCATGCTTCCCCAAAAAATACTATCTTGGGATCACCTTCCCCTCTGTGACCTAATGTTTGGTCGCTTCTCTGTGACACCAGCTGGATCCAATGTATTCAAAAGCCTTTGGAAAGCTTGGGAGCCGATTAGACACTTGACAAAAACTTATGGGGAGATAGCTGGTAACAATGTTAAAATAAGTACCTCTAGTTCAATATGGTGGAATTTACACCATAAGAGAAACCACTTGCATTATTGCAAGGGTGCTCAGCAAAAGATTGGAATAAAAGAGGCATTAAATGTTTTAATGACATAATAAATAATCAACAGTTAAAAAAATGGGAGACTCTAAGTGCAGAATTCAATCTACCACAGTCTCACTGGAGAACGTATACTGTGTTAAGAGAGGCATATAGGAATATAAATTGCCCAGTACAAATTGAAGCTAACAGTGAGGAAATAGATAGGTATAAATGGTATGATGGCTCTGATTTAAATAAGGTAAAAGCTAAGATTGTCTACAAAGCTTTAACTGGTAACAAGGAAATTTTCAAGCATATAAATAAATGCTGGAACTTAGAGATAGAAGATAAAAGTGGAGTGATAATCTTAAATGGATTTCGAATGATACTATTGAACCAAAAAAGGCTTGCTTCAGATGGACGCTTGCATTGCATAAACTACTAGGTATTTCTAGTACTCATAGCTTAAATTGTGAAATTTGTAAAAAACCTGAGTCTATCATGATGCATATTTTCTTTGAGTGTTTTCTTGCAAAGGAGATATGACTTATGTTCTGTTCAAATCTGAATGGCTAGGGGGATGTAGAAAAATTAGGATGGAAAGAAATTCTAATGGGTTTCATTAACGAATTAGATAAAAATCCAATCTTGTTCTGGTTACTACTTTCTACTGAGATATTATGGACAATTTGGAAAGCTAGAAATGAAGAGTGGTTCCAAGGTAAGAAGAGAATACTTACCGAATCTGTAAGAAGACTCATATTTTTTAATGTTGCAATGCAGGTAACAATCACATTGGAGATTCCCAAAAGTAAATTTGTCAAGCTGATCAAGAATGAAAAAGTGGAGATTAACAAGGAAGAAGTCAAATATGCAAGGCACTGGCCTTTTAATAAGGAGGACAACATCCCATTTATGAAAAATTATCTGGACTTTCAGAGGAAACATAACAAGAAATATAAAGAAACATTGGAAAAGGATCTGGGACAGCGAAGGGGGACAAGTTTTTGGGTAAACCATGGTGAAGATCTCACAGTAGAAGTTGTGAGGTCCAATGAAGACTTGTCAGACATCGAACAACCAATAGGATGGGGGGACCTGGATCAGTACAGCAAAAGCAGAAACTACTGAAAAACAATATAAAATATCAAGTTTTGTAATTGTAATAGAATATGCTCTGGTGTTGGTAATAGTAAAATTGTATTAAGATATCTTACTACAGAAATTATGGTTAATTCGAATCAGACAGCTGATAACTATCTATTGTAATTATCTTTTTTTTTGTAAACTACAATCAATAAAAAAGAACGGATGCAGGATTCGAGTGAGGCAGCGGTGCACCTGCAACATGAAGAAGAAATGGCTGAATTTGAGCACTCAGCACATTCGCAGAGGATTTGGCTTTGTTTAGCCAGGATTTAGCCTTGTTTATTGACATTCTCAGAGTCATCCTTCATGATGGCTGTTTGGAAATTCCTGCCATTTTACTCTCCCTACTCTCTAAGTGTGCTGTTATCAGAGCCACTAGGCAGGAGTTTTTGGAGCCTGTGGTTAAGAGGGTGCAGAAGGAGGATGGAGGTGCTGATCTGGGCCCTTCCTCTCGTTAAGAGTGGTGGTGGCTGGGTTTTCTTTTGTTTATAGCTCACTCTGACCCAATGTGTCTGGGTTTTTTATCAGAAATTTATGTAACAGTCGATCAGGACTTTTTGGATTTTAAGCATCTATATTTTTAGTCTATCTTCCTATGGGCATGGGCCCCTATAGAACCCACAATTGACCTACAAAAAAAGAAGACTATTGAGTCACTTCATGGTCTAAGAACAAAAGTAATTTGCAAGGCTCAAACTATGATCCAAACTGGGAGACATCATGTGGCTGACAAAATGACCATGTTGGGGTATTGCAAAAGCGATACCATGTTAAATTCCCAAGTGTAAAAGGATTCAGTCTCAATGCATGTAACTGGGCAACAATGCTGACGTGTGAAGAGTCATAGCACATATCCCATGTTGATGCATGGAAACGTGTGAAGATGCCCGATCAGAAATATAACTCATTTCATCCATTTGTAGTTGTATAGCTTAGGACATTTCATCTTAGTAACTAAGACCTTGTAACAATCAATTATCAGAAGGCTTACTGTTTCCTTTTCCCCGCCATTTTTTCTTTCCTGTTATAATGGACAAGAACCATCAGGTTAAATACTTGATATGTACTATACGAGAGAGAGAGAGAGAGAGTGATATGTACTATACGAGAGAGAGAGAGAGAGAGAGAGAGAGAGAGAGGGGAAGCGGGGTGGGTATGGGGGGGCAGATTACAAAAATGATTGTCAGAAAGCCCAGAAGTCAGGGAGATGTGGAGTGTGAGTTTTGTACTTTGAGTTTGATAGTAGAAAAGTAGTGTGTTTAAGTATTTCTTCCAAGTATTTTAGGCATCGATTTCAAGAGAAACAATGAAGAATGTCATATTTTCCATTTTTATGTGTTAATGTTTATGATTCTGCCTGTGTATTGAGATTGCTCAAATGGTCGATGGCTGTTCATTCAACCCTTGACTAGGGCCATCATCTGCTCCTATGAAGAGGTTTCTCATCTCTATCAATGTCAATGAGGATGAAGAATATGATAGCATATTGAGACTTCAGCATTATGGAGTCTGCAAGAACTTCCATTGGCAATCTCTTCCCTGTAGATGCTTTTTGCATACCTCGGTAATTCTCTACCACCAAATGATAAAATATACAAAATAATAAACAAAAAATTCTCTGTCAGTTTATTCAAACAACCTTGTTCATCCCTTCTCTACCTCTGAGCTCTGCCTAGTATAGCCTTTACACGAACCTGCAAACTTTTGATGTAATTATTGCTAGTGTGGACTATTTGTAATAAGATTGACACATGGCTTTAGATTTCCT
The DNA here is from genome assembly GCA_007258455.2 of Sequoia sempervirens. NCBI lineage: Eukaryota > Viridiplantae > Streptophyta > Pinopsida > Cupressales > Cupressaceae > Sequoia > Sequoia sempervirens. Next base: position 545,640,188 of record VDFB02281492.1, read on the forward strand.
CTGTTTGCAGAATGGAGATCGAACAGTATTTTAATTTTAAATGTTCTGTTTACCCTGGGAATCAGGAAAGAACTACATCATTCTTAAGGTTTGCAGGAGGTCCTCGCTTACATTTTTCTGTCACTCCATTGAAAGGTGCTTGACCTTGTTCATTGATGAGATGGTTGCCCTTGGATGTTCGTATATATGGCTTAGTCAACCTACCGATAGACCACAACCAGTTTGCATTCCTATATCTAACATTCGACCTGTCGCTTCTCTTTGCAACTGACCTCTACGTGAGACATGACTCAATTCCTTACCTCTTTTAAGGTCACTTTGCCTTGGATTCCACTTAGGATACCTTGGAACCTGCACCTTGAATTCCATTTAGGATACATGTGAAAATGTATACTCCCGCGTACCCCTTAAGTATCAATATCACTCAATATAAGTTTCCACAAAAGTTTTTTTTTTCTCTTTTAAGATTATGGGTACAGGGGAAGTGCTGCCACTAACATGGAGGGAGCTTTTGGGGGACTATAGATACCAGGAAAGTGCCGCCACTAACATCAGAGAGGCTTTTTCTAATGGATTACGGGTGACCCAAAAGTGCTGCCACTAACACAGAGTAAGAACATGACTCGAACCTGTGTCAATGATGGTAAGCTCCCTAGCACGGACTTTTGAACCTAAGGTGCTTTATATTATTTCTTAAGTGAGTCGCTTCAGCCGTCGTTATGCTTGGTATTGGTGCCTAAACTTGTAAAGTCACATTCACCTATTTTGTTCACTGAATGGTAAAATATTCTCCAGCTTACAGTGGAATAGCACTGTTGTTTGATAAATCACTGAAGCATTCCAGTTTAGTGATCAGGAAAACATACGACAAAAGACAAACAAAATGCATAGCACAAAAGTTGCAAGCCAAGTTCCTAGGGAGTCAGGAACAGAAGCAGAGCATTGTTAACATCTTCATTAAGCATGTAAACTATTGTGACTAAACCTTGTTACTCTACTCCATCATGTAATTTAAGGTTTTTGGAGAGTAATAAGCTAACCTTGAACATGAGTAATGCCCAGAAGCAGAAGCACCACCACCACACTTGTCTGACAAATTCATAAACTTAACACGCTCGTCTTCTATGGCAGAGAAGGAGGAAGAGGCGGACATGGCCATGAGATTCTGTTTAGTGGGCGATTGGCTTGGCTGTGTGAAAATGCTAAGCAACTAAAATAAATGGAAGCTTGCAGTAGGATAGGCATCGACATTGATCCTATGCTCACTATATAGTTGATGTGAATCGTGATGATGAATGTTCTGTCCTTGGACGGAAAAGGCGTAGCCTAGGCAGACTGTATAGTCAACCATGATCATTGCTGAAATGCCTGTCTTGCAAATATTTGTGTTGGGTGCTGCACATGTTAGGTGAATGATGAGTCTGTTGAAATGAGTGTAATTGGCCATCTCCTTTTACTTGGCTCTAGGGGAGCGGGAGCCTGGTAGGTCACAGTCATCTTACATTACGCTTCATCCCCGCTAATGTGTGCAATCATACCAGTTACCCAAAGTATAGTTTCCAGTCTCACGTGTGAGTGTGAGTGCGGTGTACGGGAAAGTTATTACTGAAGGCTTCGGGTTGATTAGGAGGTCCGTGATCTCCCCAACTTTACACGATATAAAAATATATATTATTTTTTAATGAGTGTTGTGTTGTAATTAGTATTTTTAATTTTAACGTGGTTAAAAGGGTAGTTTATGGTATTTAGTTAAAGAATTAGAAAATTTTGATTAATTTAAAATTTTAGTCGGCAAGTAGAGAGAATTATTTCAGTATTTGAATCTTATAAAATATTATAAGTTTATTTGTTTTAAAATTTATAAAATAAATTTAAAAAATCAAATAATTGATTTAATCAAATAATCTAAAATTTTTAGTTAACAAATTTGATATTATTGATAATTTAAATAAAGATCAAATTAAACAAATAAAACTATCATGTAGAATTTTGGACGAAAAAAATTTAAATCGACATGTAAAGCTTTGGATGTTGAAAATTGAGAGTAATTGTACTCATTTCCATGCAAGAGGTAACAAATGTATAATCATGAAATATTCCAAATTTCAACTTTGCACTAAATGACAAAAGTCATACCTTTAGCACCCCTTTTCAATTTCCATTTATTTTAAGCATTGAAAAAGAAGATATAGGCTTGTATGTAAAACTACATATACCACTTATAAGCTAGTTATTGCATTTAGGATTGTTGAAATGGTGAAGTAAATAACACAATAGAAATATTAACAATGAAGTGATTTAATTTGGTAATGATGTGATGAAGGCAATAAACTTATATTAATGAAAATAATGGAGAAGCAATATAACAAATCAACAAACCTATAGAATACAAATCATGACACCAAATATACGTGGAAAAATCCTTGTGGGAAAAAGCTCCACCCCAAAGAGACCCAAGTTTGCATTATTTCAAATGTAGTACAATAATACAACTCACTTATCATTTTGACAATAGTTTAGCAATTTAAGAGTACCTACAAAAGGACCTTACAATCCACTATCACATGCCTCCAATACATAGAAAAGTTATAAAATCCAATGGTATTATAAATCATGAATCAAAACCATGAGTCGTGGCAAAAAGCTAATAGCCCTATGGTCATGGTTAAGCATTTTGAAATAGTGAGTAACTTTGCGTACACATCTTACATATATTTTGTACATTGTAGATGTCATAGATTCTATCATAATAAACAAATCAACCAAAATCTCAATCGTAGGCATTCCATAAGGGCATTCAATATTTGTCGTAAATACCAATTTGACAAGATGCTTTGTAGCTCGCAATTTTAATTTTTTCAATATAGCATTGATATTCATTGCCTTCTTACACAATATCCCAAAGAATAAATAGTAAATAAATAATGTCCCCACCCACACATGGGCATCCCATTTAGCCCACTCCAACATGTTTGGAGGTCATATATTTATCATTTATATAATTAAATACAATTAATCAAGACTTATGATTGCAAGGTCAATGACACCCCTTATCTCAATATTCTCCTCCCTGACTTTTACATTGCAGAACATATAGGGAAACTAAAAAATAAATTGAGTGTTAGAAAGGAAAAGTGTGTGCCCTCTCTACACTAATTGAATTTATCTATGCTCATTTTCTTAGTGAAATAATATACAACATTCCCCAAGGAATGAACCTTCTATATCATGACCCTATCACTCTCAACCATCACATTGACAAGGTGATATTAAACATCAAATATGCTTCATATGAGCATGATAAATTTAGTTCTTTGTCAAATAGATATCACTCTAACTATCACATCCAATCCTAACTTATCTACACTCAAAGCTAATACTTAAACACAGTCTCTATATCAATAAGTTATCTTGTTAAAAGCATGTGTCACAACCATGTACTATGATTTTGTAGTGGATAATACAACTGTAGGTTTTCATACTGATCTAATTGATACATTCTCCCAAAAAAAATACATGATTGATTATAGATCTCATACTATTTAAAGCATTAGCTAAATCCAAATCAATAAAACCTTGTATATCAAGTAACTTGCCTACATCATCAATTCCTTGATAGTATATACAATAATCAAAATTCCTTTAAAAATATCTTTAAATTATTTTTACACAAGATTAGTGCTCTTTACTAAGGTTAGACATAAACCTGCTAAAAACTTCCACTAAATGGGTAATGATGGTCTTATATAGACATTAACATATAAATTAGGCTACCTTTGGAATAGCATATGGAACATTAAACATATCCTCCAAATCATCATCTAACTCAGGACACATCTAATGATAACTTAGTACCAATGAGTAAAGGAATACTTATAGGCTTATAGTCCTACATTGTAAATCTCTATAAATTAGTCTAAATATACTTTATTTGACTAAGCTAAAGCTTTATTCCAACCCAATCCTTGTTGATCTACATACTTAGAATGCACTTTACTACCCTCAAATCATTCATATCAAAGGCACCAAATAACCGATTCTTAATCTCCCTAATTATTCATTTATTAATTTTCAATGAACAACATGTCATCAACATAAAAGACAATGATTAGCAATTGACCATTAATTAAGTTGAAATAAACACAATGACCACATTCACTCCCAACAAACCTAAGGTCCAATGTGAAAGCTTCAAAGTTTTAGTGTCACATTTAAAGTGACTATTTTAGACCATATAATGATAATTTTAACTTGCAAAACAAGTTCTTCATTTTCACCACAAAGCCATCATGTTATTTTATATATACTTTTTCCTCAAGATCCCCATGCAAGAAATTTTTTTACATTCATTTGCTCCAATAAAATGTAGGAACCTTATAGAAGTTATTTTACAAGATAGAAAGTTTCACTAAAATCTCCCTCAATCTAGGAGTAACCTTTTGCCACCAATCATTCCTTGTACCTTTCTAACTATCCATTTTCCCCACTTACAACCAATGTATTTTCCTCCCTCAAGAAAATCAACTACATCCCAAGTAGTACTGGGATGGGCGACCTCCTAGGAAGGCCCAATGCTTCACCTCTGTTAGCATCACCTAGATGCAATGAGTGTTGAGTGGACCATTCATACTCATGAGAAATGGGTTCATGTGAACCACTACTCATGAAACATGGGTTAATGAGTTTGACTTGAAAACCACACAATTAAATTCTAATAATAATATTATAGTTTGACACGTTGTGGAAAATGTTGAGCTTACTTATCAATTGATGAGCTAAAGGGGCTCTATAATGAATGTTTCATAAGACACAACACTTGTTGAGGGTTTTGCAAATGGGGTAGCAAGCTAAGTGGGCTTAACCTTAGAGAAAACTCCATGGTTAAGCGTGCTTGATTTGGAGTAGTACTAAGATGGGTGACCTCCTAGGAAGGCCCAATGCTTCACCTCGGTGAGCATCACCTAGATGCAATGAGTGTTATGTGGACCATTCATACTCATGAGAGATGGGTTCAGGTGAACCACTACTCATGAAAGATGGGTCAATGACTTTGACTCGAGAACCATACAATTGAATCCTGATAGCAATATCATAATTTGACACATTGTGGAAAACACCTCCTACTTATCAATTGATGAGCTAAAGGGGCTCTATAATGAATGGTTCATAAGGCACACCACTTCCTGAAGGTTTTACAAATGGGGTAGCAAGCTAAGTGGGCTTAACTTTGGGGAAAACTCCATGCTTTAGCGCACTTGAGTTGGAGTAGTACTAAGATGGGTGATCTCCCAAGAAGGCCCAATGCTTCACCTCTGTGAGCATCACATAGATGTAATGGATGTTGAGTGGACCATTCATACAAATGAGATATGGGTTAATGTAAACCACTACTCATGAAACATGGGTCAATGAGTTTGACTCGAAAACCACACAGTTGAATCCTAATAGAAATATCATAATTTGGCATGTTGTGGAAAAGAACCACTACTTATGAAACATGGGTGAATGAGTTTGACTCGAAAACCACACAATTGAATCTTGATAGCAATATCATAATTTGACATGTTGCGGAAAATACCCCATACTTATCAATTGATGAGCTAAAGGGGCTCTATAATGAATGGCACAACACTTGTTGAAGGTTTTACAAATGGGGTAGCAAGTTAATTGGGATTAACCTTGGGGAAAAATCCATGGTTAAGCATGCTTGAGTCAGGGTAGTACTAGGAATAAGGCTTAATGCTTCACCTTTGTGAGCATCACCTAGATTCAATGAGTTTTGAGTGGACCATTCATACTCATGAGAGATGGGTTCATGTGAACCACTACTAATCAAACATGGATCAATGAGTTTGATTCGAAAACCACATAGTTGAATCTTGATAACAATATCATAATTTGACACACTGTGGAAAATACCTCCTACTTATCTACATCCCAAGTCTCACATATATTCACACCATCATCTCATCATGCATATCCTTCATCCAAGACTCATGCCCCTTCGAAGATCTTGAACTCCCTTCACAAGTCTAGGTTCATCATCAATACAAAATAAAGTAAATATGTAACAAAAAATTGGTGGGCTATACCTATTAATTGGTTTTAATTACCTCACGAGCTTTCTTGAGGGTGTAATAAGAGGCTTAATGAATTTTCCTCTAAACTTTTTTAATCTAAAGATATTTTTCCTCTACATCTTCTTGTCAACCTATTATTCTTCCAGCTATGCACCTTCCTAATTCTCTATTTTGGTTTTAAAGTACTCAATTTATTTTTCTTTTCTATTGGTTGTTCCTGATCAAAATTAACTCTAAGTTCTCTAAAAATCACATTTTTTAAATTATACAATTCTCAAGGTTAGAGGATTTATAATCTTAAAACCCTTAACATTATCATCACAACCAACAAAAATAGACTTATTAACTTTGAAATATAACTTAGACCATTTTTCTTTAGGCATATGAATAAAAGTCTCATAGCCAAAAAGTATAATGTGTGAAACACAAGTTTTCTTTTTTTTACTTTTTTTTTTCAAACTGCAGGAATCATAATCGGGTAGCCGCCCCTATAAACTGCAATGTGCTTGGTAAAAAAATTTCACGTGATCGATGACACTAGCACGACATGCCCTTTGGTACCACGGGGACGGTGGGGAGACTCGACCTCATGACCTCTTGCCTGCAACATGATGCTTTAGCCAATCGAGCTAGGCCCACTACCCCAAAACATAAGTTTTCTTACTTGTCCACACTTCATACAATATTTTATCAACAGGAGTAGAAAATGGATACATATTAATCAAATAAAAAATAGTACTTATAATATTAGCCCAAAAGCACTAATTAAATTAAGCATTACTCAACATACTATTTTTTTATTTTTTTTCTGTTAATGTCATGTTTATCCTCTCTATGATACCATTTTGTTGCTACATAAATAGAGTTATTTTTTTTCTTATAATATCTACATGTCTAAAAGTTGTAAAACTCTCTAGAACAATATTTCCCTCCATTATCTAACCTTAATTATATTTTTTGATCCGTCAAAATTTCAACCAAGGGCAGGTGCAAGAAGTTGAGCCCACAAAATGCTCAAAAAGTAGAAGTGTTTTTCCTAATTTTTAAAATTTGTCACAATTGGACTAAAAACTTGAAGCACTTACACTTAAAATCTTTAAAAATTCTAGTAATATGAAATGTAGTATTCTGGTATACTTTTCAAATATTTAACTTATTCTAATACCCAGATGATGCAAATTATTTTTTAATGGGCATGTATAAAAATCACTTTTTAAAAGTCATTTTTTTAGAACCATACCATGCATGTGTATGGCCACCATAATTGACCTAAATAAAAGTATTTATATAATTCCTTTTGGGGAAAAATGTGTATTATATTGAAGATCGGTGAGGATAATTTTTCTAAATTTATTTTTTATTTTTTAATTGATCTTAATTGTTGTTTTTTAAAATCCCTTTTGTATGGCCACCATAATTTAAGCTAAACTATTAATTTTTGAATTTTATTTTTTATTGTGTAAATAATTATGTGTAGATTGATGTCATATATTTTTTACAAGAAACTTAATAAATTAGAAGTTATTAAAAAATATGAAAAAACCTAACATTTCAAGTTTATGGACCAATTTCCTCATAAATTAATTAAAAATAGAAAAAACAATCTAATCATAAAAAAATTACATATTGCCAGAGTTTTTCTCTTGATGTTTTCATGACATTGTACTTGTAGGTCCAAGGCTAAGGGGTGGGTTTCCAAGACAAACAAAAGTAAAGACATGGGTTTGAAATTTCAAATTTTATGAAACATGTACCTTCTCTAAAATGCATACCCATTCTAAAATATTATGTAATTAGAAATGAGTACCCGTTTTAAAAATTTAGGTTTGGGAGCTCGAGCCTAAACAAGTAGGTCCATTTTTTATGAAACAATACCTGTTTTTGTCATGAATTTTTCCAAGCCCAAAACATCCCCTATATGTGAACCCAACTTCTTGCTTTTACCCCCACAACTTTAAAATCCTAAAACTTGATTAAAAAAATTACATTTATGCCTCAAAAATAAATTCAAGAATAACATGAGTAGCCATCAATAAAGGAACCATAATAACAATTTTTTCAATATAAACAACATCCACAAGAGCAAATAAATCACTTGCTTCTACTAATCTTTTTTATTTTAGTGTTACTAAAATTTGGCATTTACTATATTTTTCAAACACACAATACTCAAAAAAATTAAAATTTGCATAATAACCAAACAAATTGTCAATCATAATTTTATTAATTAGAATCTTAAGCTCTTTTTCACTAATATTACCCATCCTATGGTGTTACAACATACATGAATCTATTCTTTTAGTTGCATAGGTTGAGTTACAATAAGTAGATGCATCAAGCTTTGGTAAAGTCCCAAATTGAGATCCCTTAACTAGCACAACATTTCCTCTAGCCAACCTACAACCATTCCCTGTCAAATGTAACAAGCAGTCTAACATCATTTATTTTAAAAAATGAAAGAAATTTATGTGCTAATATTGAAATGTGTAACATATGTATGAGATATTTTACTCTCTCATCACTGAACACAAGCATTATTTTCTCTTTGGCAATAATTCGATATGAACTACAGTTGTCAAGGAAAATCTCACCACCATCATAGACTTTGTATGAATAAAACCACTCTCTACGAGGAATCATGTAATACAAGCCACCTAAATTAATCAACCATAAGTCACCACTGACAATATTAGCTAAAAAAACAAAACTTCATTTTCATCAAGGGAGGATTCTTCAAAAGACTTATTCTTGTTTATAAATTCCTTCTTTAATACATGTCCCCACTTCCTGCAACTCCAAAAATTATCTACTCTTACCATGGGTTTTAAGCCATCATTTTGGCTTAAACATCTCCTTATCCCGCCTTTTCTTACCACATTTTTTTGTAGGTTTACCTTGTACATGTAAGACCTCACCATTTCGTGATCCTATTGAGTCTACGTGTTTTGATGGTTCTTGTCCCATGTTTTATGTGCTTCTATATTGGATATTGTACATCAGTTTATGAGTGATAGTTGTTCATATACACAAATGATGTTCATATTTTTGATATGGTTATTGACTAATTTTGTATAACTAATGATTGTTGTGATTTTTTGTGATAATCATATGGGTTTCCTTCATTGATTATGTAAGTATATGTTGATTGAGATGCTCAGTTATGATGGGTTATGGCTTATTAGTAGTATTAATACATGTATAATAGATGGATTGTATTATGTGTTAGGGGTTGTTGAGATGATTGTTTTATTATTATATGGAATTGTTATTAGGTGATTATATAATATGGATGTGTGAGTAGGTGTTCATATTTTAATGTTTACTAGTAGTAATATCAATTATAAGATGGATTTCAATAAGTTATTGTTAGAAGTGGTGATATCATGATGTTGTGTAGTATGATTGATGTTTACTTGATTCTATTTTGTGTTATGTAATTAGATGTTGTAGGAGTGATAATTGAAAGGAAAATTGATTCATCCCAGAATGAGCATCTGAGATCAGTAGGTGTCTTCGATAACATTCATTTCTTCAGATTGCCTCAAAAACATGCACTACTATGCCATAAAGCGGAATCAAACATAGTTTATTTCTCACCATTAACCCTTAGAGGAAAGTTCATGCAATTTAAGGTCTTTCAAGATCAACTAGTTTCAACAACAAGCATTAAATAGATTCTACAAACAAAATCATAGATGAAACATAAGACATGAACACAAAGATTTACGTGGGGAAAACCCTTTCGAGTAAAAAACCCCGCCCTCCAAAAGCATAGATGCATTTTATTATTCAACAACCAAATAAATAGTTACAATATAATGTGGGATCTAAGCCCTTACATGAAGATTTACATCATGTTCCATCTAGAGAAAATCCACCAGCATAACCCTCCTTGATTCAATATCGTCTCGTCTCTCCTCTCACTATTACAATGCACTATGGCATTTGCACATACATCTCAGGCGTTCCAGGAAACCATCGTTCCAAATTCCATAATAGACGAATGGTCACAAACGACATAATCGTCATTACCTTCTACCCCGTCGAAGTCATATCGAAACATCAAAGAGACTTCAAACCTCGTCTCTCTAAAATCTCACTGTCACCCTAATCCACCTCCAACTTGCATCTTCAGGACCCACCAAGTACTTTGTCCTTTGTTAGATCAAAACACTGTTTGATCTCACAGTTCCCCATTCCCCTACGAGGTATAGATATTGTCCCACAACAGATGCCACAGGGTAGCGAGCACCGTCAGATCTTCTAGATTGCAGTCGTTACCTTCACCATCGTTTGGTCCCACCTTGTCGACATGTCAAAGGGACCATCATCAACGTCCCGACGAAACCAATCATTCCCACTGATGAAGAGACCTTTGCAACTGTTCATAGCTACAAGATCTTTCCATCGGGATATCGAAGAGACTTTGTAACAAGTCCTTTCGATATAGCGAAGTCTCGCCAACAAAGCCTCATCAAAATGTCGAAGAGACTATTCATTTTGTCCCACCGAAATTCACCTATCTCTTCAACAAAGCACTCCTACCTTCCATTGGAATGTCAAAGGGATTGAAGACCAACTCCCTTCGACATTGTAATGTCCATTTGATGTCCCTTTTTGACAGTCCATCAGAATGTTGAAGGGACTACACAAGAATTCCCTCCGACATTGTAACATCTCGTTGATGAAGTGTTTATCAGAACGTCGAAGAGACTGTTGGGTGAAAATTATGTAATCCCTTTTAACATATTACAAAACCTTCACTTCAACCATAGTTATGTGAGATAATATCTCTCCTCTCGGAAAGGGGAGGTGCCCTTCTTACTGCTTATTGAAACTAAGGAAAACTAATTAGATATTTAAAATAATGTACACTACACTAATGAGATGGGGGTGTGTCACATTCATGATTCTCTCTTTTTCCAGAGAATATGTTTTACAATGTTTCACAATTTTAAATTCTTGATGCAATACAACTTCGAGCTAAAATTAAGCAGTAATTCCAATATTCCTATCTTGTCAAAGCAAAGCCTAGGAATACCAGCATGATAATGATAAGTAACAAATAAGAAAATCTCACGGAGGCACAAAGTCGTTCCGTATTTTCCCGTAATGAATCCTTCAAGATAGTAACTAGTGTTGTAAGGGAAGCACAAAGTCTTCTATATAATCCACGATAAATTCCATGAATAGCACGAATAAATATAAGCCCGAAGTCTTATAGAGAATTCACCAATAGTATCAACAATATCACAATTTCAAGTAATAAGTGTAACTCAAAGTTTACACAGATTTTCTCAAAAGCCCTTTCAATATCAATCACTTAATACTACCAATTTAATCAATCCATAAGATAATTGTTCCCAACACAAAGTTTGGTATGCAACTTCACTTCTTTATTGATAAAAATTAGATTCACAAAAATAAACTCAAAGTTTCAATATTTTCTTCACAATTGGGCAGCACGTCGTTGCAAAAGATAAAAGATAACAATTACAATAGAATCCTCTCTTATTTATAGATGGGAGATGAGAGCTAATCTAGGAAAATCCTAACTAACTAGTTGACTTATTCAAAAAAATTGTCCATAAATGTAGGAGAAGATATTTATTTTACATGTAATTAATTTTTCCAAAATGACATGTAAAATGTCAAAACATATCTACATAAAGCATGAAAAATGCTAAAGCTGGGAACTCTAATCTAAGGAAAAATTTAACCTTCTTCAACATATTTCTCCATGAAAACTTCATGATGACATGCACTTCATCATTGTCTAGAATTGGAGTGTACTTTGGAGATGAGGATTCTTGAGATTGACTCCCCCGATGAGATTGAAGGCTTTCCGATGCCTTTCAAATCTAAAATAAGCTAGAAATCCATCATTTTGTTCACTGAAGCTATTGAGAAAGCTTCATCTTCAAATTCTTCTTAGCATAAAAATCAGCGCTTTAGCATATTATATGTAAAAGCGATAAAAAATAGTGCTTCTGTATATTGAAGGACTTGGGTAGTTTCATGTAAAAGTGGTGAAAAACAGAGCTTCTGCATGAAATATGTAAGAGTGGTGAAAAACAGAGCTTTTAAATGAAATATGTAAGAGCGGTGAAAAATAGAGCTTTTGCATGAAATATGTAAGAGCGGTGAAAAATACAGCTTCTGCATGAAATATGTAAGAGTGGTGAAAAATAGAGCTTTTGTATGAAATATGTAAGAGCAATGAAAAACGTAGCTTTTGCATGAAATATGTAATAGTAGTGAAAAACAGAGCTTCTGCATGTGACTTGTGGTTTGAGATGTAGAGGCGCTAAAAAACCCGACATTACATGTGCCAAAAAATGACTAAGGCATGATATATGCAAAAGCACTAAAAATCAATGCTCATACATGTGCAAAAAAAATTCTAACTCCCAAAACTAAATTTTCACAACTTGGTTTAAAATGTGAATTTTGACGAACTAACAAAGGTTAATGCTTGGAATGAATTTTTGAGGAGGGGGACCATGCACGAGGACCAATGTAATTCACCTTGTTTGCGTGCTTAGAGTACGCAGGCTATGAAATGAACAAGTTTCGTAGGGGTTATCCCATGAATTGAGCACACTGAATTTGAGGATAACAATTGGCTCTAATTGGGGAGCTTCCTTCGATCGTTCTTTGAAAGGAATGGAGGGAGAAGTACTCTAGACTCCAAGTACCTTTATCCATCCATTGGGCAACAGAGTCGAGCATGATTGACACAAAGAAAATCTACGAAAACAAGACACAAACTTATGCAAATGCACTTATTGAAAAGGTAAATACCTACCTAATTAAAACTATCCATCAATGAAACCTTCTCAAATGAAACCATTCACAGGTTCAACGAAATAGTTTCCTTTCTTCAACAACTTGTAATGCCTTCCATGATCATTAGCAACTACATGTAAATGAAGTTGAGGCACTACTTCTTGAAAGAAATGAATTAGGTTCAACTACCTTTGAAAATCAGATATACTGCTGCTCCAAAATGAATCATTGAATTCAGAGTGCTGCTACGCATCTACAAATACATCTTTAGCTGCATCCTCAAGTTTATCTTCATTCTCAAGTACAAGTGGAACCTCTATCTTCCCATTGGCCTCCAACCAAGCAATATGTCTTATGGGACATCCCCTTGATCGGTCAAAGATTGAATGCTTCTTACCAGTTGCTACTTGAACAACTAATTCATCAACCATGGCAACCTCATGCTGATCAGAATGATCTCCTTCATGTGATTCAGATGAAGATATGACTACATTGCATACTTCAATATGTTCACCATTTTCAGATGGGAAGATCTTAATTATTTATAAGAAGGTCCTCATCATGCCTTTGGGAAGTTCTTTTATGCAACACGTGTTCAAGTTCATGACCTCAAAACACAGATGCATTCTTTTCAACTTGACTGAGACCTTTGTGCATGTCCATCTTTTCAGATCTCAAGACAAGATTGTCTTCATTCACTTGAACTTCAACAAAATGACTCATCGTTTTGCTTTTCATCAATGGCTTTCTGAGACTGCATAAACCAAAATTGGGAGTCGCCAACTATGTCTACATCCTTTTCCCAGAAGAGAATAGTGAGATCACTTGGATTGGAGTCAGGATGCTTTAATACTGCTTTTACTAATGGTGCCTTAAGAGCAAGCCTCTTTAGAGGTGAAGATAACTTGTGTTGATTCCCAACAACAAAATTATGAGCAACATTTGAAAGTAACCTCCCTGGTACGTCCTTGCGAGGCATAGAAAACACACCTTGAGCTAGCTGCTTTTTGAGGACAAGTAGCTCATTTTCCAACCTTTGCACCATAGGATCCATCCTTGTGATGGAAGAAAATAACTCCAAAGAAGGGATTTCTTCATATTCATTTGATTCAATTCTTATTTTCCAAGCAAGAATGAGATCATCTTCAATTTCTGTCACCAAGGTCTGCACAACTGCAAGAGTAGTTGGAGTTGCTCTTCTCAATAGGAAACCAACCTCGGGCACTTGATCATTTACAGAGAAACATTTCAAATTCTCAGCTATAGGCTGAGCAGTAGTTGGAATTCTTCATGTCAACTTGTTGAAGTGAGCAATGAACTCGCACATAGGCATGTGAGATTCCTTCTTCAACTGGGTGAGCTGAGCCGACAAAGCATGAGCATCTTCAGGAGGTTTGAACCTTTCTTCAAACTTGGCTATGAGAGTTTCCCATTTTGTGATGGTAAATGGCGATAGATGATAAAACCAATATGCAATGACACCTTGGAGAGTCTCCACAAACAACCTTATAGATACATCTTCGTGTTCAACACCATGAACTCCACAAGTGATGTAGAAAGTAGCAACGTGCTTGTCAGGATGTTGTTGTCCATCACCAAAGAACTTGGGAAAGTTCTTTTGTGAGCCTTCAGGAAGAGCATGTAGGGGTAGAGCTAGACTCAACGGACCAAAAGCATTTCCCCAATGACCTTGAGCAGCCATTTACATGTCCTTGGTGAAATCTTGAAAAACTTACAATGAAAAAGGACACGGGTATACTTCAAATGAAAGCATGAGGCTTTTGAATGCGTAATGTGTCCCCAGTGGAGTCACCAAAAAACTACTAGGTGAAAATTATGTAATCCCTTTTAACAAATTACAAAACCTTGATTTCAACCACAGTTATGTGAGATAATATCTCTCCTCTTGGAAAGGGGAGGCACCCTTCTTACTGCTTATTGAAACTAAGGAAAACTAATCAGATATTTACAATAATGTACACTACACTAATGAGATGGGGGTGTGTCACATTCATGATTCTGTCTTTTTTCAAATAATATGTTTTACAATGTTTCACAATTTTAAATTCTTGATGCAATACAACTTCGAGCTAAAATTAAGAAGTAATTCCAATATTCCTATCTTGTCAAAGCAAAGCCTAGGAATACCAACATGATAATGATAAGTAACAAATAAGAAAATCTCATGGAGACACAAAGTCATTTCGTAGTTTCTAGTAATGAATCCTTCAAGATAGAAACTAGTGTTGTAAAGGAAGCACAAAGTCTTCTATATACTCCACGATAAATTCCACAAACAACAAGAATAAATATAAGCCCAAAGTGTTATAGAGAATTCACCAATAGTATCAACAATATCACAACTTCAAGTAATAAGTGCAACTCAAAGTTTACACAGATTTACTCAAAATCCCTTTCAATCTCAATCACTTAATACTGTCAATTTAATCAAACCATAAGATAATTGTTCCCAACAAAAAGTTTGGTATGCAACTTTCACTTCTTTATTGATAAAAATTAGATTCACAAAAATGAACTGAAAGTTTCAATATTTGCTTCACAATTGGACAACACTTCATTGCAAAAGATAAAAGATAACAATTACAATAGAATCCTCTCTTATTTATAGATGGGAGAGGAGAGCTAATCTAGGAAAATCCTAACTAACTAGTTGACCTATTCAAAAATGTTGTCCATAAATGTAGGAGAACACATTTATTTTACATGTAATTAATTTTTCCAAAATGACATGTAAAATGTCAAAACATATTTACATAAAGCATGAAAAATGCTAAAGCTGGGAACTCTAATCTAAGGAAAAATTTAGCCTTCTTCAACATATTTCTTCATGAAAACTTCATGATGACATGCACTTCATCACTGTCTGGCATTGGAGTGTACTTTTGAGATGACGAGGATTCTTGAGATTGACTCCTCCGATGAGATTGAAGGCTTTCCGATGCCTTTCAAATCTAAAATAAGCTAGAAAGCCATCATTTTGTTCATTGAAGCTATTGAGAAAGCTTTGTCTTCAAATTCTTCTTGGTGCTAAAAATTAGCGCTTCAACATATTATATGTAAAAGCGATAAAAAATAGTGCTTCTGCATATTGAAGGACTTGGGTAGTTTCATGTAAAAGTGGTGAAAAATAGAGTTTTTGAATGAAATATGTAAGAGCGGTGAAAAATAGAGCTTTTGCATGAAATATGTAAGAGCGGTGAAAAACAAAGCTTTTGCATGAAATATGTAAGAGCGGTGAAAAATAGAGCTTCTACATGAAATATGTAAGAGTGGTGAAAAATAGATCTTTTGCATGAAATATGTAAGAGTGGTGAAAAACAAAGCTTCTGCATGAAATATGTAAGAATGGTGAAAAAAAATATTTTGCATGTGACTTGTGGTTTGAGATGCAGAGGCGCTAAAAAATCTCGACATTACATGTGCTAGAAAATGACTAAGGCATGAAATATGCAAAAGTGCTAAAAATCAGTACTCCATGCAATGTGTAAAAGCGCTAAAAATCAACGCTCCTACATGTGCAGAAAATTTTGTAACTCCCAAAACTAAATTTTCACAACTTAGTTTAAAATGTGGATTTTGACGAACTAACAAAGGTTAATCCTTGGAATGAATTTTTGAGGATGGGGGACCATGCACGAGGACCAATGCAATTCACCTCATTTTGCATGCTTAGAGTATGTGGGCTACGAAAAAGACAAGTTTCGTAGGAGTTATCCCACAAATTGAGCACACTGAATTCGAGGATAACAGCTAGCTCTAGTTTGGGAGCTTCCTTCAATCGTTGTTTGAAACAAATGAAGGGAAAAGAACTCTAGACTCCAAGTGCCTTTATCCATCCATTGGGAAATAGAGTTGAGCATGATTGACACAAAGCAAATCTATGTAAACAAGACACAAACTTATGCAAATGCACTTATTGAAAAGGTAAAAACCTACCTAATTAAAACTAGCCATCAATGAAACCTTCTCAAATGAAACCGTTCACAGGTTCAACAAAATAGTTTCCTTTCTTCAATAGCATGCAATGCCTTCCATGATCATTAACAGCTACATGTAAATGAAGTTGAGGCACTGCTTCTTGAAAGAGATGAACAAGTTTGACTACCTCTAAAAATATATCAGATATATTGTTGCTCCAAAATGAATCATCGAATTCAGACTGCTCCTGCGCATCTATAAATACATCTTTAGTTGCATCCTCAAGTTTATCTTCACGCTCAGGTACAAGTGGAACCTCTTTTTTCCCATTGGCCTCCAACCAAGCAAGATGTCTTATGGGACATCCCCTTGATCAGTCAAAGATTGAATGCTTCTTATCAATTGCTACTTGAACAATTGATTCATCAACCATGACAACCTCATGTTGATTGGAATGATCTCCTTCATGTGATTCAGATGAAGATATGAATGCACTGCACACCTCAATATGTTGTTCACCATCTTCAGACTTGGGAAGATCTCAATTATTTATAAGAAGGTCCTCATCATGCCTTTGGGAAGTTCTTTTATGCAACACATGTTCAAGTTCATGGCCTCGAAACACATATGTATTTTTTCAACTTAACTGAGACCTTCGTACATGTCCATCTTTTCAGATCTCAAGACAAGATTTTCTTCATTCACTTTAACTTCAACAAAATGACTTTCATCCTTCTTCTTTTCATTAATGGCTTTCTAAGACTACATAAGTTCAAGAATTGGGAGTCGCCAGCTATGTTTGCTTCCTTTTCCTGGAAGAGAATAGCGAGATCACTTGGATTGGAGTCAAGATACTTCACTACTGCTTTTACTAATGGTGCCTCAAGAGCAAGCCTCTTTAGAGGTGAAGATAGCTTGTTTTGATTCCCAACAGCAAAATTATGAGCAACATTTGAAAGTGACCTCCCTGGTATGTCCTTGCGAGGCACAAAAAACACACCTTGAACTAGCCTCTTTTTGAGGTCAAGTAGCTCATTTTCCAACCTTTGCACCATAGGATTCGTCCTTGTGATGGAAGAAAATAACTCCAAAGAAGGGATTTCTTCAAATTCATTTGATTCAATTCTTATTTTCCCAACAAGAATGAGATAATCTTCATTTTTTGTCGCCAAGGTTTGCACAACTACAAGAGTAGCTGGGGTTGCTCTTCTCAATAGGAAACCAACCTTGGGCACTTAAGAATTTACAAAGAAACATTTCATATTCTCAGTTGTAGGTGTAATAATAGTTGGAATTCTTTGTGTCAACTTGTTGAAGTGAGCAATGAACTCGCACACAGGCATGTGAGATTCCTTCTTCAACTAGGTGAGCTGAGCCAACAAAGCATGAGTGTCTTCAAGAGGTTTGAACCTTTCTTCAAACTTAGTATGAGAGTTTCCCAGTTTGTGATGGTACATGGTGATAGATGATAAAACCAATCTGCAATGACACTTTGGAGAGTCTCCACAAACAACCTTACAGATACATCTTCGTGTTCAACACCATGAACTCCACAAGCGATGTAGAAAGCAACAACATGCTCATCAAGATGTTGTTGTCCATCACCAAAGAACTTGGGAAAGTTCTTCTGTGAGCCTTTAGGAAGAGCATGTAGGGGTAGAGCTAGACTCAACAGACCAAAATCATTTCCCCAACGACCTTGAGCAGCCATTTACACGACCTTGGTGAAAGCTTGAAAAAATTACAAGAAAATAAATTAAAATGAAAAAGGACACGAGTATTCTTCAAACGAAAGTGTGAGGCTTTCAAATGCCTATTGTGTCCCCAACGGAGTCGCCAAAAAACTGTTGGGTGAAAATTATGTAATCACTTTTAACACATTAGAAAACCTTGATTTCAACCACAGTTATGTGAGATAATATCTCTCCTCTTGGAAAGAGGAGGTGCCCTTCTTACTGCTTATTAAAACTAAGGAAAACTAATCAGATATTTACAATAATGTACACTACACTAATGAGATGGGGGTGTGTCATATTCATGATTTTGTCTTTTTTTAGAGAATATGTTTTACACTTCTTGATGCAAGACAACTTTGAGCTAAAATTAAGCAGTAATTCCAATATTCCTATCTTGTCAAAGCAAAGCCTAGGATTACCGACATGATAATGATAAGTAACAAATAAGAAAAGCTCATAGAGGCACAAAGTCGTTATGTAGTTTTCGGTAATGAATCCTTCAAGATAGTAACTAGTGTTGTAAAGGAAGTACAAAGTCTTATATATACCCCACAATAAATTCCACGAACAACATGAATAAATATAAGCCCAAGTCTTATAGAGAATTCACCAATAGTATCAACAATATCACAATTTCAATTAATAAGTGTAACTCAAAGTTTACACAGATTTACTCAAAATCCCTTTCAATCTCAATCACTTAATACTGTCAATTTAATCAAACCATAAGATAACTGTTCCCAACATGAAGTCTGGTACGCAACTTCACTTCTTTATTGATAAAAATTAGATTCACAAAAATGAACTGAAAGTTTCAATATTTGCTTCACAATTGGGCAACACTTCGTTGCAAAAGATAAAAGATAACAATTACAATAGAATCCTCTCTTATTTATAGATGGGAGAGGAGAGCTAATCTAGGAAAATCCTAACTAACTAGTTGACCTATTCAAAAATGTTGTCCATAAATGTAGGAGAACATATTTTTTTTACATGTAATTACTTTTTCCAAAATGACATGTAAAATGTCAAAACATATCTACATAAAGCATGAAAAAGCTAAAGCTAGGAACTCTAATCTAAGGCAAAATTTAGCCTTCTTCAACATATTTCTTCATGAAAACTTCAAGATGACGTGCACTTCATCACTGTCTGGCATTGGAGTGTACTTTGGAGATGATAAGGATTCTTGAGATTGACTCCTCCAATGAGATTGAAGGCTTTCTAATGCCTTTCAAATCTAAAATAAGCTAGAAATCCATAATTTTGTTCATTGAAGATATTGAGAAAGCTTCATCTTCAAATTCTTCTTGGCGTTAAAAATCAACGCTTCAACATATTATATGTAAAAGCGATAAAAAACAATGCTTCTGTATATTGAAGGACTTGGGTAGTTTCATGTAAAAGCAGTGAAAAACAGAGCTTTTGCATGAAATATGTAAGAGCGGTGAAAAATAGAGCTTCTGCATGAAATATGTAAGAGCAGTGAAAAACAAAGCTTCTGCATGAAATATGTAAGAGCTGTGAAAAACAGAGCTTCTGTATGAAATATGTAAGAGTGGTGAAAAATAGATCTTCTGCATGAAATATGTAGGAGTAGTGAAAAATAGAGCTTCTGCATGAAATATGTAAGAGTGGTGAAAAAAAAAGCTTCTGCATGTGACTTGTGGTTTGAGATGCAAAGGCACTAAAAAACCCCGACGTTACATGTGCCAAAAAATGACTAAGGCATGAAATATGCAAAATCGCTAAAAATCACTATAGGATAATTAAGGGAAAAGCGAAAAGTGAAAAGATGGGAATGAATAATTATATTTGTTTTTGTTTTATGTGAGGAAAAATAAATTTGATCTTGATTAAAGAATCAAAATCTATTTTAATAGCTTAGATTAAAAAAAATTAATCATAAGTTTAGTATAAGTGATTTAGTCCCAATTTTTGCAAACAAAAAATTTAAGAACAAGAGTGTTGAGAGAAATCATTACCTTGTTTCATTAAAATCTCTAAGAGGTAATTTAAAGAATGTTCCATTACTCTCTTTGTTCTAGAACATTGTTGATTTATTTTGTCAAGCATAGTTCGAAGGACTAGTATTAATTTAAATTGTTTTATTTTTCATGTTATGTATGAAATTATTTTGTCTTATGCAAGGAACCTTCTAGAATTATGTGTTGTGACCATTCTTCCTTAATTATTTTGGATTCATGTCAAAAATATGGAAAGATCAACTTATATTAGCATCCAAAACCTTAGGTTGAGAACATCTTATGATTGGTATATTAACTCTAGTATCTCCTATTCCAATGTCTCCCTTGGTATGGATCTTTGATTGATTATAAGTTATGGATAGAAATATTCTTGATTGCAAGTAGTATTAGTTAGAGCCATTTTGAGAAAAGTAATAAATTATAAGAAGGAAATTGATTTATAGGTATTTGAGGTTAGTTTTTAGGAAATACTAGCCTTGTTAAATGAACAATTTTGATCTTTGGATTAAATAACTAAATCATAAGGTGCTTAAATATAATTAAGTTACTTAGGTACATCAAATTGAATTTCTCTACATCATAGAAGATGGATGAAAATTTTTAATCTCCATCTCTTTTAATATAGGTCCTCAATTATAAAATTAAATGAAGCTTCATAGATGCTTTATCTTGGGCAATTATTAAACAGTTGTTGTAGTTAAGAGGGTCATGTTATTTGGGCGCTTTTCTTAGTTAGGCATTTCAAAATTTAATACAATCTAGTAAATTAACTATGAGGTCAAATTGGCTAATTATTAAGGATATTGTGCTCTCTAGATGTCTGATAGCATTGATTATTGTCATAAATTTAATTATGAAAGCTATCTAGTTGAGCTGTTGATTGTTGGGAAAGTGTAACCTTTTGATATGAATTGAAATTGATGTTATTTGTATGCTTGATTGCTTGCTTGAAAACTTGAAAATATTGGTAACCTATAATTGTTGATTATTTGAAAATGTAAATTTCAGTTACGAGACATCCTTCACTTGCTGATTATAGTATCGTTGATAGTAACTTGAAGTTGAAGAGTTGATCAGTATAATAGATTAGATGTTTTCAAAATGGAGTCTAATACTACTAAATGAAATGCAAAACATTATAATAATTATTATATACTTATAGATTCAAGTAAAAAATTGAAAATACAATTGTTCTATGTAAAGAAGCAAAACTTAGATTTTGGTATCATTAACTTCATTTTTATGTTTTCCTTATCATTAAAAGTAATGATGTTTAAATTTAGTACAATCAAACTATAAAAGTATCATGTATATTAATTTGGTAAACAAAGATTGCCCTTGATTAAGGTTGTTTTGTTTTTTTTAAATAATATCATCATAGAGGTTGGATAGAGTTGAGGAAGTACCTTATAATATGCATTGTTGCAAACCAATGAATCTTGTGTTTGCGATTTAAGTTTGAGATACAAGGTATCCAACTTGGGATAAGGGTGCAGTGGACATCTAGGATGATCTACCTATGTGTACCCTTGTGTTAATTATGTTTGATGTTAAGATAGAATTTTTTTTTATTGTGTGTTTGATTATGTATTGGAAATCCCCTAGTGATGACCAATCCAATTGGATAAGGCTCTGCTAGTGTACTTTTGGTTGAGGGAATACCCCCGTTCATTGGAAATTGTGATTTCTCCTTGATCTTGTCCCTGAGCTAGATAGAGGAATGATGTTAGAAGATCATGATTTCCCTTGGAACGTTGAGTTGGATCTGCTCCCCCTTTATAGGACCACAATTGTTGGTCCATAGTGCAAGAACTTTTTCCTTGAGTTATGTAACCAAGGGGTTGAGGATGAATCTTATGTGCCAAAATGTTGGATAAGTTCTTCTCGGGCTACAAATATTGGTATTAGAGATATGGGTATTAGACGCAGTTTCTTAAGATATCATTATTGATCTATTTCACATAAAGGTAAAGGTTTAATAGATATGAGTCATAAATAGTGTTGGAAACAAAGTGAAAATAATGAAATTTTAAATATATTATCAAGTATTTATAAAAAAAATAAAGTAACAAAAATTCAAGGTTTGTGACAGTAGAACATTACGACATTACTTGGGCTATAGAAGTTACAGAGATTGTGATAGAGATATGCATTGGTGAATAGTGTTCTCTTGAGTAAGATCCAATGTACAACTAACTTCTATTGTGGGATACTTCAAATATATATGATTTATGGCTAATATTTTGGCATGTCCCGAGTTGTGTGGGATTATGTTTGGTTATTATGTGGATATTTTATGGTTTGAGACCACCATGATATTATATTCTTAAGTGGTTTGAGACCACTATGATTTTGTCAGCTACTATATACATGTGGTTTGAGATGGTCACCATTCCCCTCCACCTCTTGAGTGGCTAGGAGAAGTCACATAGTGCATGTAATGTGCAAATTTTCATGAAAATGTGTATTATTATTAATTTATTGATTGATGATTCTTTATGTTTTTTCTAATTGATGCTAGTAGCATTGTATCTTTGAGTTATTTACCTTGTTTTAAATATTGCAATGGTTATTTTTTCCTCAAGGACTTAATTCTATTTAAATAGTTTCAATTGGAGTTGAGATGCTCTTTTTGTTACTTTGATTTTTTCCTTCTCTTTTACGAGGTTTTTATCGTAATATTGAATTATTATTTTTACCTTCTTGAGTTTTGAGGCTTCCTTGATGATTTTTGTACTACCTGGCATATGTGGCGTAATGTGAAAGCTATAAACTGCTATATCTAGGAGGGATCCCTAGTAGGTCATATGTGTGTGCAGATACACTAGAGAATTTATATTGTGAGGATGGGGATGCAAATGAGACCGATATGGGACAATAGTAATCCATTCTCCCCTAGTTATTGTTTGATTCATTTTGTACCTTCCTTCTTGGAGGTTAACCCACTACAAAAACAAGGGGAAGGTACTAGGAAATGTATGGAGGGGTCCTGAGAAGAGAGCCTAGAGACCATCGTTCCTAATATTATCATGATATTATGGTTACTTAGTGATAGCATAATGAATTGGCAGCTACTTCAGATCACAGTGATATGGAATTTGGCACCATTCCTCCTCATAAATCCCATTCCATGAATCGTGTGATATGTCAACGTTGTGTTGATAGTGTGTTGTAAAGGTCAATTTTTGTGATTCATATTCAAATTAAAGATAGGAATTGTCATAATAAAAGGAAATGAGTGTTTTCTTAAGATATAAATTAATTTGAATATGATAAGCATGTTGTTGTGAAATGTTAGCATAATTGTATAAGTAATGATGATTGAAGTGGACATGTATATGTAGTGTAGTCTTTAATAATCACATAAGTAATATACAAAGTAATATGGAATTGTAGTGTAATGTGGATAAATAATTCTTTGGGTTGATGGTTAATTATAAAGCTTAGTACCCTAACATTTTATAATACCTTGTAAAAGAAAATTTGTTGTTAACATACTTGGAAAATTTTATTAAAAGGATTATTGTCAAGTGATCATGCTTACCTAACTTTTGAGGACTACCCGAAGGAAGTCCAAGCCTAGAGGGGGAGAGTGTAAAACCCTAAATTTTCATGATCTTATTGAGCCTATGTGTTTTGATGGTTCTTGTCTCATGTTTTATGTGCTTATATGTTGGATATTATACACGAGTTTACGAGTGACGGTTGTTCCTATACATTAATGATGTTCATATTTTTTATACGGTTACTAACTAATTCTATATAACTAATGATTGTTGTGATCTTTTGTAATAATCAAATGGGTTTCCTTCATTGATTATGTAAGTATGTGTTGATTGAGATGCTCAGTTATGATGAGTTATGGCTTATTATTAGTATTATTATGTACAATAGATAGATTTTATTATGTGTCAGGGGTTGTTGAGATGATTGTTTTATTATTATATGGAATTGTTATTAGGTCATAACATAATATGGATGTGTGAGTAGGTGTTGATAGTTTAATGTTTATTGGTAGTAGTATCAATTATAAGATGGATTTAATTAAGTTATTACTAGAAGTGGTGATATTTTGATGTTATGAAGTATGATTGGTGTTTACTTAATCTATTCAGTGTTATGTAAGTAAATGTTGTAGGAGTGCTAATTATGTGTTGTTACTTGTGCAACTTATTGAATCTAATTTTTTAGTTGACTAATATTCTTGAAATATTATTTTACATATGACAATTGCTTCAACTATTATTGTTTATGTGTTATACTAACACTTTTCAGTTGAGTAAACAGGTAAATTTGGCCAATGATGAATGGGGTCACATAGCCACTTCCATTTTCTTACCCTTGCAAATTTTTGATCTTATCATGTAAGGAGAATAAGGCTATTTATTTTATGTGTTGTGTGGTTATGTGTATATGTGAGAGTATTTTTTTAATCTTTTGAGTTACCCTTATTATGTTTATTTCTTTTATGATTTATAGAGTTCTTATGGGGTTTAAATTATGTTTTATTGTTAAAAAATTTCCTAGATGATAGACTAATAGGTTAGGGGTTGTTTTATCCTAAAAAACACCTTTATTTAAGTTTAAAATCCACTTTAATTATCCACTTTTGAAAAGTGGCAAAAATTAGAGTTGGTTGGGTAGTTAGGTGGTTAAGGAAAGATAGTTTCCTTTTCTCCTTCTATTTATTCTTTCTCCTTGAGTGGAGAAGGGGATTTTTCCTTCTTTTTATTCTTGTCTCTTTGATGTGTTTCTCATTTGGATAAGGAAAATTCTTGGTGGAGAAAGAGAAAATGATAGAGGAAGGAATTATGAAAGGAAGGGGCTTGGTGAAGGAGAGGCTTCCATAATTTGGAGCAAGTCTTTTGGTAAGGTCTACCCTTTTGTTTGATCTTTGTTTGATGTGATAAGGAATGTTTTGAATGTTGATCCATGTTTGTGAAATCTTTTTGAAATGCAAAATTGAAGTCTCTTGTGGTATTGTTGTGAGTGCATGTTGGGATTTGACTTGGTCAAGAGTTTCCACCTTGTATAGGTTTCTCTTTATGTGAATAAGAATTTAGGTGTTCAAGATGACGAAACAAAGTACATGTGAGTGTAATTGTGTTAATGTACATAGTATATTATGGAAAATGTTTTTAGGAATCCCTTGAATAGTGGTTGTGTTGTATGGGAAGAGCTATGTGATCCTAGCTCAGGGGTGGAGAGCTATTGGCCATATTGCTTTTTTAGTTTGTCTCTCCCTTTCAGGTTTACAAATGGAAGTTGGAAACCAAACAAGAGTTCTTCATAGGGATAATTTCAAGTTTTTGAGAGTGAAGTGATGTGGAAATGTAATGTGAACTTAAGGCTTCAAGTTGATGAGGGGATATATCTAATGATTCAAAAATTCATTATTAAGTAGAGTATAGAAATGTTCATAAATAGAAACACCATATTTACTAGCAAGAAAAATTCAAATAAAGTGAGGTGTGGTTATTCTCTAATAGTCTCTTTTTATGCATAGAAATTGATTTAAATGGAACTTGCCACTAATGCACAAGGTTCTATTTGCTTAAGTTCTAAACCTATTAGGAATGGTATTTTGATAAATGAAATTCATATGTTGTAATGAAGAAACAAAAATCTAAGTAAGACTTATAGATTTTGGAGTAGTTTAGGACTAAGTATTGCTTATAAAGTTAAGTAATTGAAATAAACAAATTTTACTCCTTAATCCAAATTTAAGTATGAAAGCCCGCATTTAGTTTTCAATTGAGTACAAATTTCAATTTAAAATTTGTTGGTTATGTAAGAGAGAAGGTAGCACATTTTTTTATTGTTTCAAATATATGCATAGGCTCACATTAAGGACTAAATAGGTGGAAATATTTAGTGTTGAAAAAAATTTCATGAAATTTTTAAAAGAAAGAAATTTCATTAACCTATAATGAATGAGTCAATTAATGAATGGATTCATTTAATTATTAAATTGAAAAAGAAATCATAGTAATAATTTGAATTTTATTTATTTATATATATGTATATACCCTTCAAGAATTAAAAACAAAAATAACCTATCTATCTATCTATCTATCTATCTATGTATATAAATTAAATTTCTTCACAAAATTCATTGAAGTTAAATAATATATATATATCAATTATTATTTTAAATTTATAAATAAGAAATAATTTTATTACAAATAAAATTAATAGTATAATATATATTCTAATTATATGCATGTATTAAAGTTTATTGATAATATAAAAAATGCATATTTGTGTCGACCCTATTGAATGGGGTGGGGTCAGTCAAAGCAGCCGCCCCACCTAACAAGGGATTGGGTGCGACCCATGGAGGTCGACCTCCATGGATCCGTAGCCCCAAGGGGGTCAACGACCCCATGGAGGGCGACCTCCATGGAGGCTTGCCTGCCCTTTTTGCACAAAATAAAATAAAAAACTAATTTTATTTTAAAATTAAATTAAATTGAGATTAGATAGTGACAAATGAATAAATAACTATTCATCAATCTGTTTGTAAATAAATAAATAAAAAATAATCTGGAGCAAATAGTACATAAATTTGCAATCAACTTAGTAAATTGGAGCAATAATTCTTCCCCTATTTTTATATTTGCAAATGAAATCAAAATATGAATCAAATGATTCTTGAAATCTCAAAAAAACTATGACTACAAATTGGCTTGAAAATAAACATGGACTTAGATTGTTTGCAAATTCCAAAGACAATAAAAGGAAATGGGCTTCAATATTTAAAGAAACTTAGGTATTTTTTAGTTAGAAATAAATTATTATTAGATCAATAATAAAACTACTCCTCATTTGCTTACTTAGAAATCCAAAAATTTAACTTAGAAAATTGAAGATTCAAATAATTGTAAATAGAAGTAATATAGGGGAAAACTTATCTATAATCCTCAATGTTAACTTGTAACATTTTAGTCACAAACGAAAAGGAAGAATTATTTAATTTTATGATTAATCATCTCTATGGCTATTAATTGGATTGCTAATAATAAACAAATTTATAGATATTTCTAGGATTGGCTAAATTCCTTCATGGGTTATGTAGTGCTCCTTCGTATTGGCCGTCCTTGACATTCGAGTAAGCATTTATTTGTGATGTCATGTGATTTAGTTGTTTATTGTGTTATTGAATTATGTGGTGAACTTAATATTTAAAATGACCTTGTTTAATTAGTTAATTAAATTAAAATTGCTTTTAAGGTAATTTAAATGAAATTAGAATTAAAATAATAATTAACAAATCAATTTTGTGAATAGAACATATATGGTTATTATTAAATAATTAAATTAATTTGTTTTATATAAATTATTGTTTTAAATAGTATTTAATAATAATTGATAATTTATTGTCTTGAGAGGATAATGATTAAATATGGAAAATTAATGTGATTTTAAATGATTAAAGAAGATAAGACTTTCGAACAAGATGTAAAAAAAATGAGTTCAAAATAGAAAAAGATCGAAATAAGACAATGCGTGCACATGCACAACTTCAAACGGACTGTCGAACAAGAAAATTGCCGATTTTGTTGATTTTTGGTTTTGAAAGCTTATCTTCTCTTGGATTTTTATTTTGGTAAAAAAAAAAAAAAAAACTTTGGCTAGTTTTTAAGTATGCTCATTTTTTGAGAAATGTTTTTCATGAGTTGATTTTGTTTTCGAAATAGAAAAACTTTTGCTTTGCAAAAATAATTCGAGAAAAGATTACAATTTTGGTTTTGTTATTGTTTCGAAGAGAATTAGTTTCAGAGAGTGATCAAGTTCGAAGGAAGAATTTGTAGCTACGAAACAAAGGTATTCAATTCATCCTCTCCGTTGCGAGCGTAGGAGTTCAGGTAGAAAAACTTGATTTTATTTTGACTGTTTTAGAATGTAGTTGGCATTCGATTCTGGTATCATCTTGTTCTTTCTTCTTTCGATTCAATCATTGTGTGGTAGAACTTGATTATTCTTTTTAGAGTTTGTTGTGGATGCCTACCCTTAGTTGAGTCATTCAATATTCTTAATGGGGTTTGGCAACTTGTAGTTTATTTGGGAAATTCGTTGAATTAGCAGACAACAGAAGTTAGATACTATTAACATTACTCTTTCTAAATCTAATCTTATTTTGTGAAGTCGACTATATGAAGAATCGATAGGGAAACAATTATAGCAGTCTCAATTTACTTGCTAGATGAATCAATTATGTTTAGAAGCCTGTGGTTATTGAGATTCAATTTTCAAGCGAATTGTTTGTGGCGCCATTACTCCTCTTTTACTGTAGTTTTTGTTTCATGTTTGGTAGCCAATTTAAATGGTGATATATGCTTTGTTCTTTGTAAGCTTTGATTTTCCCATACTCCAACATCATTTAGTCCCACTCACATCCTACAGATTTTGCTCTTCCTTGACAACGACTTTGGCTATGTTTGGTAGGCCAGTCGACTATAGGGGCTTCGACCTGTAAGGAGTAGATAAGCTGATTGAAACTTATGCATGTTTGTGGATTGGGTGAAATCTTCTTGGCTTTTGAGGTCTGTTCATGCTGGTTTTAAGTCCACCACTTGTTCTTTCTTGGAAGCTTGTTATGAATATCTGGTGTGATTAGTGCCCCTGCTATTAGGAATAATCTGCCTTCCGACCTTACTTAGCCGTGCCATCGTCTTCTCTCCATTCACTTTGTATTGGTTGGGGGTTCGATCTATTTTTACATGGAATTTGATTTAGATAGTAAATGATGGCTTCATAAGGTTGCTGGTGTTTGTGAGAGATTCAATTTTTTTTGCTGCTCTCTGATAGTATTCACTGTGGGGAAAGTCAGCCTATCGACCTAGCTTGGCCGTGCCCTCACCTTCTCCATTTGTTTAAACATGAATCAACCTTATTCCTATCGATGTGTATCTCTTTGAATATATATATATATATATATATATATATATATATATCTATCTGTGTGTGCGTTTATATATATATATTTGTGTGTGTGTTTATTTAATAGAACTACGATATGTTGTTTAAAAAACAACAGGTATCTTAAGTCTAAAGTATTTGATTAAATATTTAGTTATTTACAAAATATGTCTATATAGTTTCTTCAATTATTTTAAATGACTTCATCATGAGTGACAAAGGTAAAATGTAAATGATGATTTAAAAGTCCTTTGAAGTTTATTGCTTTTGGATTTGTTAGTGAGAGTAATCTGTTTGCGATAAAATATGTATTGAGATATTTATAAAATATGATTGTATAACTTCTCAAGTTATTTTAAATGACTTCTTAATGATCTAATAAATAAAATGTAATTGATTGTTTAATATTCCTTACAATTAATGCATTGAGCGTATTCCTGCATTTAAAGTTTGATTTTGATGGTTCCTTTTTGGTGTATCTTCCTTTTGAACTATTTTGATGTGGGGAGATTGTATTCAGTGAATTCATGTTGAAATTTATTTGGGAACCCGTATTGTTTTGATTTACCCTCAATTGTGAGTTCTTGGGTAGTTGGTTTTTAGGCTTCCAGAGGTGGGGAAAAATATAGTTTTATATTTAGTTTTTGTATTGGTTCTTATGCTCGATTTGATTTTGTTGGTTTATCCTTGCACTTGGAAGTTGTTTTACTATGAAGTTATAGCATGAGATGGTGCATGCATCACTTGATGTATTTTCTTATTTGACTTTGATAGCTTGTGTAAGTTGGCTTTCCCCATTTTTGTTTATGATATTTTATTGCTGGTAGGGAGAGTGGCTTCCCACGGGCGCCGAAACCCTAAGTGGTAACCAGGGTAACTCTTGTGGAAGTTGAGTTAATCAAGTGATAACCTAATAAATAGTTAGGGGGTGGGTAGTAATCACACTAATAAAAGATAATGGATTCCTCTCTCATGGATCAAGCACTCGTATAGGTTTGAGATGAGATGAGAAGGCCTGGAATGGAAAATCAGCCGCCTTGTCTTCATGGAAGGTGAGTTGGTTCTGCATGTGTAAGAATTGGGGCTGGGGATTGGTTGAGGTTGCTAGGGTAACCCAGGATGGGGCTTGGTAACCTATGAAGATCCGCATTGGGTAACCCATGTCGAGCCATGCGATGACACTCTTCCCTTTAGCAACCTTATGTGCGTTTGTTATTTTCCCCTTGTCATTCTTATTCCTTTGGAAGTAGATGTTTCTTGTGTTTGTTGTTGCTCTTGTCATGGAGTCTTGTTAGCCATTCTTCTCTTGTATGTTCATGTTGTGGATCCTTCTTGTCATCTCCTAGTACGAGGGGTGATCCTTAGGGTCCACATGGTCAGGTGGAACGTGCTATGCACCCCATTGGGTCCCCAACCGAAGATCGAGTTGTGCAGAGTGGTACCATTCGCAGTGACTCCAGAGTTTTACCTCAGTTGGAACCAGTCTTGATGTTGTGTATTCATTCATATTAGTTGTATTATTTCATGTTATTGTATTATTCTAGTTCATGTTGGGAAGCACTATTGTATTGATGTAGTTCTTGAATGCTGTATCTTCTTACTATAAATGTAATGAATATAATCTTTGGCATTAATTTATGATCTTTGATGGATGCTTATTGTTTATGAAATATATATAGACCCTTGGTGCTATTATGTGGTGATTGGTTCATAATATTTGATCTATTATGGTGTTGTATATGTGGAAATATTTATAATTAAGTGACACAAGTGTGAAGGATGTGATGTAGTGTAATATCATTGTGGTTAGTTAACCATTGTTATGAGGTTGGGATTATGTTACAGATGTTCAAAATGTAATGCAGTCATGTTACCCTAAAAGATTAGTTAAGTGATGTATGTATGGTTCAATACTAGTGATATATGTTAGTGTACACTTCATATTAGTTTACCTTAAAAAAAAATTGTGCTTTAATTGATCATTGATAGTTGTCCTTTGGGGTTTGTGTGGCGGGGCGTTATAGGTCAATATATATATCATGAAAAATAATGAAAGAAATTTTGGAAGGGTTAGTGTATATAAAGGCCATAAGTTGTTCCAAATATAAAAACCGATCAATCTAACTATTTCATAATAATTCAATTAAAACTAAATGACTTAATTTATAATGTAGGAAACTTCGTCTGTGCTCCTATTGATTAGAATGTGAATTTCATTATTCAATGGACATGAATAATTCTTATTTGGTTAGGAATTAATTATTCCTCTAAGTTATTTCCTTACAAAGCTTAAATTTTAAGACTTCAACATTTTGAGAAGTTAATTAAGAGTAACTTTATAGATACATTAAGATATAATGATATTCAATCGTTGTTTTAAAAGTAGTAGTAATGACATTTGATTCATTGATAAGTGTAGTTCCTATTTATCTAAAAATTCAAGTTGGTTGATCAAAGCAATGCACTTGTGAAGTAAGAAATTTACTATTTAAAATAATTGGTTTTAGTTGTAAGCTTAGTCTTATTGGTTCGTTAATAATTTTCATAAAATTTTCTAACATATTATGAATTAAATTTATTTTATGGGAGTTGGGAACTCAGATCACATTGAAACCTTTGGGGAGACTTCATTTCGAATAAAAGGGCAATTATATATGCTAATCAAACTTAAGAGATCTTAATATGCTTCCTTGAATTATCTTTATGTTATTATCTAATATTAAATTTGAGTGAATGATTAAAATTAAAATTAATTAGAGCTAAGACTATTAAACCCTATTGACCATTTTGTTCTCTTATTACACTAATAGTATTATCATCAAAATTCATAGATTTATCTATAACATTATTTTATTACTTCATTAAAGTAATGAGAATTATCTTTTAGACTTATGGATTTTAGAATCGGTTTGAATTTCCTTGGAACAACTACTAATTGGAAATTGTGTTAAGGCTATGTTCCTCTTATTTTCCTACATTTGGTTTATGTGATTTAATCTTGAATTTTGCTAAAGATTAAGTTAGAGTTTCACTAGATCAAATTGATTCTTTCTCTATCTCGTCTTGACATGTTGAAAGCTAAGGATGGAATTACAAACATGATGTCCTCAGGTATATAGATTAATTCAAAAAAATGTGTGTTGTGTTTAAGTGGAAAAAAATTTAGGGCATGACACGTGTACTACACTACTTAGAAACTTCATCCATGAATTTCTACTTCATTCTTCACTGAACAAAGTATCAACAATACTACCCATCTTTGGATTTGTGGTACCACCACTAAGTGCAACTATTAGATTCTTCCCAGAGTTAGGTAAAGAGTGTACTAGTAAAATATAAGTACCATCCTTATCTATCTTAACATCAATATTTCATAGCTACTTCAAAATAAGATTAAACACATTTAAATGGTCAAGTATAAAGTCTTCTTTCTTCATTTTTAAGGAATTCAATTTTCTTTTTAAATAAAAAATATTTATTAGACTCTTTACTTAATGTATATCACCTATCCTTCTCTATAGACTTAATGTAGTAGTCTCCTTGGAGACATTCAGAAGGATGGAATTAAAAAGACATGATCATATTGCCCTTTGGTTCTTCTTGTCCATTTTTTTTAATCTACATCAAAATAATTTTATAGGAACATCTTTCCCCATCACAAATTTATATTGGTTTCTCTCCTCAAAGATATCCTCTATGTTTAGTTTCCACATATCATGCTTAAATCCATTGAACTTCTCAATGTGCTTGCCATGACTTCTCTAACCACACTTGAATCTATAAAACTACTAAAATAATACTCCTATTACAACCATAAAAACATAAGAATATTGCAAAAAAAGTGTTCCCTTTCCACAATCAAGTCATGGTTTTAATTTACCAAATGTTAAAATAGTAAGGTCTATTATTTAATAAAAATATAAATGATGTAGTGATTTAAACTAATTGCAATGTGATTAAGATAATACGTATATGCCAATAAAAGCAATGGAGAAGCAATATTGCAAATCAACAAATTCATAGATTTCAAACCATAACACCAAATATATGTGGAGAAACCCTTGCAAGAAAAAAATCCACCTCAAAGAGACCCAAGCTTGTATTATTATAAACAATTTAGTATGATAATGCAATTTGCTTATTCCTTTGATAGTAGTTCAGTAGCATGAGACTACCTACAAAAGAACCTTACAATCCATTATCTGATGCCTCCACTAAACAAAAAAGTTTAAAACAAAAAAACGTCAAGTGGTATCCAAAATCATGATTCAAAACCATGAGCCACAACAAAAATCCAATTCCCCTATGGTCATCATTAAGCATCTCAAAATAGTAACTCTTCTTACTCCACTTACTCCATTCTTATATAGCATAGATGTCAAATTTTATCATAGGTCAGATTGACTAAGATTCCAATCTCAGGTACTCCATGAGGGCATTCAATGTTTGTGTTCTAAAAAACAAATTAGGAAGATGCTTTGTAACTCCTAATTTTGACATTTTTAATGTAACCTCCTTATTCAATGTCTTCTTATACAATATCCCAAGTATCCTTGAGAATTAAATAGGTTCCTCACCCACACATAGGCATCCAATTTAGCCCATTCTAACATGTCTATGAATCATACATTATCTATCATCTACATAATTAAATATAATTAATCAACACTTGAGATTATAAGGGGAATGACACCCATTGTCCTAACAAGGACTCTCTAATCAAAGAAAGCCCAAAACATGAGGGAAAAGGCCATCAAGATGCAATTTTCACCATTATAATTTTCAACTCATGTGTAAATTACATTTTTTTTTTGTCTCAAACCTATCATTTATTAAATAGCTAGATAACTAACCTTGGTTGAAAAAGTGCATTTTGTTGGTTGGCTTGAGGTAACTGATAAAACAATAGGAAATTTCTATTGTCAACTCAAATTGCATTGTAGATGTGAGTACACATTAAATTCTATAACACATGTTACCCTTTTCAAAAATCATGATCTATAAAAATAAAATAAAAAGATGCTTTTTCATCTATATTCCTTGTAATCAATGAACTTCAATAAAATTTCAATATGGGGGACATAAGCATTAGTTGTTTTTATATTAGGATGCACTATGATCCCATCTCCATCTTGATGACAACTCACATGAGTTATATCTGGATTCTATCATTTCTTTTAGTCACATCTTGCTCATGACTTGACACATTTTGGTTCACATTGATTCACATCTCAAATTGAGAGCCTATGGTTAATGATCCTGAATCTTGCATCTAATTCACATTGGGTCACATCTTAGTTTGAGGACAATTCATTATGTTTAATGTTCTTGAATCTTCATAGTACCTGCTCCTATGGATTATTTTTAGTCACAATTCGACATTGGCATCAAGATTCACATGCAACTTTTCAATTCTTTCATCATTTTTTTCTCAATCTTCGAGAGCTCTTAAGGGTGCAGTCCATCACTACTTTAGAGGGGGTCTCTTGACCTTCCTTCATCCTCTCATTAGGGGAGTTTTTTCCATTGGGTTTTCTCCTTCTCTTATTTTCTAAGGGTTTTTTCACTTTATTCATGGGTATCTGATCAAGCCTTGATGTCAGGACCCATCTTTGTAGCTTCTGTAGGCTTTTCTCCTAAGTTTCACTTAAGGGGGGGTGTTAGTGTAATAGATTCCTTTTTTACACTCACTTAAGCTTACTTAGTATATTTTTATCTAGTTGCATTTATTTAAGTATTTAGTTTATTAGCTATTTACTTTATTTTCTCTAGATTTGGATAAGCTTTTTTAGATAAGCTTTCCCTCTTAGATAAGATTTCTTGCTTTATTTGGATAGGATTTCCTTCTTAGATAATATTTCCCACTTTATTGCATAGGCTAACTCTAGTTGAACTCCATGATTTATGTGAGATCATGGGTTACCTCATGCATTTCCTTGCTCTATATAAAGCAATAGCTCTTTGTATATTTTACACAATCAAGCACTCTTATTTTCTATATATAATACAATTTATTCTAGCATATTGTTTTCTTTCATGCTTTCCTAATATTTCATTGTTTCTTGGGTTTATTTAACAATAAGTCTTACACCTAGAAATAATGTTAGATAAAATATTGTAATAAAAATTGGACTACTTTGTAATAATCTTCAATAATGCTACTCCTAGAGCCCAATTGACTTGAAAGCAAAACCTAACCCTTGTATTGGCATGATTAGTGAATGCATCTTTCATAATCTTATAATTACTGTAGACCTTATCAACATGGATCAAAATACTAGACAACTTGTGGCCCAACATGTTGTCAACTAGGTTTGAAATCTTTGTGGTTCCTCCTTCCTTTGCCATTTTTGTTTCCTCTCTGCTCCGCCTGAGCTTTTCTCTTAAATTATTAACCTCAAGGGTTAAGAATGTCTTTTCTTGTGACTCCTTATCCTCAATTGCAACTTGTGGATGTAGTGGTAATCTTGTGAATATATTTACCTACTCTTTGTAGTAGTTTCAAATTAATGACATTATTTTTTTCCAATTCTACCTCTAGTTTCTATATTGCTACTTCTGTAAATAATGTTATGTTTATAGTGAGGGAGCCTTCTTGGAGGGAACTTGTATCCCTAATATCCTGACACTATTGTATTTGACTACAATTTCCGACGAATGTTTGGTGACATATCGACAAAATATTGTCGACTTACCGACACAACACTGATTTAAATTTCGTCGTTGGAATTTTGTCGCTTTAATGACCAATTTTTATACGTTAAAACCATGACCCAACATCGTCGGTTAGCGCCACAGAAAATGTTGGCAGTGTCTGTCACAAAATCAACGTAACTTTGTCCATCTATCGACACAAAAAATCACAAAACATTGCAGAACGCCCATTTGAAATCATCGAAAAAACAACAAATGTTCATCCATTTGTGATGATGTGGAGAAAAGTTGTCATATTAGCGGGAAATTCAAGTTGTCATATCGGGTAGACATAGCTCACGGTTTCACCGACGCAGGGGATCATCGACAAGACAAATGATATTGACGTGAGATCTATCATTCAGAACGAGCTTATGAGTTTC
This sequence comes from Sequoia sempervirens, assembly GCA_007258455.2. Classification (NCBI taxonomy): domain Eukaryota; kingdom Viridiplantae; phylum Streptophyta; class Pinopsida; order Cupressales; family Cupressaceae; genus Sequoia; species Sequoia sempervirens. The sequence continues at coordinate 545,676,718 of VDFB02281492.1, forward strand.
GCCGATGAAATATATCGGCAAGACATTTATCCTCTCATACCGATGATACAAAGGAAACTACTCATCGGCAAGACAAACATCATCAGAGTGAAGCCAACAAGTCATACCGAGCAATTATGTATTACCGGTGAATTACCATCGGTAAGAAGTTCATCGTGTCTCACCGATCAGGCACAAAGACAAAGCAAACCAAATGTTCGTCCATTTTCTGACGAGGTGGAGCAAACCATCATTTCCATTATGATGAAAACTACGTCATGTGTACAAAAACCTTGTCGCAAATTTTTGTGGTTCGTCGGGCTATGTTCGTCAAAATTGTGACGAAACTCTACAGTTTAAAAAAAAATTATTCGTTCAAACATCTTCCAGTTTCCTTGATGCTATAAGTCTCCCTGATGTTCATTCCTTCAATCTCGAGTGTGTCACCAAGACTCTTGCTGATTGAACTTCCATTGGCATGACGGGAAGACATTTCAAACTCATTTTGAGAGTATTTGTCTCGCCGGGAAAATTTCTTCGTGCTTTGTCGGTGAGATAGGATGGGTATCTCGCTGATGGTATTTCATCGGGGAGACATGTATGATCAGACTGACTTATGGATCTCATTCCGAGAGTATTTGTCTTGTCGGGGAACCTTTTCATCGGCGAGACCACGAGCTGTATCTTCCTGATATGTATCCTCTTATGAAATTTGATTGGTGTGACAGTCTTGACCTCTCGCCGATATGCCCAAACCACCTGCATTGGAATATAGTAGCTTATGGATTGGAGAGACCTGCACCCACTCATGTCGATATGGATTATTTATCAAATGCTTTTTCTTAGAGGGATTTTAAGGTACCAAAAGGTCAAAACTAATGTAATCACTGGTAATTATATCTCTTCAATTTGAAATGTGTGAACAATGGGTCTTGGATACATATAGTGAGTAAATAGCTTATAAGAACAATGGTAGAAGACCCAACAATGAAGACTTGGGCAAAAAATACCATAGAAATTGTTGGATACGTCTCACATGACTTGCAATAATGCAAGTCCCAAAGCATATGGGCATAGTGTTGAAAACCCACACATGGAAACTATAGCAAGTCCAATAAAGAGCAGATTTCTGAGTATAGCAGTAGATATATGAATATGTTATAATTAGATTTGAAAGGGGAGTTTATGCAGATTTGAAAGTAGAGTATATGCAATTTTGAAAAGGAAAATATATGTAGATGATTGCATCAAACTTGTGAAAAGTGTATCATCTACAAGAAGATCTTTATGAAGGAAAATAAATTGATCATCATTCATTGAAGAAGTTCATTTGGAGGTTGGTGCTTCCTAAGAGAAGAGATTGGTGTTTCTTGCTAAGTTGGTGCTTAACAATGGGGATTGGTGCAAATTATGATGCTCATAAGTAGTATGGTCATACCTCAGTCCCAACTTTTAGCTGAAGAATTTTTTTTGCAATAGCTCCAGTAGCTACTCTTCCTATTGTTTCTCTTGTTGAAGATCTGCCACCTCCCTACATATTTCAAATCAAAATCCATATAATATGATGAGTATGCTATCATAACATGCCAATAGTATAGTTGAACAGATCATTAAGTTTAAATTTGAAATTAAAAGCCATTTCACATGACGAGTACAAATTACTTGGAAAATGGACCTGTTTTATGATACCTAAATTGAATGAACACCGTATTTGAAGTCATATGTAGCATCAACATGGGAAGGCCTGTATGCTAATGCCATTTCACTATAATCCTATCATAATTGGTAGAATGCAAATCTCATGAGAATGGATTTGATCCCTCAATCACTGAAATACTACAAATGTCAATCATTAACATAATTATATTAACTTACTCTTATTCTCTAACATAATGTAATGAATACACAACCTAGCACCATCAGTAACATATGAGATGTGTTAAAAAGTAAAAAAAAGTACAAAGGGTAACATATTGAAGCAAAGAGAACTAATGAAAATCGCATAAGGTTAAAAGTGCAGTATAATGAAATATTGAAAAGTACATTACCTTATTGAGCTTCTATTTGTTTCGAGAATAGTTTAATATTCTCTACTTAACAGGGCCAACCACGTGATGGTGGAAGCTCATTTGGCCCGTCCCCCCCCTCACATCACTCTGAATTCCCCATACTCGATCATATAGCATTAATCATTCATTCATCCATTAATAACATATCACATTCATTCATTCATCCATTAATAACATATAACATTCATTCATTAACATATTCACATTCATTCATTAACATATAACATTCATTCTTTCAGTTTTTACATATTATCAAAAATATGGTTGTCAAAAATATCAGTTTTTAACATTCATTAACATATTATCAAAAATATGGTTGTCATAATATGATTACAATCACTTTTTTTTTGTTTCTTTTTTACAGCTAAAAAAAGAAGTGGAGTATCATTTTCTAAATCATCTATCCCCCCTTCAGTTGTTCTGCCCTCTACTCGTGATCTTAATGTATGCCTAGTCGTGTACTCATGATGTGGAGGCCGCTGCAAGGGGGGTCTGCTTCAATAACAAAGAAATTTTAAATTGATATGTTTTATTATTATTGTTACAAGTATTTCATTAATTAAAAGAACATTAGAGTGGTGCTCTTTACTTGATGGGGCCACATCGTGTTCCTGATCTTGTCTTATAGCCTCATGCTCAACATGAACACCCTCTAAATCCTCTGGAGTTGAAACACGAAAGGTTACATTAATTAATACACCAATTGCAATTAAATATGTCTAAAAGAACATTAGAGTGGTCCTCTTTACCTGATGGGACCACATCATGTTCTTGATCTTGTCTAGCTTGATCATGCTCAACATGTTGATCACGCTCTACATGATCTAAAGTTGAAACACGAAAGGTTACATTAATTAATACACCAATTGAAATTAAAGATGTTTAATTGTATTAATCCATATTGTGTTTTGTATAGCACATGAATACATCCACTACCGGGATGCACACCATGACCTTCATTTGCAGGTTGTGCTCCACCCTCACCAAGCTGCATTCCAATGTCATATGCAGTATTATTGTTGCTTGCCTATTTAAAACAAATAGAGACATAATTACTTTATGGTGGAAATTAATATTGAATAGATTGCACAATTATTCAATTTTAAATAAACTTCATTGAGTTTATTTACCTACGTGTCGGATGCAGTGGAAGCTTGTGTTTGCCTAGTCAAGAGTCTTAGGCATTCAGCCACGACTCCATAGCCTTGCTGGAAGTAAATCTTCAGGTCTTCTTTTGTGGGCACTCTGTTGAATTCAGAGCCCTGCATTTTTGCATAAGATCATGAATTTTGCTTCTATGGTGTGATAAAACCAATTTTTTTGCAATTTATTATTTGGATGCAATATTTTATTTATTGATACTTACAATTCGTGCGACTAATTTCATATAACCACCAGAGCCAAGTTTGTGTTGCCCATGTTTTTCTAGTCTTTCCTTTGTTGCCTTCGATGTGTCAGGCAGCCTATGAAAAGTTTGAAATACATTAGATTATGTAAAAAGAAAGAGTAATCAGTATATAATTACATTGTTGATAGTATCACATACCTTCCTTGGCCCTGGATGTCTTTCCTCTAAATGTTATATTTTTACTATATCCACTTTCTTAAGGACCTTTCACAATAAACGGTTAATGAGCTCATCTTTTAAATCAATTCCATTCTCATCTCCCATCATTTCTTGCAAAATGATGGGATCATTAGTCTAAAAAGAGTGATCAATAAGTAAATTTCAATTGGATTATATATAATAATAATTAAAACATTTTAAAGTACCTGGGACCTTCTCTATCTTTATGGGAACGAAATCCTTGGTCACCACAAATGTGACCGGCAATGTTCCTGTACTAGTAATACGGGAAGATCTAGAAATGTTGCTAAAACATCACCAGTACTAGTGGCCTCTACATCCCCAGGTACATGTCCTGATGCATGTTCTGGCATGTATTCGCTGCCAGAGGGTGCACTACCCGATGCTTGCATGCTATGTGTTACCAAAATTTCAGTCGAAAATATAGGCACAAATGATGGGGTTAGATGATGTGATGTATGCGCAGGAAGATCAGGATCAACACTTGTACCAACCCCTACTCCCTGGGCAACACCTACAATACCCTGATCATGGCCAACAACATCATGAGGATGCAAAATATCCTGTAAAAACAACACATATTTTAGTTCATGACATAAAAGAGTACAAAATATAAAACCATGAATGAACTTATGTTATAATTAAAGATCTCATGACAACTTACTTGCAAGTTCCGTGCTCTCTCAGTCAATATTTTAACCCTTTCTCTTAGCTCATCTATTTGAGGCACTATGAATAACAACTAAAGGATTTATTCATTGCATTTTTTTTGGGTCTTCCTTATCATATCCAGAGGGTTTGCAGAATATGTGATGCCATCATTGCATAATAGTGATTGCACCTCCCTATGGATGCTCTCCTCTACTGTTGGTGCCTTTCCCTGATCATCCGACTGCGACAAGAATATTAAAAAACATTATCGAAATTAACCCAATAAACTTATGAAAAAAACATAATAATAAAACATTTTGCTCATATCTAATTTGTATAATTACAATGAGGTAAACCTGTCGGGTAGAAGCGCCTGAAGATGCATCACGGTCTGTGCTCTAAGCCGCAGCCTTCCCCGTACGATCAATGTCCCGCTGTGACAAATTAAATATAAAAAAAAATTAATTGGAGTCATTAATTGGAGGTTGGGTAAAATGGTATATAGTATGTACCACCCCCATAGTAACTATGTTTGTATCTATGCGATTCAAATTGTAATCGATTAGCAACTCTTCCCCTGCAGTTATTGATTTTATCGCACTTACAAATACACGGTTTCCCTCGCGCGCCTCGAATATGCAATTGGGTTGCTTATTTTTTGACCCAGTCATGTACTGTTTATAAACCTTGCAATATTCCCTGATGCTTTTGGCCTTCCATCAATGTACATAGCCACTCCTTTATTTTGATCCTTATCTTTTAGCTGTATATAATTTGCTAACAATGCATACCTATGCATACTTCGTGTATATCGAACCAGCTACATCTAATCTTTGTAACTGTAACAGGGTCCGGCATACTCCATCAATTCAGTAACTTTTTCATCATAGACCTTTATGTCGTCCATGCAAAATAGACCCAAACCATGTAATGACGATGGTGCTATGCAATATATCCTCTCATTGGCACAAAAATCAGTGTTTATTGGAGGAAGTTCCTTGGGTACCCATTGTTTTCATAGATGTTTGTACCTCAAGGGCACCTTGATGTTGCCTATTCTCTCATCATCATAAGAACATGTCGCCCCTTCAACAAGAAAAAATTCCATGCCTTTATAGAATTTTCTTCTAATCTTTTGACCTCTAGTTGATCTCCCTCTTTTAGACCTACTACATGTCTCACTTTCCTCTTCTCTTCCCGAATTTCCCTCGCTCGAGGAAGACAGATCTGAAAAATACCTATTTGGTGGTACATGCACTCACAAGGATGTTGGATGAAGTTCTTTCATGGTGATGTGATCCGAAGGTATGGGGTTGGAGGATTAAAAACCAAGGTTGTCACTACTAGTCAAATGCATGTGGAGGTAACAATAGTTGTGAATGTATTAATAAACCTTGTAAGGGTCTGATGATCAGAGATCACTTGGTAAGCATGGGAATGGTTTGTAGGGTCACCAACCTTGTGTTTTGAAGCCTTGGGTTTTGGGAACATCTAGAGGAGTCATTGTCTTGTTTCTTGGAGGTTGATTGGGTTAGTTGGTGGAAGGTTGCTATTACTATTTGTACCTGTCTATGAGATTTTTTGGACCACCTTCCTCGAAGACAATAGTCCCTCTGAGGTAGTACTAGTGTCTGGTTAGTTAGTCTATGAAATTTTTTGGACCACCTTTGATGTGAAATATCCCCTCGTGCAACCATCCTTTTAGTCTATTTCTAAATGGACAGACCCCTTTCCTTTAATGATTAAGATCCACAAGTTCTTACCCCTATGGTTTTTTGGGTCCCCCAAATAAAATAATAAAAGATGGGCCCTACTCAGAAGAACCCCAAAATGTATAGGAGTTTCTTTCTTTCTTAAGAATCCAATTAAAGAGGCTAATTGGGTCCCTCCCTATCCAGTATTCCTTCACCATTTTCCAGACACCCACAACATCTTCAAACCATTTATACTCTTCTGGAACTTGAAAAAAAAAAGTCCACTTTCATTAGTGTTCTCTTTCGAGCTTTCCCTAGTGCTGGCATCTGTATTGTTCTTTTGGAGGTTTGGTTGAGTCAGTGAAATATTCTAAAGTTTTTAATGGCTCCTTGTATTTTTTTCATCTCTTGTATTGGTGCAGGAGCACCTTGGCATAATTAGGCCTCTATGAAGCAATGTTTTGAAATTTGATTCAATATTATTGTTCCTACTTTGTAAATCATGTTATTAGAGTCATGTTTCATATATTTGAGGTCATGTTGAGGTCATTTGGTGTTTATTAAGTCCAAAAGCGCAAAAATGAAAACAACGTAAAAAGTTGTCAACTTAACCAAAAAGGGAATATTAAGAGATAAAGATAGTTCATGGTAATGGTATTGCTAACAATTGTTTGTTTGCAAGTGTAGGTAAGTTTTGATCAAAGAATAGGAAAAGGGTAGACATCAAGTCTGATGTCAGAGATAAAGACAAATACAAATACATGTGCAAACAATGTCAAGAATGTTAAAGGTGTCGAGCATATTACAAGTTCAAAGTGTATGAACCAGTGGAGATATTTGTAGGGAATAGGAATATATATGAAGCTTGGAGAAATTGGGATCAGATGCAACTCATGTGGCATGAGTTTTTTCCTGTGGGGGTGTATGGTGCAGGAGCACCTACACCTTATTGGCAAAATTTTATCTCTTGAAAGTTGATAGGAAGAGTCATAGGTGAGTCTAGGGGTGTGTTTAGTTTACTTATGTTAAATAAGGTCTAAAAATACCATTTTCAATGTAACTAGGGTGGTTTTTAAGTCATTTGTATTTGGGGTCAAAAAGTTGCACCAAAAATGAAAAAATCTTGATTAAACAAAAAGTTGTTAAAATGTTGTTTTAGGGAATATGAAGAGTTTAGGATTTTAAAAAGAAGTTAGGAAGTTTTGTTGGTTAAGTTTGGAGGGAAAAAGTTTATATAGCCTCTTGAAGGCTCGAACAATTTTGTTGAAAAAATATTGAAGGATTCCAAATCAATAAATAATGTTTTCCTACTGCAAATTTGTTATTTCTGTACTTTGTTGCTTTTGTACGAACCCGTACAAGGTTAAAATCATTTGAATTTCTTAGGATTCTTTTGTGGCATGAATTAGTTTTCTTTTAAATCCATTTTGAGAGTCTAGCTTCAAATTTTGTGGGAGATTTCTTTACTTTTTTGGAACTGCCTGTGACAGACCAGTGAACACGATGTTTGAAGGTTAGATGATGCAATTAGCCATTCCATCTACTGTCCTAGTCTGTGTCTCAGTGGAATGGCATGATCTGATGGTAGAGTAGGTATTTCTATGTTTTAGAGTGGAAGTGAAGCAAATTTTAAGTTGTGGAATGTTACCCTAGGGTATAATTCTGTGTTTTCCATGTTGTTTTGAGGGTATTAATGCGGGGTTTTGTCATAATATTGATGAATCTATCAATGGGATGGTTTTGTGACCATGTGTAGAGTATTTGAAGAATTTTGAATGCTTTGATTGAGTTTGGAAAGCCTGGGTATTGTGAGATTGAATAAAATCTAGAGTTTGTAAGGAGAATGAGGGTTTTATAGTACAACATCCTAGAGGACTTGGATCCATGTTTTGGCCAGTGAATTTAGAGTTTTGTAACATGATTTGTGACATTGGCTCGAATTGACCAAAATATAGCATGCAACACCTCGATGGGAACAAATAGAGTCTAAATCACTGTACTTGCAATTAGATTTCTAAATGTGGGGGAAAAATCACTTATAGTCATTGTCCCTTGGTCGATTTTCCCTTTCTGAGTTCCCTCACCTCTCGCTCTAGCTTTCCTCTTTCCAAATGGTTCCTAGTCTTCCTCCTCGACTCAATGGCCTTGCAGCACTCATCCAGTGGAGTCTCGTAACTCTCCACTTAGGGGATGGATGTAGTGGTTCTCGGTGCAACTCTCTAGTTAGGGTCTTGATGCAGTATGCTATGTTGTGCTCCTATGTGCGCGGGGCCAAAATTCAAAATATATAGTTTCAAAATATATAAGATTACCATACACTTTCATAACATGCATGTGTGGTTTCAAAAGGTTTATACATTCTTGTGAATTTGAAAGAAAGGCATGTTTTGACTTTTCCAATAGGTGTTAGGGGTTAATTTGACTTGGTTTTAGCATTAGAGTGACAAACCTTGTGGTTTAGGTTCCATAAAAAAATATACTCATTTTTTTAGCTTCCTATTATCATCTTTATATTCAATGAGCTTTTTAAAGATAATCTAAATATTCATTGCTAATGAAAATGTACAAACTGATGTGTAATAGATCCAAGGTGAGGCTCGGAGAGCCTCGTATTTTGAAACCATTAACCAAATAAATGCTAAGAACAATATATGAAAGAGACGAAGAATAAGGTAACTTGTATTATTAGGAAGGACAAGATGCCTTTATATAGCATGACCTCATGTTTGAGTCTCAAAAACCTCCCATATCATCAACGCATGCATCTAGGCTAACCATGTCAAGTTTCACTCCATACAAGCACAAATTGAAAAAATTTCAACGTTGGTCCCATTCACATGTCACTATGTGGGGTCAACATGAGGAAACACTAATTTTTTGGGAATGAAATAACCAAAGATATGATCAAATAATATCTAATCATAAATAGTTTTACAGTAATTAGGATTTGATCATATGGAAATTTCTAGGAGAGCTACAATAGTTGTAACATCATGAATTAACAACATTGAAAAGTACATCATGAATTAATTATGTAATGGCATAAAAATTAAAAACATCATGAATTAATTATGTAACCATATAAGTCAAATATAATTCTATCAAGAAATCAATATCAAATAGATAATATAATCGCATAACTCATACATTTCAATGTCATTGATCTTCTTCTTCACACAACTCTTTGTCTGTATCATCCAATCTAGATTCGACATTGTAAGGATTGGTCATATCATCATCATCGTCATGATATCGGTTTCAATAATGTCATCATCCACACGGATATCATCTTCATGAACATTAACTCCTACATCATCATGATCTAGTTCCTCTTCTTCAACATCTTCGTCAGGCACATCATCAACTAACTATTGATCCTGATCATCATCTACATCATCTTCTAGTTCTTCGGTATCTTCTTCTTCCACCACATGATACTTTACCGGCCTTCCTCTTGGATCATGTCTAACAACAAATGACCAACCCAATTTACCTGGAACCTTTGAGTAAAATACCTGCTCACATTGGCTTGGAAGAACATAGGGCTCATTTCTAGCTTGCTCGATCGACCTTGTATTAACCATGGTAAATCCATTATCATGTTCAATAACAGTTCTCTCGAGATCATTTTCATTCAATTGTAGCATGTACCATTGGACGACGAACAAAACTAATTTGAAGGACTTAAAGTCACACTCAAGTATATCATCCAAAATCCCATAGTATCAATTTTTTGAGACTTCTGGATGTATGTCACTTCTAGATGAAACATTAGTCACCTGAAAGACTGCAGTTATCCCATAATCACAAGTTTTCTTCGTGTCATCCAACTTTTTGATTTGAAATTTACGACCATTTCACCACATAGCCTTGTGGTGTTTCACCTGCAATATGTCAAACATGTAAAAATTATTGCATCGTCAGTTGATAAACATATTTATTCTTGGCCGAATGTATGCAAAGAAAAAAAACTCAATATATATATACATCAATATAATTGAAAATAATTAAATAATATGGGTGATTAATATATTTATATGTACCTGTTTATCTTTTAAACCATATGCTAAATCAATTTCCCTTTGTTTAACATTGGAATCTCCATTACGATGAGCTTCTTTAACCAATGAAGCCACACCTTCCCATGTTAATGCACGACCAGATTGTTGACATCGTTCAATCCATACTGTCATCCAATCAAGATTGTTTGCGACGTACAAATGTAGTGCATCCCACTCTCGACCAACTATATAAAAAAAATTGAAATTCACAAACAACGTATAATTAGTTAATTACCACGATATATGACCTTAATTTATAAGTGATGTACCTGAAAACCTAACATCCCACTACCAATGATCTTATTATCTTTCGTTGTTGGATGAATTCAAATTAAAGGAGTATGCACAAAGAATGAATTATGACCTTGAAGGGTACATACACTCTTGTAAGAAAAAGAAAAACCTTAGTGGATACACCCATGTTCCTATACTAGGGGAAGATGTGTTTAAGAACAAAGAAGATAAAGAAGCATAAGAGGTTATAGAAAATTTCATGAAGGAGTTAGAGCAAAAAAAGCAAAGGTTGCAAGAAATGGATGATTCATCTGAAGAAGAATTTTTGGAAGAAAATGAAGCACAATCACAGCAAAGAACAGTCTCTCGGATGATGAATGATGAATATGAAGAACTCCCTGACAAGGACTTACAAGTAGCCAAGGAATTATGTGTAGATGAAGATGATAGGCTAAAGATAGAAAATTTGAGGAGAATGATTTGGTGCTGATGTGGAATGCTAGGTGTCAGGAGAAGGGAAAGCATGGAAAGTTTGAAGCCTTATGGTTAGGGCCCTTTGTTGTCACTGGTAAGAAAGGAGAAGACTCATATTACTTGCAGAACATGTTGGGTGAAGAACAAGAGTTTCCTATACATGGGCAGTTCCTGAAGCATTTTTTCTCTTGAAATGCACAGAGGATTAAAGGTTTCCAGTGCATGGACAACTCTTGACAAACCTTTCAAAATTTTTTCTCCATGCACAGTAGTTTAGGGAATAAAAAGGAATGGGAATTTCCAGTACATGGACAATCCTAGAATTCCTTCATCAGAAAATAAAAAATTATTTCCATTTATAATAGTATAGGGTCATTTCCATCTTCATATCCATTATTCATTCCATCAAGTTCATTCATAAAGTCTAGTATGCTCTCCCATAAATCTGAATCCTTGCAATGATCTCACAATCATTCATCCCCAGACGGAGCCACTGTTGGAACTATAAAATTTTGAAATTTTTATAGTAAATTATGCTCATAAGTTTCCCAAATAAAGTCCATATTTTGAATAAAAATTGTTATAATCTCCCTTGCACACCATAACTACCAATGATTGCATTAGTTTTGACCTTTTGATACCTTAAAATTCCTCTAAACAAAGGTATTTGAATAAATAATCCATATTGGAAAGAGTGTGTGTAGGTCTCTCTGATCCATAAGCTACTATATTCCAATGCAGGTGATTTGGGCATATCAGTGAGAGGTTAAGACTGTCACACTGATCAAATTTCATAGGAGGATACGTATTGGGAAGATACAACGCATGGTCTCGCCAATGAAGAAGTTCCCCGGGAAGACAAATGCTCTCAGAATGAAATCCATGGGTTGCCCGAGTATATATGTCTTGTCGATGAAATACCATCGGTGAGATACCCATCCTATCTCACCAACAAAGCACGAAGAAATTCCCCTGGCAAGACAAATACTATCACAATGAGTTTGAAATGTCTTCCTGTCACGCCGATGGAAGTTACATCAGTAAGAATCTTGACAACATATTCGAGATCGAAGGAATGAACATTGGGAAAACTTATAATGTCGGGGAAACTGCTAAATATCTCTGCGATGCATGATCTCTTGCTGATAAAGATATGAATGGATCAAAAGGTTCATCGGGGTGGCTCTTGGCGATATTTATATGGATCTAAAGGGTAGATTACGTGATATCGATGAAAAAGATGTAACGTCTCCTCGACCAATAGGGTGTTCAATGAGCATTGGCTAAGCCCAAAAAAAAAGGATTGTCCAGAAGTTTGAATTATCCTGCCGATAATTTTTTTTTGATGTGACAGTGGGAAATTCAAAAATCAGCTACACTTGTGTTCAAAGCTAAGGAATTAATGGCGGCACTACCACCCCAATGTGTTGATAATTCCCCAAATTGAAGAGGAGTAATTGATGGAAATTTTTGCAGAATTGGCAGTGGGAGAGCGAACGAAGGGCTGGAGGGTTGCATAGTCAAAGATTTCCAAACAAATTTGTAAGTTTTTTGTAGTTGAATTTCTGATTCTGTGATTCATAAAGAGTAAAATGGAAAGTACCAGCTTAGGAAAAGAAAAAAGTAGGAAACCGAGTGAAAGTGGTCACCCTAGAGGGAAGAAGCAAAAGACTAAAACTAAAAAGGAGCCAGGGATAGCTAAAAGGAAACTAAACCAAGACTTAATTGATTAATTGCCCGACTCAGGTCCAAAAGCTAGGCGCTCTGCGCAACTTAGGGATGAAGTAGAAAAATTAGAGGATAAGTGAAAGCATATAGGAGATATATGGACCTCAATTAGGGGATATGAATTGTTTATCTTTCATTACCACCAAAGGAATCAATATGAACCAATATGTAACCCTTGGAAATATAACCTAGGAAAATTGGTCTGCCCAAATGTGTTCATGGATGTAGAGCTAGTAAAAGTGTTAGCTGTTCATTATGACCCGAAGCTCAAAGCTATTTGTGACCTGTCGGGAAAACCATTTATACACATATCAAAAGCTGCAATTTGTGAAGTGTTTAACCTAGAAGGAGTATGTGATGAAAAAATTGTACATGAGGAGCTAGAAAGAGAATTCTGGAGGATGGATACTACATACAAGGGTTGGAGGTTACCATTACACAGACTTAAGAAGGATGGTAACTCAATTCCACTGAAAGATAGTGATGGCCCCCCATTTCATGTTGACCTATTTGAGCCATACCTAAAATATACTTATTTTTCAGCATGCCAGGTGTTGGGGATAGAGGCCCTTGAATACATGTCAATTGTGCCAATGGTAGTTGCAACTGATGTCCAATGCCATAACTCTCGACCTTTTGATTATGCCTCACATATTTTCAAAGAGCTCGATGTAGGATTGATGACAATAAAGAAAGGCTCTCCCGTTTTACACTTGAAGCATTATTCAATCCTTATGCATATGATACTTTACTATGGACAAGAGTTGAAGATGTGGCCTAAGAAGCTAAGGGTTTCACAATTGGATAAGGAGGGAGGATTATCACCAGTACAACTTTGGACTGCCATATGGGACAATAGATTTGCTAATTCTTTCTTTATACATTTTGAAGAATATTTTGTGAAACCATTGTATAAATTGTATAATCATCCTTGTGAGTATTCGTTGTTTGATTAGATAAAAAGGTTTCTCAAACCCAAGGACTTTAATGGGCCTATTAACCATAATTGGGGAGATTGGTATTGCTTGGAAGGTGCAACTATGATCAGAGTATATGGATTTGAGGACACACCCTTTATCCTACCCAAAATAGTGCTTGATGGAATTGCTTACCTGGAGATTGCTAGGCAGTTGGATTACTCAGATTTGATGAACTTAAGTTCTTTTGGAAAACAGGCATTTTTGCCCAGCACATTGTGTTTTGGTGACTTCACTGTATTATCAAGGGATGGGTATGATATGGTTCTCAATAAATTACTACAATACAATATGAAGAAAGGTCCACCACGTAAAGGATTTGATCCAGAGGGGTACATCAATTTTGTTAAAAATAAAATGAACTTGGGCATGTATGATCATGTACCCTATCATTATGATGATCTAATCATGAATTTGGAGGAAGAAGCAGAAAGAGTGGTTGATGAATACAATAGAGGATTGCCAGATGTAGAGAAGTTTTCTTCAGGGGAAGAGACATCTGGTGATGATAGGCTTCTCAACACAACTAATAAAGTTTCCAGATCAAGAACTCAAGCATACAAGTATCCTCCTAGGGAACTAGATGTTGAAGAGAGTTTAGATGCAGATACAAGGGAGATGGCATATAGATCATTTGTGGCTGATGATGAATTTTTCAAAACTCCAGACTTTAGAGCTTTTCTGTACAAGTAAAAGGGGAAATCAATAAGGGAGTCGATGGATAATATAACACCAAATAATGAAGGGAAATTATTGAGCAGCTTAAAGTTGAGTGTAGAGAAAGAAATGAAAGACATGACCCTTGAGAAGGGAAGAAAGCTTTTGGAGGATGTAGGCGTTATGATTTTCCATGGGTTAGATTTAAACTCTAATTTGGTTTTTCATAGCTTCTTGAAGAATAATAATACCACACATAAGGTCAACCTTGAAGGGGTAACAGAGATATATGCAGGATCCAAGTATAATCCAGATGAAGGATCACTCATGATATGGGCCCTGTATCCACCTCACAAGAGATCTATTGTAATTGATATTGAGAAATTTTTTGGGCATGTAATGACATTAAAGGCTGGAGAAGTTGATCCCATAACTACAACAGATATTGGCATCAATATTGCCAAGTTGAATAAGGCTCAAATTTAGATGTTGGTTAAGGAGAAAGAAATCTACAAAGCTAATAATGAAAGATTACTCAGGGAAAATGATCACCTGAAAGATATGATGGGAATTACCCTAGGATCCACCAAGCAGTTGACACAAGGTGAGAGTTCTCATACAAGAGACCAGTGGAAAGGATCAAGTGCATACTCACAGGGTAAATATGATGCACTTACTGCAATGATAAGGAAGAGGCAAGCTAGTTTGATGACTTGGTTGAGTAGACTTTGGGGACACATTCAAAAAATTATGTTGTAGAACAAGAACATAGGAGAATTGATAAAAGAATCCAAGAGAAATTCCAAGAGATAAGTGGAAGAGATGTTCCAGATAATGTGGCTATTGATATTGCTAACCGGTTTGCAAGAAAACACAGAGACTTCCATGAATAATTTCAAGGGGTTGAATAGGGTCTGATTGATTCCATGAAGAAGGGATTACCAATGCTATTTGAAGACGAAGGAGAATTGAAAGAAAAGGACAGGTGGACCAAGGAGTGTGAGTTAATGTTGCAAACAATCCTGGAGACAACTACAAGAAACAATTCGACATTGGACAAGGCTTGTGAGCAGAACAAAAAGATGGTGATAATGGAGATGGCAATTCAGAATGCGCTAGGAGATGCTGATACACATGAGTGACAAGATTACTTGGATCATTTGTCAAAAGTCCATTTATGGCTAAATAGAGCCTAATTTCTAGTTTGTTACTGTTGTTAAGAAAAAACATTTCTAAAAGGACGTGTCCTTTCATGATTTTGTTGTATTCATATCTGTTTTATAGTGCCAAACAGGTATAGGAAAATAGGAGAAATATACAATAGATAGTTTGAAATGATGTTTTCATCTAAAAGGACTCAGATTCATGTATGAATTTCGATGAAGTTAATGAAGATATATGAAATTGTGGCTTAATCTTGGTATCAGCTATTTGTTGGAATTATATAGTTATTTGATTGTCTCCATCTTGATACTTTTATGCTATTTAAATTGATATATCAAGCATATTTTCAGTTTATCAATACACATTTTTTGTACTTGCGTGATGTGATTATTTGGTTCTTTCAAGCAAAGATTAAACCCTTCTAATCAATCACAATAACTGGCGAGTATTAATTGGATTAGTAAGAAGAATCACATAACTAGGGTCATCATTCTATCTCAAGTAGAGTTTGACAAACATTTATTTGCACGTTTATACAAGTTATAAACTACATTTGTGTGCCAAAAAGTTTGAATTATTTCCATAATGGATTACACTTTTTTAGATATTCATTAGACTCCATATACCCAATAGGGCACTGGTCTCACATATTTTATCTTTTAGTTCATCCATATCATTTTTTACATCTGTTAATTGAACATATTTTTACTCATACAATTTATGTTAGATTAGGACTATATCTATTCACTGTAATATTTCCATTGTGAATAGATTGCTGTATTTTTGAAGGCAATGTAAAATGTATTCTAATTAATCTCCATGACCATCTTATAATTACCTCACTTTCCTCAATCTACCTTTCCCCATCAGGTACTCCCCTTCGAATTTGTTAATGGAGTTGGGATCCCAAATGCGATCTACATGGATCTTTGCTGTGAACTTAGGAAGATATTCAGTAATATAAACCATGGTCTAGTATACCATATATCCCTCCACCATAGAACCATTAGGATGTGCTCTTTGTCTAACCAAAGCCTTCAAAAATTTCAAGTGCCTCTCAACCATCCACATTGACCTTGTGTGTACAAGTCCACACAATTCAATCTCCTCAACTTGATGTATGAGGTAGTGTTCTTGTGCATTGAAAAATGTCGAAGGTAGACACTTTTGCATTTCACACATTAGACGAGGAATTTTTCTCCTCCAATAATTTATATCTTCTTTATGGATTTCTTTAGATGACAACCATCTACAAGTGATTCAAGGCACAAATATATTAATGATATTTAACAAAAATATACAATATATTACATAACAAGTAAAACAAATGGAAAATATAAGATCTATACAATGAATTGAACAAATATCGCTACTTACCTCATGTATTTTCCAAGATCATATATAACTTGCTTGACATTGTTGTCGAAGTTGTGGGAGAGATAGAGGTAGAATGTACTGCAACAATTATAAAATGATCTTTTCATTATTTTTCCAAAACTAGTAAACATAATACACTGAAAAGTACATGCAGTATACAAATATATATAAAATATACCAGAATAATTACCTTAATGAAGGTATGCCAATCATGCGTTTTCATCCCTGACCCAAATTCACTTTTCTTTGTTATGATCTTGTTTATGTTCGCAACAAATCTTGTGGGAAATCGAATTTTTCATATGACTTCTTTTATAGCATTGCTTTGCTACTCCATTAATAACCAAGGAAAGGCGCTTATATTAATTTGGTCTCCATCGCTATTTAATTGAATGACATTTTTCATTGCATGATTGGCTTCCTGAATGCCACTACAAATTTTGACAATTTTTTTCTTTGTCATGCCCTCCATCCAATATTTTCCATAATGTTTTTGTTATATTCTTTCCGATATGCATTGTATCAAACAAATGCACAATTTGTAGCTGCTCATAGTAGGGCAACCTACTAAATTGTCTAGGATGACTTTTCAGTCCCTGTGGAAGCCGACCATTAATGCCTTGATGACCTTCATGACGCATATAAGTTAAGCAAATTAACAACGACAATCATTGTCAATCACAACATGAGTAAACAAAACACAATATAAAAATATAAATTCCAAACATGTCATATATGATAGATAAACAATTTGATCTGATGTATAACCTTGACGATTAATTCTATTATATTCCAACTTCCATAGGTGAGGTGTCATTCTTCGTGGTTTTGATGTAGTCTCTTCTTTCCCATTGAAAAGATGTTTTTTAGTAGCTCGATACTTATGATTTCTATGGAGGAAGTGCCTATACTCATCAAACACTTACTTTCCTAAACTTGTTGAACAATAATATCTCATCTTTGGACCACAAAATGGACATGCAAATTTTCCCTTTGTTTGAAGACCTGCAAGATCATATATAATTGGATTAAATATGTCAATTTTTATAATTATATATAATGAATAAATTATTTAAAAAACATGCATGATATCTACTTCATAAAATTAAATATCGTTAAAATGCAGTCGAATGTTATAACATACCACAAAAATGTGTTAGCCTTGGGGCATCATGAATTGTCCATACAAGCATTGCATGTAATTGAAATTGTTTTGTCCTATTGGTCTAGAGACGTCATACATAGTGACGCCATTCCATAACTTTAGTAACTCGTCGATAAGAGGCTCAATATATACATTCATATCTTTAACTTGGTACTTACCTAGTTGAATGAACATAAACATTACATAATTATTATAACCATTTTACTGCAATATATATAAATTAATGTACATGACTATTAAATGAAAAAAATATAAGTCATTATGCAACAAATAAGACAAATGAGATGCTACTACGTTAAAGAAAATTAATGTAAACAAATACCTAGAACAATCATTTCCAACATTATGTGCTCCCTCTTTATTGACATCCATGGAGGAATGTTATTGTTGATAAGAAAAACAGGCCACACTGAGTAAATTGATCTCAAATCTCCAAATGGATTGACACCGTCCGTTGCCAATGAAAGCCTGAGATTACGAGGTTATTCTTTAAAGTGTGGCCATTTTTCCTCCATGTCCCTAAATGAAGAACCATCCACATGCATTCGAAGAATGTCATCTCCATTTCTATTCCGTGCATGGTAATCCATAAATTGTGCTAAGCTTTCGCACCTAAATAATCGTTGCATATGTGGAATAATGGGAATATAACGAAGAACTTTGCGAGACACCTTTTTTGTTAGTTGATTTGTTCGATATTTATTGATATGACATTCTGGGCATTCTGTTGCAAATTCGTGTTGTTTATGATATATAATATGATCATTGGGACATGCATCTATTGCTTGATACTCCATTCCAATATCTTTCATAATGGAAGATAAATCTTGGTATGAGCGAGGTAAAATATTTGATGGTGGTAACAAAAATTCACCTATCAATCTACAACAAAAAAATAATTTGTTAATATAAATAATATTAATGGTACATATTTCATCCTTTATTTACTAGTGATGAACTAACAACAAAAAATAGATGAAAAAATATGACATATATGACATAACTTAACATCCGTGAGATTGCTATGTTGGATAAACCATTCATAACCTTCAAGTTCACCAACAACAATACATCAAAAAGAAGAGTTGTTTGGGAGCCTTCATAAAAGGGCTCGTATGCCTTCTCAAGTATAGGTAAATCATGAACATCATCAAAGTCATCTCGATCATCATGATCAACTGCACCACTAAATGTGTCATGGATCAATGTATTTGTACCATCATCTTCAACTATGTTTTCTGGCGCATGATCATCTTCTTCCATAGGATCATTAACTTCATCTTCGATATTCATAGCTCCATGTTCCTCCGCTTGCAAAACCACATTCTTCGGGCCATGATAATCCATATCATGTGCCCTAGGGCGCCCCACCTTTATAATAATGATTGAAACAAATAAACCATGATCATGATCAAGTGATTTTTTTTATATATAAAAAATGTTAAAACGATATAAACATTTACAAATTCAATCAATATAAAGACATATAATGAACAACTTACCAATGGACAATAATCATGCCCCCCTTCAATGTGACCATGTTGCCTACAATGTTTCTTAGCTGTTGTGATTAAAAGTCTTCTCGTCTTTAAGCCTTTGCAATTATTGCAAGGACAATAACATTTCCCATCACCATTTCTTTTCAATCTAGCCCACAATCTAGCAAGTGTCTCTTCATTTTGTTTTGCACTAATATTATTTGACATGATTTTTCTTTACCAAGCTTGAATATTTAGATCTTCAAAAAATATCAAACTCACACTCCACTAATTTTTAATCATAGACAGGTAACAAAATCTAATAATTATGATATTTTGCACCAAAAAAATTTGGCCTATAACCTCCAAAAACTATCACAAGTATAGTAAATTCACAAGTATAGCAAAACACTTTCGCAAGTATAGATAAATTGTCAAATTCACTTTTATTTATTAAAAAAAATTCGTCGGAACCCCGACGAACGCTAACCATATACCCGTCGGCCCAAAAATTGAATTTAAGTGTAAGTCAAAATAGCGACGAAAATCATGGAGCGTCGCAATTTCAACGAACGTCAGGCATAAATTTAATTTTTTTTTGAAAATTTCACATTAAATACATAGGTACCCGATGATACATCTAATTATACATCTTTCATCAAAAAGTTTCGTCATATTTTGCAGTCAAATGAGTTAGTGTGACTATCATATTGCCAATGAGTTCATTTATATCATTGATTACATGGGGTTTATTGGTCTTTGAGAAATTGACCAAATTGTCAAGGTCTCATGCCTTGGATTAAATCCATACCCAAAAATATAGAGCATCAACTTGCTCGTTTGATTACAACACAGGGTCATTCACATCTTGTCTTTGAATAGTATCAAATGAAATTCCAAATAATATTTCCTACCCTTCCAACAATAAAAAACCACCACTCCTTACCAATTCCCCACCTCTCTAAGGTGTCATGGCAACCATTTTTGCATCTACTTTTTTCCAAAATTGAGCTATAAGATCCTTCTTACTTTCTTCTGTGAGTTGTTTCCCTTTCAATCTCTTCTGTAACTCTTCTCCTTTATTTCTAAGTACAAAATCTTTAGACTCTTTGGTGGTGATGAATTTATCATTTTTCATGAATTCAGAGTAAGCTAGAGCTCTTACATCATCCACTACCTATTCTCCATTCTCAAAATTGATGATCAATCTATCATTTGAGGGTATTTCCACAAAAACTCTTGAGGATGGCCTTATAATCTACCCCATCCTCTAAAGGGTAATCCACAAGGGATTCCACTCCTGGGGATATATGTTGTAGGGGTGTAACTTGTTGTGGACTTTGTGGTACCTCCACTTGAGAAGGACTTGGAACATCGACTAGTGGGATAGGTACATTTGCAAGCAACTTGTTGGAATTATCCAATATTATTTTGATCCTAATGATATGATCTTCAATCTTCGAATATGAACCTTTAAAGGAGGGATCTACTTGATTCCTCTTTCCAAACTCCACAATTTGGATTCTCACCCATTGTTCTCTTCTCTTTGAGGATTTTGCTTCTATTGAGTAGATTCTAATCAAATCTTTAACATTGTCATGCTCATACAAAATATAACCAATTTGAAGCTAATTCTAACATTATGGATAAAATGCTCAGGATCACACCATCTAACATTTTTCACCTTCATTTTGTATGGGAGCAGTTTATTCAATAATAGCTCCAATCCCTCCCTATCCATAACCTAAAAGTATGAGAAAAAAATTGTAGAAGGGAGAATGGAATGCTTCTTATAGTTTCTAAAATGAGTTTTATTAGACTCATTTAACTGTCTTATGATCTCCAAAAAAATAATTCTATTTGAGATTGTTCTCGGTAGCACATGTGGTGTGATAGGGGAGCCATAATCCCTGATAATCGTTGCATCTAAGTAAAAGAACCAATCACCCCAGTTGTGCTTGATTCTTTCCTCTGGGTAAAGATCCTTAGGCCTCATAAATTTCCTCACTTCCTTTGAAAGCCTCCAATCCACAGGTTGGCCAAAATTCCTTAAGACTTCTCTTACAAAGAACTCTTTAAAGACTAGATAATTTGACTTATCACAATATTTATCCCAAATGTAAGCCCATTCTTGTACTGGAAACAACCCTTTTTATTCATTTTAAGACCTTATTTGCATATGGAGAGACCAAATATTCTTCCCACTGAACAAGATAATATGGAAAAGCAAAGAGTACCACTTAAAATGGACAACATTACTTTCCTTTTTGAAGTGAGCTCAAGGCTTGATGAATTTCCTCTACAACATAGCCTACATAATCATATGACTTGTGTTCCTGCTTTGAATGTTTGCCACCAACACCATCAAATTCACTGGCATCTAAGGCTTGCAATGCATACCCAATACTTGACAAAGGGAAATGTAGGTTCTTATGGAGTAATCTTCAAATATATCATAATTGAGTGGATCCAACTCCCCACTGGAATCTCTTTAATTTTTTGTTTGGTCCCCTATGCATGAAACTTGGCAATCATTTAACTTTGTAACTATCCCTATGCTTTTGATATTCTTTGGCCAATTCCCCCAAATCTATTGAAAACTAAGCATTAAGGTCCAAATTGCATACCTTACATATGTACGCTCTGTTCAAATTCATCAAAAACTCTCCCTTTGTAGTGTACACAACCCTTTTCTCTGGGTTGTAAGTTTGTGAAATTCCTCTAATAAGGTTTGCATATATGAATACGTTGGGTGTAGACACTGAAAAATGTCCTAGGCTTTCTAACACCATTTTTCCATTGTCTAGGGTCATATTTCTACTATTAATTAAATAATTTTAATTATTTAATTAATTTCTCCATTACTCCTAATTAATTAAATAAATTACATTCATTAAATTATGTCACTAATATCTTTAATTTCTATAGTTAAATAAATTTATATTTATTTAATTATTTGTCATTTTCCACTATAATTGAATAATTATGTCAATTAGTTAATTATTCACTTTTAGCTTTTTTTGACACAAATTAATCAAATCTTATTTAATTAATGACTTGCCTTTTCACTCACCTTTTTGAATTAAATTTCCATTTAATAAAAAAGATAACTTGACTTTTCCTTTTGCATTTAAATAATGTTTCTATTATTTGAAAATGCATTTTCCTCTTTGAACTAATTGATTTTGTCAAAAAATCGTTCAATTTCCTCATTTTCCTTCACTTTCAATCTTATCTTATCTCATCCCGTTCAATTTCAGCCATTGATCGTAATGAAAATCATCTAATCTTGACCGTCTATTTTCCATCCAGCTCTCTATAAATACCACCGTCATTTATCATTTTTCAGATATCTAAAGTTTATAACTACGTGTTGTTGAGATAGTTAATCTTCAATATTTTGCTTTATCTTAATCATAGGCTAATATTTGCATACTCAATCTGAGGGAAATAATATTTACAATAGAATGGAGAAGAGCTACGAAGGTCAACCAATGGGCGCATGAGTCTGGTGATATTATTTCATTTTATTTATGTTTGTGTGTCCTTTGATCTTCGTAGTTGATTAGGATTTTTGTGATTAAAAATTTTAATGTCTTAATCTAAAAGTGAAAATGCCTGATCACATCTGGTGAACTCGACGTGAAGACTTTTTCCAGAGGTTGTGCAGCATGTGTGGGAATATTTTGAGATTTTAGTGTTTTTTTCTTGGCAAAATCTACAAGTTTTGTGTCATGACAACAAGAAGATTTAGATTAATTTAGTTAGATTTAAGATTTAAGATTTATATTTTTTCTAATCAAATTTAGTTAAATTTAAGATTTAAGATTTAGATTTTTTCTAGTCTAATTTAGTTAGATTTAAGATTTAAGACTTATATATTTTTTTTCTAATTTAGTTTATATTTTTTTGTATTAGATATAAATCAACAATCACATAGTTTAGAGTTACATCATATAGCCACTATTCCTATTTAGCCACCATATATATAACAAAAAACATATGATATAAGTTCGGGTAATGACAGTATAAGATAGTAAAAACTGTATGATATATCTCAACCTATTTTCACTATGGTAAACTACCAGATCATAGCTTCCAGGTCCATTTAGTTTTCCAAAAAAGAGACCTTGTTTTATAGATCATTCAATCCTTTTTGTTTTCTACTTTAGAGTCCCCATACTCAAGTTCCTGTGGTGGTGCAACAAAGATGTTCTCCGAGACCTGTGGGGCTGCAACATTAAATATCTCTCTGGGTGCGTTCTCCACAACTCCTCTCCCTGCAACAACTTCATTAAACACCCTTTGAAACACTCTTAATTCCCTAAGAAATATCTCTGAATCATTATGATCATGATGCCAAGAATGTCCATATTTCACCTCTGATTTGTTGACCATAACAACTCCATCAATTATGAGTCTCATGAATTTTTCCATTGTACCATAGAAAAATAGATCATTGACATTTTCATGGTCTTTTAGGTCTTTCTCTTGTGATGCTTGATCTATTTTTCTTTGATTTAATGTTGCAATGTAACTTCTGCATTCACCTAAATATTCAAATTATGGTGTCTTGTGAAGGTGTTGTGAAGTGTCGTAACACATTTCTACACTTTTCTAGACTCTTCTTATTATAATTCATCTAAAAATCACCTTTTAATCCCATGTCAAGTCCTATTCTAAAGTGTTGTGAAGTCTTGTAACAAGATTTCACGCTTTTCTAGGCTTGTTATCACTATTTACACCTTTCTTATGCTTTATTTGACCCCTTTATACACTCATAAGACTTATTTAAGTGTATTTTTGAATGTCAACCCAACAAACCTCATTAAATACAACTTAATTCCTGACACCCACTTGTAAGCCTAGAGTGGGACCCATTTTCCATGGGTGGTGAATGAGTCCCTCTTGGCTCAAAATTCAAAATAATTCAAAAGTTCCTTCGGGTTTTTATTCAAAAAGACCTTATGTCGGCTTGTGATGATGTATTATTAGGTAATTAGGGCATAAGAGTGTATAAATAAGTGTTTTTCCATCCATTTCAACCCTCATTAATCTCATAACTCATTCGCACATCTCTTATCATTCATTCATCATCTATCTTCTCTATCAAGTCAAGCAAGTTAGGGTTTCATTAATGCAAGCCATCAAGATAGCATCCTAAGACATCCAAGGGTAGATTCTTCATGTTTTGCTGCAGAAATTCAAGATAAAACATCATGGCAAGGTAATATCTTCATTATTTCATGTTTCATTACATTCTTTCATCATTTTGGTTTAATTACCTAAAAGGGGTTTGACTGAGGCAAACCCCCATGCCCTAACATTCAACATTTCTCTTTCTTGTCTTGTGTGTTTGCAGATTTAGACATCTTGAATGTCTAGAAATCATTGAAGATTGCATTGCAAAGTTGTTCAAGTCATCTCTTCATTGGACAAGTCAAAATACCCACAAAAAGTCATTTTTAGGCCCAAATATGACAGTTTTAGAACCAGACACCCGGAGAAGCAGAAAGTGGAGACCAAAGGTTCCTGTTTCCACCTTTGAATCTTTAGAAATTCAAAAGTGGATGCATTCACCATGAGTGGCAAATAAGTCCCACTTCCAAGACTATTTTTGGTTTTTTGCATTTTTGGACACCCATTTGTCCAAAATAGGCTTTGGAACAGTCTTACAGAACTGGGACTGATTTGCCCAGAATGGTGAATGAGTCCCACTAGGCCTAAAAATCAACATCAATAGCATTGCAAAAGTCATTTGCAGTCTCCATCTAGATCTTAGGTGCACACTTCTAATTTCATCCGTTTCTGTTCAGTTTTGCATTCATTTCTAGGCATTTTTGCATATCATAATGTGTTTTCAAACACGTTATATATATATATATTAGCTTCCATTCAATAATCAATAGCTTTCATTAGTTTTTTGCATTTAGATCATTGCATCTAGTCATAATTTCATCATACATTCCTTTATTTGAGTGAACCACCTAGATTTTTGGTGTGGGATCTATCTCTTTCTATTAGGTGAAAGACCCTAATTGAGCAAAAGAGACATAACATTCCTAATCCTCTTAAAATCTATGGTTCATCCATGTATATATATATATTGTTACTATAACCTACACAACCACAGTGAAGAATATGAGTCATTTATTGGACTCAGTAAGCCCTTTAACACTCCCTTGAAATTTTTCCTCATTCCTAGCCCTCCAAATGAACCATAAGATTTTAGTAGTGAGACAACCCCAAAATGCATTGAATTCCTTATTTAGTTTTTTATCATTGAACATAACATCAAACCATCTAATTTTACCATTGCCATCCCAAATTAACAAATGATTGCAAAAAATATTCCAGACCTCTTTTGCATAGAAACAGTCAAAAAATATATGCATTATACTTTCATGAGTCCTACAAATAGTGAAAATATCTACATCATTATGATAATGCTTAAATAGTAGCTTATGAAACAATAATTTCCATTTGAAACATGCTTTTTTAGGCTTGTCCACATTCTGCCAAATTGTTGTGAGAGTTTTTTTCCACTTGCTTTCTGTTAGCTTCACATCCCAACAAAGATTAACATGTTTAGGAATAGAGTCATTTTTAGTAAGTTCCTTGTATAATTTTTTTCCCTTAATATCACATAGGGTCAATCCATCAAACCAAATAATATCATCATTAAAGTCACAACTTGCATTAACATTATTTGAAACAGAAATATCTTTATAATCATCAGCAAGAATGTTGTATGTTCTATTATTAGGGTTATCCAACCTAAAATTCTCAACCAACTTGTCCATAGGATTCAATTGACCATTATCAAGGATGTCATAGAAGGTTTGGATGCCTCAAATTTAGTTTAGATTTAAATTTAATTTAGTTAAATTTAGATTTTAGATTTTAGATTTGTCTAATTTAGCTAAGATTTAGATTTAGATTTAGATTTAGTTTAGTTTAGATTTAATTTAGATTTAGATTTAGTTTAGATTTATATTTAATTTAAAATTATATTTAAGATTTAAGATTTTTCTAATTTAGTTAGATTTAGATTTTGAGTTAGTTTAGATTTAAATTTAGATTTTAGACTTTAGAGTTTAATTTTAGATTTTTCTAATTTAAGTTAGATTTAGATTTCTTAATTTAATTTAGATTTAAGATTTTAGATGTAGATTTTTCTAATCTAGTTTAGATTTAAATTTAGATTTTTTTAATTTAATTTAGATTAATTAGATTTTTAGATTAGATTAATTTTGTTTATTAATTTTTATTAGCTAGATTAAATGTTAGTTTTCTTGTTCTAGTTTAGTTTTTGATTTCGAGGCTAATTTTGTTAATTTGGATTTTGCAGGTTTGTATGTCCAAGACTTCTTGAAGACCAGTGACTCAAACTACTAATTAGTGTGTTGTAGGTTCGATTGTTAGAGAATCTATCTTGAAACATATTGTCTTCTTTTTTATAGATTAGATCACATTTAGATTAGTTGGTCTAAAAAGAACCCGAGTGTTTGCTTTGACATCATAAGCGAGGTTAACATTAACAAGTGTTTGTTGTGTCTTGTGGTTTGCATTTTTGTCATTGAATGCGTATGCTCTTCTCTCGCGCCACTTGGCAATCCTGAGAATCAAAAGCATTCCTTTGACATCTTGTATAACCACCCATACTTTTTGGTTTTGGACTTAAAATGAACATTATGCGAGTGTGAGATAAAGGTATTGTGTATGCTCTCTCCTCGCATTTCGTGCAATCTTGGAGATAAAAAACAACATACTTGTCTTGATTTTGTTACCTTTAGAGGGGCCTACCTCACAAGAGCGAACAAATCCAACCGTTTTTTTCTTGGGCTGGTATATAAAAGGATAAGACTAAACTGTCAAGTCCTCATGGTATATAGGCCTTAGCTGTGCAGTGTCACTCGAAATAGGGTACCTACCATAAAATGTATATGAGCCCCTAGTAGAGTAATTAAATCCTTAAGTGGCTTGCTAGATGCTTGTGAGGTGCCATGTCCCCGAGTATTCACTAAGAACCTTTGTTTTAGTGGCCAAAATCCCTTTCACTTGCTAGCGCAGGAATGGTGATTTTGAAGCCACCCCACGTCTTCATTATTCATGTGTAGAGACATAAATTCCTCTTTAGGGAATGAGACTTGGTGTGCATGAGAAGTGTGTGTCATGTAAGGGGGAGCCAACACCACCAAGTCTCTAGTTGTCCACCTTGTTTGGTTGGCTAGAGAAATCCAAGTGGGGATCTAGCGAGTGGTATCTCTTGAGAAGCCTAGGTTGTGCATTGTCTATAAGTTTCTTCTTACACATTTAAACATTTTACACATTAAGACCAAACAAAGACAAGTGTTTTCAGACTATTTTCTATGTTTACCAGAATTAGACTTCATAAAATCATCTCAAATTTGGTCAAAATTCAGTCAAAACCAAGCAAGACACACTATGAACCGCAACTGACTGTCCTTCACCATAACTGTGACACTAAAAACTACAATCGCCATTTCCAAAAAACCACAAGTGATTGTCATTCACCACAACTAAGACCTAAAACGATGCAATTTCTTGTCACCAATATTTTTAGGGGAAACTGAAACAAAGCCATTTTATGATCAATCCTAAGCATTACTTGGTCCTTTAATCATAGACTTGTAGCCCTGTCATTCACTATCCAACCATCTATCCATCATTGCATATCTTGCATTCACCATAGGCAAACCATTAGGTCATCCTTTTAGCTTGCATAAACCTCTTGATTAGGAATTCCATCAAACTTAGAATTGACCATAGCTTCAAATCTGTATTCTCTTGACCTTACGTTTCGAACAATAGTCATCCTAGTCCTAGTCATTTATGTTGGTTCCTCAACTCATTAGTCCAGTTTGAGACCACCTTGTCAACACATCTTATCAATCTTTACTTTACCCAAGGTCATTGATAATTAGATTAGTTGTTATACCTATCTTAGTTTGATTAGCAACCGCATCTTAGGTTCACTAGAGGTTTTAGTCTTCATACTAGATCATAGTACTCCATCCCTTCGTCTCACATCTTATATACCATAGTCATAGACATACTTCTGATTTTGATCATTGTAACCTTACCTTATTCACACCTTGACTATTGTCACCTTGAATCTTAATCGTGGTATCGTTATTAGACATCCCTATATCTTCAAAAAAATCCAAAAACATAATTTAGGTTGCATACCTTAGGCTTAAGTCATACCTATGTATTGTCATTTTCTAGACTTCACCTCACCACCATGCCTTCAATTCACTTTGATATGCTTCTCAGTCAAGCTGAATACCAATTAATCCACAATGGTAAATGTCAAAAATCTATAGAACTTAGAAGACAACTCACTCACCCTCCACACCAACCAAGCACAACCCTTGGTCAACCACCCATCTATCCCTCTTACCAACAACTCATAAACTCTAGTCCTCTATCCATCTACCCTCATTATCAAGAGCCCCAAGTAGCACAATCCATGCCATTAATCCACAACAAACGCCCATTAGTCATCCCTATCCTAACTTTGACAAGGGAAACCAACCTTCCACTAGTCCATTCCAAGTCGCTACATCCTATCCTAGTCCATCATCCCTCAACCCATTCCAAGCCTCCACATCATATCCTAGTCCATCATCCACTAATCCATTCCTATTCACTCCATCCCAACCTACATTTAGTCATGAAAATACATTTGATTATGGTCTCCAAAATCACATCCCACCTCCTGCACTTGAGAGCGTATATGTCAAGCAGAAAAACCAAGGCATGATAGCATAGCTTCACCTTCATGTCAAGATCAAAGTAGTCCATCCCATGAACCCATCCTTAAGTCCATCTAGGAAATCCTTTCAAACAATCATGTCACCCAAGACAAACCTATCTTTGATCATAACACTACCATTGATTAAGAAACCCAAAACGATCCGCTCATAGACCTTTATGCCATTCATGATCAAGCATTTGAAGTTGATCTTATCAAAACTCCAAACATCGCCATTTCCCAAAATGAGACAATTGCTCCCATGGGGCACATAGATGATCTTCCTTTATAATAAGAGTCTCCTATTCTAGACATATTCACAAATGATCAAGCTATAGCTAAATTCATAGGACTCTATGACAATGACCATAAAGATGATTTCGACATCAACTTGGAAGCACCAACAGAATCATATGAATCTGATATGTCACAAAATCAGACCAAAGATGTTAATCAGAAATCTATCCCACATGTCAATGAAGCTAAGACATCCTATCAACTAGTATCATCCACTTTTATCAAAGCAGGCTTTCTTGCAAGAGAATATTCCAAGCAACTGTTTCCACATACACAATGATGGGTTCACATCTTGCTTCCAAAATGAAAAATACCCCATTGCAAAGAGAATATTTCAAAGCATGTAGTATCAAGGAAGAGGACTAGGCCTACATGAGCAATGCATTCAAGAACTAATATAGTTTTATGAAAATCCTAGACATCAAGGTCTTGGCTATTCTTTAGTCAGAGAATCAAATGATGTTAATGGCACCTCCTCGATATTGGGGGAACTTTATCTGATACAAACATCAAAATGGGGGCCATGAGTAGTCCTTGTCATAAGATTGCTGCCAACACTCCTTTCATCCACACCACAAACCATCATTCCCAATATCTTCAATTTTCCACTTGGAACCAACAAAAATAAAATTATTACAAATCCAAAGTTCAAAGTTAAATGCCAAAGGCTATTGAATCAAACAAAAATCCAAGTGGACAAATGAAGTTAAAATAGATCCCAAAGAAAAATGGATCAACCAAAGAATATATTCCAAATCCAAAAGTCAATCAAAATGTGGAACCACAAGGAAAGAGGACTCCCACATATAGTAAATGTCCACCTCCTTCAAAATGGTCACCAAGCAACACATATAAAAGTGTTGTTTCCAAATGCTATCCCAATCAAAATTCCAAACTCCTCTATCCAACATCCCAAGTTTGGAAAATAAAAATTGCTACATCCAAACGTCCAAGTAATCCTTCCACATTGACCATCATCCATCATAATCCTACATCTCATCTAAAGTCAAAAAATCCCATGTCACAAATCCGTCACATCCTGGAAGCAACTCTTTATTGCAAGGACTCTCATGGCACTCTATCGTGATGTACGTATTCTGATAAGGTCGACTCTAGTATCAGAAAGGATCACAATGACATCGATCAGTTGTATGCAAGTGCTATGATCCTGACAAGACAACTAATTCATAAAGGTCATTATTGGCATATCATGGCCCCAGTCTCTACATCAACGCCATCAATGGATTCAAAACATTCAATGATCATCTAAAATAGCAAGACCATCCAGAAATATAAAAAATACCAAAAAATTTGAAAAAATCAAAAAAATGTTACCTTGATGAAAACTTGACAAATAGGCATCATGGTGGAACCAAAAAAAATAAAAAAATCAAGAAAATAGTAAAGAGAAATTTTTTGTCCAATAGTGAAAACCATTTTTATGACACTTTGGATAAGTACCATGATGAAAACTTGGAAAAAAGGCGTCATGTGTAAAAGAGAAATTATCTGTGGACTATTACACTTGGGGGAAAGTTGTCTCATCTCCCATGCCTTTCTCATGACATTTCCATCTATCCATCTAAGCCCTATCAGTTCCACCCATTTTCCCACCTACCTTGATCTTGATAAGGACTGGGGTACAAACATAAATCCTGTTTTGGGAAAACTCTTGACATATCTATTCTTTGGTCATACACTATCCATGAAATATCATTCCATAGCCTTCATATCATTTTCCAAACCCATACCTCAGAGAAAACTAATTATTCCTATGCGACATAGTCCTTGGAGATCATATGCTAATTCTTCCAGCCAATAATCCTCATGTCGCCTATCTTTTACCAAAGCCACCCATCATCCTTTCATATCTATTGCATGTCTTGGTTTTCCCTTGTCAATGGTCTAAGGATTTTAACCCTCCTATCCAACATCCCTCCATCACCTTATCTAGTCCTAACCAAGTCATTCCAATGCAATAAGTCTAACGCATATACTCTTTCTATACATGCTAGCGCATCATCCAAAGCACTCCTTGACTCTGTTTCTAGCCTTGCTACAAACCTTGGTCCTTTGGTCATATAATCATCAGTCCTCATGTTGTTTCGAGATGTGTCCTTCCCATGTCAACAACATCATCATCATCATCACCTATCAATTGGTATTCAACTTGACTAGGGGCAAGATCATGTTTTTCCTTGGATTCTTGTGCATGCTTGATCGCTTGCTTGTAGGCACAATTCACATGCATTTGTCATGATCCTCATAAAATGACAAAAGACAAAAAAATCAAATATTCAAAAAAAAAGAAAAAAAAATCAAAACATTCGAAAAAGACAAAAAATAAAATATTCCCAAAAAAGATAAAAAAATCAAAACATGCAAAAAACCCAAAAAACATTTAGATAACTTTCAAAAAATCCCAGAAATGGAGTCAATGTCAGTCGTGTCAATCTTTGTCATTGTTGAACTACGTTGCCTCTACGACTGGACATAGGCAAGGCCATTTGTCAATGTGCGCCCAAGGCATTAGGTCAATCCTTTAGGTGTTGTCAAATAAAATCATGATTCAGTCCTTTTTCATTGAAACAAAGTCAAGGGTCATGTCGAACTATGAGGTCTCTGTGCATTGCTATGTAGGCAAGGCCATCTATCGATGAGCCCCCAAGGCCCCCTAGGTTAGTATTTTAGGGTTCATTGGGTCAGTCAAAATAAATTAGACATTGTCAACTCAGACGTGACATCATCATCTAAACTTCAAACACAAATCTTGAATCAACAAGACAAGCAAGCCAACAGGTCTTCAAGTCAAAACAATCATTTATCAAATCAATCAAACCAGTCAAATTGATCAAAACCAATGGTCTTATACAGGATGTGTTCTTCTTGAAACCAGACCTTGTCACTATCACACTTTGTCATTTGCCTTATATAGGTAGTTACATGATCAAAAGTAGACTTGACATCTTATACGACATATTCCTTCTCTTGAAACTAGGCTTTGTCAAAACAATCAACCCATCACTCACTTAGTCACTTAACACATTGGAGAACACTTATTGGAAAACAATATGATTAGCTATTGACCTTGCTGGTCTATTTTGTTTTATCTTTTGGATTTGCTTTGGTCATGTTAATAGCCACCTTGAGGATGTCCCATGAAGGATTTAGAGGAGCAATGATGTCTCATGATTCATCTTTTATTTGATTGTTGTATGTGGTTTGTCTTGACAAAAAGATAGGGGAAACTTTGCCCTTACTATGAGTTAGGACATTCCTTGTCTGTGACTGTCTGTTTTATAGATGGATGACCTTGCATACCTTGGTTTATGTCATACCATGGTGTGTATTGTCCATTTTTCATATTTTACTGCCCAATGATGATTAAATGCAAAATCCGTGCATAGAAAAATATATATCTGCAAATTATCTCAACTAACACTATCTCAACATCCATGTCTTCTATGCTAACATTCATCTTTTCCGCTCTAACATTTCTTCTATTCTGCATCTTCATCTTCTAGTCCTCTCATCCATTTCGAGAGCACATTCGTGTTCTTTGAACCCACTATTCCTCTTGAGGGGGCATACTACTACCTCCTTGTTATTCTTCCTTACACTGAGGCATATCCTTTTCTTTGACACAACATGATAAACTACATTGTATCAAAGAGGGGCAAATGTAGACATTGAAAAATGTCCTAGGTTTGCTGACACCATTTTTCCATTGTCTAGGGTCATATTTCTACTATTATTTAATTAATTTCTCCATTACTCCTGATTAATTAAATAAATTACATTCATTTAATTACGTCACTAATATATTTAATTTCTATAATTAAATAAATTTATATTTATTTAATTATCTGTCATTTTCCACTATAATTGAATAATTATGTTAATTATTTAATTATTCACTTTTAGCTTTTTTTGACACAAATTAATTAAATCTTATTTAATTAATGACTTGCCTTGTTGCTCACCTTTTTGAATTAAATTTCCATTTAATAAAAAATATAACTTGACTTTTCCTTTTGCATTTAAATAATATTTCTATTATTTGAAAATGCATTTTCCTCTTCGAACTAATTGATTTTGTCAAAAAATCATTCAATTTCCTCATTTTCCTTCACTTTCAATCTTATCCCGTCTCATTCAATTTTGGCCATTGATCGAAATGAAAATCATCCAATCTTGACCATCCATTTTCCATCCAACTCTCTATAAATACCGCTGTCATTTATCATTTTCAGATATCTAGAGTTTATAACTACATGCTGTTGAGATAGTTAATCTTTGATATTTTGCTTTATCTTAATCATAGGCTAATATTTGTGTACTCGATTTGAGGGAAATAATATTTATATCAGAATGAAGAAGAACTATGGGGGTCTACCAATGGGTGTGTTAGATTCTATGAGAAGTGAGAACCAAGCTAGGATCTAATGTTAGTCATAGATCACATGCAACTTCACTCAATAGATGATTGAAGATCAAAATAGCAGAATGAAGAGAAATATGAAATGAGAGAAAAATAGAGACAAGGCAAGAGAAATTATAGAATACTCTCAATACTCCCACCAAGCGATCACCGAACTAGCTGAACTAGTGAAGGTGAGAGGAGAGTGCTCAATATATAGAAAAATAAGGGCAAATACATCCAAGAGGTGAATTAACTCCTACTACCCATAAAAGGTGGGAGGTTATCACCTACTTGGTAAATGAAAAAACATGTGGCATAACCTCCTTAGGTGAATACAAAAGGGAGGTAGCACATAAATCCAAAAGAGGGTGAGAAACCCAACTACCCCATAACCTACCTAGGTAAAAACAAAACATTGGTTATGAGAGGAGGAACAACAAGCCAAAAGAGGATGTGTAACTCAACTACCCATGTGTGGGGAGAGTGACACATGTAGCCAATGTATTTTGACATGTGTCCTCATATTAACCACTCCTAATAAACCTAAGCAAGCTTAAATAATATGTGTAGAAAAAAAAAAAACCCTAACATAAGGAAAATAAAAAAATTACACTAGCACCCCCCTTAAGCGTAGCTTAGGTGGTGAAAAGATGGGTCTCGATAAATGAAGCCATGTTAGGTACCCATGTACATAGAGATCCTCCCCTTAAGAAGCCCCCCAGAAGAGGAATAGCCCCCTTAAATAGAGAGAGTAGAATGAAGGACTAAGAAGCCCCTCCTAAAGTAGACACTTGTCACACCCCAAGCAAAGCTCATAGATGAAGGAACTTGCTTTTTGTGAAGGGTTTGGTGAAGATGTCTGCAGTCTGCTCTGATGTAGAGCAATACTTAAGATCAATGATTCCTTCCTAAATCAACTCTGAATGTAGTGCATATGAATCTTAATGTGTTTCATCCTTTGATGATGAACTGGATTCCTTGAGATCTGTATTGCACTCTAATTATCACATAAGATGATTGTAGGCTTTCTAATTGAAATACCAAACTCAGTGAGAATATTCTGAAGCCAAATATCTTCAATGGTGGCATTAACTACCCCTCGATACTCAGCCTCTGTAGATGAAAGAGCAATTGCAGATTGCTTCTTACTCGACCAACAAATTGGTCTAGAACCAAGTGAGAAGCAATAACCTGAAGTAGACTTACAATCTTGAGAATCACCTGCCCAATCTGAATCTATGTGTCCCACCAAGTCAATATCCATGCCTACTGCATACTGACTCCCATAATTGTGAGTACCCTGAATATAGTGGAGGATCCACTTAGCTACTTTCCAATGGAACTCATGTGGCTTTTGCATGAATTGAGAGACCATGTCCACAACATATGAAATGTCAGGTCTTGTATGAGTCAAGTAGATGAGACTCCCAACAAGTTGTCAGTACAAAGTGCCATCAACCAAGGGTGAAGAACAGTTAGCCTCAAGTTTGACCCCTGACAAAATGGAGTCGGTGCAGGCTTACAGTCAGCCATGCGAAATCTAGAGAGCATATCAAGTGCATACTTGGGTTGTCCAAGGAATATTCCTAAAGATCCCCATGAAGTAATGAAAAAGACCCAAGTCAGACATCAAAAATATATCATGTAGAGCATTTTTCACTGTCTTGATGGTGGACGAGTGACTCCATGTGATCAATAGGTCATCAACATAGAGAACCAAGAATGTGAGAGTGTCATCCTACTGTAGAATGTATATGTTTGAATCAAAATGACATTGTTTGAACCCAACTATTATAAGTAAGGAGTCCATCTTGGCATACCAAGCTCGAGGAGCCTGTTTGAGGTCATAGAGAGACTTCTGAAGTCTGCACACAAGTGAAGGATCCTACCCAAACCCTTGTGGCTGATCCATGTAGATTTCCTCTTGAAGGTCACCATGAAGAAAGGCACTCTTCACATCCATCTGATGAACTTCCCAATGATTTTCTACAGCTATAGCAAGGACAAGTTAGATGGAATTCATCTTAGTAACTGGTGCAAATTTTTTAGAGTAGTCAATCCCAGGAACTTGGGAGAATCCTTTTGCTACCAAGTAGACTTTGTGCTTGTCAGCCGAACCATCTATTGCAAATTTTGTTCAATAGATCCACTTGCATCGAAATTATAAATCCCATGTGCAATTCCTTTCTAAGGAATTGAACTCTTCTTGCATTACAACATCCCACTTGGGAACACCAAAAGCTTCTTGAAAAGACTGTGGATCAAAAGCTGAAGTAACAAAGAGATGTGGAGCTTGTTGAAACTATGACCATGTTCTTCTTATGTCTGATGGATCACCAACCCAATCACCTGCTAACTCCAATGTCTATCTAGCCCAAAGAGGTGTTGAGGCTGGAGAATCTGGAGGAGAATCATCAACCTCTGAATGATGACTAGAAGAGGAATGTGAATCCTCATCATCATTGTCACCATCTGAAGTAGAGGAAGAAGACACCTCATGAATATTAGGAGGATTAAGATCCTCTAAAGAACTATCACCATGGTGAAAAGTCTCCAATGTGATGGTAGATGGAGAAGTGGTAGGAGAAGAACTAGAAAAGATCTCCTCAAAATGAACACTCCTCTCAATAAACAAATCACGAGTGGTGGGATGGAGAAGCCTATAACCTTTGAAATCATCTAGATACCCAAAAAATATGCAAGGCTTGATTTGTGTATCCATAGCCTTATGTTTCTCTATTGGAATATGGGCCTATGCAAGAGAACCAAACACTCGAAAGTGCTTAACTGTGGGTTTTCGACCAATCCAAGCTTGAAAAGGAGTTACCACCTTCACAGCTTTGTGAGGAACTTGGTTCTGGATGTAACATGTATAGTTGATGGCCGCTGCCCAGTATTGAGGTGCCAAAGATTTAGAGTGAATCATACAAT
Source organism: Sequoia sempervirens (assembly GCA_007258455.2). NCBI lineage: Eukaryota > Viridiplantae > Streptophyta > Pinopsida > Cupressales > Cupressaceae > Sequoia > Sequoia sempervirens. Next base: position 545,713,446 of record VDFB02281492.1, read on the forward strand.
TGGCCATCTCCTTCAAGGACTTGTTCTTGCGTTTTGTGACACCATTTTGCTGAGGACTATATGGATCTCTGTGTTGCATGTTGATACCTTTTGAAGCACAAAAATGTTCAAATTGATTGTTAACATATTCTCCCCCATTATCTGTACACAAAATCTTGATGAACTTCCCAGATTATTTCTTTGCAAAAGCTTTGAAATCCAAAAAATTCTCAAACACCTCAAACTTTTGTTTGATAAAATAGACCCAAGTGTATCTAGAAAAGTCATCAATAAATGTCAAGACATATCTAGCCCTACTGAAAGATGGTTGTGGAAATGGTCTTGCCAAGTCACTGTGTACCAACTCCAATAGATCTACAACTCTCCATGCTTTTCCTTTATCATATTTCTCCTCAGGATGCTTACCAAGAATGCATCCTTGGCAAACCTCATCAAAAAATTGAATAGAAGGCAATCTTGAAACCATGTCATGTTGACTGAGTTGCTGCAAGTAACAGTAGTTCAAGTGGCCAAACTGTTGATTCCATAAACAACTCAGCTCATTTGCATGAGTGAGTAACACTGTCGAAGGAGAGTTAGGAAAAAAGTGAGAAAATTGATATAGTCTGGACTGATGATCTTCTTTCCCCACAACAACTATAGAAACATTATGTATTTCACTAATTACCACTGTATCTAGAGTGAACTCAACTCACTTGCTAGAACCAGTGTGAGTGATCTGATAAATAGATAGGAGATTAGTTGACAAAGATGGAACATAAAGAACATCCTCAAATTCCCTTTCACCCACATCAATAGACCCTCTCCCATGCACTTCAACAGGAGTGCCATCACCCAGAAGTATGGTAGGCATAGAACATGGCTCCAAAGAGGTAAAATTATCCTTTGATGAGGCCATGTGGTGTGAAGCACCTGATTCAATAATCCAAGAATCTAGTTGTGAAGCAACAACAACTAGGGCCTCGCCCTTTCCTTTCCCCTTGCTTTTCTTTGTGTCCTTAGAAGAGCCTTTTGATGAACTTTGTTTGACTGAATTAGGCACCTTGATATTTTTCTTTTCTATAAGATGTGAAAGGTGGTTAATTTGTTTCTTTAAAAATTTATGTTCATCATGGCTAGGCCTCTGACAGTAAGAACACTTGACCTTATCCTTCTTAGGTTTTTCACCTTTTGATGAAGAGGTTTGGTTATTTGCTTTTGAAGTAGCAAATTTTTGATCTTTCTTCTTCTCTCCTTGGTTCTTTTGTTTCTTATCTTGCTTATTAGACCCGTTATGTTCTTTTGTACCCTGATTAACAACCAAGTGTAAGGATTGTAAAACTTACTTACTAATATTAACCTTCAATAAGCAAATCAATTCCCAAAATAATTAAATAGTACAAGATGATTATTAAATGGTGCTAAAAAGAAATAATTAAATAACTTCATCATTATTTCAAAAGGAATTTCATACATTAATGAGTTAATATGTATATCAACACAAGGCCGTTCCTTTACATAATCTAGCCATGCAGGCTTATGCAAAGATAACACAATACACATAAATTCAAATACTGTAATGCAAATTAAGGAAACATCAAGATCATAAATGCATCCACAAAAGAACCATAACATAGTGTTTTTCATGAGTGGAAAACCCTCATAGGGATGAAAAACCACTCGTAAAAATTCCTCATTGGCTTAATGAAATGCCTCACTGGTAGAGCCTCACTAGCTACAGAATGCCCCACTGGAAAAGCCTCACTGGCAATGATCATACTGTCTCTCTGACATGACCATTTACAATTTTATTACACATTTCTAAATACTAAAGCAATCAACAACAAAGGATCACTCTATTTCTCTACATAACAATTATCTAGAACTAGAATCTTTAGGATATAAACATGTCAGGTAATAACCCCATTGTTTTGCGTACAGTTTACAAGATATTCATTTCAGAATTCTGATTTACAACTTCAAAAAGATATGTCTTTGTAAAGCATCAAACCATAAACAGTGACAAGTCATTGTTTATGTAATAAACAATAATAGATGTAATGCTTCCATTTGCACCTTTCAAACTGTTTACATAATTGTCTATTTGAGTCACTATTGTGACTATCATTTATCCCTTCTAGTCTGCATTTTAACATAAATGGATGACACAACAAACATAAAACAACCCCTATAATGTCGACAAGACAACTTACAAACATGATTCAAACATGTGTATTAGTCTGAGAGTCAATGTATTTAGCATACTATCATTTTGATATGAAGATGAACATATGCAATATTTCAATGTCTACATATAGATCTATATATCTATTTATACATATGTGTATATAAATATACAATTACATGCATATACATATATAATATATGTTTGAATACAGATGCATACATATATAAAAATACTTTTATCTTTGCCTTTTATAAGTGAGAAAATGTATAAAAACTCGTAGTGGATGTGTATATAGACACACATATGCTTGTACATATCCTTGTGTATGTGGAAACATGTGTTATTGAAATAATGTTAATAAAAAATCCTATAACAGGATGTGCAACGAAGTAGTAGAACACTAAATTTGTATAACTAAATGTTACATTTTGATAAGCTCTACAATATGAAGGTTAAAAGTTGTCATCATCATCTATATAGATAAAGATAATTGGTATAGTCATGTATTATAAATGGGAAAATGATTGAGGTTGGGTGCTTTGAAGCACTATCTGTCGCAGTAAAATATCAAATGCATTCTATGAAGCCATCATAAATAAGATCTTTTCAAACCACTTTGCAAAATGATCATTTGCATTCCCTTCAAGCCATATTAAAGCAAAGATGTCCTACATTTAAGTACTCATGATAATTGAAAGAAATATGTAGTCATTCAGAAATGATTATATCTATTTCATTTCTCCTATATCAACCACTACATAACTCATCTATGCTCCAAATGCCGAATCCCAACCCAGATGCCAATTTTCCTCCCAAACACCCATATCATTTAAATTGAAAACCATGAACGAGAAAATATTGACACACCAACTAATATAAATTACTACGATTGTTTTCCCTAGTAGATCTATGAGATTTCAAATGCCCAAATGAAAACAGGTTAAAGTAATCACAAAGAACATAATTTTTAATCAAATTCAGCACTGAAAAAGACCCTGGTATTCATGTATGCAAAAGGTGGAAACGTAGACAAGGCACATAACTATTTGAAAAAATGGCCTCCTGACCCTGGTAGACATATGCAAAATGTGGAAACACAACAAGGTGTGTGAACTATTTGACATAATGGCCTCAAGGGATGTCATCTCATGGAATGTAATGATTGTAGGATATGTAAAAAATGGATTTGTCAAAAAGGCTTAGAAAATTTTAAGCAAATGCAAATTGTAGGAGTAAAGCCAAAACCCACGACCTCCTAAAATAAGCGGTAGTTATCAAGAGAAGGCACAAAGTTGAAACAAAACACATGCGCAAGTAGTGGTAGAAGGTAATAAAAAAAGCATCAATAAAGCTCAGAGGTTGCTTCTCACTTTGCAACAAAGATTACAGATTTGAGAATGGCTTGTCTCTTTAATGATAGAGTCAACATTGATTGAGATGATAAACTGGTATTTGATATTAAGATTCACAAACAATTTTCAATAGGATAGAAACTTATGAGATTTAATAGAAACTTCCTACAAGCAACTTGATTGATATAGAAAATAACTAAGAAACAATATCACAATGGTCAAATAGCAGATATTAAATTGAATCATTTCAAGAAACATATTTTTGTGCAAGTTGAAATATTTCAAACACATACTCGTAATGAAAAACTAGTGCCCTCTCTTGGTGGCTCGGTGCTTCTGTCTTGATTGATGTCTCTCCAACATTTTTTTCTTTGGCAACGTTATTGGAAGATATATTTCACTCCCAATCATCCCTCTTCTTGTTTCCCTAATGCTTTTGGTGTAGGTGCACCCTAACAAGATCATGCCTCCAAGAGGCAACTTTAGGATTTTGATTTAGAGTGATAATATAATGTTGTCATAAGCTCTAAATGATCATTTTAAGTTTGTTTTAGGTCATTGGTGATTATTTTGGAGTCATAGGTTCTAAATGTTAAAAGTTGCAAAAATTGACAAAAGTTGTCAATGCAAAAATTGAAAAAATGCACAAAATGTAAAATCATGGAAGATGAAAGGTCAGGTAGTTATGGAGATAGTTTTAGGCATTGGATAGGATTTATAAAGGCTTGATGTAACCTCATTTGTTTCGAGGAAGGTTGGGAGTTGAAGTATGTAGAAGTTTATTAATGAAAAGTCTATTATTCTGGTAATTTTATGTGTTTTTAGTGTTTCAGGACATTGTACGGCCATTAATGCTGTTCAAAACCTTTCCTCTCCATTGGAAATAATAGCCCTATGAATCTACTTTATGTTCCATTTTTTTTCATGCATTTTCATTTAGTTTTAAGAAAGATATTGTGAAAACACTCTAGGTGGGTAAAACCCTCTTCTAGGGTAAGCAGTGTACATTCAAAATTGCATATCTCAACTTTTAACTCTTGGAAATCACTATCAATTGGTATGTAAGGTGTTTTAAGTGTATTTTAAAAGATCTTAAAGTTTCAGAGTCTAAAGAAGCGGTTTGGGGCAATAATAAAAAATCCCTAGCTCTGAAAATGGTGCAAAATCTGTAAAAGACAGTGTATAGAGAGGTTTTAATGAATTTTGTTCATAGTATATGAATTCCTCTTGGGTGTTAATGTTTTGAAAAGGTGTGTAGATGCATTGTTAACCATTTCGTGACATGGTTTGGTGGATTTATAAGTCTGCTACAATTGTATATTGATTGTCCTATCATGACAGACTGGTAAACCAAAATTCTATGAAGTTTAAAGTGTTTTGTTTGAGAATTTGGAATTCTTCTTTGATATCAGTATTTGAAAAGGTTGAAAAGGTGAATTTTAAGAAATTTCCAGATGGGGTTGGTTGAAATTAAAGGATTTGGTGTTCATTTGTTTACTGATCTATAACTAACAAACTTATGGCAGTCCTAAATTGGGGTCTAAATGGAATGGTTCAGTTTGAGGGTTTGTTGAAATTTCATGAATCAAGGTTGGGGAATGTTTTCATTATGTTGTACATGAATTTTTAGAATTGTATGATTCTTTGGTAATGAGGATTGGGCTTGGAAATGTGTGGTTATTTGATTATGTGACCTAAAGAGGCCTAATTGTTGCTTTTGGGACATTCTACTTGAAAAAGTTCTTATGTTTGAGAAGTATGAGTTGTTGAAAGGAATTGGGTTAGTCAGTTTGGAGTTGTTTAAGTGACTTTAGGAATCTACTAAAAGTTATATGCCTTAATCTCTGTTTGGATGCTTGAAATCAAAGATTTTGTAGGAAAAGGGAGTCCTAATTGTAAGGACAACAAGAGATTGGTTGTGTTCTTGCCAAGTTGAGTTATAGTTGAGTTTTTTGTAGTTGGTTGAGCTCCTACATTGCATCAGTTTGGTATTAGAGCTAGAAGGCTATGGGAAAAGAGATTTGGTGTTGTGTTTGTGTGTTGTGGTTTGTGCAGGTTAAGAAGAATCTGGTTGGTGGCCAAAAGACTAGGTTGAGGATAAGTGGAAAGGACCTAGGTGAGGCTGAGAAAGTTGAGAAAAGTGAGTTGTGAAGCAAGGAGAGACTTGCTTAGAGACCATCTAAAAGGTGGAGATATTAAGAAGGAATTTGTAGGAAGAGGAAGAAAGAAAAAAGAGAGAGGCAAGAGAAGTATGAAAGAGAGATAGCAACATTGAAACAAGACATAAAAAGAATAGAGTTGGAATTCCAAATGAGGATGGAGCAGTTGCTTAGACAAGCACAAAGTTGGTATTTGACAGTGAGAAAGAAAGTTGTATGGCCCATTAAGAAGATAGTCAAGAGCAAAAGGAAAATGAAGGTGATAGAAGAAGAATAATTTGAAGATGTAGAAGAAGGATTCATGAATGATGAAGACAAAGATGTTGGAGGCATTCCCAATCATGAGATGAAGATGTAGTAGAGATAAAGGACCTGATTTGAGAGAGTGAAGATATTGAGTTGGTATCAAGATAGGATGAAGAAATGATTACAAATGAATTGATTTTGGAGGTTTGCAAATAGTTGGAGGAAGATGGAGGTATTGCGGTAGAGTTTTTGTATCATTTCTTTGTTATGCTAATTCTTTAGATAGGGAATAATTTGTAGGTCAAGATGCAGCAGATTGAAGGACAAAATGTTGAGATTGAGATTGTGATGAAGGAGAAGATTCACAAAGACAATTCAAGATGGAAACTTGTTGGCATAGATCAACTCAAACCAAAAATGAAAATGAAATTTGTAGGGTATAAAAGAGATTACAAGGAGGAGCATTTACTGATCCAAGAGGACTTGGAGTTCTTTTTTGGCCGGGAGAATGGTGCAGGTGCACCCTAACAAGATCATGCCTCCAAGAGGAAACTTTAGGATTTTGATTTAGAGTGATAATATAATGTTTTATTAAGGTATAAATGAACATTTTAAGTTTTTTTTACATCATTGGTGATTATTTTGGAGTCATAAGTTCTAAATGTTAAAAGTTGCAAAAATTGACAAAAGTTGTCAATGCAAAAATTGCAAAAATGCACAAAATGTAAAATCATGGAAGATGAAAGGTCAGGTAGTTATGGAGACATTTTTAGGCATTGGATAGGATTTACAAAGGCTTGATGTAACCTCATTTTCTTTGGGGAAGGTTGGGAGTTGATGTAGAAGTTTATTAATGAAAACTCCATTATTCTGGTAATTTTATGTGTTTTTAGTGTTTCAGGCCATTGTATAGCCATTAATGCTATTCAAAACCTTTCCTCCTCCATTGGAAATCATATCCCTATTAATATAATTTATGTTCCATTTTGTTTCATGCAATTTCATTTAGTTTTAAGAAAGATATTGTGAAAACACTCTAGGCGGGTAAAGCCCTCTTCTAGGGTAAGTAGTGTACATTCAAAATTGCATATCTCAACTTTTAACTGTTGGAAATCACTGTAAATTGGTATGTAAGGTGTTTTAAGTGTATTTTAAAAGATATTAAAGTTTTAGAGTCTAAATAAGTGGTTTGGGGCAATAATCACAAAACCCTAGCTCTGAAAATGGTACAAAATCTATAAAAGATAGTGTATAGAGAGGTTTTAATGAATTTTGTTCATAGTATATGAATTCCTCTTGAGTGTTAATGTTTTGAAAAGGTGCATAGATGCATTGTGAACCTTTTATTGACTTGGTTTGGTGGATTTATAAGTCTGATACAATTGTATATTGATTGTCCTATCATGACAGACTAGTAAACCAAAATTCTGTGAAGTTTTAAGTGTTTTGTTTGAGAATTTGGAATTCTTCTTTGATATGGGTATTTGAAAAGGTTGAAAAGGTGAATTGTAATAAATTTATAGATGGGGTTGGTTGAACTTAAAGGATTTGGTGTTCATTTTTTTACTGATCTATAATTGACAGACTTATGGCAATCCTAAATTGGGGTCTACATGGAATGGTTCAGTTTGAGGGTTTGTTGAAATTTCATGAATAAAGGTTGGGGAATGTTTTCATTATGTTGTACAAGAATTTTTAGACTTGTATGAGTCTTTGATAATGAGGATTGGGCTTGGAAATGTGTGGTTATTTGATTATGTGGCCTAAAGAGGCCTAATTATTGCTTTTGGGACAGTCTACTTGAAAAAGTTCTTATGTTTGAGAAGTATGAGTTGTTGAAAGGATTTGGGTCAATCTGTTTGGAGTTTTTTAAGTGACTTGAGGAATCTACTAAAAGTTATATGCCTTAATCTCTGTTTGGATGCTTGAAATCAAAGATTTTGTAAGGAAAAGGGAGTCCTAATTGTAAGGACAACAAGAGAATGGTTGTGTTCTTGCCAAGTTGAGTTATAGTTGAGTTTTTTGTAGTTGGTTGAGCTCCTGCATTGCATCAAATTTCCTTTCCCAAATCTGCAAACTTGTCCTCTACTATTGGTTTCTCCGATTGCATGTTTTTGTGAACAAATCTTGTGTGTCCAAAGGATGAGAGATCCTTCTCTTTTTATTATTATCTTTCTTTTTATTCTATTTTTGTTTTGCTTTGTTTTTGTGTTTTTTTCCTTTCTAAATTTAAATCTTTTCTATTATTTAATTTGTTTTATTTCTCCTCTTTTTATTTGGCTAATTTCCATCTTTTTATTCTTTTTTGATTGTTTTTCCTTCTATTTTTGATCTCTTTCTACTTTTTTTTTTAATTCCAACTTTACAATCTTGTTATTATCCTGATAAGGCTTAAAAGAATTTAGAAATATTACCACAAACAAATATATGCATATATTTATTTTATCAAGTTCCTAATAATTATAAAATAATATTTATAAGATAGAAAAACATAAAAGATAATGCATCATTGTCTATTCCAAACCTATCAAATTATCTAAATAATTATTCCGAAATTATTGCCATTAACCTATAACAACTATTATCAACCAGACAAATGATTATTCTAATGCAAATGTAATTATTAATGCGACTAAATATTTTAGTCTGATCAACCAAATTAATTATCAAATTATTTTTCACACACACATATAAACTGATGCAATGAAACTGTGGTGTGTGCAAATTCCTTTCACCAAAAGTTTCCACCCATCGGCTAGACACCCCCTCCTCGATGATACTCTCTCTTTGCCAAGAGTATATTCCTATTACGCACATGAGTTAGAGTTTGGTCAACGATCATTAAAATAGTAATATTAAATTGAAAATTAACTATTGAAAATAGGGGTCGTGACACCAAAGCATGTGACTTAGAGGGTTTAATTGTACCCATTAGAACCAATTTGTCCTGCTCCCTAGTGAGTTATGCAACAAACTCATCTAGAGAAGGCATTTTATATGTGGAACCTAGGGCACATTTTGTCGCATAAAATGTAGAAACAAATATAAAATAGTTAGGACAAAGCTTTGAAAGAATACTCAAGATCAGTTGCTTATCATCTTTCTTGATTCCACACTGTTCCAATTGCAATCTAATAGCTTTGAATTTTGTAAAGAAGTCCTGTATGGTGTCAAAATTTGAAGGAATTAACCCTATGAGTTCGTTCTCCAATTGATGACCCCTTAACTCATCCTGCTTACCAAAGAGGTTTTCCAATGTTGTCCACACATCATTCGGTGTTTTAGTAGACTCAATATGAAAAAGTAGGTTTGGAGATACTGACATACACAAAGTACCAAAAGCTTCATCACATTTGTTAAACCATTTAATCTTTTCTGCACCATCTTGTGGTTTAGTTTCAAGTCCCATTGTTACACGATGACATTCATATCTTTTCAGATATATTATTGTTACCCAATTTTCACCTACGGGCTCAATCAGGGGAAATTATGTTTTAAATTCGGCATGTGGATTAAATGTGGCTCCCGTAAGGGTTGAACCCAACGTGTAGGTGTTCGGTTTTCATTGGGAAGGTCTTCATCTGATGCTATTTCACAAGGAAGTCTATTAGAAAGCATACCTTGATCAGATTTGGCACAAAACTCCCCAAAGATAAAGTCGCTGAGACCCTCCAGTTGTCTTGCCGACTGGTTGTTGTGCTATATTGATTTAGAATCCTCAGTTTGCTGGGACATTTTGGTCGCCATAAGTTTCCTATCTCTCCCCGACTGAGGAAGTCCTGCCGACAGTCATTCACAGGGGTGGCGTCGGGGGGAATGATTTCAGTCGCCGAAGGTTTTGCCTTCGGCATAATGTCTCATCGACACATGGGAGGCTCCCTGAAATGGTCTCAACTCGCCAAAAGATTGTCATCTCGGGGAGATGTCTCGGCGACGGAGTGGGAGTCTCACCGAAGAGGATTCAAGCTCGGGAGAAATGGAGGCGGTTGGTGTAAGGTCTCACCGATGATGGAATGTCTCGCCGAAGGGGATTGCCTTCGGCATAATGTCTCACCGAAACATGGGAGTCTCATCGAAAGAAATGATCGGCGTCGGGGAAAGCGAAATGCATTCAGCGTGAGGCCTTGTCGACCTAATAGGGTCTCGCCGAGTGGACATTTGGAGTCAGTAAGACTCTTGGCCATGGAGTTGACTTCGACATGATGTCTCAGCGAAAGCGGCGGTCTCCCCGACAAGAAAGGAAATGGTCTCTCGGCGAAGGATCTGAGTTTGCTGTGAGGTTTCACCGACCAAGTAATGTCTCCCTGAAATGAAGTGATCTTTTGCCAAAACAAAAGGACCCTCGGTGTAATCTCTTGCCGACCAGGAAGCTCTTGCTGATAGTGGTTCACAAGTTTGAGATCGGGGAGACTCCGAGCGGAAGTTTTGTGTTTAGTGGGATGTCCTACCGACGAGCGATAGTCTTGCCGATGGTTTCAAGGATGTCGATATGACTTTTGCAACTCACTATGAGCTCTTGCCGATGGTTGTGAGCTATGCCGATAACTGATGAGGGGGATAATCACATCGGGGAGACACGTCTAGTGTCTCACCGACATGCGATTCTGATGAAGAGTTTTTGACCGCCTGAAGAAGCTTGTGTGGCATTTGTTCGACCAAACAGAGGAAGCTACACGCGAGCCGTGGCAGTTTGATCGGTGAGAGGAGGACCAACAGAATGTAAACTGACATGGATCTGCTCTGAAGTCAAAAGCGATGGAGTAGCTCGGTGAACACTGGTGTGGGGATCTAACGGGAGAATCTGATGCTGCTTCCAAAAGAGGCCACGAGTCACAGGGACAGCTGGGATGTTGGCTGGTAAAGGAGATTCAAGAATGGACAACAAGGATACACATGAACATAGCATTAACTTCATTTGAAAAAATCTAAGGGCAGATTTTTCTGAAGACTGATATTTTTTGTAAGCTGTAGGGGCCGACATATTTTTGTATATATGGCATTTTTTGCCTCTTTGTAAAGGAGTTCTCCTGATGCTTTTCTAAAGTCTGTGACTTTTGTAGTCCTTTCTCAGATTAGCAAACTTCTGTAACTCATTTTGGAGCATGATATATAATGTTTACCTTGGTTACCATTGATGGTTCAATTTACCTTCTGGTTCTTTGCAAAATATTGTGCATTTTCAGGTGATTGATCAAGCTACTTCGTGAAATATTTCTTTTCCTTATAGCTTTTTCTCATGTTAGCATGCCTTTCTTTGCAAAAGTAGTATTATGCAGGTTACAAACCGTGTTTACTTAATTGCACATGAGCTTTTAATTTGTAAAAATATGCTTTTCCTTCTTGAAAGTGTGTGCATGTCAAACTTGTTGTGAAATACTTATGCATAATCTACAAAAACTTGTTGTGCAATCCCATATCCATCATCAGTATTCAAGTGTAACTTGAGTGTCTCATTGTTCTTGTCATTTTGGTGTATCACCATAGGATTTAATTTTCATTTTTTACGCATTCTCCTTCTCCCTTTTCCTTACAGAATCAGTAGTTTAGGTGACACCATAGGAAGCTGGCCTTCTCCGGAGGTTGACCTCTATCTACAAGTGACCCACAACTTTAGAGGTCTTCCCATGTTACATTGAGGTGTTGAGCATCAGGTTCAACAAGGGTGCAATTTCAGGTGATAACAATTATCATCTTAGATTTCCATTCAAAATAATTATATGGAGTTAAAACTGGAACTGTAGATGCATCCATGAGAGCAGAAAAGAAGATCACAAAGAAGAAAGAAAAGTGCAAAGAAGAAGACACATGAGACACCCCCCTTTCCACTAGTCTCAAAAATCACCCCCCAGATATTACAATGTTGACACTTTATGATTAGTGCTTTTACAAGGCTTTTCCAGATTACAAGGCTTTTAAGGCTCTTAATAGCCAAAATTACAATATTTGATACATCTTAATTTTTAAATAAAATCTGGAAAAATAACCTTGCAGCTGTGTTTTAATCTTCAATATCTTTCCAACACTTTTTTGTTTTTTAGAAAATGGATTAATACAAAAGTGAAAGATATGACTTATTGAAGATAAAAAAATGCAACATATTTAACCTGCAATATCTGATTGAAAAAGGAAATTTTTTTTACTCAAACCTTCATGAATGGAAAGTGCTCATTTCTATCTTTTTGACAAGTACTCGTTTGTGAAAATCTGACACTTGAGGCAAAAGTTATGCAATTTTGAAAAAAACTGCAAAATCTGCCTGTGAAAAACAACTCACACCTTTTTCTGATTTGATTTTTGTAAAATTTATCAAATTTTTGCAAAATGTAATGACTATCAAGATGGATTTTCAATGCCGAGAATAAAACCTAGAAATCAATTTTCTTGAAAACAAGTGGAAGCCATATTTTTGAAGCCAAAATGAAAATGGCTCCAATAAAAAATTCAAGTTTTTAACTTTGATTTTTTTTACTGTATCCTCCAATCTCTAATTTTGGTGAAATAAAAGTCAATTTTGACTTTCTCTAACCTTTTGGACTCTCTGGAAATGCTGAAAAATCCTCCAATATTACCAAAAAGTTGTAAATCACCCAGATCTTATAGGAACAAATATATGTAAACTAGATTGAATATATACTTATTTTTCCCTTAAACTGTTCTGATTCTCCAGGTCATACGAGGATGCAGGAGAAGAGCATACTTTGTTTTAAAAGAAAAATATTAGCTTTCTATTAGTCTCAAATCTCTCAAAAAATCATAAAAACAATGAGCTATACTAGACAACATAGCTCTGATACCATGTTAGATTTTGCGAGAAGCGAGAACCAAGCCGAGATCTGATGTTGGTCGTAGATCACATGCAACTTCACTCAACAGATGATTGAAGATCAAAATAGCAGAATGAAGAGAAATATGAAATGAGAGAAAAATAGAGACAAGGCAAGAGAAATTGTAGAATAATCTCAATACTCCCACCGAGCAATCACCGAACTAGCCGAACTAGTGAAGGTGAGAGGAGAGTGCTCAATATATAGAAAAATAAGGGCAAATACATCCAAGAGGTGAATTAACTCCTACTATCCATAAAAGGTGGGAGGTTATCACCTACTTGGCAAATGAAAAAACATGTGGCATAACCTTCTTAGGTGAAGACAAAGGGGAGGTAGCACATAAAGCCAAAAGAGGGTGAGAAACCCAACTACCCCATAACCTACCTAGGTAAAAATGAAATAGTGGTTATGAGAGGTGGCACAACAAGCCAAAAGAGGATGTGTAACTCAACTACCCATGTGTGGGGAGAGAGTGACACATGTAGCCAATGTATTTCGCCATGTGTCCTCATATTAACCACTCCTAATAAACCTAACAAGCTTAAAAAATATGTGTAGGAAGAAATAAATACCCCTAACATAAGGAAAATAAAAACCTTACACTAACAGGGTGTACGAGTCTAGTGATATTATTTCATTTTATTTATGTTTGTGTGTCCTTTGCTCTTCATAGTTGATTAGGATTTTTGTGATTAATGATTTTAATGTCTTAATCTGAAAGTGCAAATGCCTGATCACATTGGGCACTACTAATCTCCCAACTCCCAATCTCCAAATGTTGTAGATGGGCTTGTTGGCCAAGGATTTATTGAAAGCATGTTTGGAAAGAGCATACCCCTGAATTGGAAAGATGGGGTCTCTACAATTCTTGTTCTTATCAAGAATTATGTCTTCCAAAATTCTTGAGCCTTGTGACATTTTCGGCCTCTTGGATGACCGAGGTAATTGAACCATAATATCATCATCTAGCCCTCTCTTCACACCCTTTGATGTTTCGACCATGACTTCTTATTTTATTATGGTTTCAATTTATACAAAGTAGGGCTTAAAATTTTAAACAATTCACCACCCTTCCAAAGCCCTCATTTAATTTCTATTTCTAGAAAACTAGAAAATTTCCCTTTTTACACTAGAATGTAGCGAAGGTGTGAATTAAACTACAACTTTAAGCTTGCTATAAACCCTAGAAATGTCACAGAAAACCCTCGTTCACTTAAAAATCAGCAACAAATTTTCTCTGCAACCTTTGTTTTGTGCTTTGAATGATACAAATGCATGTAATTATGCCAACACAATTGAAAATTTGGTCTAGATACAAACCAAATCCAACATTAATGTCTTCACATGCTTGAGGGCATGACTACTGATAGTCATTCTTCTTTTTTGAATTTGGACTATCAATTTGATGAAGATCAATGATATTCATGAATATTTAAAGTCCTTTCCATGAAGAGAAAATCCTTTCTTTTTAATATTGAAGTGGGACATGTGTCAACATTATGGGGACTCATGGGAACAAAATAGAAACTTTATGAGCTTCCTCAACAAGGCTTTCCTCCACGAAACAATAATAATGAGTAGTAAGAATACACATGGAATAATCTTAAGAGTTCGGGGAAACAAAGACTTGACCTAGTATTACCCCACGAAGATTTGAGCTAGCGTGAAAATAAAGTAATGCTTGCAGCTAACATGATGTCGCGACAACTCAACTTAAGACCACATGAAAGATACTTTTAAGGGACTTGTGGGAAGAAACCGTTGAGATTAAAAGCTTCCTTGAAGGTTAGAGCTAGCTTGATTCAATTAAATGCCGACACTTGGCGCTAATTAGGACTAATGTGGGACCACCCAATAGGCTCATCTTCAAATAACTTAAAAGCCTATTAAAAGCATGTACACAAATGAAAAACTTAAATTACTAGGAAAAGGGGTTGGTAACAGATGGTTTAAAAGACATTGCGGGAGACTTTAACACACCAGGAACCTAAAAAGCATGTCACCAATTGAAAAAGATCGAAGGGAACAAGACATATGACTTGATTGGCAGAAAATTCATACATGTCAACAACGAAGGGGAACTGATGGTCATTTCACAAGTTCGCAGGGAGATAATAATAAAATGAGAAGTACTTGCGAACTAAAGGAAATGTGTGAAATAACGTCATGTGTAAAGTGGGACTCGACAAGGTACAAGGGGTTAAATGGTACATTAAAAGTGCATAAAAGGAACAGGCTTAACTAGTGCTTGGGCGAATGGGGCTGGTTATAAAATGAAGTGGAGGCCTTGGAGGTGTAACTTTAGGGACCAAGTGGCCAAGGCAAATGGTCAACAAAAGAATATAACAAAAGTGCAAGGGCTTGGAAAGGGTTTAGGTTTTTTTCACAACCTTAGAGCAATTTTTAAAGAAACCCTTGCAACTAAAAGGAAACTTAGAAAAATTCAAAGGATTTGGATAATTTAGAGGGCTAAAATTTTGGATAAGTACCACCAAGTTTTTCGATCATACAAGAACCACATCTATGATTTTGTCCTTAGACTAGATAATGGGCATGGTCCTATTCCCAGTTGTTTAAATTTAGGTTCACACTTTTCAAGGTTGATAATTTTGGGATGTAATTGTTACCCATTGGTATGGTGCCAATTTTTTAAAATTGTGTATCTAAGGTTGTGTACTCAAAGACATCATCCTAAGACTCTTTCACATAATTTAAGAAAGATTGAAACATGATTTAGAAATCGCAAGTACCAAATGAACATGAGTGTTTCTCCTCTCATTGGAATTAGACATCAACAACAATAAGATCAATATTCATTGTCAACTTCTCAATTGAAGCTCACCACAAAGACATCTATCAAATACAATCACACATTAACTTGCATCCAACATTGAAAAAATTCAACAATCAACTCATTTGCATCATTTCTACCACTTACATCAACATTCATTTCTATCTCTTATCTCTTTTTATTATTATTAACTCAATTCAGACAACTAACTTAAAAATATAGAAGTTTCATTCTTCAACGCTCATTAAGAAACTTCAAAACTATTTATCACCATAATATTTTCCTTACACAAATATATAAAATGTATAATTTTCTACAAACACCAAAGATCTATTTTTACACTGGACAAAACTACAACCATTGAAAAATAAAGAAAGAGTGATTCCACTCAGTGTTGTCTTTGTCTGCAGGGATGCAAGGAGTAATAATGCATGGCTGATTTACTATCATTAATCTCCTAAAATCCCCACATCTGTTTCACCACGATCTTGAGAACTTATATTGAAGGAAGTGTGGTATGCGTAGGAAGACTTTATTTCCCACCGTATGGTAAAAGTGCTCATTACTACATCCTTGCCTCGTCATTAAGGGAATTCATGAAACTTCCTGGTCCAATGGGTATATCAAGTACATACAGAAATGAAATAATTAAATCAATCAATCTATTCCAGATTCTTGAATTATGTGACATATAACGAGTTTCATTGCAGATTTTGTAGAATTGATGGCATTGGTTGAATAATGGCTTAATATTTTCAATCATGTTAATGGGTCTCAGATGGAACATTTAAAGAAATTGTAGGTAGTGTAGGTAGTGGTTGTTTCACATTTTTATGAGGGATTGTAGAAATTGTAGGCCGTTGAAGTAGATGATGTTTAAGTAAAGTGAGTATTATTAATCTGTCATTCCTTACCTAATAATAATAGAATTTTGTGACCATATCTTAACAAAATCTACACTACAGTTGAAAAATAAGAAACAATGATCATTTCCATCATTATCAAGACCAATAATAGAATATATACTTTCCAAAACTGGAAGACATTGCAAGCTTCTAATAGTTAGATTCAGATAGTAGGATCCTAAAGGATGGGTACAAGCTTTCCTCGAGTCAGCGAGAGGAAAATTCAAATGCGAATATAAGAATGAGGCCAAGGTTGAGAAAGATATGAGTAAGGTGAAGGGACGGTGAAGGGAGTAAAAGTCAAGAATAGAGCCTTGAAAGGGATTGAAGAAATCAGTACCTTGGATAGCATAGACCAGGAAGAGAATACGACAGAGGATTTGATGACTTCAAGAGGAGAAGAAGAGAAGGATCAAATAAAATATGCACTTATACAAAATACAGACAAGTGTCACAACTGCAAATCAATTTAGTTCACTATAAGAATCTAAAGTTAGATAGGAATTACAGCACCACCAACTAGGCCTAGTTTGACATCTTATCCCTCGTTTGACATCTTCCAAGCTACCTTTAGTCCTTTGGTTAAAAGATACTGATAAATCTTTTGCCGAACGAGCTCATGTCTGTCATGGATCATGATGTTGTACTGAAATTAAAGTATGATAAAGATGATGACATGCTTCAGGAGAATCTCATCTAAGCAGGCTAGCAGGGATCTAGAGATGGCAATCTTGCAAAAAGAGTAAGAAGTTGTCAATTTTAGGAAGCAAATCGAAGGCACAAAAGACTTTGAATTCGTACTTAGGATTAAATTTATATAAAATAAAAGTAGAATTATGTAAGGGCTGGGTCAGTAGATCGATGGTAGGTATTGGGTACTTGTCAGTTAGAGGTTGATGGTTTGAATCCCAGTCTTTAGATCTGAATTTTAATTTTATTGAAAAAGACAGATTTATGTTGGTTGCTAATAAAAAATGGAAACCCAATAGATTGTTATGCTATTGGATGGAGCAGTGGAGCAGTGATCGTACTAAGTTCCAGAGTCAAACTCCTTATTTATTTAAGTGAAGATAATGGAAGATTGTAATGAATTTCTTCGTATAACAAAATAATAAAAATCATATATACAAGTGATGTAAATGAATGCATACTTTTTTATATATCGAGATTGATTTTATAATATCAAAAAAGAGAAAATTATTTATTTTCAATCACTTGTGTAATTATCAAATATTCATTAATAACTAAAAAATACAAAAATTACAAACTATTAACCTTTGAATTATTAAACTAACACATGAATACATATAGCTACAAATTAAGTAATATGATGTAATATCTTTAGCATTCCCCTCTTAATTTCATCATATTTCTTATTGAGGTAGGGGTACCAAAAGTTGGTCTGGGACAAACACAATAGTCCAAACAATCCCCTATTGAACTATGACTCTAGATCAACATTTCATTGTCATGACTACCAAAATTTCATCATTTTCATTATCAAAATTGTTCCTCCTTCACCTTCATTATCCAAGCTACCAAAACTTCACTATCCTAGGTACCAAAATTGTTCTTCCTTCATTGTTTTGGCTACTAAAACTTTTCATGTCTCGGTTACTAAAATTGTTTCTCCTTCCTTGACCTAGCTACCGAAAATTTGCATGTCTTGGCTGCAAAAGCAGTCCCTCCTTCATTGCCCTATCCACAAAAGCTTCTCATTGTCTTGGTTACCAAATTTTTAGATCATATTCACTGTCTTGGATACTAAAAAAATTCTTTGTCTTGTTTACCAAAACCTTGTCTGATCACAATTCCCAACATGACATAGTTCCCAACATGACATAAAATTTTAGATTGTAACTGTAAATTACAAAAAACAATTATGAGAAATCAATTAAACATAGACATAAAATTTGGGCTTGAAAGCTCAAAGTCTCTCACTCATACGTTCTTTGCAAAAAAAACCAAAGATTCATTAACCTTTCTTCAATGAAAAGTTTACAATTTATAGTATCCTCTTGCGTAACTTCCCATAACCATGTAAAATATTTTTTAAGCTCTCAAAATATTTCCCCAAGTTATATAATGTGTTATTTTGACATTAATATATCAACCTTTATAAACATAAAGTTTTATGTCAAATTTTTAATCAATACATGATACTTTAAAATTGGCATGTGAATAGCTGAAAGTGTGCTTTTTTGGATTCAAGTGTATGTGATTTGTTTGCATCAACATTATAGATCACTATCCATTATCCATCATCAGAATGAAAAAAGAGTCGTAGGAGAAAAATCCACACTTTCATCAATATGGACTATGGAATCTAATGTAGATTTAATGCGAATAGATGTCATTTATGCTCAAGCATGTTCTTATCTATTATCATTGTCAATTTGGATTCTTTCTTCTTCCATTTCTAGATTATCACCTTGTACATATTCTTTTAAACTAACCAAAAATTCCTTTAACATATTAAAATTTGGTCCATACAAGTATATAAAATGAACACCCTTCAAATGATAGTATTTTAAATCTTTTGGGGATTATATTGTGTTAGAAGCTGCCCTTCAAAAGTATTGAACAAAATGTTTATTTTGAAAAATTCATTTATAGTTTCTTTATTCATGCTTTGCTTGATTGAATCTAGTAATTTTCTTTGTCACAAAGTTGACTAGGTTTACAATTCATTGATCATTGAAGAAGGAACAAGGAATTGTCTTGATAAAAGTTTGAAGGTTTGATAGTGTACCATTATCAAGGTCTCTCACATTTAAAAAAAGAAGCTTTTGTTCTTTCAAAATTTTGATTATCCACTTAATTGATTTAAACAAGAAAGTCTAAGATTATCTTTTTTTGAGTACAACACCTAACATTAAGATGAAAAAATTCATATTTTCCATTTGTTACAACTATGGTAAATTATCCTCTACTAATAATAATTCGTCAAATTTTTCCTCTAATTCATCAAGGAAACTTAGGTTATCATTAATTTCATGATATAACTTAATAGATTCTTTAATAATACTTAAACCTTGTGCCAAGAGAGATTTTTTCCATGCCCTAGTTGCTTAAATGACTCCTCCCATTTCACCTACAACTTATAAGTTTTTGTTCAAGGTAGCAAAAGAGTTGGTGTAAGTGAAGATGAATCATTTGGGCTAACGTGGTATTGAATGTAAGTAGTCAATTGTCCCACTTGAGTTTTCAATTTCTCTTTGGATTATTCATATTTGTTCATCCCACTCAAAATGGCGGCTATAGCTATTTGCATATTTTCCTTTTCCATCCCTCTCATTTTTAATCTAGGATTAACTTTGTAATTTAATAATATATTGTTTACATATCTCTCTCTTCTTTATCATAAATGTGAATGACTATCTCTAATATTCTTGATCCTTTGACATCCATATAAATGAAAGAGAGGAATCTTACTTTTTAGAGTGGGGAGGTACTTTAAATAATGCCACAACAACTAAAAAGTCATTAGAAATAAAAACAACCTCTCTTTTTTCCCTTTTGAAAATGTTATCTAACCATATTGACATCTCCATCTTTGATAGACTTGATTATTAAGATAACTCACTATATTTTGAAGTGGAGGTCATGGAAGAGAAGTATGTTGAAGTGGAGACCTTTAAAATGGTATAGACTCATGAAAAGAAGGGTACAAGCTTTCCTCAAATCAATAGAGGAAAATGCTACTTCTTCATGCTACTTTTTGTCGTTTCTTAATGCTACTTCTTCATCTCAGACAACACCTACTCAAGAAGGACCCTTGACTATGGACCACGTGAGCTCACATTACCAAAGTTATATTTGATATCGTTGTAATAGAGTAACTCCCAGATATGAGCTGCAGGTTGAAGGGAAAGTGAAAGGGAGTAAAGTCAAGAAAAGTGCCTTGAAAGGGATTGAAGAAATCAGTACCTTGGATAGCATAGACCAGGAAGAGAATACGACAAAGGATTTGGTGACTTCAAGAGGAGAATAGAAGGATCAAATAAAATATGCAGGTCTATACAAAATACTTAGATCATGGTGATGGCTGTACCCACAACCCAGAATTCTATTCTATCCACCCCTTCAGTTACAGACAAATGTCACAACCCTGAATCCATTTGGTTCACTATAAGGATCTAAAATTACACCACAGATAGGAATTGCACCACCATCCACTAGCCCTGGTTTGACATTTTACGCCTAGTTTGACATCTTCCAAACTACCTTTAGTCTATGGTTAAAAGATATTCATAAATCTTGTAAGTCATGGATCATGATGTTGTAGTGAAATTAAGATATGATAAGATGATGACATGCTTGATGAGAATCTCATCTAAAAGGGCTCGCTGTTGGAATCACTTGATAGAGAGTGAACCACTTTCTCTTCCCGCACCTACTGGAATCTTATTACAAAGTCTCTGACAAAACATTCAACCTTAAACTATCTTCCCTGAACCTCCACATAGATCCGGTGCCACAAATTGAACATTGATTATAGGAATCTCACACAAAATTTAAATACACAGATTTCCTACCTCTCATGCCTTTATTATGAAATCTAATAGATAGCATTTTTGTTTTGGTTGCATTATTTCATCCACCACTATACAAATATTTTTTTATGGCACCTTCCATGACCTGGAGCTTCTTGGAACTATCAACTTGTTCGATCTGTCTTTTAATTTATTCGATCTTGACATTGAGAGTTTCAAATTTAGAGTGTAAATTATTACAATCCCCATCCTTAGAGCTCTCTTATATTTGAGAGTGCAAAATAGTAGTATCCTAAACTTCCATAGCTATAGGGCTAACATTGTTAGCCTCCACCTTATCATTCTCTTCAAACTCTTTTCCCTCACCATCCTCATTGTCTCCTTCCATCTCATTTTTTTCCACTTCCTATATGCTTGACTCTCCTCATCCTTCTCTTCATAGTCTAAAACATCCCCTTCCTCTGAAATCTTAGTCTCTCCTAGGCTATTAGGAACATACTCCTCTTCAAAAGAGTCTAGACCCTCCCCCTCGGGCCACCTTTTTACCCTCTTTGTCTTCTTCCTTCCCTTTGGAGGCGGCTTTTGCAAGTCTGACCAACATTCTACCTCTGAGAGGGGCCGAACCACTATTAGGACTGGCATCCTTATCATCAGAAATGGTTCTAGGGGAAATGTACCAATTACTAACCATGTTCGAATAGCTGTTTACTCCATGCTTACCTGACCCCCCAATAACCGTTTATATTTTAGCCATAACATTGTTTTAATTATGTCAATAAATATTTACATTTTACACCTATATATGTTCACCACTAAATGTGTAGTTAACCAAAAAAAATAAAAAAATATCTATTGGTACATATATGTTTTCAACACAAGACAAGTTGCACAAAATAAAGTCATTTTTGCATTAATATAAGTATATGTATGTTTACAATTACCACTCTATGCAAGTGGCTCAAAGCTTCAAATACTTTGTATTTACATGTAGATATGAATGGTTAATGGTGCAAAATGTGACATAATATAAAACATTTATCATCCTTATGAGCTATCAATTGCACTTTCACCCACACTTCCTATCACATCTTCATGCATTAACTCCATCTACTTTTGGTACCTGCACACACACTTAATGGTGTAAGGCTCCCCAATAAACCAAATATAACCTATTTTAATTCATATATATGATTGAATTTATGCAAGCCACCTATTTTGTCAATTAAACCAAATATAAAATTGAATTCCTAAAAGCCACGACAGAACTCAGGCATAAATGGCCACTGCAAAATGAAATGATAGATTGTTTCCCACGAAAATTCAAATTTGAAAATCAACCACCACAATTCAATGCATTCAATTTATACATTCAAATGATTTTATAAGAGGGAATTTCCAGGATCATTTTCATTACGAATTCTCCTCTGCTTTCATTGAATATCCTATGCAAAATTCAGAGCTTAGTGAGGAAACCTTTGCACATTCCTCTTAAAAGGGAGCATATTCAGGTTGGTACACCTAGAATAACTAAATTCATGTTTTCATTTATCAATATACTGTTTTATATTTATGTACTTAGTTTCATTTATCAATATACTATTTTATATTTATGTACCCAATGTTTACATTATTTTGAGGCATACAAATTATTTTGTTTTTAGTCAGCTTGTTTTTCTTTCTTTTCAGCTACCTTTTGTAGTCGTTCATCCTTCGCCTACTCTTGTCTAATGACTTTCTCTTGCATTATAATCATCTTCTCCTCATCTTCTATTAGTTTCCTTGCTTTCTTCTCCACCTTCATTACTTCCCTTTCAATTACGGTTGCTTCATATTATGCCTTTCTGTACATCATTTTCTCCTTCTTACGCTGTTACAACTCCTCATTCCTTTTCTTTTGTGCCTCTTATTTATTGTACATTTTGATGAAGGCATTAGATGTTAGTACTTGCAGTCCTGTCTACTAAGGAAAAGCACTCCCGAATGACCTCCCTGTGATGTTCCTTGCACCCTCTACACTGGAAGTCTCAAGAATATGTTGTTTGGTCTTGTCATTTGTTGTCCATCCTGTTGGGTGCATGGCACAAACTCAGTGTCTTCCTCACTGATTGCATTGTCATCTTCACTTTCAGCACCAGTTCGCTCTTCCCAACTCCTTGCAGTAGTGAAGTAATGGATTACTTCAGCTGGACCAATGTGTGGTGGGGATGGTATAGAAAAGCCGACTTCTTCCTTTGTCGAATTTAATTGCACTCCAAGGTTTCTAGATGCTTCATTCAGCCATTTTGGTTAGCTTACTTGAGTTGGAAAACTCAGGCCTGCTAATGTAGTTTCTCTAACATCATTGCATGCTGCAAGAACTGGTTGGGTTTCTGCTTCGTTGCCTTGTGGTGGAAAACTATGATTGTCTATTGCAGTTTCAACACCCTCACTACATTTTGCTACAATATTAGTTGGCACATTCATTTCATTGTATTCTCGCACAAAACCATCTATCTGATCCTCATTGTAACCAAATAGTCTCAAGCAGGCCTCTGCTACAATAAACTGTTGATAATCTTCCATTGTGACTACATCATTTTATGTTCCAACAGTTGCTACATCCTCTTCAACAACATAGCCCTCACTTGCCCCATATCCCTGTCAAGGGCTGACTGATTTAGTGGCCAAATTCCTATTCTACGGAACCCACTAACAATGTTGCTTGGTTTCAATGCTTTTATATATGAGTATCTTTGTACTACATATTGTTTTGGTGGCTCTTAATGTTTTCCAAGGTTAGTATTGTGTAGCAGTTTTCCCTCAGTGATTGTTTTTTGTTATTGCAATTGTCATGCAGATTGCTTCTGATGGTCTGAAGTACCGTGTGTTTGAGATTTCTCTAGCCAATCTTCAAAATGATGAGGATCAGGCTTACAGAAAGATTAAGCTTCATGCAAAAGATGTTCAGGGTAGGAATGTTCTTACAAATTTATGGGTAAGCATTATATGTTCAATCACTCTTAAGGTTTTTGCAATTTTATGCTTTATGCATGCATGTTTGAAGTTTCTATTGTTTGATTGTGCAAGGTATGGATTTCACCACATACAAGCTCAGGTCTTTGGTACGCAAATGACATACATTGATAGAGGCTCATGTTGATGTCAAGACAACTGATAACTACACGCTGGGGTTTTGCATTGCATTTACAAAGAGAAGTCCTAATCAGGTCAAGTGGACATGCTATGCCCAATCAAGTCAAATAATGCAAATAAAAATGGCTTAGCTAGATATTGTTTTTGATTGCTTGGTTACCAAATGCTTGTTTCTAGATTCGTAAAAAGATGACAAAAAATATGGTTTGTGAAGCTTCATGTATTTGTTTGCTTTAATATATATAATATGATAAGAACATATCATTGTGTGTAAATTGTAATTATTGAAAAAGGAAAACCTCTACCCAAATAAGTGAAAGAAAACGGATTAACCCATATCTTGAAACCACTTAATAAATTGGGGCAAAAATTGTATACCCATTAAATTTCATGATTATAATGGAGGGATTCATAAAAAAATTCGACAATGTTCTATTTAATTCACATTCTATGTAATGATTTCATAGTATACCGTAAAAAAAAATCATAGCACTGAAATCCTCAATGCCATACACACAATAATTCCACAATGCAATGAAACTCTTCACGACAATAGACATTTGCTGTAATTATTTCATAGTATAATAAACCCCAACATGACATCCATACAATCATGCGAAGTTGACAAAATATATGGATGAGAATAGATTAAATCAAATCATTGCTTGAAAAATTGTAAACAAAATCCGTGGGTCCACTAAAACATCACGTGGAAAAATGTATCACGTGTATTCCTCAAACCGGTTAAAAATTTGGGACATTATCCTAATACCCATTAAAATTAATGATTTTTCATGAGGGATTCTAAAATAAATCAGATAATGTTCCATTTCATTCACATTCTATGTAATGATTTCATAGTATACCGTAAAGAAAATCATTACAGTCAAACCCTCGATATCATACACATAAATGATTGTAAAACATAGTAAAATGCACAATGACCCTTGATGCCAACTGATACCCATTATTGAACATACAAAATGCCAGGGGAAAGGATGCAAAGAATGTTACCTGGTAGAAGAGGACACCATGCAAAACCTTGAACATTCGTAGGAGGTTAAGAGGATGGCAGGAGAAGGAGATGCAAGGAGAAAATGTGAGAGAAAACCACAGGAGATAATTACTTTAGGGCTAAAAGTTGCTCAACAACTCATGGTGAACTTAACCTATACCTGTGGTTAAGTAGACATATATGTGGCATGTAGTGAACATATTCATGTGGTTGGGTATATAAATTGCGCCCACCTCCTAGCAGACCCATGTTTAAATATGAGCGGGCCCACATACAAACACACGTTGAAATAGATGTTTTTATAATTCAAAATTGAATATTTTTATTTTTTTTGGCTGTATAATAAACGGGTAGTGGCAAAGTGGTAGCGATGTAGCAGACAGAGCTTTAAAAACACCTTTTTGACCACCTCTCACTTTATGGGTTCAAGCAAACGCGTTTTAACTACCCACAAGCTGATTTTTTCTTTTTAAGCTAATAACTCGCTTACGGATAGACCCAAAAAAATTTGAAGAAATTTGATGTATTCTTCACTCTCTATGGATGCACGAAGTTAGCCCTAGAGACTAATGGTACGTTTCCCCTAGTGGGATTTTTTTGTTTTATTTCTTTAGACTCCACCTTCCTACATTTAGACAAACTAGGGGAAAGGGGGGGGTTTCCAATTTTCAGGGGTGATTTTTATGAGATCCTCCAAGGACGGTTCAACAATGGGAGGAGAGGGGTTCTTATTCTTTTTCGTCTTAGACAAATTCTCAA
Source organism: Sequoia sempervirens (assembly GCA_007258455.2). Taxonomy (NCBI): domain Eukaryota; kingdom Viridiplantae; phylum Streptophyta; class Pinopsida; order Cupressales; family Cupressaceae; genus Sequoia; species Sequoia sempervirens. The sequence goes on from VDFB02281492.1 coordinate 545,739,295, forward strand.
GAGAATGGGGCTTATTGTCAATTAAATCTATTCAAACAAATCTCTTAGGTGTGAGGGTATTCTCAAGGAGATTGACAACAAGGTTCCTTTGTGAGGTAGTAGCTAAGGCATATTTGTAAATAGCCCTAATAAGCCCTTGATGTAAGGGGGGATTAGCACCATTTTCCATACTTTGTTGAAGGGAAGAGAAAAGGAAGATGGGGAGTTTAATCTTCTCAAGATGATGAACATGGTTTAAGATAAGAAAATGATATCCATGAATAAACATAAAATGCCCTTCGAGAGTGAAGTATTTCATAATAACCAGAATTACATTGTGATAGGGAGTTAGAAGTTTTGATCTTGATTACCTATTTTGGAATCTTTTGGGTTTCTCCTTGGCCTTGAAGAACTTGTAGTTGAAAGCTTGATAGTTTTTGGAGCTCTTCTTGACAAAATTTTTGCCTTCATATTTCAGACCCGTGGCTTGAGCAATCATATTAGTCACAACAGTAAAGTGTAACCCTCCAATTTGGACTTCACCTTCACTCTAGACATTTGAATACTTATAGCTAAGAGCTTCATTGTATCATTGCATAGACTCAAAAAAGATGTGAATCCTACCCTATCAAACTGACCCCACAATTCTTCATTCTACTTTAGGGTATCGCAGTTCCTTGGTTCAATCCTCTTCCTAGGGCCTCACATAGAATCTTCACCAATCAAACAGTCCCTTCTAAGCAAAAGATAGTCTTCTCCAAAGCCCTTTTCATCAGAAGGGAAATCACTAGCAAGGAAAAATATATAGAATTCAAGCTAAAATTGGCAACTTTCATTTGGGAAGGCTTTTGTTTAGACTCACCAACAATTATGAGAAAAGTGGAGGTTTGGAAGCATCTCGAAGGTAGATGTCTTGTGTGTCACTAATGCTCGTGATAGAAATAATGAAATTCTGGGCATTAAAAGGGATTTTTTTTCAAGTATTCAATCTGCACGAATCCACAAGCTAAAACAACTAAGCGAAAGTCATTTCAAAGGGCCACCAAAAGATTATTCACATGAGACTTAGTAGAGATAATGATATTCTCTATCATCCTAAAATGCCCCCCTTAAAATTTTCCCATGATATCTTATAAATATTGGCTTTCATCATAACATTGATCTCCGTCTCTAAATAATTAGAGATGCTAGTATAATCATTAAGGTACATCCACACCATACTCACAATAAACCCACAAATAATCATGAGCCAATAAGCAACTATCCCTTTATAATTTCCTTGATTATACATCTTGTTAACCGATATCATTATAATAGAATTAACAAAATAATAATCACCTTCCATCCTTTGACAAAGGATTATAAACAAATTCATACTTCTCCTTATTAAAAATATCTTTTATATGACTTAGAAGTAAAGGATGCTCCCAATAGGTCTAATTATTGTGCTTAAGATCTTCATTATCCATAGCATCCGTAACAAAATTTCCTTCTATGTACAAGTGACAAATTTTGTAGTGTTGAAAAGTTTTAAGGATTCTTTTGCAATCATCCATAACATCCCTCAGCTCCCACTAAACTATCGCTTCCTCCTTAAGATTTTCTATTATTAGTTTGGAATCACCTTCAATGATGAACTTAGTGTATCTTTTCTCCTTTAGATGATTTAAACCAGCCCAAACAACCCTTGCCTTAGTGACATTGTTATAAACAATACCTAAACTTTTACCATGGCCTTCTATAAATTTCCCTTAGTGATTTCTTATGACCCCCAACTCCAACTAAGCCCAGGTTACTCTTAGAGAAACCATCAAAGTTACATTTAATCCAACCTATGTCAGGAGGAGACCAAACAATGTTTTTTTTTGGTTAGGTGTTTTATCCAATTGAAGTTTGTAAGGTCCTATTTAGCCCCCAATTTTTCTTTATTCTAATTTATTTATAAGAGGGAATATGCTTGGTAGGAGCATATATCCTAGCATTTATGTTCTCCTGAATCTAGCGTCTTATAGCCATACAAAGATCTTTTATGTTTCTAGTAGATTCCATAAATATTTTATTATTTCACTCCTTCCATAAACCCCATGCTATAAAAGGAGGAGCTTGTCTCTAAAGGTCAACAATTATATTATGGGAGTAATGGTAAACATTCCAGCTATCCAAAAAAAAAATTAATGAGGAAGGAAAAACCCATTTAGTCATAAGGATAGAGATAAAGAATGACCACACCTCTCTTGAGTAGGAGCAATAAAAGAATAGATGCATTATTGACTCCTCACCCTCATTGCAAAGATAGCATTTGTTGACAAATTGGAACCCTCTTTTATTTAAGTTGTCAGTGGTAAGAATCTTACCATAGGCAACTGCCCACCAAAAAAAATCACCTTTAGAATCAATTTTTTTATCCAGACCATGTTCCAATGGAATTCATCCTTAGTGATCAAAGGATTCTCCATAACTTCATAAATTGACTTCATCAAAAGGATTCCCAAAGAGTTTTTAGTCCAAATCCATTCATCTTTTTTGTATTTTGAAAAAAATCAGCCTCACCAACTTTCTAAAGTAAGATGTGCAAAGAAACATCCTAGTTTTACTGTCTCCCTCCCCTAAGATTTGCTCTAGTTAACTGATTCTTGAAATTTTTCCATTGAGGCTTCAATCCATCCTAGTTGATATACCCAACAACTTGTTTACCAAGATTTCTTATAAGCTGTGTTTGATTTGAAGAAAATTATTGTTGGAGGATAAGGAGGTGCCATTAATCCAAACATCATCCCAAAATTTAGTATCTTTACCATTTCTAATTCTCCTTTTAACTCCCATTTTTAGCACTCCTCTTATTTTAAGAAGAATATTCTAGAAATCAGAACCATAAGGAAGCTCCTTTGCACTAAGAAAGCAACCAGTTGTTCCCTATTTCTCAAATAATTTTCTCTTAATATTTTAACCCAATATTTAGCACCTTCAAATAGGTACCAACCCATTTTAGCAATGAGAGCTTTGTTAAAAAGCTTCAACCTTTTGATACCTAGACCACCATCCCTTTTCGAAGTACACACCTTTTCCCAACCCAATAATTCCATCATGTTTTTCTCCTCAGTGCCAGACCATAAGAACCTCCTTTGGATCTATTCAATTTTATCCGCTATCAAAACAGGGATATTAAAGAGGGAAATATAGTATATTGGGATATTTTGTAAAGAAGCTTTAAGCAATTGCAACTTCCCTGCTTGAAGTTTAAGAGTTTTCCTTTCCAAGATATAATTCCAATAATTACTACTCGGTTTCTTAGAGATAAGCGAAAGACCAAGGTAAGAAGCAGTGAGAGTAGCATCCTAGTAGCCAAGAATGCACACCACCCTATCTTTAACAAGAGTCAACATTGAATAAGTATATCTTACTTTTATTGTAATTAATATGCTGACTCAAAACTATAAAATAATAATTGAGGATGGATTTCTAGTGACTAGCTTCAACAATCGATGCTTCACCCAAGAGAATAGTGTCGTCCACAAACTACTAATGAGAAGTCGGAGGAAGAGAGGAAGTGGCCTTGAACCCTTTTAGAAATTTTATATACAAAAGCTTTTATATGTTTCTTTTGAGAACCTTAGCTAGAACTATATAGAGGTAGGGAGAGAGGGGATTCCCTTGTCTTATTCCCCGACCACAAGATAAAAACCCCTTAGGAACCCCATTCACTAGTACATAAAATCTAGGGGTAGTGACACAAGAGGTGATTAATTTGAGAAACCTTTCATTGAATTGAATTTTTTTAAGGACAACTATAAGAAAAGGCCAGGACACCCTATCACAGGATTTTGAAATTTCCAATTTCAATGCCATCCTTGGTTTATTGTTGAGCTCCATAGAGTGGAAAGCATCATGGATATATATTGCTACATCCAGAATATTCCTCCCTTAAACAAAACCTTTCTGGTTTTTATCAATCAACTTGTTTAGAACCACCTTCAATCTATCCATAATAATCTTTGAAAAGATCTTATAAGTGGTATTATAGAGGTTTATAGGTCTGAAATATTGCAAGGATGAAGATTCTTCCTTTTTAGGGATGAGAGAAATTTTGGGAAATGGTCAGTGCTCCCCTCGCAATTCGTGATATGGACTAACCGTCTCCCATGGATATGTTAACTCTGGCAGCTATATCAGGCATTAACAGGTCAACCTTTTCCTGCAACAACAACCATGGGGAAAACAATTGGTATTAGAGCCAAAGGTGTTGGGTTCGAATCCCCTCGGATTGCGCTGAGGGGGAGATTGTTGGAAAATGGTTAGCACTCCCCTCAAGAATCGTGACATGGACTAACTGTCTCCCATGGATCCATTAATTCTGGCAGTTTTATCAGGCATTAACAAGTTAACCTTTTGGTGCAACGACAATTGTGGGGCCAACAAGCAATAAAAGTGGAATTGAGTTGATTTAAAATTCTACTTGATCTAAAGAAATCATGAGCTGAATTTAAGAGATCCTTAGAAGTAATAGACACAAATTCTTGAAAAAAGGTAGGACGAAACCCATCTAGCATCAAGGCTTTGTAAGCTGCAAAAGAGAAGACAACATACTTGACTTCCTGAAGGGAAACAACTTTAGTTAGATCCTTGAGATCTTGCTCAGAGATAACTTGGGGGGATCACCTATAGGAGGTGTTCAAGCTCATCAGGGTTAGTCATAAAATCCTTCTAAAAATTTGAGAAGAAAGAAACAACTTATCTAGAAATTTCCTCTTTCAAGTTAAGGATAGAACCATCATCTTTAATAAGATATCTGATCTTATTTTTGCTTCTATGTTTCATCGTAGATTGGTGAAAAAACTTGGTGCTTCTGTCACCTTTAAAGAGCCATTGGACCCTATATTTATGTTTCCAAAAAATCTCTTCTTTCTTATTGACTTTAAACCATTGAGCCCTTAGATCCCATTCCTTGTCGCAAGTGGCCTCATCAACATCACCTTTCTCCATCAAAATTTTCAGCTCTTTTATGTTGTCTCCAATAGATTTCTTGATGTGAAAGATGTTACCAAAAGAGAAATTATTCCATCCTTTGAATCTTTCCTTGAATTTCATTAGTTTATTAGCTAAGCAGTACATTGGGGTTCCAACACAAGGTTTATTCCACCATCTATCCACAAGAGCTTTAAAGTTTGGTTGGCGAGTCCACAAAATTTCGTATCTAAATGGGAACGGTCCCTTGGCAACTTTATCCTCCCAAAAAAGAAGAGCATTATGGTCTGAGCTAGATCTATGAATAACAAATAAAGTAAGGTTCAAAAGGATGTTCCATTTTGATGAAATAATAAAATAATTAGTTTGAATTGGATAAGGTGGTTTCCCTGATGCCTATTAGACCATGTAAACAAATTGCTAATCAAGGGAACATCAATGAGGCCCATAGAGTTAAGAAACCTTGATAGATCCATCATGCTGTCAAAAAAATCCTCCAGGCCACCTTTTTTTTTGAAGGGAACAATGGGGAGTTAAAGTACCCTCCAAGCATCCAGTAGACCTCTTTGTTTCTTCTAATTTTGTTTTCTAAAAAATCCGAAAGATTCAGTTTGTCAAGATGAGAATTTGGGCCATAAATATTTATCATATTCTATTTCTTTGAGGTTATAAGATCTTCAAAAGAGACCATCAAGCCAATATTACTAGAAAACCCCATAGCGCCCCTTAATCTAAAAGGGTTCCAACAAGTAGCTATACCCCCTGAAGCTCCATCAACATCACTAACAATATAACTGGCACTAGGCAAAAAATGCTTAACAACTTTGTCAAAAGTATCCTTTTCATTTTAGTTTCTTGGATCAATAAGATATTGGGTTTAACATCAACCAAACAAATCTCAACCAAATGTTGTTTATAGGGACTATTTAGGCCCCTAATATTCCAAGAGATCATCTTCATAAGTAAAATAGAAGGAAAAACAACACCACCTTGATGCTGCAAAAAGAGGAAGACCTCTTCCCCTTCTTTTTTGACTTAGTTCCTGAAAGTGATTCCAAAGTCTTTTTCTTGCCTAAGGCTACATCTCTGACAATATATTTATTTCTACATTCCTTTTGAGATGAACTTCCCACTTTGTTCCCTCCCCCCACATCAAGTTTCTTCTTCTTTCTAGATTTGTAATTAATTTGTGTCCAATCTTCATCAGCTGCACCATCAACAAGAGAGGAGGAAAAGCCCAACTAAGCCATAGCATCCCTAATGTTTTTGTTTTGGTTTGAAGGTAGGTGTTGATTTTCATCCTTTAAATGTTTCTCTTGAGGAGAATTTGGAGGAAGAGAAACCATTCCCAGACCTTTTTGAGAATCGATCTCACCCTCCTCAAGAACTTCGTATTTATCTTCAAGGTGATTGATAGTTTTTCTTTTTTTAAATTGACAAAGCTTCCAACTAATTATCCTCCATGAGAATGTAATCTAAACACTTCTCACTCTCTTGCTTTTCCTCTCCCATCTCCTTTTGAAACTACTCTTCAGAACTTTGTTTGAGATCATAGGAGGAGTCAACAATTTCTCCCTTCCCAATATGAGACTTTGATGACACGAATAAATATTCTTTTAGGGGAAAAGTAGATTTGTTCCCAAAGGAAGTAGCTTCGTAGCTTCCTTTCCTTCATTAACTTCCTTATTATTCTTCAGTAAAGAAGTACCTAAAATTAACACATTTTCCTCCACAGGAAGAACCTTGTGAGGGAAAGTATTCAAAAGGTTCTAATGGACATTCCCAATCATAGCCATATCGTTGATTGGAGGAGAGGAGTTAAGCTTCAGATCCATCTGCCCATTATTAGAATCTTGGATCCTCATATTGCAAGTACCTTGGAAATGGTAGGGAGGACAATGTTAGCTACCATATTAACATATATTATAGCAAAAACCAATCTAGTCTTGAGTTGAGTTACCTTGTCTACTACCAATAGGCTACCAAAGGAATCGACAATCCCCTTAGAATACCATTATTCCAGAATTCCAAAGGAAGGACTAGGAGGTGAACCTAGGTGGGGAAAACTATTCCAAGATCAAAAAATGGTTCAAAACTAGGCTTCCATTTATAGAGAGACAGAAAGTTTTTAAAATTGATATCAAAATCCCAAGGCCCACCCGTAAACACCTTAATCAGATAGATTCATACAATACAAACCTAAAGAGGAACAAGCCTTTAGCCATAACACTAATGGCAATGCTACCTTTAAGATTCTAGATTGAGTCAGCCCATTCCCTTGCCTGGTCAATATTCAGATGGTACGCTAAGAACTTTCCCACCAAAGATAGCTTCAGATCCTTGATCGCCTCATTCATTGGCACACCAAGAATTTCCATTTCTAAACCATCAATAGAGTAGGAGGTAAACATCATACTCTGATTTTCCATAGCTAGCAGACTTCTACCAACTAATTTATCCATAAATGAAAGATGATCCAACTAATTTATCCACAAATGAAATAAGATCCTCTTTAGAGAGGAAGGAATCTAGGCTGTAGGAAGGAGACATAAAGGACTTGCCAGGGGTACAAGCTATAACCCCCGCTAATGAAGAGGCAACAAACCCCGATGTTGTACCAACTCGAGGAACAACATTTTTGGATGGGGGAGCCTGCTTGGGTTCCCCACTAGACCGAATCATCTGTCAAACCCTGAGAATCTCTGAGATTTTTTTGAATTGCAGAGCACACACAAAAAATAAATTACTATGTTGCCTCATGATTTTTTGTTGCATATATCTTTTTTAATTAATTTTTGAAGTTAAGAGTAATTATAATTTGGGCTTAGGTGTATGTTGTAACACATAACTTGTTTTGTATGTTTTGAAATGATTTTTTTTTAAACAAGGACATAAATACCTAGTGCACACATTTTTTTTATTCTCTATTTTTCCACGTGTATGAAACAAATACCTTGATGTTTAGTGAAAAACCTACATTCACAAGAAAAAAAAAAAAAAAAATAAATTTAAAAATATTTAAAATTATAATTTTTTGAAATATTATAATAAAGGCTATATACTTACAAATAATAATTTCTAAATGAATTTATTTGATCCCTCAAAAGGTAAAGAGAAAGTATGTTTTTTTCAAAATTTTGAGAGGTGTGAAGGAGACCCCATTGTGGGTATGATTGAAGACTAGAGGGGTTTTATCCAAGGGTTTTGATCTAAGGGGGTCTTATCTAACCCTCTTTAATTAAAACCTTTTACATGGAACCCCTCAAAGCTTAAATGATTAATTTTTTTAAAAAAATATGTGATTTTAGGCAAAAATTAGGATGTCCCAAGTTTGGGACCCATTATTGTGGGATGACCCTTAGACCAATGCTTCATAATTGGCCACATTATTAGTGTAATTGAATTCAATTGATATGATTATTGACAATTCTCTCCTCATGGTAAGACTAAATATATGCTAGCTTCAACTCCAATTCAATAATTTATGCAATCAAAGTATATCTTTCATATTTTAGCATTGTCATTTTCCTTTTATGATTTTTGGGATGATCAAGGCTTCTTCATGAGAAAAATATGTTCCCAAGATAGTTTCTTAAATTATTATATCGATTACACAATATTTATTAACCATCACCCACAATTTGTCAAGTTCTTCATTTGGGAATAGGCTGGTAGTATGAATTTCATCATAGATTTTTAGAGAAGAAAGCTCATACTCTATTACAAATGAATTCCCAAGATCTTTGGGGCTTAAAGGTTTGAGGTCAATATGATTCATATTCAAAGGTTTAGGGGGAATATATATTTTTTCGTATCTAGTTCTCAATAAAATATGGTTGTAATCTAATTATGGATAACCTCTTTTTTTTTGTAGCGAATTCTTTGGACAAGCATAGGCCAAATGTAATGGGAAACTAAATTATGGATGCATCTTGGAGAACCTCAAAATTGTGGAAAATATATAGTGATAAGGGAAGGTTTTTAACAACTTCTACTACATTAACATGAGTAGCATCCAATTAGACCACTCCTTTGGTGGTGGGCGCATAGGTTAGTCCCATTACATTGATAACTTTTCTTGGCATCACAAAAATAATTGAGGTAGAATCCATTGTAAAATTGAGAATAAATTCATCTTTACACAAAAGAGTTAAATAGAATGAGTTCAGTTTATATCTGTTTATGCCAATTTTTATAATCTATAGAATAGTAAATGGGCTATGTGCTACCTATAGTGCATCTATAACTTGATTCTTTTTCTTTCCTAACATATTTTACTTCTTTAGAGAATCCTTAAGAATCTTCATCTACTTAGGGATTAAGAGAACATCCCAAAGTAGTAAACTAATCACAAATTTCTTTAATTTATCAACAATATTGAATGGATTGGCATATTAAACTAGTTGTCCCATGTTGGATGCCCAATGTACTCTTGGCCTCTCGATTGGGGAATATATTGTTTGCTTCTATTTTGGAGGAGCCTTTAGTAGTCTAGTTATTTTGAGATCATTGATCTTAGCACCAATTAAAACTAAGGATTTGGGAGTACAAGTAGTATATACACAAAAAAAGGGGAATTTAATCTCCTTCTCGAGTAGTTGGAGTAGATTTCTTTGCTTAGTCTTGTTCTTTTGGTGCTCTCTTCTTTGCTTTAGTAAGTTATTTTTATTAAATTTGTTGTCTCCCAAAAGTCAAGGTTGTCTCTCAATGCATATGTTTCATAATTCTCATAAGTCACAAAAAAATTCTCCTAGGTATATGATTTTGAGCCTATCAAGGCATAGAATATTTGGGTGTTTTGGTTATTATTATGAGCTCAGAAGGAAGGAGGGCTCACTTATGCTTAATAGTTTTGAGGGCATACAATGGGAGTGTGAGGGATTAAACAAGCATAAAAACACAAGTTAGGCTCCTTAGTGTAATTATTTTACATAACATTCAACTCCCTATTGGGGTTATAAAGAGTTTTTTAAGGGGTATCACTTCCTTGAACTAATGGGTTTTGTAGTTGGCTAAGTGCTTTACTACTTGAAAGATTGGCCTTTATTGATAAATATGACTGCCCTAAAAGGACTTTAATCTTGGCTAGCTCGGTAGTTGTATTGTTGCATTTAAGGATGTTGATTATTAGAGTACATGAAGGCCTTTGCATGTTGGTAAACATATTTTCTTGTTGTGGTCATTCATAAGAATTGGTGTGACTCACCCAATGGGCAGTGACACATGTTATAATAGTTAGATAAATTACTATTGAACAAGCAATTTTTCTTTGTGTTTAAGATGCATAACTCTCTTGTGATATGGAGGTATTTTAGGATTTTATGTACCTTTTATTGAATTGTAAATGGAAAACACACATAGAGAAACCCTAGATGAGAAATGTAAGAAAATCATCTACAAATTCCTCAAGAATAAATGAAGAAAAAAATGGAAAAAAATGGTAGAGTATGTAGAATTAAATAGAAAGAAGAGTTTAATCCTAGACTCCCATCAACAATAGGAAAGATGAAGGCTCAACCATTGAATACTTTTCATGTGAAACACGATATAAAGCATGAAGAAATGTATTTCCATACAAGACTTAAGAATAGTGTAAAAATTATCAAGAATGAGAAAGATAACAATATATGGACCATTCTTCACATTCCTTCACAATTGAAAATAATTTTTCAATATTTGTTGTGCATGTTAAATAAAAAGAATAATAAAGAACACATTTCAAATTAGACATCGAAATGACACTAAAATCCTAGGAAGAATTGGACACAAAGTATTGTAGAAGTCTTCACTTTCTTCTTAACAAGTTCCAAGTCTTGTCAAATTCTCTATACAACCTATTGTGCATTTATAAAAAGTAATTTTTAATCACAAACTCCAATTATCTCCACTTCTTACAATTATATAACTTCACATTTGTATAAGGAAGAGTTGTTCACTTTCTTGTACAACCATTTTATTTTTCCTTTTACACATTATTTAAATCAATCCCAAAGCCCCAAGATGCACATATATTTAATAACTCATTTAAAATAGACACATTAGAAAGATTGATATGACTAACTTTCTAATTAAATATTGTTTAAACTTGATGGATATCAAATTATCACAGCATTATGTCAAATAACTTATGTAGCTATTAGCACTCATTCTTAAACTTTTAATCAATCATTTCACAGGTATGTCTCTATTATCACCACATCAAACTCTATAATGTATTAACAATCAAGATCTAAGCCAAGCTCATTGCTGATTATAATGGAGTGAGTTGCATATGTAACATTTTCCTTACCAATACTTTGAATATCCAACATTAATATTACTATGGTGACAAGGGGTGCGCAACACAATCATCAGTCTTCTCTGAAGCATACCTTCCATTCAATTTGTTTCTGAATGAATAAGTCATCTTGGATTATGGAATACTTTTAGGATGGGGAATGATTTGGATGCTACACTTTATTGGGTGTAATATACTTTTGACATATTTTATGTTAACTAGCTTTGGACTTAGGAAACTATCTCTACTGGGATTAGTTGATTTAAGAATTGTCAATTCGCTAATGGTATGATTCAAGAATATGATCAACTAACCTTGGTTACATCGTGTTCCTCTTCATTGTTTTTTGCTTCTTTTGTAATCATCGTTAAGTCTATCTCATATCTAGTTCTCTCACTTTCCTGTAATATCTATGTCCATACTTTTGGTGACATCTTCTATTTCTTTTGCAGTACCTCCCAGACACACTTATTGGGTTGTCATCTACTTTCTCTTCTTTATGCAAGGAATCTTCATCAATTGTTTGGGCCCCTATTACTTTTTCTATGTTCTTTTCCATTGCAGAGTCCTCTATTTCATTAGCTATAATTGCTATATCATCGTTCTCAGTAACAGAATCATCAAATTCATTTGAAATCTCTATTATATCCATCTTTTCAAAAAATTCAATTTCACCTACATAGTTCATGTCACTTGTATTATTCTCACTTCAGCTAGGACTACAAACTTCATTTTAGTCATGTTGGTCGACTAATAAAATTAATTACACATAGATAAGTATATGTGGTTTCATGAGGAAATCTTGAGATAATTTTTTATAGAGATGCTTTCAAATATCAATTGGAAGAAACAAAATCTAATGCAAATCCTTTCTATTACACCTTCATGGATGCTGAAGTGTGTAGCAAGGAAAATGTGCAGCACCTCCTTCAACTTTCCCTCTCCACACAATACAGTGAGATAGAGATGAGTAATAGACTACAATGGTAATTTATGTTTGTGATTGGGGCATGAATGATGTGCAGTGTTGCTCAGCCCAGGTTGATAAATCCCTTATGTCTAACAGTCCATGTGCCTTGTTTGTACATGTGACTGCAACATCTAAAAATATTCCTGCAATTATGCTTAGATGGTTGTCCATACCTTGTTTCAAAGCTGCTATTTTGCTACAGGAATGCAGGAAGCTCACAGTGGTTATGGAATTCAGTTTTACACCTGCCAATTACATTTGCTTGAAAGTTTTTAAACCCTTATCAACAAATCCATGTTGTACACTTCAAAATGGTGTTTGAAAGTTTCTACCATTTATTGAACAAATCCACCTTGTGTGCAACCTGCCAACAATGGTGTCCATGAGGCTATGGGTAGAGGAGGGTACAGGAAGTTGCAGGAAGTGGAACTTCCCTTGCACTTTGCTACAACTTGTGGTAAATTATCCTCCAATAAAATAATTCATCAAAATTTTCCTCCAAATTATCATTAATCTCATGATATAACTTAATAGATTCCTTAATAATACATAACTTAATAGATTCCTTAATAATACTTGAACTTTGTGTTAGGAGAGATTCTTTTCATGCCCTAGTTGCTTGAATGATTCCTCCCATTTCACCTACAACTTAGCATTTTTTGTCCAAGGTAGCAAAAGAGTTGGTGCAAGTGAAGATGAATCATTTGGGACAAGGAGGTATTGATTGTAAGTAGTCAACTATCCCACTCAAGTTTTCAATTGCTCTTTGGTTTATTCATCTTTGCTCATCCTACTCAAAATGGTGGTTATAACTATTTGCATATTTTCTTAAATTCCATTCCTCTCATTTTCCACCTAAGATTAACTTTTGTAATTTAATAATATATTGCTTACATAACTCTCTATTATTTATCTGATATTCTTGATCCTTGGACATCCATAAAAATGGAAGAGAGGAATCTTACCTTTTTAGAGTGGGGAGGTGCTTTAAATAATGCCACAACAACTAAAAATCCATTAGAAATAGGAACCTTCTCTCTCTTTTTCCTTTTCAAAATGTTATCTAATAATATTCACATCTCCATCTCTGATGGACTGAGATATCAAGATAATTCTCACTATATTTTGAAGTGGAGGTTGTGGAAGAGAAGTATGTTGAAGTGGAGACCTATAAAATGGTATAGACTCATGAAAAGAAGGGTACAAGCTTTCCTCGAATCAGTAGAGGAAAATTCAAATGGGAATATTAGAATGAGGCCAAGGTTGAGGAACATGAAGATTTAAATCTCTACATCAATTCTACACCACCTAATCCTTTGTCAGTGGCCGAATCAACTGCTACCACATTGTCGTTTCTTAATGCTACTTCTTCATCTCAGACAACACCTACTCAAGGAGGACCCTTGACTATGGACCATGTGAGCTCACATTACCAAAGTTATATTTGATATCGTTGCATAGAGTAACTGAAGGGAGTAAAAGTCAAGAAAAGTGCCTTGAAAGGGATTGAAGAAATCAGTACCTTGGATAGCATAGACCAGGGAAAAAATACGATAGAGGATTTGGTGACTTCAAGAGGAGAATAGAAGGATCAAATAAAATATGCACCTAACAAAATACTTAGATCATGGTGATGGTTGTATCCACAATCCACAATCCAAAATTCTGTTCTATCCACCCCTTCAGTTATAGACAAGTGTCACAATCCCGAATCCATTTGGTTCACTATAAGGATCTAAAATTACACCACAGATAGGAATTGCACTACCATCCACTAGCCCTAGTTTGACATTTTAGGCCTAGTTTGACATCTTCCAAACTACCTTTAGTCTATGGTTAAAAGATATTGATAAATCTTTTGTCAGTCATGGATCATGATGTTGTAGTGAAATTAAGGTATGATAAGATGATGACATGCTTGAGGAGAATCTCATCTAAAAGGGCTCGCTGTTGGAATCACTTGATAGAGAGTGAACCACTTTTTTTCCTGCACCTACTGGAATCTTATTCCAAAGTCTTTGACAAAACATTCAACCTTAAACTATCTTCCCTGAACTGCCAAATAGATCCCATGCCACAAATTGAACATTGATTATAGGAATCTCACACAAAATTTAAATACACAAATTTCCTACTTCTCATGCCTTTATTATGAAATCTAATCTAGCATTTTTGTTTTGCTTGCATTATTTTTTAAGGGGAAAGAGGGAAATTTGTTTGTATTTGGCAAGCATATATGGATACCAAGAAATAAGGAAAAGTATTGCACTAATTCTTAAATCAAAAGCATAGGGAAAACATACAAAAATAAATCACAGGTCATATAAGAAATTTTAATTTTTTTTATTCTTGGATTTTAAAGTGAAAAAAAAATAGTTGTATTTCTTGCTATTTGTATTCTATTAAAAAATAATACAAAGAATAAAAACATAATTTCATTTGTATTTGCAAATAGATTGAATTTTATTTCCCATTTTGTTACATTAATGTAGTAGTCAATACTTTCTTTAGATCAATGGTTTAATTTTAAAAGCATTCTACATAGCAAACATACTTCCACATACACACACTTATGCAAAGCTGGACATGTTCCTTGGTTTGGTATAACCTAGTGTACCACAAGCCCAAATAGACATAAACACAAGACGAAGGGGCTAGTATTGCTTCTACCCTCATTCCATTACTTATAATCAACCAACTCAACATTGTCGATGATTGACTTGAGAGCAAAGATTCAATAGACCCCTAAAAATTTCATTGAGTGAAGACATAATTGACAACCACTCTAACTTCCTCTTGACCCACAACAAAAACCTTAGACATAGATTCCTAGTTTGATCTAGGAAGACCTAAAAAATTCTTATGTGCTAGTTTTTTTATCCTACAAGAACCAATCTATGATTTTGTCCTTAAACTAGATAATGGGCATGACCCTATCCGTAGTTGTTTAAATTTTGATTCATGCTTTTCAAGGATGATGATTTTTTGGATTTAATTGTTATCCATTGACCTATGATATCAAAATTTTTAAATTGCCTATTTAAGGTTGTGTACCTAAGACAACATTCTAAGACTCTTTCACATAAGATAAGAAAGATTCAAACATGATTTAGAAATTACAAAGTACAAAAAGAACATGAATGTTTCTCCTCACATTGCAATTAGACATTGACAATAATTAGATCGATTTTCATTGTCAACTTTACAATTGAAGTTCACCACAAAGACATCTATTATATACTATCATACATTTGCTTGCATCCAACATTAACAAAATTTAGGATTGATCAATTTCTAAAGCTTAAAAAATTCTTATGTTCTTATTAGTTAACTCAATTGAAACAACTTTTTATTATAGAAGTTTCAGTCTTCCAACACTCATAGAAAAATTCAAAAAATACTATTTAACACCATATTATTTTCCTTAAACAAATATATACAATGTAAACATTTTCTACAAACACTAAAGATCCATTTTTGCACTGGACAAAACTACAGCTTAAACAAATATATACAATGTAAACATTTTCTACAAACACCAAAGATCCATTTTTGCACTGGACAAAACTACAGCCTTTCAAAACTAAAGAAAAAGTAGTAGTTTTCTCACGTCCATTCACCAGAGCATAAAGATTCCACTCGAAGTTGTCTTTTCCTGCAAGGAGTAATCATGCATGGCGGATTTACTGTCATTAGTAGAATTTCATAAAATCCCCACATCTCTTTCACCACGATCTTGAGAACTTATATTGGACGAAGTGCGGTATGCATGGGAAGACTTTATTTCCCAGCGATTGGTAAAAGTGGTCTATCTGTAGGATTGATGCCTCGATTGCTGAGAACAAAAAGCTAAGCACTAGGGACATGGCTTTTTGTTGGATGTTCATTTGGCATTGGTTGAAAAATTGTTTATCATTTTCAGTCATATTTATGGGGTCAGATGGATCATTTTTCTATAGTATTGGAAATGAAGATTGAAGAAATCGTAGGGAAGTGGTTGTTTCTATATTGTACAATTATAAAAGTTGAAAGGATATTAGGTGATGTTTAAATAGAGTGAATATTGTTAGTTTGATATTATTTTTTATGTATGTCATTCCTTACCTAAAAATTATGTGACATATAATGAGTTTCATTGCTACTTTTGTAGGGTTAATGTTTTGATTGCTGAGAACAAAAAGCTCAGTACTAGGTACATGGCTTCTCGTTTGTTGGATGCCCATTTGACATTTGATGTTCCTAGTGTTCTTCATAGTAAAATTTCCAATGTTTTCACCTCAAATGAAAAACCATGATGCCAAAACATAGCAATAAATTTTTTTCTTCCCATAATGTAAGTTACATGCATAATTGAAATAACATTAATTTCAAATTGTCATTGCATTCCAATATAATTTTAAAAATCTTCTCAAAACATAGATATCATATTGAATGAACTCAAGTATATCATTCATGATTACATCATCCCATAAAAATGGTTACAAGATACATACATAGCTCCTCTGAGCTTCAGAGCACAAGATATAGATGGTCCAAGATCCGCCTTTCAAAACCTTAGTTTTTTCGCCTACTGAGGAGAAGAAGCATCACTCAAGCACTTTTTTGCCAACCACAAACTCATATGCGGTCCCCCACACATCTATCATAGATAGATGGCCCTACCCTTCGACGAAGAGATTGGTTGAGTAACGCTATATGACAAACCACACTGAGCTTAGTGTTGTGCCCTACATGACTAGAACTTGTATTCCCTACAATTTGCAACTAGCATGCACTACATGGACACATTGAACTGATAGTGGAGCCAAAGGCAATCACACTACTTTGGCCAAAGTGTTCTCACTCAGTACTTCGAGTGAAGGTCATTTTTCACTTACACCTCTTAAGCTCGTTTTGACTTAAGACCACTATATTCTATGCATAGGTAACCCCTCCCATGGATAATCTCTTACCCTAGGATTAACCTACTCCCTTTTTCTCAATTCACTATGGTATCTCTACTAATAAGCCTAAGTACAAGTTACCCCTTCCTTGGATATTCCTATCCCCAGGTTTAACCTCCAAGCTTATCTTTGCATAAACAGGTTATCTACTTCAAAATACAAACTAGTCCCAAGTGTAACTTTATATCCTAGAGTATAGCTACATAAGCCTCATCTAATCATAGTCATAAATAACTAACTCCATTCAATAACACATCACACTAATAAGTGATTCTCAGTTACATCAATGAATGACCTCAATCGAAGAATAACCATATCAACAGATGATTCCATTCGAGAGTACAATCCCTACGAGTCTACTCTTGTCAATATGATAACTTTGTATTTAAGAGTGCAATGCCACTAATGAGTAGCAATTCTAACTCATTTCAATATACCTCACAACCCAAGAGCAACCCACTAGCTATCTATTATAATCAAATAAGCTACGAGAGCTTAAGCTACCCATGTTTAATCATATCTAGTATGTTAATACTTATGAAAAACATAATCCTCCTATCATGGAGTACATATAAGCATTGCACAAACAGTATACCGACTTTTAATTCCTTCTCAAAGCAATACTATGTTCCCCCTAATTGCAAACATTCACAATGGACTAATTAAAGCATTCATGAAACAATCTTTCAAAATCTAAGACAAATAAAGGAGAATTATCCTCATGCCTATTTTCACTTATCTCGATTGACTGCAAAGCTTTAACCAATCTAACGATGCCTCAATAAACATCTATCTCTCAAGTTGATAATATACTTCACTCAATATGTTGTATTCTCACAAATACTCAAACTTTCTCTCTCTCAGAATATAACAAAATAATGCAGATAAGAAATGTAGAGAAAAAGTGTATAAAATGTTGAGCACCATGCGTCCCAAATGAGAGTTCAACTCCACTATTTATACAACAGAAAAGAGACTTCTCATCCTACAGAAAAGGCATGAGTATTGATAGCAAACTCCATGCATAACAACTCACTCAACTTAGCTAAAATGTGGCACACAAATAAGAACATACTCAGCTAAACAAAGCTACAGGTCGACCTCACTAGTTGACAACATCATGAGACCATTTCAAATCAGCATATGATGAAAAAGGTGTAATTCGAATGGCCTTCACAATGAAAATCTACAACAAATAGGATTCATAAGGTGGGGCCAAAGCAATCATAAACCTCCTACAGAGTTGGCACGGTTTTACACTTGTTGAATGAGTCAATATCAAATGTGCAACACTTAGCTCATGTCGACTTAGTCTAGCATGAGTTGATACATCCCATTAATCAGTTTGACCAATTCATCAACCTACTATTCATAACCTTGCATGCTTTTATTCGCTATTGATATTTACCTAATGATAAGGCATTTAATAGTTAACTAAGTCAAGGATATTTCCACACAAGGCATCGACCAAGTCTCATTCCTTGTATCGACTTAATGGAATTGCACTATAACTAGCATATAGTCCATAGTTTCCTCATTGCTAATATACATGGCTTTCATTACCCACACATTCTCCTTTGCATTGGCTTGTATTTTATTGTGTGTTGGCCAAAGGTTGCACCTTGCATTTCACACGTCATACCTTCAAACTCTATCCTTTGTTCTTACCTTTACTCATGCACCTATGTTAATGTAAAGGTCTTTCAGAATATTTTACATATCTCATATATGTATTGATCCATGAACAAAGATATAAGTTGGCTTATATTCATATACAAATCAGCCTCAAAGTATATAAAATAATCAATCTTCAAGCATCATAAGCATATATTTATAAATGTACATATACATATATACATGTATCACATATATGTATATTTATACTAATATATATATATATACACACACCATGTCCATCAAGTAAGAATACATTTGATAATTAAATGAACAAGATGTCATTCACACAATAATACATACATACATACATACATACATACATCTTATGTGTGTATATATACATATATACATATATACATACATACATATATATATATACATATTGTTCATGATTACGTCTAAGTGATATATATATATATATATATCATTACTTCATATATACACAAGATAATAATATTGTACATAATAACGACTATATATATATACATATTCTTCTATGCTTATGTATTCATAAGTAAACATGTATTTATGTATATATCTTATATATATGTACATTCAATTGTACAATTAAGCACATACATATTTACTATCTTATCGACAGGAGATATATGTGTGATGAATATATACAATACATCCATTCCACGTGTGGCTCACCTTATTGATATAAGCATAGCAATATAAGGAAGACCTCACAAGCTCAAACAGATAAATACCACCCAAGCATGCATTCAATAGTAATCAAGACCCTTACTAATGCAGACACATCAAACTAAGGACGACTTACCTATTCCCAACATATTAACTTGACTCAATCATTCTACCGTGAGTGTGTGTAAGCTTAAATAGGTTATGTTACTGGTTACCCGACCAAGATCTTCTCCTGAGTGATACTTCCCCTCCACCTGGAGGATTGAACATATACTTGCATCCACTAACATATGCCCAAGGTAGTTAGTTATTCAACAAAATATGCATTACACATAATACATATCATAGTTAGAATATTAATTCAATAACCATCCATTTCATATAGATGCATTTCTTCACATATCATTTAAATGAGATAACATTTATTCATAATTCTTTTGATAACAAATTGCAAGCACAATTTATTCATCTTCAGAATTTACATTACATTCACATTTTACCCTACATAGTAATAGTAAATAGTAATTACACACTTGGGGTGTAACATTGAATAATGGTTGATCATTTTTATTCATATTTATGGGCTCACATGGATGAAGCTCGATGGAAATCTTACAAAAAGAGAAATAAATTGTCAATTTTAGGAAGGAAGTCAAAGACACAGACTTTAGAGTTGTTTGTTTTAAGGTATGACATTGCTAAAGATTGGATTCAAGTATTAACAAAGGAAAATAAAGATATTAGAATCAATGTCCTAGTAATTAGACTTAGATTTATATAAAATAAAATAAAAAATCATGTAAGGGTTTGGCTTGTAGATTGATGATAGGTATTGGGTATATGTTAGTTAGAGGTTAATGGTTTGAATCTTATGGTCTTGAGATCTCTAAAATTATGCAAGGGCTTGGTCTGTAGATTGATGGTAGGAATTGGGTACTTTTCAGTTAGAGGTTGATGGTTTGAATCTCATGGTCTCAAGATCTCCCTTATTCTAATTGGATTTTATGTTGGTTGCTAACCAAAATTGGAAATCTAGTAGGTTGTTAAGCTATTCGATGGGGAAATGATGGTACAAGTCCTAGAGCTGAACTTCCAACTTAAGTGGATATAATGAAGGATTATAATCCATTTCTTTGTGTAACAAAAAAATAAAAAATTATATATATGCAAGTGATGCAATTGAATACATAAAAAAAATATTATATCTTGATTGATTTTATTATACCAAAAAAAGTTATAAAATTATTTATTTTCAATCACTTTTGTAATTATCAAATACTCATTAATACTTTAAAACTACTAAAACTACAAACTATTAACCACAAACTATTAAACTAACAAAATATTAATGCATAGCAGCCTGTCATGGCCTTTTACTTGCTAAAGTAGTTGGGGTGACTGGGCTTTGGTTAGAAAAGGACTCCCTCAATATCATAAATTGTCTCCTTAAGCTAAGTTCATCATCTTGGTCCATTTCTCATTTAATTGATGATGCCCTTTCCATTATTGATTCTTTTATCGAGGTTAAAATTACTCATGTTTTTTCGGGAGGCTAACTCTCTTGCTGATTTGTTTGCCAATTTGGGAGTAATGGCTCATAATTATTAGTACTCTTATGAGGCCATTCCATTTAATCTTTAGAGTATTTCTAATAATGACCAAATGTCATGTCATGGTTGCGGATACATGGGGAGATAAGTTATTTTATTTTCAATTCCTTTGGTTTTTGAACTTTGAGTTCAAAGCTTGCTCGTTTAATTATTGCATATCTTCTGATTACAAGATCATGGGTTGGGATGTAATGGCTGGTTGTACTTGGTGTGTCAGGCTTACACAAATTGTGGGTGTTATTTGGTTTTTCTTTTGGATTGTTCGCTTAAACCCTTATGTGCAGAGGAACAAGATGAAGGCTGTGAGTAGGTTGTTTCAGGTTGCTATGGGAGGGGATTGCTACAGAGTTGAGCTACCTTTGTGTGGAGAATTCAGTGGGAATGAGATCATTTGGGAATATCTAGAGAAGGGTGGTGTTTTCACCTATATGCTCAATCTTCATGGTTTTGATTCAGAGGTGATGAAGGCCTTTGTGAATGGTTGGAATAATAGATTTTTGTGCTACCAAGGTGTGGAGGTTAATATCACCCAGGAATTTATTGCTAAGATTACTATTTTATATACTAAGGGAAATTTTTTTATAGGGATTGGGTTGCATCTAAGACTTCCATAGCTATTTTTTTCAAAGGAAAGGAGCAACAAAGGCTTAGGTGCATTGATACTAGAGGGTATGATCGGAAATCAATCAAACTGCTATGGAGAGATGTGGCCCTTGAGATTATGAAATTATTCACGTTGGAGGGAAGGTACTCTATGATGGAAATCATTTTATGTTGCTTAATCATTTCCATCACAACAATCTAGTTTCATTTCCCTATTGCTTGCTCGTTTCTATGGAAACTAGTATTGATGCTCATAGAAAAAACCCCAGTAAGGCAATTCTTCATGAAGGCCTTATGAATCTTATAATTGAACACATTAAACTAAAATTGTTACCTAAGATTCCTAAGCTCTCTTCTACTGGTAAAAAGAAGGGCATAAAGTATAGTTATAATACTGGTGGGTCAACAGAGGAGTGGGATGGTGACTATGAGGAGGAAGATTCTGAAGATGAGGAATCATTGGAGGCTGAGGGGAATTCAGAGGAAGATTTGGAGGCCTCTATGTCCTGGTCAAAGGGCTATGAGATAAATATTGAAATGAAGGAGGTTGTTGCTTCTAGTAAAAGGAATGTGAAGGGGAAGAAAAGGGGTCGTACGAAGGAGAAGTGTGCTCTTAATTCGAGGGAAGCTGGGATGAAAGGAATGGAGGAGACTCCTCTTCCTTGTGTCAAGGGGTTTTAGGGGAATGTGCAGGAGGGAAATGAGCAGGCTATGGGATTTTGTTTAGGAGGGAAATGAGTAGACTATGGTAGAAATTGTTCAAGAGGGAAACAAGCAGGCTTTCACGAATAATGTTTTGGATGGTGAGGGCTTTGTGAGTTATAGGATGGCTCTTCCTAGCCATGGTGGTTTGGAGACCCCTGCTTGCAAAAGTGATGAGCAAGTTAAGCAGATGGAAAACAAGGATGGGCGACTTGAGTTGTTTGCAAAGTTAGTTGAGTTCTCTAAGAAAAATAGGGTAAAAGTTGAGGTTATTGATGTTGATGACTCTCCTATGGAGGAGGATGTGGAGGCTAAGGGTGTGGATCAGAAGGACCTCCATGAGAATGTTGAAGTTCCTATTGCTGAATAGATCAATTGGGAGGAGACCAATATGGAACTTTTTTGCAGAATGGTGGAAGATGAGACCAAAAACTTTCTCTCTTTGTGAAATGGCTCTTTTCAGAGGTTAAGGACCTTAATACCAAGCTTAAATATTGGCAGGATGTATGTGTTGCTTTGGTGAACTATAATCATAGGGAATGGTCGATGAGAGATAAGGTCAAAACTATGAATATGATCCTCGATAAGTTAGCTATGGATGATGAAAGACTTGGAAAAAACCATGAGGAGAGGCTGACTTCTTTGGAAAAGGTTTTTCATAGGGTGAATGAGGAGCAAGTTGTGGCTATGGAGGACAAAATGAACAAGATTAGCAATGACTTGCAAGTTGTGGTTAGAATAAGAAATCAGTCCCTAAAGTATAGTGCACAAGGCTTTCCTTTATTAAATGAGAAAGTCATCAATTGGACTAGTAAGAGCTTGGACCTGGGTGAACATGAGGAGGCTATAGCTAAGATTAACCGTATGAACATGGTTGAGAAGGATGTAGATGTTGGCCCATGCATGGAGAAGAATGTGAATGCTAGCCCTTGCCTACGTACGAGGAGCAAGACTAAGAAAAGGGAAGCCATTTTTCTCCAAGATCTCTAGGAAGTGGTAGAGATGCATGATAGGGTCATCTTTAGTAATGTGGACTTGACAAAGGTTCTTGATAAGTTGGTGTAGTTGTTGGTAGCTCAACCTTCTGCGCTAATGTTTTGCTGACGGTTCATCTAGTGTTTTCTTTTGTCAGCATTTTTGACTTTTTTGGGCTGCTAGTGCTTATGTGTCTTTTTCTTTAGCAACTTCCTTTCGTTGTACAGGGTTTCCGGGCCCCTTCAAAACCTTATTTTCCTTATAAAAAAAATAAAATTAATGCATAACTACAAATCAACTAATATGATGTAATATTTTTATAACTCCCCTCTTAATCTCATCATATTTCTTGTTGAGGTAAGGATACTAAAAATTGGATTGACGTGAACTCAATAGTCCAAATAACTTCCTATTGAACTGTGATGCTATCAATAGTTCATTTTCATGACTATAAATTTTTTTTTGTCTTGGTTATAAAAATTGTTCCTCCTTCACCTTCATTATCTAAGCTACCAAAACTTCACTATCTTGGTTACAAAAATTGTTCCTCTTTCATTGCTTTGACTACTAAAAATTTTAATGTCTTGGTTACTAAAATTGTTTCTCCTTCCCTATTCTAGCTACCAAAACTTCACATTTCTTGGTTACCAAAACCATTCCTCCTTCATTTTCCTATCCACCAAAACTTCTCATTGTCTTGGTTACCAAACCTTTTGATCATATTCACAGTGGGCTACAAAAAAAGTAATGATTGTCTTGGTTACCTAAACCTTGGATCACAATTCCTAACCTAACCCCTTGATCCAAATGGAAAATAATTTGAATATATGGATCTTCTCAAATAGTATAACATCTTTGAAACTTGAGACAAAAAAATATATTTGAACCAGGGTGACCCCACAATAGTGGTTTACAATTTTTGGCCAAACTGGACACTGAAATTATTATTTTTAACTAAATCTTCACATTCGGGCATCTATAGTGGCTAAACCATGAGGAATTTGAAGATGATGCAAACTAGAGTCTCATCACATTTTGTCTATAAATTCTAAAAATATTTTTTTCAAAATTTTTGGAATCAAATTGCACTTCTTTTTCCATCTCCCACGAAAACTACTTTTTTTTTTCTTAAAACAACATTTTTAAAAAGTGATGCACACCATATAATGCATAAATTTTTTTCCATGAAGGATAAAATTCTAATTCTTTTGAATTTAGATTCATAACTCCAATATCTAGTGCCTCCACTTGGTTAGATAGTTTTTTATTGAATATTTTTTCTTTAATCAAGTTTGAAGTCAAACCAATTACAATTTAGACATAGCGTGACCGTATATACGCGTAACTTTTTTTGTATATATCAAAATTCATTTTTTTTTTGTTGGATCAAGGACTTCAATATCTGGTGCACTCATATTTTTCAATTTTTTTTTTTGATAATTTTCTATTTTTCCACATGTGCAGAAGAGAGGCCTTCATTTTTGATGAAAAACCTATGTTTAATAAAACTAAAAAAACAAATACATAATAAAACCAAAACATATTAAAATTATATTTGTTGGATAGCTCATTCTAAGGACTACTCGATTCTAGTTGGGTTTGTGAGGATTCCTCCATTTTCATGCTCAACTCGAGCTCTGAAGTGCCAAAATTTAGGTTTTTTTGGTGTCTCAGGGGGGGATGAGGCATAAGGGGGATTCGTACGAACCCCAAGGGGTTCAACCAAACCCATTCAAAGGGGTTCGCTCGAACCCCTTCACTATGCATTTTTTTTTTTTGGCGGGCAAAGTTCAAAGGGGTTCGGTCAAACCCTGGTTCGAGCGAACCCCTTATGGGTCGGTCGAACCAAAAGGTTCGCACGAACTCCCAAAAACACTTTTTTTGCCTTGGGGTCATTTTTTGTGAGTTTTCCTTCCTCACTTGAATTGTAAACCACTATTGTGGCTTCACCCACCACTCATACCTCCAACTTCATTTATGACCTATTTTACTTTTTATTTATAAAATACAACATTAATAATATCAGAAATCAAATTTGAATGTTTAATAATATGATTATTATAATACAAACAAAAAATTAATTGTCTAAGAACAAATATTCTTGTTCACCTATAAGATTTTTAAAATAAATATCAAATTCAGCCAATAAATCACTCAAACGAAACACTTACCTTTATATCTTCTAATAAAAAAATATTTTTAAAAAGACTTCTTTTTTCAAAAATCTTTATTAAATTGATAATATTATATCCTCGAAATAGAAAAAACTTCCATTTATTCTTTAAAATTACGTTTAAAAAAATAATTTATTAAAAATATCGAAATACAATTTCCTCTTCTTTATCCCTAGGCCCCTCAAATATCCCAATATTATCCAAAGCTCTTTACAAGCATCTCTTTGCAATAAATTTGATTCCACATGCTAGATGCACATTAGATAATTGGGATTCCTTAAAAGATTTTTCTTATGTTTGACTCCAAAGACCAAAATGTGGTGTACTATTTCAATCAGTGGGAATGTTCAAGATATTGGGTGAAAATAACATGCAAAATCAATAAAAATGGAACTATAAAATTATTCTATTGTAATTTTAATTTTATAAATATATATATATATATATATAAGATGGTGAGGTTGTTTTATTGAAATTCAAAATTGGAAAAAATCTTTTTTTTTTTTGCATTAAAGATAAAGAGTAAAACATTTACATTAATGCCTCAACAAATTGTCATGTTGTGAGCACTGCTAGCCAATTCAATTTTCATATACAATTTTTCCAATTCATAAACAACTCAACAAATACAGTTTCAAAATATCCTAATCCTCCTGGTATACATTATAGCATAATAGAATTTTTTCCTTTCAACTCTATTCACAAAATATGCTTCCCATAGGATACTTCATTGGCTGGTCTTCATTGGGATGTAAACCTTCATTCACTCGGTTTCTGTTCATATGTTTCTCTTTCTTAGCTTATCTTTCTTTTCTTTGTTGTAATCCTTAAGAAGCTTATCCATTCCTTTTATAATTGGTGTGCTTGCCTCTTTAACAAATTCCCAACTGCAACCCCTTGTGCTCTCTTGCATGTTCACCCTGTCTGTGTCTTCCTCCAACAACTTTAATAACTTGTGCTTTGAGAGCTCCATTGTTGTTGAAATCTGCAAGGAGACATTGTGAAAAATGAGTTTCTTATAGAACTCAGTAAGTGTTCTTTTAACACCTTGAATTTTTTCCTCATGCCTCTTGAGCCAGATTTTCCATAAAACCTCATTAGTAAGTAATAACCAAATCTGATTGCATTCCTTGTTCATTCTATCAACTTTTCCTAATAAGATTTCAGACCATTTGATGTTATCTTTCCAACCTTGGAGATCAAAACAAAACAAATTCCAAACTTCTTTTGCATATAAGCATTCAAAGAATATATGCTTTATTGTTTTTGGTTTCCTACAAGAGCTGCATAAATCAATATAGTGTGATTAATCTTATAAGGGAGCTTTTGAAACACAAATAACCATTTGAAGCAAGCTTTCTTTGGTTCAATAAAATTAGACCAATTATTATTAAAGACTTTTTGCAAAGAATTGTTAGAAAGGGAGAGATTCCAGCCATGGTTAAGGGAATCAAAGATGGCAATGTTATTAGTTAGGGCCTTATAGATTATTTTTTAGTTAATTTTTTGAATAGGAGTTCCATCACTCCATTTAATACTCTTACAATTGTCTTTATCATTGTTACAACCTTTTGGCAGAAGAAGAGACCCACATGCACTTCTTATCATGGAGTAAGTTCTCCAATTAGAGTGGGGAAGATCAAATTCCATTCTTAGGTCTTCCCAAGTAATAATCTTCCCATTCAAGAGAATGTGATTAAAGCATCTTATTGTTGGAAGACTGAAATCACTGAGAGGGGGGGGGTGAATTAGTGATTTATGAAAGTCACAAATTTTTCAAAATAAAGATTGTAAGTTTTCTTTTGAACAAAGAGGACAAATGACAGTATGTGAAGCAAACTTGAATTTTAAATCAAAACACCAAATGACAGTTCAAAGAAAAAAACTGACTTGTGCATGAACAATATTGTATTTGCATGAACCATGAATTAAACATGAAACATTAATAGAGGTGAAACTTAACACTTTCACATGTATCAGAGCTCACTTTAAATCAAAACCTTTTATGCATGAAATGTGCATTGATAGAAGTGAAAGATTGATATGAAATGTGACATAACATTGACAAATATGAAAGACTAATAATTGTACATTTGATAACACATTAAAATCAAACTGATAATAAAAAGATCACACACATAAAATCACCACATAACACAAAATTTGTCCTGAGTGGAAAAACCCTCTCGGGGAATAAAAAATCACTCAAAAAATATTTCCTTTATTCACTTAGAGCACCAACTCTTTCACATTCAGGATCACCAACTCCACAAAATACAGGAGCACCAACTCCACAAAAATAATAAGCACCAACTTCATGAGATACATGAGCACCAACTCCTTTTAATGCTTAACAAATTATAACATTCTATCAAAGCCCTAGAAGTGCAATTTTTGCAACCCTAGAATTACAATAGAAGACTATGAATATCCTCATCAAGTTCATTGAAGAATGTTGTGTATCAACATCTTCTCAATTAATAAACATATTTTCAATATAGAAGAACTTTCTATATCAAAGTAATCACTTAAGAAGTACTCATGAAAATTTCCTTTTTCTCTTCATCGATACATCATAAAAAAAATACCAAAAACCCCTCTTTTTAAATAGGTACATAATCTCTGCATACAGTTTTTGTAATTGTAAAAACCATCTCGACTTAGGGTTTTTGAATAAGAAACCCTTTTACCAATTTTGTAGCTAAAACAAGATAAGTATATTTCAGTTATAACCCGAGAGAAGAATCACCAGAAACCCTAGAGGATTGTTAACCAACCTCTTCAAACAGATTCCTTCACAAAAACATTATCAACAAATTATTCACAAAACCAACATCATTAACCTTCTCTTTAACCAACTGATCCAAATCCCATATTAAACAAAATTTGCAAATATATGGTGGAAGAAACTGAATGAGAAACATGATGACCTGTTATGAAGTTCCCAATGACCCAGCTGGTTTCCACTGAATCTCCACTGACTAACTTCCACATTTGAGATCTCAATAGCCTACAATCAATGTTCAATATCAATCAAAGTGCCAATACATCGAACCATCCTTTACACACATATTCTTTCGGAGTGTCAATCTACAAATCAGAAAACATATGATGGCTGCTAGGGTTCGAGAACTATCCACAATGCATAATAAGTTTTCCCTAGCTTTTACTTTGAGTCTTTCAAAGACTTTATCAAAAACAATGATGCTTTGAAGTCCAGTAACAAAAACTGAATAATACGCATGATTTAATCAGACATCATAATGATTTTGAGTTCGATGTCAAAGTCTTCTGCCACAAATATCGACACACATTATTGCCACATCATAACCAAACATACGTTACTGGTGCCAAGTCACCAATTCAACAATTGATGACTTTCAAAGCAACAGACAATAACATTCATAGTCAAATACATTCATAATACCTTGCACTGCCAGGTCATCTAATGAATAGAGCTGATAACACATATTTTGTGAGTTGTAACTCAACAACTAGGTCAACACTACCCGATACAAGCATTATGCCCGAAATATTGATTCCTTAATATCATTGCCAAGACTTTTAAAAAAGTCAATTCCATTGAAATCAACCAATGCCTTTTTCACATGCTTAGAATACTCGGTACTCTTTAGGAGTATAAACTAAATAATTTTTTTTTACAAGAAATGCCAATGGAAGTCAATAATAATCCAAGGCCTCTTATAGCCATATCAAATACCAATGCAATGTGACCAAATATCAAATAATAATGCTGCTCAAAACCATATCACTCTACAAAGTGATTGATCACAATAAAAAAGTGTCATAAATTGCATGTTATGAGTAAACATAAGATGTCATGTGAAGACAACTTGCAAAAGACCAAGTTAAACATACCACAATCTGAAAGTGATCAACCTGGATATACCTGAGACTAGTAATGATGACCAGTCATACATACCTGAATAACCATGCTGTATACCTGAAACAAAATATATACCCTGAAGAAAATGCATGACCATGTAAATCAACTATAATCATCATGTGCCACCAACATGTATCACCATATGTCACCAAAAACATGTATCACAAAAACCAGTTTTGTCATCAAGGACAAACAATCACAATAACCAACTGAAAGCCAACGAACAATCACAATAACCAACTGAAAGCCAACAAACTCCCCCTTTGTCCTTGATGGAAAACACATCATCTCTCCCCCTTTTTGCCTCAATGACAAAGAATGATAGAGGAGAATGTGAAATTCCATGAATAAAAAACAACTGAAACCAACCAATACAGTAACCAGTTGGAAGAAGAAATCAAGAACCAAATGACTCTGTCATTTATCTCCTTGTTTTAATCACATGAGCAATCAAATAACCTGTCTGCACCAAATACCAACTGTATAAACAATTTACCAGTATGAATGACCATGTACCAAGACATCAATTATGCACTTCTTAAGAAGTTCTGTCACTTGTAAGGTAGCATCTACAACATCAAAAATATTATGAGCTTCTCCCCCTATTTGAGATAACAAAACAAACAAGATTCTCAAGAATCTTATTGCAAATCTCTTTCAAGCACGATACTATCATAAAACATGATACTATTCAACATTGATCACAATGTCACAAGAATCTTCATAAGCTTAAAGCACACTGTGAGAAATTTTTTTCTCAAGATACTCTTACCAATTAGCCTTGCTCCCCATTTGTTACTTACTTAGCATATATATCATAAGCATAAACAAGATCACATAGAATCATCACTTATGCTTCTTCCCCTATCAATAACAATTTCAGCACTAAGAAAAACATATGTGACAAGGAAAAATGGATTGAACAAATTCAAAATATGACATTAATCTCTCTTTGTCTGATGCTACTCTGCATAAATAGAGAAAACAAATTCTTTCTTATTCCAGTACTTGAAGAACACTTATGTCATCTGCTACTGTTGTGAACTTATCCTCCTTGATTGCTGCCAATCATACTTTGACTGTGGTTGTTAGAATAACATGACTTAACTCAATGTTCTTGTTATAAAATATACCTGTCTCAATATTTGTATACACTATCCTTGAAGCACTCGTTCATAACCTCATTGCTTTGAATATCAACACCAACACTTTTTCTATAAGCCTTCATCGTCTCTGTGACAAATAATTTTCAAGATGCGTATCTAATTACTGAGTACTGTTATGCAAACACCTTCACAAAGATATTATCATTGCACATGCTTTATCAACTTCAAACATAATTAGCTTCTTTCTAATTCACTTCTTCAACTGTCTTGCAAAGATCATCTTACGTTGCTTCTGTGATCATATCATAACTTTTCTACAAGATATACAATCTTCTTCCACTGTTGTTAGGCTGTCTTCAAGTGTATATTCACAACCAATGTCAAGAACTTGTTTTGTCACAAAGCTACACTGCTGCACCTGCAAACACAACTTCATAGAATACTTGTAAAGTCTAAATTTGTGTAGACTTAAGAAACCATAACAAATGCATAACATGATATTCCTAATCTACAAACATCAACAGATAAACGCTTGAACCTCAGACACCCTGTATAACTTTTGAGGTCTTCTTGAATGTTGTTCATGTTCCAACCACGAAATGTTACCATCATCTACTGTCCATCAATTTTTATTCCAATGAACTATCACTGAACTTTCAAACTTGAAGCTTCCTGCAAAAGAAATGTCAAAGAAACACAAGTGGAAAAGGTCATTGTCCTAGCAACAAGAACATCAAATCAGGTATAAACCACTGTAAGCACTAAATTATAGATTTATCATTTGTCTATTAGTCTGGGCAACTTCCAAGCACAACAACACTTAATTTCAAGCAACATTCACTGTCATTTTCTTTTTAGCTAGCTGCCACTATCATTACATTACAAGCCAAGCTGTATTCCTCAAGATCTTAAACAATTAACAGTCCTATGTCTTATGATTCTCTATCATTGAAACTTCACTCATATAAGATGAACCAAGCATTATATTATGTGCACAACAAGTAACTGTTAAGCATGCTATCAAAGTGTTAAGAAATGATAAGACTGATCAATCAAGATAACAAGCTTTAATGACAAAGAAAAAGATGAATACGACTTCACTGTCCAAGCCACCATTATCTCATGGAAATATTTTGACATTAGCTAACTCTTGCACCTTCTGAGAAACACAGACCACTGAAGTTATTAAACCACTATTTCTATTAATCATAGGAAAAGAGTATTGTACCCACTGTCATTGTCATTATGTTGCAACAAAGAAAAGCTAAAACAATCTATCCACAAATGGCATGAAGCATTATTGTGTTTCAAGCATCCTTCACATATTTCATACTATATTTTTTTACCACAGTCACTTTCAAAGAAACATAAAGCATCCACTACAATATTTAGTAGACATATGGGAAACTATCATCCACCAGTATGATGATATCTATGAACCATAACATTAAGACTGTTATCATCAACTCATTGTCACTGTTATTCCCAACACAGGCAAGAACTCAACATAAAACATAAACAAAAAACATGACACATTTGTGGCTTAACACTATGACTTACACCCTGATATGAGAATCATGATAAGTAAGTTATGAGGCAACAAAATGTGACTATTTCTTGTTTGATATCAATGGGGTTTGTTTTATAATGCACTAATTATCTCCCCTTATCTTCACGTTTCCTTTTAAATGCTTAGATATGGTTCTTGTGCAACATGCACAAGGTTTAGTTCTTCCTCTTCCTTTCCTTGCTTTCTTCTCCAAACCTCCAAAGATTCTTTCCTTGGCTTAAGCAGGTTATCTAACTCTATGTTGTTTCCAGATGATTTCTTCCACTAACCCCTACAAAAATTTGATTTATGTCCAAAACCATTACATCTATAGCATACAACCAAAGAATTATAGTATCTTGTATCACCCTTTAGAGATAATTTATCACAATTTCTTGCAATATGACCTGATTGAATACACTTGAAGTGTGTGACAATACCATAGTTCCTTTTCCAATCATTTTTCTTCACTTTAAACTAACATCCAGATACTTTATGGCCATATTCAAAACAAGAATAACAATAGCTTGAAAAAAGAACAATTATACCTCATCAATTTACCTTTCCAAGCAGAGGGAGATCCTGCAAATCTCTCTATTCTATTCCTTCCTCCTTTGTTGATATCCTTGTGTTGTTTGTTTCCTGCAGTTTCAAGGTCAACAACCTGAAAGTTTAAATCTACCTTTGTTCTAGGTGTTTTTTCTGACCTTAGAGCACTATCCTTCCTCTAAGCCTAGACCACTTTTGTCACTTGAAGCTTTCTGTGCGCCAATAATTTTATCCAAAGACATAGAGCCATTCTCATTAATTTCCTCATCACTTAATTGCTTTGATGCTTTATCAAAGTTCCTTAGTAAAACCACTTGCCCCTCAAATTTTTCTATACTTTGTTCTTTTACATTAAGTTGATTTCTAACTTCTTCCTCAATCTTTCTAGCTTCTTCAACTTGTATCTTTGCTTCTATAAGATCCGAACATATCTTATCTTTGATATCTTTTTCTTGTTGAAGTTGACTTTTTAAATTCTGGTTCTCTCTTCTAAGTTTCTTAATTGTATCTAGAGCACACAGGATTTCACCTTCCAAATCAACCTCACTTTCTTGTTCATCATATTCCTGTTCAGAATTCACTTCACCCAAAAATTGATCTACTTCTTCATTAATTTCTTGGCCATTTGAATGTTCATTAGTAATCTCTATAGATTTAGACTCAATCTGATTTTCTTCAGAACTATGAAGATTTGCACAATCACCACTTTCAGATGAGCCACAACTTGTTTCAGTTTTCAAAGACATCTCCTCTTGCAATTCACCATTTTGATTCATTTCAATCAGTTTTTCCCAAACTTCCTTCGCATTCCTACAATGCATAACCTTAGCAATAATTTCATTTGGAAAACTATTGAAAATAACATCTATAGCCTTAGCATTGAATTCAAGAGCTGTCTTCTCCTCATGTGTGGAAGGAGATGTCATAGATATAGTGCAACCTCTTTCTACTGCGGCCCACACATCAAACCCTAAGGAAGAAAAATATGTCTCCATCTTGCGTTTCCAAAGAATAAAATTGGTAACTTCAAATTGAGGTGTTCTAAATGTAGGATACTCTATCAATTCTGGGTTATTGTTTATGGTCTCTTCTTCATTACTCCTCATATTAAGTTCAGGCAGAGCTTGATGATTAGTATTTTGTTGTGAACTTCTTTTTCCCTTATTCCTTCTATTTTTCCCATATTAGACACAACACTCCAATACCAAAAACCCTTAAGTCAATTAGACTTTATTAATCAAGGATTTGGCTCAAGTCACACAAGTACCTTCTTGAATTCAAGATATATTTGACAGACTCTATCCTAGGTGGATTAGACTTATGAAAGCACCCTACGCTTTGATACCAATTGTTGGAAGACTAAAATCACTGAGAGGGGCGGTGAATCAGTGATTTATGAAAGTCACAAATTTTTCACAATCAAGATTGTAAGTTTTCTTTTGAACAAAGAGGATAGATGATAGTGTGTGAAGCAAACTTGACTTTTAAATCAAAACACCAAATGATAGTTCAAAGAAAAAAATTGACTTGTGCATGAATAGTATTGTATTTGCATGAACCATGAATTAAACATGAAACATTAACAGAGGTGAAACTTAACACTTTCACATGTATCAGAGCTCACTTTAAATCAAAACCTTTTATGCATGAAATGTGCATTGACAAATATGAAAGATTGATATGAAATGTGGCATAACATTGATAAATATGAAAGAATGATAATTGTACATTTGTTAACACATTAAAATTAGATTGATAATAAAAAGATCACACACATAAAATCACCACATAACACAGAATTTGTCCTGAATGGAAAAACCCTCTTGGGGAATAAAAAACCACTCAAAAAATATTTCCTTTATTCACTTAGAGCACCAACTCTTTCACATTCAAGATCACCAACTCCACAAAATACAGGAGCACCAACTCCACAAAAATTAGAAGCACCAACTTCATGAGATACAAGAGCACCAACTCCTTTTAATGCATAAAAAATTATAGCATTCTATAAGAACCCTAGAAGTACAATTTTTGCAACCCTAGAATTACAATAGAAGACTATGAATATCCTCATCAAGTTCATTGAAGAATGTTGTGTATCAACATCTTCTCAATTAATAAACAAATTTTCAATATAGAACAACTTTCTGTATCATAATAATCACTTAACAAGTACTCATGAAAATATCCTTTTTCTCTTCACTGATACATCATAAAAAAAAACCAAAAACCCCTCTTTTTAAATAGGTACATAATCTTTGCATACAATTTTTGTAATTGTAAAAACCATCTTGAGTTAGGGTTTTTGAATAAGAAACCCTTTTACCAATATTGCACCTAAAACAAGATAAGTATATTTTAGTTATATCCCGAGAGAAGAATCACCAGAAACCCTACAGGATTGTTAACCAACCTCTTCAAACAAATTATTTAACAAAAACATTATCAAAAAATCATTCACAAAACCAACATCATTAACCTTCTCTTTAACCAACTAATCCAAAGCTTGTATTAAATAAAATTTGCAGTTATATGGTGGAATAAACTGAATGAGAAACATGATGACCTGTCAAGAAGTTCTCAATGACCCAGCTGGTTTCCACCGAATCTCCATTGACTAACTTCCACATTCGAGCTCTCAATAGCTTACATTCAACGTTCAATATCAATCAAAGTGCCAATACATCAAACCACCCTTTACACACATATTCCTTCAAAGTGTCGATCTACAAATTAGAAAACATATGATGGTTGCTAGGGTTCTAGAACTATACACAATGCATAATAAGTTTTCCCTAGCTCTTACTTTGAGTCTTTCAAAGATTTTATCAAAAACAATGATGCTTTGAAGTCCAGTAACAAAAACTAAATAATATGCATGATTTAATCAGACATCATAATGATTTTGAGTCTGATGTCAAAGTCTTCTGCCACGGATGTCAACGCACATTATTGCCACATGATAACCAAACATACGCTGCCAATGCCAAGTCAGCAATTCAACAATCGATGACTTTCAAAGAAACAAATGATAACATTCATAGTCAAATACATTCATAATACCTTGCATTGCCAGGTCATCTAATGAATAGAGCCGATAACACATGTTTTGTGAGTTGTAACTCAACA
This sequence comes from Sequoia sempervirens, assembly GCA_007258455.2. Taxonomy (NCBI): domain Eukaryota; kingdom Viridiplantae; phylum Streptophyta; class Pinopsida; order Cupressales; family Cupressaceae; genus Sequoia; species Sequoia sempervirens. The sequence goes on from VDFB02281492.1 coordinate 545,775,055, forward strand.
ACTAGGTGAACACTACCCGATACAAACATTATGCCCGAAATATTGATTCCTTAATATTATTGCCAAGAATTTTAAAAAAGTAAATTCCATTGAGATCAACCAATGCCTTTTTCACATGCTTAAAATACTCGGTACTCTTTAGGAGTATAAATTAAATAATTTTTTTTTACAAGAAATGCCAATGGTGTAAACACCTTTTCAAATGACCATGCCAATGGAAGTCAATAATAAACCAAGGCCCCTTATAGCCATATCAAATACCAATGCAATGTGATCAAATATCAAATAATAATTTCACTCAAAACTAGATCACTCTACAAAGTGATTGATCACAATAAAACAATGTGATAACTTGTATGTTATGAGTAAACATAAGATGTCATGTGAAGACAACTTGCAAAAGACCAAGTTAAACATACCACAATCTGAAAGTGATCAACTTGGATATACCTGAGACTTGTAATGATGACAAGTCATATATACCTAAATAACCATGCCATATACCTGAAACAAACTATATACCCTGAAGCAAATGCATGCCCTGAAATAAATGCATGACCATGTAAATCAACTGTAATCATCATGTGCCACCAACATGTATCACCATATGTCACCAAAAACATGTATCACCAAAACCAATTTTTTCATCAAGGACAAACAATCACAATAACCAACTGAAAGCCAAAAAAAAATATCACAATAACCAACTGAAAGCCAACAAAAATAGTCACAATAACCAACTGAAATCCAACACTTATCCCCTTGGAAGCCCAACTCTTACTTGAACATCCTTGGATAAGTACAAGTGGTTTGTAATTATGCTTCAAGTTCCACCAAATAGATCTTTCTTCCAAAATTCTATTATTACTATTTATTATGCCATTATCTTTAATATTGACATTTATGCTTTCCCAGGTCTTCTAAAGACTTTTGAAAACTGTCAAACCAACAGGGATTATTGGGTAGGAACCAAATAGGAAGTCACTAAAAGGGAGAAACTTCCATGATTTGGGGCACAACCAGTTGTATATTGTTCCTTATAAGGACCCTCGAAGGTTCATCACCTTCCAAGGAATTGATTATCCATTTGGCTGCTAGAGCCATACCATGTGCTTTGAGGTCTTTCAACCCTAGGCCCCTCTATCTTTAGCTATACAACACCACCCCTACTTAACTGAGTGCTACTTTTTCCTACCTTTCCTATCTAACCAAAGAAAGCTTTTGATTCTTTTCTGAATCTCATTCACTTGGTGGCTACTAAAGATCCAAACAGAGGAGTAGTAGATACTATAGGATGCCAAAATCTTTTGACATACCTGCATTCTACTAGCTAAAGAGAGGTAGTGAAAAATCTAACAATTTTATGTTATATTACTTTTTATTTGATATTTGAAGGGTATTACAAACGTGTTTGCGAGAATAGTGAGATTGAACTTTAAAGTGAGGTGTAGATTCAACCATACATGATGCAAAACATGGTAATAACAAAGTTTCAATTAAATCCATATTAGATGATTTTTTTAATTGTAATTGTAGATTACAAAAAACAATTATAAAAAATGAATTACACATGGACACTTTATTGTTATTTCAAAATTGAAAAAGCTCAAAGTTTGTCACTCATAGGATCTTTGCAAAAATGGCCAAAGATTCACTAACCTTTAATGAAAAGTTTACAATTTATAGTCTCCTCTTGAATAACTTCCTATAACCATTCAAATAGCTTTATAGTAAATTATTTTTTAAGCTCTCAAAATATTTCCTTAGTTATAATGTGCTAATTTGACATTAATATATCAAACTTTATAAACATAAAGTTTTATGTCAAATATTTAATCAATACACCCTACTTTAAATTTGACACATGAATACATGCCATTTTTGTTCAAGCACGTTCTTCTCTATTATCATTGTCAATTCAGATTCTTTCTTCTTTCACTTCTAGATTATTTCCTTGTACATATTATTTTAAGCTAACCTAAAATTCTTTTAACATATTAAAATTTGGCCCATACAAGTATAGAAAATGAATATCCCTTGAAATGATAGTATTTTAAATATTTTGGGGATTATATTGTGTTGGAAGCTGCCCTTCAAAAGTATTGAATAAAATCTTTATTTTGATGTAAATTCGTTCATAATTTCTTTATTCATGTTTTGCTTGATTGAATCTGATAATTTCTTCGTCATAGAGTTGACTAGGTTTACGATTCAATGATCATTAAAGAAGGAACAAGGATTTGTCTTGATGAAAGTTTGAAGGTTTGATAGTGTACCATTATCAAGGTCTCTCACATTTAAAAAACAATTCTTTCGTTCTTCAAAATTTTGATTCTCCACTTAGTTGATTTAAACCATTCAAAGGAAAGTCTAAGATTATCTTTTTTTGAGTACAACACCTAACATTAAGATGAAAAATCCCATATTTGTCATTTGTTACAACTATGGTAAATTATCGTCCACTAATAATAATTCATCAAAATTTTCCTCCACTTCATCAAGTGAACCTAGATTATCATTAATTTCATGATAAAACTTAATAGATTCCTTAATAATACTTGAACCTTGTGTTAGGAGAGACTCTTTTTATGCCCTAGTTGTTTGACTCCTCCCATTTCACCTACAACTTGTAATTTTCTGTCCAAGGTAGCAAAAGAGTTGGTGCAAGTGAAGATGAAGTATTTGGGCCAATGATGTATTGAATGTAAGTACTCAACTATCCCACTCGAGTTTTCAACTACTCTTTGGTTTATTCATCTTTGTTCATCCTATACAAAATGATGGCTATAACTATTTACATATTTTTCTTTTCCATCCCTCTCATTTTCCACCTAAGGTTAACTTCTGTAATTTAATAATATATTGCTTTCATATCTCCTCTTTTTTTATCATAAATGTGAGTGGCTATCTTTGCTATTCTTGATCCTTGAACATCCATAGAAATGAAAGAGAAGAATCACTATTTTTTATCCTTGAACATCCATAAAAAATGAAAAGGAATGAATCTTATTTTTTAGAATTAGGAGGAGCTTTACCATAATAACTAAAAAAACCATTAGAGATATGAACTCTTTTTTCTTCTTCAAAATGTTATCTAACCATATTGACATCTCCATCTCTGGTGGACTTACTTGTCAAGATAACTCTCACTATATTTTGAAACATGAAGGTTTAAATCTCTACATCAATTCTACACCACCTAATCATTTGTCAAGGCCAAATCAACTGCTACCATGTTGTCATTTCTTAATGCTACTTCATCTCAAAAAAAACTTACTCAAGGACCCTTGACTATGGACCACGTGAGCTCACATTACCTATGTTATATTTGATATCCTTGCAACATAGTAACTCCCAGATATGAGCAAGGTGAAGGGAAAGTGAAGGGAGTAAAAGTCAAGAAAAGTTCCTTGAAAGGGATTGAAGAAATTAGTACCTTGGATAGCATAGGTCAGGAAGAGAATAAGACAGAGGATTTGGTGACTTCAAAAAGGAAAAGAAGAAAAGGATCAAATAAAATATGCACCTATACAAAATACTTAGGTTGTGGTAATGGTTGTATCCACAACCCAAAATTATATTTTATCCACCCCTTCAGCCACAAACAAGTGTCACAACTCCACATCCATTTGGTTCACTGCAAGGATATAAAGTTACACTACAAATAGGAATTGCACCACCATCCACTAGTCCTAGTTTGACATCTTCCAAACTACCTTTAGTCCTAAAAAGATATTAATATATCTTCTATCAGTCATGGATCATGATGTTGTAGTGAAATTAAGGAATGATAAGATAATGACATGCTTGAGGAGAATCTCATCTAAAAGGGCTTTCAAGGATGAAGAGATGATAATCATGCCAAAAAAGGAAGAAATTATCAATTTTAGGAAGCAAATCAAAGGAACAACAACTTTGAATTCGTACTCGTTTCAATGTATGAGTTACTAAAGATCAAATTCGAGTACTAAAAAGGGAAAATGAATATCTTAGGACCTACATGAGGATCTTAGAATGAATGCCCTAGTAATTGGGATTAAATTTTTATATAAATAAAAATATAAATTATGTAAGGGTTTGGTTAGTAGATTGATTGGCCACTATTGGGTGTTTGTCAGTTAGAAGTTGATAGTTTAAATTATGTATGGGTTTGGCTCACAAATTGATTGGTAGTCATTGGGTGTTTGTCACTTAGAATTTGACAATTCAAATTATGTGGTTTATAGTGGTTGTTGATCAAATAGATTTTGATGCTATTCAATAGACTATGATGGTATTGGATGGAATGATGATGGTACTAAGTGCTAGAGTCAATCTCCTAATCAAAGTGAAGATAATGAAAGATTGTAATTGATTTCCTTGTACAACAAAAAAATAGAAATTATATATAAAGTGATGTGAATGAATACATAGAAATATACATTATATTTGGGTTGAATTTATAATACTAAAACTGAATTTTTAAAGTTATTTATTTTCAATTTCTCTTATAGCTATCAAATACTCATTAACAATTAAAAACTAACCAAATTAAAAAATATTAACCCTAAATAATTAAGTTAACAAAACACTAACTATATGATGTAATATTTTTAATGCTCCCACCTTAATTTCATCATATTTCTTCTCGAGGTAGGGATACTGAAAATTGGATTGGAACAAACATAATATTCCTATTCTTTTTGAATCATGGCATTGTCAATAATTCACTATCATGGTGATGTAGAAGCATCCAGGGCCAAGAACGATCTTGCATCATTTTCCTATGCTGTTCAATCAATTTTTGGGCATACATGTTCTATTGGCATGACATTGTTCATCGGTAGGACATTTTGTTCGGGTTCAATGATGCACCAATGACTCTACTTTGTCATCGAAAGAATGGGTGATCGACAATTTTGAAGGATGGAACCATTTAGTTGTGTGTGCAATATTATCCTAAAAGTGCGATCGACTGATATTATGGACTTGTGAGGACCCCCCCTTTGATGGACTCCAAAGGAATAACTAGTATTGGAGGTTGGACTATCGAGTGATTAGGAAATCAGGTTAAAATTAGGTTCAGATCACACAAGATATTATAGGCTAAAACTATGACTAAGGTGACTTTCTGATAACACAAAGGATGGGGCCCTTTTTTTGAAACAAAGACGAGTCTCCCCGATAAGGTGATGAGTGGTGCTCATCGACGAGACTTCCCTGTTTCGGTGGGACGTGATCTAGAGTCTCTACGATGGAGCAATGCTCGAGCTTGGTAATGTATGCATAATGATTCTTGCAGTAGTCAACGGAGGTGGAAAGCTACACCTGGAAAAGTGAGATTCGTTGGATCTCCACATCGTTGTTGTGGAAATCAATTCCATTGGTTGACTCAATGAGCTATTGATAATGATGAACAATCTAATGTCTAGTTAATTCTAGAAACTTCGACTTCATAGTGGGAACGTGCATGGCTGACCTGAAGGAATAAGAGAACTGTGTGTAGTGTTAGCAGTAGAGCAGTGTAGGGTAGAGAAGGGTTCAAGGGTAGTAAAGTAAACACAGAGTGTTGCTTTGAAGAGAATATCATAATGTATCTCTGTTATTGAAGAATAAGAAGATATTGGTTCTCATGTGCTTTCATTTTGATCTATCTATGTGTGTGTGTGTGTTGAGTGTGATATCGAATAGTTTGGCAAGACCCTTTGATCTCGACTGCCCCAAGTGATATCAGAGCAGGTTGCTCTTGGGAAGGTGTCAAGCGATTACGAAGTCCTATAGAGAATTTATTGTGGGTAATAAAGGAGACTCGCAATTGCAGAGGACTTGCATAAGATGGCACAAAGAGGATGAAGCAGAGGATGAGGGGTGCGAAGAGAAAAAAACCTTGTCTTGGTGGAAATGTTGAGAGGGATTGTGGCCAGATTAGAGACTGTCGAGAATGCACAACGAATAGGTCATCATGTCAATTATATGAGTGATGAAGAAGAAGAAGAACAAGCTAAAGTTGAAGGAGAACAACCAGAAATTGATCGAGGGGAAGAGTGGTTCATTTGAGCCCTAACTAGAATAAATACCAGACCTCGTTTTGACCCTCCTGAGTACAAAGGGAACCTGAATTCCGATGAGTTGCTGGATTGGATCATTGAGATGGAGAAGTACTTTGAATTTGAAGGTACTGAGGATGACAAGAAGGTGAAATATTCCTACACAAAGTTGAAGGGGCATGCATCCCTATGGTGGGATCATTTGCAGACTGATAGACAAAGGAGAGGTAAGGAGAAGATAAAATCATGGGACCGTATGGTGAATAAAATAAAGGCAAAGTTCATGCTTGCAGACTATAAAATAAGTTTGTTTCAAAAATTGCAGAACTTGAAATGGAGAGAGTCTAGTGTCAAGGAGTACACTGAAGAGTTCTATCAATTGAGTATTTGAGCAGACCACAATGAGGATGAGGTTGAGCAAGTTGCAAGATACCTAAATGGTTTGTGAGTGTCCATTCAAGACAAAATAAGTTTGCTCAAGTTGTAGAGCATGGAAGAGGCTTATCAATGTGCCTTGAAAGTTGAGGAGAAATTAAACATAAAACAACAAAGCAATAATAGGGGTAGAGGCAGAAATGCCCGTGGCTGAGGACAGAGTAGTGGTGGAAGAGGATATTCTACTAAGCAAGATGGAGAAGGCACCTCTCAAGACACAAGAGGTAGAGGAGATTTTTGAGGAAAATGAGAGTCATCTCGAGGAAGAGGTAGAGGATTCACTGTTGCATGCTACAAATGTGGAGAGGTTGGTCACAAGTCTTTTGAATGCCCACAAGGTGGAGGTAAAGGAAAAGAGGACTGGGTGCATGTGGCCCAAGCTGAAGATGAAATGGTGGAAACTACAAAGCATGGAGAAGATCCAGAGGACGAAGAATCCTTGATGATAAGGAAGATTTTGTTATGTCCTGAGAAGGTAGAAGCAAAACCGGTACAAAGAAGGAACTTGTTTAGAACCAATTGCAAGTCAGGTGGTAAGTGTTGTAAAGTGATTGTAGACAGTGGCAACATGGAAAACATTGTGTTTGACAAAATGGTGAGAAAGTTGAAGTTGAAAAGGCTGAAGCATCCCATCCCATACAAGGTTTCGTGGTTGTAGAAGGATCATCAATTATTGGTAAGAGAACAATGCTTGGTTAATTTTCAGATTGGTAAATACAAGGATGAAATACTTTGTGATGTAATTCCAATGGATGCATGTAATATTTTGTTGGGAAGACCATGACAGTTTGACCGTCAAGTTGTTCATGATGGTAAGAATAATATATAAACCATAAAGAAGGATGGTTAGGAGTTTACTTTGAATCCCATGAAGGATAAGGATGAAGACACCGAAGGTACTTCCAAGGTGTGTTTTGTCGTAGGAAAGCATTTCCTGAAGGATCTGAAGAAGGATGATGTTTGTTATGCAGTGGTAGCACGACCACCTCAGAACTTGACAACAGAAAAGGAAGAAAAGTTGTCGGTAGAAGTTCGAAAATTGGTGGATGAGTATGCTAGAATAATGATGGAGTTACTAGATGGATTACCATCAGTGAGGGAAATCAGTCACTGCATAGATTTGATTCCAGGTGTGAGTTTTCCAAACAAGGCACTATATAGGATGACACAACAAGAGAATGAAGAGGTAAATAGACAAGTCCAGGAGTTGTTGGACAAAGGTTTGATTAGGAGAGTCTCAATCCATGCATTATACCAGCTATATTAGCGCCTAAGAAGGGAGGTGAATGGAGGATGTGTACAGAATCCCATGCAATCAATAAGATCACCATCAAATATAGATTTTCATTACCAAGAATGGATGATTGGATGGACTATTTGAGCGAAGCAAGGTATTTCACAAAGATTGATCTAAAAGGTGGTTACCATCAAATTGGAATTCGTGAGGGGGATGAGTGGAAAAAAATTCAAGACAAAGGATGGATTGTATGAGTGGTTGGTCATTGTATTTGGATTGACAAATGCACCTAGTACATTCATGAGACTGATGAATCAAGTGTTGAAGCCCTATCTTGGTAAGTTTTTCATAGTTTATCTTGATGATATTTTAATTTTCAACAAAACAAAAGAAGAACATTTAGAACATATTAGAGTTATTTTGCAAAGATTGAAAGAAGAAAAGTTAATGGTGAATCTGAAAAAGTGTACTTTCATGGAGTTAGTGTACTTGGGATTTGCAATTTCTGAGGAAGGATTAAAAATGGATCCTGAGAAAGTAAAGGCTATTGTTGAGTGGCCATCACAAAAGAGTACTTTTGAATCTTGTAGTTTTAATGGGTTGGCTAGTTTCTACAGGAAGTTCATATCAAACTTTAGTGGGATATGTGCTCCCATTACAGAGACAATGAAGGGGACCAGAAAAGAGTTCCAATGGACAACTGCAATAGAGAAGAGATTTCATCTGTTGACAAACAAAGTGACAAAATAGCTAGTGTTGGCATTACCAGACTTTGGAAAAGTTTTCCAGGTAGATTGTGATGCAAGTGGAAGAACAATTGGAGGATTTCTCAATCAAGAAGGAAGACCAATCACATACTTCAGCGAGAAGTTGAATGAAGCCAAGAGGAAATATTCAGTGTATGATCATGAGTTCTATGCAATTGTGCAAGTGCTCAAGAAGTGGAGGCATTATTTATTTCCAAAAGAATTTTTGTTGTATACAAATCATCATGCCTTGCAATTCATAAACAACCAAGGTAAGTTGAATCAATGACATTTGAAGTGGGCTGAATTCTTGCAAAGTTATTCTTTTGTGTTGAAACATACAAGTGGTAAATCCAATAGGGTCATTGATGCATTAAGTCGAAGAACTTTGTTGTTGAATGAGATGAGAGTGAGTGTTGTTGGTTTTGATGCATTGGGTGAGTTGTATGAGCATGACCTAGATTTTAGAGAGGCATGGTTAGCATGTAATAATCCAACTGAATTGGATTGGACTCCATGGTTGGAGTATTTCATTCTAGAGAACTTGTTCAAAGAGAAGAAGTTGTGTATACCAAGAGGTTCCATGAGGGAGAATCTCATTATAGAGAAGCATAGTGGTGGATTAGGAGGACATTTTGGGATATATAAGACAATTGTGTTGTTGAATGAAAGATATTATTGGCCAAGAATGAGTGTGGATGTCAAGAAAATGGTAGAAGGATGTAGAGTTTGTCAACATGAGAAGGGTATGAAGCAAAATACCGGATTGCATCAACCATTACCGATTCTAGAGAGACCATGGGAATACATTAGCATGGATTTTGTGTTGGGGCTGTTTCGAACTCAAAGAGGTAAATGATTGAGTTTTTGTTGTTGTTGATAGATTTTCAAAAATGGCTCATTTTATTCCATGTTAGAAAACTAGTGACGCTTCCCACATAGCAAATTTGTTTTTCAAAGAAATAGTTCAATTGCATGGATTGCTCAAGAGTATCATATCTGATCGGGATACAAAGTTTGTTGGTCATTTTTGGTAGACATTGTGGAAGAAATTAGGTACACATTTGGGTTTCAATTCAACCTACCATCCACAAACAGATGGTTAGACTGAGGTTATGAACAAAATTTTAGGTAATCTTCTTCGATGTTTGATTGGAGACAAGCCAAAATAGTGTGACTTGCTATTGTCACAGGCATAGCTCACTAATAACAATTAAGTAAATAGGAGTATTGGGAAAATTCCATTCAACGTGGTGTATGGTTTCAACCCTAGGGGCATAGATGAACTAAGAGATAGTGCACTACTGGTGAAGACAAGTGTTGTGGCAGAGGATTTTGTAGAATATATCAAAGATTTGCATAAAGAGGTGAAGAAAAAGTTGAAGAAGAATACTGCTAAGTATAAGGAGTTTGTTGATCGTCACAAAAGAGAGCAAGAATTTCAAATTGGAGAGTTGGTATGGGTTCATTTAAGAAAGGAGAGGTTTCCGCAGGAGACCTACAATAAGTAAAATGGAAAAAGATCGGTCCTTTCCAGATCCTACAAAAGTTTTTCAACCAATGTATATGAAGTTGAACTTCTAGAGAATGTAGATATATCTCCTATTTTCAATGTTAGTGATTTGTACAAGCATTTTGAAGGAGAGACAAGTGTTCAACCACATTTGCTTGCAAATATCCTTGACAATACAAATTGGGTGAATCAGTTACTTGCGAAGCAAATTGAAGAAGTAGGCGAAATCATTGATTCTAGGCTTGCAAAGAAAACACGTGGTAAAAAGTATTCAGAGTATTTGGTTCGTTGGAAAGGAAAATCGGTTGAGGAAGCATCTTGGTTGAAGGCACATGAGTTGGCTTAGTTTGGATTATCGGTTCTAGACTGGCCCAAATGTTCCTGAGTTTTCACTCTTGGAACATTTCTCCAACCCCAGATGTTTGATGTAGGAGTATCCAAGGCCAAGAACTATCCTACATCATTTTCCTATGTTTTTTGATCAAATTTTGTGCATACATGTTTTATCGACATGACATTGTTCATTAGTAGGACATTTTGTTTGTGTTCAACGATGCATCGATGGCTCTACTATGTCATCAAAAGATCGGGGGATCGACAATTTTGAAGGGTGGAACCATTTAGTTGTGTGCAATATTATCCTAAAAGTGTGATCGACCGATATTATGGACTTGTGAGGACCCCCCCTTTGATGAACTCCAAAGGATTGACTAGTATTAGAGGTTGGACTATCAGGTGATAGGGAAATCGGGTTAAAATTAGGTTAAGATCCCACAAGATATTATAGGCTAAAACTCCGACTAAGGTGATTTTCCGATAACACAAAGGATGGGGCCCTTTTTATGAAACAAAGTGGAGTCTCCCTAATAGGGCAATGATTTGGTGTGCGGGGTGCTCATCGACAGGACTTCCTCATTTCAGTAAGAGGTAATCTAGAGTCTCTACGATGGAGCGATGGTCGAGCTTGGTAACGTATGCAAAATGATTCTTGTAGCAGTCAACAGTGGTTGAAAGTGACACCTGACATAGCGAGATTCATTGGATTTCCACATTGTTGTTGTGGAAATTGATTCCATTGGTTGACTCGATGAGCTACTGATAACAATGAATAATCTAATGTCTAGTCAATTCTAGAAACTTCAACTTGGGAGTGGGAACGTGCATGGCCGACCTAAAGGAATAAAAGAACTGTGTGTAGTGTTAGCAGTAGAGTAGTGTAGGGAAGAGAAGGGGTCAAGGGTAGTAAAGTAAACACAGAGTGTTGCTCTGAAGAGAATATCAAAATGTATCTTTGTTCTTGAATAATAAGAAGATATTGGTTCTCCTGTGCATTCATTTTGATCTTTTGTGTGTGTGTGTGTGTATGTTGGCTGCGAGATTGGATAGTCTGGCAAGAGCCTTCGGTATCGACTGCACCACATGGCTACCAAAACTTCATTGTCTTGGTTATCAAAATTGTTTCTCCTTTACCTTCATTATCCTAGCTACTAAAATTTCACTTTCTAGGTCACCAAAATTGTTTTCCTTTATTGTTTTGGCTACTAAAGCTTTTCATATCTTGTTTACCAAAATTGTTTCTTCTTTATAGTCCTAGCTACCAAAACTTTTCATATTTTGGAACCCAAAAACTTCCTAAGAATGAATTTGACCCGCTCCTTTGACATGCCTCACTCCTAACTCCATTTTTTCCAAATTTTTATTTCAACTACCTATATATCCTTCAACGAATGGTATGACCTGCCTTGGACCCATTCCATAATCAATGATAAGTATTTCTCATTTAAAAATGAAGACTAATGTGCTACACAATTAATCTTAAAACCTTATTTTTGCTAAATCTCCATCAAACTAAAATCTAGAAATGATCTTTACTATTCAACACAATCTCATAAAAAAATCCTATCATTCAACACATTAGAAATCTCCATAAGAAATTTCTGTTGATGGTTTTCATCCCCAACCTATAATCTTTAACACATAATGAACTTTTGGATGAAATCACTCTCAAATGGTTAGGATGGTTTTCATCTTAGGCATAAAAGATGGATAAGTTCAATCTTTCAAGAAATAAAACTTGATAATAAACAATTGATGATCAATCTCTTTCCCAAGCCTTTCTTAAATAATTTTTTCATTGCTTTTAAAAAAACACTTTTTTACTTTTTGTGATGCTTTTTTTAATAATTTTTTTTTCTTTTTCATTGTTTTTTTGAAAAAGTATTTTTCTCTTTTTCTTCCTAATGACTTTTGAAAATTCAAATTTACTTTTAAGCTAAAAAGAGTCACTTTTATGTCTCGATATACAACCCCTTTTATAATTAAATATAAGAACTATGACAACTTAAATATTTAATTATTTTCTACATAGCCACCAAAGTTATAGAAAATATTAAAATAACTCAAAATATGAATTTTGACCACACCACCAAAATTTTAAGTGCAACAAATATCTATCTATATGAAAGTTGGGGCTTCCCCAAGATGGTTGACTTCTCGAAAAAGTATGGAGTGCTCCCAAAATGTCAAATCTATATACAAGGTAAGTGCATAAAGATGGGGGACCAAAAAGGGGTCTTAAGTGGCCAATTTTGTTTTTTGTTTTTTTGTTTTGTTTTGTTTTATTTTGTTTTTTTCTAAAATTAGGAAAGACTAACCTTGGACGAGAATTTGAAGATACAAGAACAAGAGTCGTAGTGCTCTAAATCTACTTTCTAAACTTTTTAAATGGTGGAGATGAAGGGGTTCAAAAATGGGAGCAAAAAAAGTGCTCTTGTTTCTATCAAAAAAACATAGCATAGCATATTTGGTGTGCTCCTCCTAAGATGCTAACTTTTTTTAGTATTTTAAAAATCACTTCAATGAGAAATTAACTAACATGATGTAGTTATGCTCGATTTTTCTACTAATTTTTTAATGAATATACAACTTTTTACAAATTCTTAAAGTGGACACATCTTGAAAAACATAAAATTGAGTGTGCTCCACCTTAATTTTTTTGGGAACTAAGAAAAAACCATTTTTTAATGTGCATAAAATAGGTCTAGTTTGGAAAAATGTAATTTGTTTCAAATTTTGACGAATGGATAAAAATTACCATACGTAGGTTTTTGAAAAAAATAGACACTACAAAAAAAATAAAAGATCAAAACCCTAAAATATTTGAAACATGAAAAAAATTACATGGTTAGAAAGCTAACAAAGAGCTCAATGTTACTACATTGTTTTTTTTACTTGACATTGAAAAACATACAAACCTGAGGG